>JAQNBH010000006.1:37989309-38589309 GCA_028752905.1 Cladorhizidae sp. MBARI D1340-BT2 | reverse complement strand
AGCACTCACTATATTGGTTTGATCCCTTCACTTTTAAAATGGCAGCGAAAATATAAGAAGAGCTTATATCTCGGCTAAAACTCACTTTGGTCGCTTCTTAGCACCATAAATGGTATCTTTCAGATTTCCCTTTTTTGCACGGTCTTCGCCTTAGTAACCCCTTCTCCCAAAACACATCACCATCCTTAGCCTCCTCAGCCTCCTGTCTCCATTTCTCCAGTGTAGGGTCTGTTGCTTGGAGAGAGCGTAGCTGGCTAGGGGTGACTTGTTCCGGCCATAGAGGATCTTCTGTAGCCTTATCTGGGAAACAACGTTGGGTTGGGACAACAATTAGTTCATCATCAAATTGGTACATGTTACCCAAACTTGACTCTTCCTCTTCCAAAGGTTCTAGAGTCTGAATGATTGCTTCATCCTGCTTCTGTTGCGACTCTCCGGCTTGGTTCTCTTCCTGCTGTCGGTTGTGTCCAGCTCTTGTGGTCACCATGGCCACATCAGGAAGTCTCACTTCTTCCGTTGGTTGAGTCTCCTCCTTGACATCATCCTCAAGCATCTCTCTGAGTAGCTTCCTGAAGTGTGGTACATCTTTCCCCAAAAGCATGTCCACATTGATGTGAGGTGATACACCCACTGCAAGCTTGTGTGTCTTCCCATCTATCTGTAACTCGATTCTCGCGGCAGGGAACCAAGTCTTTCGAGAACTAGCAGTGGTGTAGGGTATTTTCCATCCTAGTCGGTCTTTGCTGTCGATGCACCTCGGATGTACTATGGATTTCGAGCAGCCTGTGTCCAGCAACGCCACTACAGACTTGCCCTTGACCTTGGCTATTCTTGTCCAAGTTGGTTAATTCGTCCGGATGTATGTGCTGTGTCCAAAATTGACACTGTCCATTTTTACTCGACAATTTTTTTCGAAAATGTCCTTTTTTTCCACATCTGAAACATTCGATTTGTTTCAAGTACCTACCGGATGGAGAGTAGACACCTTTATTTCCCTCTGCCTCTGGATGCTTCTGCTCCAGTGGTCTTGGGTGATTCCGAGTGTCCCTAGGTTTCGGTCCAAAACTCTCTCTCTGGTCGGATTTCTTTGGTATTCCTCCTCCTTGTCGCTGACTGGACAAATAGCATACAACAGCCTCACCCAGTTCCTCATAAGTGTCGGGGTGCAACCGTCGCATCTGCTCCTCCAACCACCCTGGAAGATGCTTTAGTGCTAGCTCATAGAGCATAGTATCTCATTCCATCTTGTTGGAGGAGTCCAACCACTGGTGGAAGGACTGTTTGTACGACCTGAACCATCCATCAGGGTTAGTTCCGTCGAATGTCTGGTCAAGTACCTTGACTCGGTATGTTTCAGAGGTTACCTTGTAGATATTCAGGAGGGCTTCTTTGACCTGCTCGTAATTGGTCTGACTCAGTGCTGGCAGAGCTGCCACTGCCGTCAACCCTTGACCAGACAACGAACCTCTTAAGTAGTTCGCCCAATGTCGGGCTGGCCAACCATTCGTGCTGGCTGTCACCTCGAACATTTTCAGGTATGCGCCCATATCGTCGGTGCCTTCACTGAACTTCTGCAAGTTTATCTTGGGAGGTGCTACGTCTGCTGATGGTGGAGGAAATCGTGATGATAGGAGCTGAGCCAACGTTCTTCTTGACGTTCTTGACGTGCCCACTCCCGCTCCCTTCGTTCTTCCTCTCGCTGAAGTCTTACTTCCTCCCTCTGTGCCCGTCTTTCTTCTGCTTGAACGAATCGCGTCATCAGCAGCGTTCCAGATATAATAGATTCTTCTGCAATCGTTGCTTCTTCTGCCATACCATCTCTAGGAATTTTCCCACTCCGTAACTCACGGTCTTCTCCAGGCCGCGCTCGTTCGTGAGACATGCTCGCGGGTTGCATATATTATACAGAACACAATTAACCAATAGTAAGATAATGTCGCTCTTATAAACGACAAAAGAAAAGGATACAACAGAAATATGCACTGTCCCTAGGGACTACCACTGTATGGTATCCTACGGTAGGGTTTTGTTTCACAGGCTCCTAGATACGAATACCCGAGCCGTTTCCCTGCTAACGTAGCAATAGAGAAAAGAAAAATAGCGCAACGCGATGCTCCGACCAACTAGGAACTCCTGTCCAAGTTGTCTTCCACTAGAATCCAACACTGTTTCGCTGATCCCACCGCTGCCATCAAATGTCAGAAACTCTCTCCCTGTGACCTCTTATAAGCCACTAGCAGTTTCTGATGACGCCAAACCCTTGTCTGAGAACCTAGATGCACCACACCTCTTGCCCTCAAGACCTTGGTAAGACCAATACACTAACCTCACTCCCTCACTAGAGCTTGTTAGGAATTAAAGAACAATAAAACAATGGCTCAAATGCATATTAAAACATATATCAATAAGCACAATATCACTAGTAATCTTATCTCGTTGGATGATAGACTTACTCAGTCTTAATTGTCTTTCTTAATCATTCACTTTCTTTCTTTCTCTGTTCTTCCTTTTTCTCTCTTTGCTGTTCTTCTCTTTTATAGATTCTGTCACAGTTCATGTAGTGGTTTTGTGGGTAGTCCGGCTTCTCTGGTCTCTGTGGTTTTACACCTTCTGATGTAGGTGAGTAATCAGGTGAGAGATTCCCACAGGTTGTTGCTCCTTTCCCAGAGGTGTCAGAGGCAGTCACACCGTGATTCCCACAGGTTGTTCCTCCTTCTCCAGAGGTGTCAGAGGCAGTCACAACGTGATTCCCACAGGTTGTTCCTCCTTTTCCAGAGGTGTCAGCAGTTGTCAGGATGCTCCCTGACACTCCCCCATCGTTCAAGTGAGAGCCATGCTCTCGTGATAGGCCATCAGCATTGGCATTGCATGTGCCAGGCTTGTGTACAATCTTGTAGTTGTACGGTTGCATCAGTAGAGCCCATCGTGCTAGTCTTCCATGGCTATCTTTCAGTCGTGACAGGTATGTCAATGGATTGTGGTCAGTCTGGATCGTAAATTCGGTACCCTCCAGATAAACGCGAAAGTGTCTGGTTCCTTCGATAACCGCCAGGGCTTCTTTCTCGATGGTCGAATATTTCCTCTCCCGTGGAAGAAGTTTCCTGGATGCATAGGCGATTGGGTGTTCCTCTTCCAACTCATCAATCTCGGCAAGAACAAAACCTATGCCACTATCAGAGGCATCAGTTTGTAAGATAAATGATCTATGCCAATTAGGTGTGGATAGAACTGGGTAATTGGTGAGAACTGTTTTCAATTTCTGGAAAGCCTGTTGGATATGCTCATTCCACTCAATTAAGTTGGGTTTATCCTTTTTAGTAAGGTCTGAAGGGGGGTGGCTATAGTCGAGAAATTGGGTATGAATTTTCTATAGTACCCACACAATCCCCCAAAAGCTCTCACATCCTTTTTAGTTGTTGGTTGCCTAAAGCTTTGTACGGCTTGTACCTTAGCTAGCAAAGGCTGTACTGTTCCTTGCCCCACAATATGCCCTAAGTAAACACACGTGTTACACGCAAACTTGCACTTTCGATTTTTGATTGTTATTCCTGCTTTTCGAAGTCTCTCTAAGATGTCCTTGAGATGTGTGAGATGTTCATCCCAAGTATGGCTGTGGATAATAATGTCATCGAGGTATGCCGCAGCGAAGGACTGAGTTCCTTCCAGCACATGATCCATTAGTCTATGGAATGTAGAGGGTGCAGCCATGAGTCCAAAGGGCATGGTACGGAACTGAAACTTCCCCCATGGCGTCACAAATGCTGTCTTTTCTTGGCCACTGGTACCTGCCAGTACCCTTTCGTCAGATCTAAAGCTGTTATGAACTTAGCCTTCCCCACATCATCAATTAGATCATCTATATGTGGTATAGGATACGGATCCACCTTGGTTACTAATTTAAGCTTCCGGTAGTCAATGCAGAGATGCTTGTCTCCATCCTTCTTCGGTATTAGAATAGCTGGGGCTGCCCAAGGACTTTTAGATGGAACGATAATACCCATCTCCAACAACTCCTTGATTTCTCTGCGTAAATATTCGTGCGATGCATGTGGTAGTCTGTAGGGGGGTAGTCGAATCGGACTTGCATCACCCGTGTCAATTACGTGTTCCACCAATGTCGTAAGTCCTGGCTCATCACGAATAATGTCAGCAAACTCCTGCTTCAGTTGTAAGAGTTCTTCTGTCTGTGAAGAGGTAAGAGCAATGTTATTTTCCTGTGATTGAATTAGTGTATTGGTCTTACCAAGGTCTTAAGGGCAAGAGGTGTGGTGCATCTAGGTTCTCAGGCAAGGGTTTGGCGTCATCAGAAACTGCTAGTGACTTATAAGAGGTCACATCTGTTCTTCCTTGGTTGTAGATGATAGTGATTATCTACTGCATATATAGTAGCTAGGTTGCAGATGATAGTGATTAGCTATAGTATAATTATACAGTAGTGAAGTATTGTTGCACATATTGTTACTAAACCAAGTTCAAAGTCTTATGTCACAGTCGCCGGCACACACTCAGCAAGAACAAAGAATGTAGCAGTTTTTCTGCAAAAAATGTTTCTCCAAAGAAGAGATAACTGTGGAAAGGTTAATAGGAACTTTCGTAGTACATGGCTGTATCTTGCAATGAATTAATGTGTGGAATTTCATAATTGGCGAAGTGAAGCAATGTGGCCTGAGGTGAAACGAAGCTAGGCGAAGGACTCGCGACCTATTGCCTTGACACACCTACTATTAACAGAGTTTTATTGTGCAGTTGTAGGAAGATAAACTTTCACTAATTATATAAAGACATGGCTCAAAATACAAGACATAGCTACCTACATAATATATGAGTCAAACTCAGAAGATAAAAATTCCAGCAGATTTTACAAATAATAGTCCCACACTGTGCTGTAATATATATGTGATGGCCTTAACAGGCTCAGCAATATCAATATCTGTTGGAAGAATGAAAAACTTTTATCAAGCAGTTTGCACTATGGCTTTACCACAGACATGAATACCACTTGGATTCAAGAACTACATGTGCACAGACACTTAAGGTGCCCCAGAGAAGCTGCAGATCCATAAGTGATGCTTATTTGCCAATTTTATCTCTTCTCTCAGCACTGTAAGTATACTGTGTGGTTCTTCTCTTAGGTTTTGGTTCCATTTGAGATACCATGAGAAACTTCCTTAGGCAAAAATCAGTCTCCATTTTATGCTGTGGAGAGCAGAGAGCATGTGGTATAGATTAATACGATGAATGTGAAGATAATAGCCTAAATATCTCTGCATAGCACTCTCTAGCAATACCGAACCAAAATTAAATTAGACAACAGCTCCCCCTATGCAAGGGGCGTAACGTCCGTCCTAAATTGCGATTTTAATCGAGATTTTAATACTTTCGCTCTTGGGACAGCAGCTGCTAACTCTCCAGATGCTAAAGAAGAAGGTCTACGTGGGTGCAGTTCTTCTTACGTTCTTGGTTACCTTGACGGTGATTTCAATCGGGATAAACAATAGAGACGTTCACCCGTATAGATGCGGTTTCAGGGCTTGGGAATATGGAGCTGTGACAGTTTTACAGCCACCGATAGCCAAGAACTGCAGCAAACTATTTAGCGGAGATACTGATGAGGTAAAAATGGTCAGTGCTAAGACTACTGTTTGGAATAATTCATTGAGTGACCATGACTTCTACAAAATGACCATGAACTGTTCTTGGGTGAGACACTACTTTAGTAACAACTTTTATGTTACTGAGCTGGAGCGATTTTTTCCAATAGCTTTCTCATTTCTTGTGGATAACAGTCCACAACAAGTTATACGACTGCTGAAGGTAATTTACAGAGCTCACAATCAATATTGCATCATTCCTGATTCCAAATCCAACCCTATCTTTATTGACATCTTTAAAAACATCGATGCATGCTTGAGCAATGTACAAGTTCCTTCAAAACTAATACCAGTTACATGGGGGACGGTTTTCATTTTGGATGCCCAGATGATATGTTATAAGGACTTGTTGGATACAAGAGAGAGACAGTCGGAACAGAGCAAGTGGAAATACGTCATCAATTTGTGTGGCAAAGAATTGCCACTATATAGCTACTAACCATGAGATAGTTTCCCACCTTGTGAAACTCAATGGATCTTCAGCTATCTATCCTAAACAAGTACCAAAAAATGAATATAAAACATATAAGAGATTGAAAGGCCAAAAAATCCCTTTTAACCTGCCCTACTATAAAGCTGTGACCTACATGGGCCTACCTTATGACTTTGTCAAGTTTCTTTTCACCAATTCAACGGCTATTAAGATTCGTCAATTCTTTAAATCATGCATGTTTCCAGAAGAGCACTTTTATGCCATTCTATCTACTATTCCAGGGGTCCCAGGCGGGTTCAACCGCAATGTTTTGAGAGTGACCATCAATTACTGCATGTGGGAAACAAAGCACAAGCATCCTTGTACTGGAAAAGTAGTTCACAAAATATGCATTCCGAAAATAGGTGATTTGAGCGTGATCATGAAAGCAACTGGAAATGGTGACAGAGCTCTGTTTCATAACAAGTACTTTATGGAGTATGATCCAACACTCATGGACTGCATGGAGGAAGAGCTAATTGCTAGAAACAAAAGAGAGTTTGTTGAAGATGGTAGTCCACAAGAGATGGATTCATGTAACATATGAAAACTACAGCAGTACTCCACATTGGAGAGATTGATTGAGTGAAAGTCAGTTGTTATGAAATATTTAGCAATGGTAGAACTATGTATAGTGCTGACAACATATCATGCATATTGTGAATGTCCTGATTTTTTTACACTATATAATTTTTTGTCCAGACCTGCAATATTGACCTGGTAATTAACCAATAAGAACACTTGTTAATTTTTTCCTTCCCCCCCCCCTCTATAATCTTGTTCACGTGCTCGACATATGTGCCAGGGTATGGTTTGTAGCATGTGGTGAATATACCAGTATATAAAAGCTCACACGAGTCTTAGCATCTCATTATTCCTGATGAAGGCTACAGCATCTAGTAAAAATGTGTGGAGAGAATAAAATTCTAGTTGATTGTTGTTATAAGATAGAGTGTATCATAGATAACTCTTCCTGCAGAGAGTTGAAGAGAGGTCAAGTCATGTACGACTATCATATCACATCAGAGACTTTGGCATTCATCTAGTGTTTCTTCTTGGGGTGGGCACTGAGATATGCAGGAGAGCAGAGCGCCTTGTATCCAGGAGGCACACCAGTGGCAGTCTGCAGATACTACCATACAAGCCAAACATATCTTAGCACACTCTTGGGAACTTGGTTATCTCATTGCACTAGGAGAAAAGACAAGTGAAGGAAAAAAGACACTATAATTATATATCAAGTATATAGTAGCTATACACTCTCCACATCACAGCTGATGGGCTCCAGCTTGATTATGGTCTTCACAAAAAATGAGTGACACTATAAATGGAGACAGAACAGGTCAGTAATGACTAGAGGAAAGTGTGAGATGGAAAATATAAAGGGGGCAAGGGAGATGGCAAGAGTGAGAAGGGGATGTGGGGAGGAAGGAGGGACAACAAATGCTGAGAAATAGAGTGGAAACATGAGAATGGCCAGAGGAAGCATGGAAGACACTCGGCAGTTCATGAGCTCCAAGTAGAGCAGGTGACAGCACATAGATACACATTCATACCACATAGTTCCTGTTCTCACCTGCTGCATGTTAAAGTCTGACCTAGAGGTGGTGTTGTCGCGAGGCTAGACCTACTGCTAACTTTAGAGTATTCATGATTTTTCAACCACACACACTGATGAATACAGTATTCTCAACCCACTGTAATAGCTAGCTGTGCATGTTGTTTATAACCAGATAAGTAACTCACTTTCTTATGAGACGGTCATCGACGTGCCGCTATTGTAAGTCATAATAATAAGTTACTCTCTTGCAATACAGACGAGTTGAGTAGGCACAGGCCGACCTCAACTGGGATTGAGCTATCATGACAACACCAAACAAGGCAACACAGAGGACAAGCCGTGGAAGAGCAGCACAGTATGCCCCAGAACTCTGACTCCAAATCCGAGATCATAGCACCATCATTGAGGCTGGAAACAGCAATATGGTACTCATTGGCTTTATAAAGCATGCAGGTTTGTGAAGAAAGAGTGGATGTTCAGGATGAGCAAGAATGGTTTTGGAAGGAAAGAGAATGGGAACAATCATGACTCTTATGGGTCACTCAAGGAGACCTGTACTGACACTACCACATCTCTAAAGAGATGTACAGGATCAAAATGTTGCAAGCCAACTGCAAGAATGGCGAAAGTTGGACGACCTGAGGAACCATTTTGACAACCTCACCTCGAAATGGACCAAACATTATACCATGGTGGAGGAAGTCAAGGAGCTGATCAATATCGATGCTGTGACTGGAAGGATGCCAAAGCAAATATCCAATCATGTAGAGAATGGCTCACCTCAGATGTTGAAGGAGGCCACCCGGATGTCAGATGACTTTATGCAAACTAGGGGTTGGAGTCTCGATTGTATCAACTAGGGGAAGGCAGCCAACCAACACCATGGAAAGAGGTTCCACCAGAGGGATGAGAGACATCAACCAAGGAAGGACAGCAGGGCCTACAAGAACAACGACGGCAGTCCACAATCAAAGCTGACTGAACCTGGTGGCCATGAAAAGAAGGACGGACATGGGAAGAGACCACCAAAATTTTACCCGGTAAAGTGGCCAAGATACTTCAATTGTAATTTCTATGGATATTAAGCCTCAGATTGTCCACCCATAGAAATGGCAAGAGAATACCGAAACTGGGGATGTCAATCGAACAGTACCTATGAGCCGAAAGGAAGAAGAAGACCTCATACATTCTGAAGAAGCAGATGAGGTAATCATCTCAGGAATGATCACTGGACAGATGGTGGAACAGATCTGACTCGACACAGGAGCAGACCAAGTGAAAACCTGACTTGTGCCAGAAACTGCATGGACAGGAAAGGCAATCCAACTGAAAGGCTTCACGGGCATTCACTTCCCCTAGATCAAGTTGAAATTTCTCATTGGCCAGCGACTAACGACCTTGGTTGTGACACGAGGACATGAGCTACAAAGCCCTTCTGGGAGCAGATTTTCCCAACATATGTGATAGGATCTGAGAAAAGGGGTCTTATGTACAAATTTAAAAAACTGAGTTATTGATTCCAGGTGAAAGAACAAAGCAACGCCTATATTTTGGAACACTTATTTCCATTCAGAAGAAAAGTTATGAAAGCCTGAATGCTAGACGCTGGAAGCATTCATTTTGAGAAAAACGCATTTTAGCTTTTGCAGCTTCCTGTGCACTTGATGAAGCCATTTCTTTGTTAGTTTGTTAACCACGTGGCCACTATAGCAGCTAGTAGGAAATCCCCCATTTTGTGGGGAGTTCCCATCTTTCTGCATACGCGGGCAGTATTTTCTCCACGTTACATGGCAACGCAGTTCCATTACACACGTAGCCAGCTTCTTGACCACCAATTTTCTAACCTCACTCTTGCCTACAAAGAAACAAGCAGGAGCCTTCAGACTTCACACAAATGTAAAGGAAAGGTAGTAGATGCCTGTAGTACAAAAAAATTAAAATAGTCAAACTATAACTTTGAGCTTATTTTGGTCATACCACAAAACCATTTTTCTCTACATAAGACCAGATCCTATCACATATGGATGTGACTTGGGACGACAGCTCCTCTACCAGGAGGCCATCAATTTGGGACAGACACAAGCTCAAAAGCAAGCTGAGGACTTACCCGAACTGAGAAGAGGGAAGAGTGACAACAACACCAGATGGCACTGAAGGAAAGGATGATCCAGGCACAAGGATGGGAGAAATTGTTATCCTTCACTGGCTTCACTATGAGAACAGGCTGACATAGATGAGAGTCCTTTCATCATATGATATGAGATGCTGTAGAAGAAGGCCAAGGATAGGCTAGGAGAGAAGGCACTGCTGCTCTGTGTGCCAGGACCGTCTCATGGATTGCTACTGTCACTAGCATTCAAGCCGGGACAAGACGTACAGGTGCCTTACAGAGTAATTCTTCTGGCCAAGAATGTATGCTGATGTACAATGAATGTGCCAGGTATGTGATGAGTGCCAGAAAATGGCCAGGTGGAAATAGTGCATGGCTCCTTTGAGACCTACCAGTAATCAATGAACCATTTGAAAAGACCTGGTTGGTCCACTGCCAAGGATGAAGGCTGGTAAGCGCCACATCCTGTTATTGTGATCATGCTACATGTTGGCCTGGAGCTATGCCATTACGAAACATGGACTGCAAGACAATTGCTGGAGAACTCCTAGCAATAGCAGAGTTAGAGTACCGAAAGAGATACTCCGATTGTGGGGCAAACTTCACCAGCAAACTCATGGAGTTGTACGGACTGATGAATGTGCAGGCACTTACTACCACTTCACTCCATTTCATGTAGAGTGTGATGGTCTCGTAGACTGCTTCAATTTACACTCAAGGGAATGCTGAAGAAAACCTTGAAGACATGGAGTGGACAGTGGGACTTGGCACTTCCCCATGTACTAGGAGAATATCAATGTGCACCACATGAAGCAACTGGTTTCACTCAGTCTAACCACCTACTCTATGGACAACAGATCATGGGACACCTGCAAAATCTGAAGGAATAATGGATGGAAAGGGAATCTACCCGAACAGGCATGATAACATACATCACGAGAATCCAGGATAGGCTGGAGGAAATCCAGCACCAAGTTAAGAAAAACGATCGATGGAAGAAGCAGAAGGAAAAGGAAGTTTTAAAACATAATGTAAGTATACGAAACTTCAAGGTAGAGGGACCTCATCTTTCTACGAACACCACTAAAAGGGCTCAGTCTGTACGCAGAATGGGATGGGCCGTACTCTATTGTCAAATGAATAAATGATACTACGTATGAGTTTTTTATACTTGACCATCCGAGATGTAGAGCCAAGAGACACGTAAATATACTCAATTCCAGTTGCAGGCATTGGGCTGTTTGGCAGCAACCAAAATTTTGGGAGATGATCTGCCCGACTGCTCACCAGAGGAAGGAGGGGGAGGTGGATAACTGCCAGATGTAAGAACAATGAGCATAAGTGACAGTGACCGAATCAGGCTGAGGGAACTGCTAGGAAAATACCGTGACATTTTCAGAAGAACACCAGGTTGTGTGAGAGAGCAGGAAATACATATAGAGACCGGTGATTCCTATCCAATAAGTGAACCACTCTACAGAGTGGAAATTACCAAGCTAGTGAGACTGGAAAAGGAAGTCGGATCCTTGCTCTAGGACGGGCTGATCCGACCCTCCAAGAGTCCATAGGCATCCCCAGCCATACTGGTGGCTAAGGCAGGTGGAAGTGACAGGTTATGTGTGGATTACCAAAAATTGAACGCAGTGACAAGAACAGATCTGTTTACACTGCCTAGAATAGACCAGTAAACCGATAACCTGGGTGGAGCCGGCTTGATAATCATGCTTGACCTGGCAAAAGGATATCACCAGATTCCCATACATCCAGACTCCATCCCAAAGATGGCCTCTATAACACCCCAGGAAAAATGGTAGTATATAAGGATGCCATTTGGACTCAAAAATGCACCCTCAGTCTTTCAACGCATCATAAATGCAGCAATGGCAGACAGGGCAGAGTATACTGCATTGTACATTGATAACATTATCGTCTTCAGTATGAATGTGGAAGATCACCTGAAGCACCTGGAAGCAGTGTTTGCATGGATGAGGGACATTGGCCTCACGCTGAAGGCCAGAAAGTGTGCGTTAGCCATGCAAGCTGCGTATACTTGGGTCACCGAGTGGGAGGTGGACAGGTCAGACTACTGGAAGCCAAAATCAAGGACATGAGGTAGTACCCACATTCAAGAACAAGATGCAACTGAGGGCCGTTCTGGGCAGGAACCAGATTGGACAGAAGCCTGAATGCAAGCCTTCAAAAGTTAAGGGTAGCATCAGTCATGAGCCAGTTTAATAAGCCTGGATCCCGACTGACCATTCGTGGATACACAGATGCTTCTGGCATTGTTATTGGGGCAGTGTCCAGCCAAGATGATGATAGAGGAGCCGATCACCCAGTGGCCTTCTACAGTCGCAAGTTGAAGGGACCCCAGGTTCAATACATGGTGACTGAGCAGGAATGCCTGGCAGTCATGGAAGCAGTAAGGCACTTCAGGGTTTGCCAGTTTGGAGCCAGATTAACTATCGTTACTGACCACAGAAGTCTGAAACACCTGGACAAAGTCAAGGATGAAAACAGCAGGCTGGCCAGGTAGGCCATGGTGCTCCAGCCTTTCCTTTACGACATCATATACTGGGCCAGGCAGCCGGCATGCTAATGGAGATGGCATGTCAAGGCAGGCCTGGACGAGTGAGCCAAATGACCAGACTAGTCCAAGCACAGACAGACCACCCGACCGGGTCCTCTCAAGGAGGAAGACAAGAAAAGTCGACTGACCCAACAGATGGATGACAGCCACCTTAGGAAAACAGGAGGGGGATGTCGCGGGGCGCGACCTACTGCTAACTTTTGAGTATACATGATTTGACCCACACACACTGATGAATTTAATTATACCAGTAATCACAACCCACTGTAATATCTAGCCGTCTGTGTTATATTCTTGTCCGATCTTTTCTGACCACTATGTTATTTCCTTTTAAATCTCTTGTAATCCTTCTAAGCTCTCCAAATTTCAACCCATGCTTGTATTCTAAAGCAGATCTTCCTGGCCTCTGTTCTTATCTCCTGGATGCCGATTTTAGTAGCTGCCTAAACTCAAGTGAGATTGAAAATGCATGGCAGGCATTTAAAGGGATCCTCAGTCAGGCAATGAATATTTTTATTTCAAAGGTCAGGCTAAGATCGCACCAAAGCCCTAAGTGGATTAACTCTGATCTCAAACATCAATTAAATTGCCTCAATTCACTGAGAAGGAAATGCAATTTGCATCCTTCTGTTGAAGCTTCATACTTTAGAAGAGATTGTTAAGTCCTCAATCTTAAACGCTAAATCAGTTTTTGAAAGAAATCTGATAAAGAACTTAACTAAAAACAAATCAAAGTGCTATAGTTATATCAATCGTATAACCAAGAACAACTCTATTCCTCCTACTCTGTTCATGGATACCATTTGTGCACATCTGAAAAGGCAATGGCAAATCTTTTTAACCAATATTTTCATTCAGTACATACCACATGTTCATACCTTCTTCCCCCTTTGGAAACCATACCATCACCTTCATCCACTCTTGCCAAAATTCACATTTCTGACTACGATGTTTACTCGGCTCTTTCCAAATTAGACTTATCTAAGGCCGCTGGTCCGGATAGTCTTGGACCATGTTGAAGTCCATCGCTCCTGCAATATTTGAGCCTGTCAGACACCTGTTTATTCTAAGTCTAACTCAAACTCAAATCCCCAAAGACTGGCATGTTCATGTTATAACCCCAATATATATACAAGTCTGGGGACAAATTATCGGCTAGAAGCTATAGACCCATCTCCCTTCTCTGTTGTATTTCTCTTGTCATGGAATGGATAATTTACACAAAAGGTGATGGGATTCAATTCACAACCTATCTCTCCAAATTAGTTTGGATTTCTAAAGAAACATTGAACAACTCAACAGCTGCTTCATTTAGTCCACAGTTCAGACATTGCACTTAATGAGAAATCTCAATTGGACGTAGTGTACTTGGACTATAGTAAAGCTTTTGATAGTGTTCCTCATCTTTTCAAACTGTGGTGTTCTGGTATAACATGAGAGCTGTGGCATTGGTTCAGAGGAGATTCTCGCTGTCAAATGGTATCACTAAATACTCTGATCTACTTCCTGTCAGTTCCAGTGTTCCACAAGGCAGCATCCTTGGTCCATTACTATTTTTCATCTACATAAATGACATTGCATCTACCATTTCTTCATCTTCTCTACTCTTATATACAGATGATACCAAGTGTTCTAAAGGTATTAAATCAGTTTCTGATGTATCCCTTCTTCAAAATGATTTATCCTCACTGGCAAAATGGTCAACTGATTGGCATCTTTCTTTTAATATCACAAAGTGTTGCCTTTTGAGGATTTTCTCAAAAGTGCCTGCTGTTGACTCTAAATACTTTTTTGGATGACATTTGCATAAACTCCTAAAATGGTGTTAAAGATCTAGGTGTAATAATTTCAAGTGACCTAACATGGAACCATCATGTATCAAACATTCTCTCAAAAGCCTAGCAGACCTTGAGCCTTCTATGTTGCACTCTCAATCATTGTGACTCGAGTAGTGCCAAAGGGTTACTTTTCATGTCTCCTGTTTTTTCACAACTCACCTATTGTTCTCCTGTCTGTGTCCTAACCTGAGGAAAGATTTTATTCTTCTAGAATAAATACAAAGAAGAGCTACTAAATTTGTACTTAATGACTACAAATCTGACTACAAGTCTCGCCTATTGAGTTAAAACATTTTCCCCATGATGACTCTTGAACTGAATGACATTTTTTCTAGTTAAATCTTTAAAAGAGCCTACAGGTCACTTTTAGAACCTCAATTATATAACTCTATCATCATCGTGCACAAGATCGGGAGGTCACACAAAATTACTCCACACTCAATCAAAAGGCAATATTTCTTTTTTAATCGGCTACCTCGCCTATGGAACTCTCTGCCATGTATTGATCTGAATATGTCATCGTCTAAAATTAATTCTCTTAAAATCATATTTTCATAATCATTTCATTGCAAACTTTGATTCCAATAACTCGTGCACTTCCACTTTCAATGTCCATGTGTAAATTGTTCTAATGTTCCCTCCCCTTGTAATTTCAAGCCATTATTGACTACTATATAGTTAATTCTAGTAGACCATCAGTACAAAGCTACATCCTCATATCACAGTCACCTCATCTGTAATTCATGTATACTGTAAAGTGATAATAATAATAATAATAATGTCATTTATAACCAGATAAGTAACTAACGTTCTTGTGAGACAGTCGTTGAAACACCACTATTGTAAGTAATAATATTAATAATATTGAGTTACTCTTTCTTCAATACAGACAAACTTGAGGAGGCACAGGCGGACCTCAACTGGTGGCAGTACTATCAACCCGAACCTACAGTTTGGTTGTAAGCTCTCGAGAAGACGTCCTGCAACAGGTGTGACCTGATCAGGTGTGACCCGAAGTACAAAATTGCCCAGAGATTTGTTTTTTATATAGACTAACTTGGCACATTATAAAACAGATCACTGACCGCAATGTATTTGCCTGTTGCTAGTAGTACAAATGGACATAGTCTATGCAAGTGATTGGGCTAGGGTTAGGTAAAATAATAGTAGAAAAAGTAGTACATACGTAGATGAAGAAGAATTTCATGGCTTTTGGTCTGCTAGTGAAGGATCTAGGCACCACTGGGAGTACTTTGAGAGCAAAAAAAATCTGTTCAACTACTATCTAGGATGCAAAAAAATATCCCCGTTATAGCTGTGTGTGTGTGTGTGTGTGTGCGCTTACATGCATATCTGTGTGTCTGTGTTTGGTGTCCATCATTTACAATTGGTCATACCAAAATAGGATTGATGCACTCCATGAGAATTGCCAAAAAGTTTTTTTTTTTTTTTTAGCTCTAAGATTTTTTTCTTTTGGGAATCATCAATTTGGGGGCTGTTCCAGCATTGAGAATTGTTTCTTTCTTGTTCTTGAAATAACTTCAACAAATTTGGCACTCTTTTGTTTGTTGTCTTTTTATATTTTTTTATAATAATGTTTTCTATATTTATAGCACATTTTTTAAGCATCCCATTACTGAGAACATGAAAATAAGCTCATCAAAAAAGCACATTTTGGAACTGTCTCATTACTGGGAACTATCCCAACAAGAAGAACTCCAGCAGTGATGAACTGCATTATCAGCTATTTAGTAAACATTCGGATTTGAAGGCAGAAAAAAACACTGGATCCTTGAAGAGCCTCCGCAGCTGATGTGAAAATCTTAAAATGATATCAGAGGGAAGGAGGTTTCCTGGAATCAATTGGTCGGTCAGGTTAAAAAGATGGCTAGTAGTTTGCTACCTGGCTACTTAACTAGATAGTTCAGGCCCAGATGTAATGCCGTCATTTTGTAGTTGTGGTTGCTGGTCAGCTAGCAAGATCGTTTTCTAGAAGCTTATAAGCTGGTTAGCTAGTAATGGGTAGATTTCTAGCAGTTGATGTAGCAGATCAGTTTGTAGGATAGTTTTCTAGAAGCGGGTCAGCTTGAAGCCATCAGTTTACTAGTGACAGTATTCTAGAAGCAGATGTAGCTACAATCACTTCTTCTCCAAATATGTAGAAGATATCAGTGAAAAGCATCATGTGGCATGTCTCTCTGATCATGCAGGCGTCTTGCAGTTTGTTCTCAACTACATATAAAAACCTTCCTCTTAGTATTATATATCTAACTGTGAGAGTTTACTTTGCTTCTGGTTTGACTGGTAATGCAACAGTGAAAGAGGTTCGATTTTTTCTATGCTTACTTATCCGGTAGGATAGAGGAGGGTCCTACTGATGAGGATATTGCCAACTCTCTGGCTGTCACTTCCTGAGAAATGATTGGGATTGAATTATTTAGCTGGCATGGGGAGAGGGAGGGGGAGGAGTTACGGGTAGCAGTCCTCTTTCCTACAAGTCTTTCATTGGGATACCTGTAGTGGCCTTATTAATACCAATATTTTCTTCCATTTCAACCATCAATACTTTCAGTGGCCATGCTTGACCATTTAACCACTTTTTAATACCTAATGATGTCACTCATTGCACTGACAAGGGCTTCCTCTTGGCACACAGTAGTTTCATCTCTCGAGCTCTTTCCCATTGCAGACACACTTGCAGCAAGTTCAGGCACTCAGATTTTGAGGTATTTCCACTTTACAGAGGAAGAGCCAAAAAATTGGAGTGGTCCAGTTCGAATTATGATTTTAATGGGGCTCAAACTTCACATATATGGTGAGGGGGGGTGCAGGAAAAAAAGCAAATCTCACTATTAAATTTGCATCGAAACAAGAGCATTTCAGAACAGTTAGATAAGTTACCATTGAAATTCACAACCGACTAAAATAACAAAGAACAATATTTACTACATAAAATTCAGCAATTAAAATATAGCAAATATATTATGCTGACATGATTCATTAGCACAAATAAATTCATTGGCTATGACTTTTATGTCCAAATTTTCCGTACTGTCTTCGTGATAATGAAGAACAATCATGTGGTTAAGACCTTTCAGAAGTATACAATTCATAGCAGGCATTATATACCGGAACCTGAAATAGTTGGAAAGTGCAACCAATTAGTGTTCTTTGAGCCGGACTTATACTCTGAAGAACAAATTCCAGTCCAGTTTCTCGTCTTCCTTTTTAGCAACATGCAACATTCACAAAGTCATGAGCAGTGATTGAAGGTCATGGCGGTTAAGTTCTTCACCATAAAAACTACATACAGCAACCAGTTCACTCTCACGGTTTTCGGAGTTGTTATACATTTGAGTTGAACCCAGGTTGGTCAAATCTGTCGGTCATACACACCACAGCTAAATCCAGTACTTCTAAATAATTAAGTCTGTAGCTTTTGGTGTTGCTGGAAACTCTGCTTCACCAACTCCTTCTTCATAGTGATGTGGCCTCCTACACCTTCTTGATAAGGCAATGTTAATCTACTCATTTCCAAAATCTCTATCCGAATGCATCCCCTAAAGACTCTTAACTGTAAGCATGGCTATCTCATGACCCTCAACACTAGAAATTTCAGGATTTTGTAGGTCAGGCTAAGCCTATTTGTATGCCAAAGGCTCATTTCTGATAACATCAGGTTGAAGAGGAATGGGAAAGTACCCATTTGACTATCAACACACTGGATCTAGCCTTCATTCTGGTATCAGTGGTGACTCTGGGTGCCTCTTGCCCCACAAATTCAGAATATATTTATTGGACATAGTGCTGGTTAAAGTATCAGTTAATACTGTCCAACTTTTGGGAAATATTGACGGTGATTCACTTCCGGTTTCCTCTTTGATTCTACTCAGCATAATCTCTCACTTGGGAGAAAACTTTACAAGTTTTACCAGTTCAAAACATGTAAGACAATCTTGCATACCAGCAGACCCTTTGAAATTAAGGGCATGGCCATAGTAGTGTGTAAGCACTGCCTTGGGCTCAATTTGCTGCATCTTATATAGCAGCTACTCCACCTCTATGCTGGAGCTGTCACCTCATAGCTTAAGTGGGTATCTCAAAATGAAAAAGAACATCTTTAATAGATGATACGATGCTGTCAGCAGTAGTAGAGAGAAGGTTGGACAACCCAAGATACTCTTCATTAAGTCATCTGTCCACCTGATCACCAAAATAAGTTTTACCTTGTTGGATACATTGGGTTAATATCTAGATTTTTGTCCTCAATCTAAGTCACCATCATCAAAAAATATATAGCTATATTATTATTATTATTTATTTATTTATTATTTATTTTTTTGTAATTTTTTGGTAATATATATATTTGGAGTTTCTTATTCATACAGTTTATAGAACCCCCTTCCCCTTAAGTTCAAATGTTCAAGTGATGACATTAGGGAAATGACTTGTCCCAAACCCTGATGGCAAAGATCCCATGTATTCCCACGCTGCACAGCCAGAGAAATCTGTGAAGAAGATGTTGATGGGAGTTCTCTTCATAAGTCACTGACCTCAGGTGGCATCCCAACTCCCTGAAGAATGCCTTTGCTTGAGGTCCAAAGGGTCCACATGTCTCTACCGCCACAGATACAAACTTGTATGCCGAGTCCAGGTAGGCATACTTCTCACCCTTCAAAATCTCCATCTGGGCTGCCACACTGCACCAACCTCAGTGATTGCAGCCAAAAGGTTGGATGGGGCAAAGGTGTAACTGCAGGTTGCATCCCATACCAAGAGTCTACCCACTTGACCATGGAATGATGGACATGCCAACAGGTCTCTTTCCATCGGACCGAAGCAGACCTGAGGGCTCCAACCAGGAAGGGACATTTTCAGCAGTTAATGACCGATGGATGATATCATTTAAAGCACCATGGCGAGAACGCCTTCCCTGACTGTACCTGCAGCTCAACCCATGCATGCCAAACTGGTCGACATCCAATTCACAGTAACTACAAGAGTGTGGCTGGCACAGGGATTCTCCAAGACGTATTCCAACTGCTATTCGAACTACGTCATCGCTCATTCGGAGACCCAGTGAGGAAATTGGCAGGACATTAATGCCAGGCACCTGACTCACATACAGACACTGAGAGGAGACGAGCTCTGGTTTTGGGGTCACTAGCATTCCGCAAAAGTGACTCTGCCCTTTAGAAGGGATATCCCACGACTTCTTGATGGGAAGCAGGCGGGGATGGAGGAGGAAAGACAAGGTAATCACCCCAGAGTAAAAGGGCAACCTCAATCTCAGGGTACTGGACAGTATACTGAACCGAGGGGGGGGGGGGGGGGGGGATATGGTCAATGAGATTGGATGATCCATCAGCAGAAGCTAAAAAGGCAGAGGGAGCAAGATAAACCACACTCCTAATTCTAATTCCCCCCATGGTTCACTGGAAGGGTGGCATGTAGCCAAGAAAGGTCATGGTACTGAAAATCTATATTAGTGATATTGCTGAGGATTGATTTGAGATGGTCATAGGCTGGGAGATGACTGGAAGATAAACAGGGAGCAGAGCTGAGAATGTGCATCATCTTAGGCAAGGCCATATCTAGGAAAATTGGTCTAAGAAAATTTGACTGGGGAGGCGGTTGCATACCATTGGCCATAGGTGTGAAGTATGCAACTATACTTCTATTTTGTGAAGTGCATATATACGAGGCTAAAAAGGAGTACATGACATTACAGCATTAGAACACCTCAACAAAAACATAACAACAAAATTTAATGTTCACGGTTCTGATTAAAAATTGCAGAATGTGACAGAGTTATCTCATTTTTATTTCACTGACTTGTCTCCAGTTAGCCTGTCTTTCATAAATATCCTCTGATGGAATACATTCAGTGTCACGATGAATCAAGAGCGTTGCTAATCCACTCAACCTCTCTTCTTTCATTGAAGAACGTGTCCAAAGCTTTAGATGATGAAGAGCAGAAAAAGATATCTCTCACAAGATACACTTCCCACAGATATAGTTAAAAAGACTGTTAAATTTTTATTAATTGTGGGGAATGACTGAGGATTACACTTAGAGAGAGCACAGCTATCTGTACCTGGCCTACTTTTAGGTGAAACAGATCCATAAAACTTTTTCCATTAGTTATTTCAACAGGGAAGTCGGTCTTCTCTTCCAAGGACATAAATTTCCCATAATAAGAAGTGCTATATACTCAGTTTGGATAAATAAATATAGTGGTGGATCAGAGATTCAGCTGCAATAATTTCCTTATGCTCATTGGAAAATCGTGTTTCTAACTGCTCAACCACATGGTCAATAAATGGGTAATATACATTGATTCTGTAGTAATCAGAAGGAGTCGGGCTAACTTGTCCTGCATTGGCTCGATTGCGCTGAACAGTAGCAGTTCGTAGTTTCACAATTGTTAAATTAATATACAAGGCTAGCATTTCAATTCTGCTCCAAACTTTCTCCCATCAGTCATCTTTTCTGGCATCCTGAATGCATTTCTTTGCCGTGTTTACATTCCTGTAGGCTTCTGCAAGATCACACTGTTTATCTTGTAAAGCTAGTGTCACTGAACTAAGGAAACAAAGAACTGCCTGTGTAACAACCAGTGTGACAACAAATTGGCTATCTTCTAGAAGTTGCATATATGAACAAGCATCACTTATAGCTTCTCCCCTGCTACTATCTTTGATTTAGCCCATGGTCTCCAAGACTGTGACATATTGGGCTATAAGAGCTGAAAGAGTCCTCACCCTTGCACTCCAATGGGTGGCACAAAATCTAGGCACATGATACCTCCTTGAACCTGCTTCTCTATTGCAGTCAAACACTTACTAAGCTCATCATCATCTTCAATCATCAAGAAGTCAAGAAGCTCTTTTCCTTGGTCAGTAGATGCAACTTCAAAAAAAAATTCTTTATGCTTGGTACTACCAGATAAAAACCATGTCAACTTTTGAATATCATGCAAAAAGGTTACGGATAGATGGCACAACCGGAAAACTTCTGCAAATGGCAAGATTCAAAACATGTGAATGGCAATGAACATGTGGCAAGGGGATATTTTTCAGCTACTTTAGCCTGTACTCAATTTCTACTTGAACTCATTACAGAGGCTCCATTATACCCTTGACCAACTAGAAAAGACATGTTCAATCCCTATTGCTCAAATGTAGAGAGCAAAGCATCAGCAATCGTTTGAGCATCCATCTTTGCAATTTTAATAAACCCCAGGAATTCTTCATAAACTTCACAATTATTAACAAACTTTGCACAGATTCTAACCTGTTCCACATTTGAAAGGTCTTCAGTTTCATCAGCCATGAGACTCCAGTATGATGAAAACATTGATAAAATATTCTCACGAATATTTAGCAGCTGCTGAAAATGCTCATTAAGATCTGTGTCAAACTGTGAGTTCAATTTCACAAAAAAAGCGAAGTTTCCTTCTTCAGTTTTTGTGATCTTGTCCAAAAGCAATGCCCCTCTTACCAAGGGCTACAACTACATCAATGATTGACAAAATGCATAGTATGGGCCTGCTGAATTCCCACTTCTTTGGCCATTAGTGAAGCAACATCTAAACTAGGTTGTTATGTTTTTAGGAAAAGACAAGCTTTTTCATCTACTAGTTTGTGTGCTTAACTCTCCTTGTGCTTATCAAATAAGCTGCTCTTCTTACCGAGAGCTTTCTTCCATTTATTAAAGCCCATGAAGAAAACGGGGATTTGGCATCTACACTTGCAAAGCACAGGCATGGCAGACAGTATGCACTATCATTTCATATGTTATAATGCAACCATGGCCTATTTACTGTCCAGCTTAGACTAAATCTTCTCCTTGAAGTGACAGGGAACACAAAATTAGGTGGGCATTTAAACTTGGACATCAAAAGTGTTAGCTTGTCATCGACATCCAATAAGGAATGCTTTCCAGCATAAAGTTCTGGATCATTGGGATCAAAATAATCTTTGACACAATAGGACTTGCAGTTGCTAGATCTATTTCAGGTAGATCATCATCATGAAGGGACTCTTCATCATGAGCCCCCTCAACATGAGCCTCTTCATCATGAGCCTCTCTTCATCATGAGCCTCTTCATCATGTACTTGCCTCTTCATCATTTACTTGAGAGTTGTCTTTATTTTTCCTACATCTTTCATCAATACTTTAATATAGCATGAATCACATGCATGGAGCATTAATACCTTGAAGGTCCAAAAAATGAAGTTATTTTATTGATGACAGTATTTTGGCTTTTGGAGGAGTAGGATCTTCAGCTTCATTAGCCATATCCAACAGTTACCTACTATGACCTTTTGTCATGTGCATGGGCAGATACACGAGTGGCCAAAGCCCCACCTAAAATTTGTAACCCATAATTAGTCATTAGTGCAATCAACATCTATACATCTAGCTATAGTGTTGATATGTGAAACAGCTTACAAAATGTATTAGTGGTTGATTGTATTGATAGTGCTTGTAATAAACAGACACTTAGCATCATGAAAGCTGCAAGATTTATGAGATTGATGGGCCCCCCAATTTAACATTATTCTTGTTGTTGTGCAGGCAGCGAGATGGCAAATATATTTTTTACACTGCTAGCACACTGACAGCTGAACTTAACAGTGTGATGTTTTAATTATATACATCAGACAATACTGATTATGTGACTTTTCACTAATTTTTGGGGGGCTCTGAATTTTATAGTCAAATATATCAGGGAGGGGCCATTGCCCCCCTGCCCCCCCCCCCCCTAAATACGGCCCTGTAATTCTACCAACATAATACAGCTGCTGATGAGGGAGGTGGTAAAGAAACTGGAACAGATGGTGTCTGGATTAACTTTAATATAATGGAAAGCCATGAAATGGGAAGTGTACTCAATGAACATATTGCTAAGTGTTGGAAGAGTTTGAAAAACAATTTAAATATAAGCAGAGAAGGATTTAAGTTTTGGGGAGGAAGCTAAACCAGTTGGGGGTTGTATATAGAGGAAGTTGAGCCAGAGGATATTACAGAGAAGGTGGTAAAGGACATGGGACAAGTTAAGGTGGTGACACTGATGGGAGCAGTAAGTATGAGGAAGTTACAAAGGCTGAAGAAGAAAATGTTCAGGATGTCGAGAGAAAACTGCCAAGGAGGCCATTTATCCTGAGAAATATATATACAAGTGATGGAGGGAGAGTCTGTGGTGGAATGGAGGTGCGTGCATAGTGCAGGAGTTGAATCAGCAGTACTAGGGTTGTAAGTAAAGGGTTTCCAGCAAATCAAACCACCGGAGATGACATGCAAGGAAACTAGTCAGTGTGGAAAAGTGAGGCGGGGCAAAGGAGAAGTGGTGGGAATACAAATGGCAACCAGGAGGAAGAGTCAAGTGGAAAGATAATTATGTTCACTGCAACTTGGTAGATGTGGACTGCCGGGGGGAGACACTCCATTAGATGACACAGAGGGGGTTGAGAAGGAAGGGTCATCAGGTGGAGGAGCACCAAGTGGGGAGTCATCCATCAGGGGTGGTGGGGGCAGATCAGTGGTGGGGACTGGGAAGGGGGGAGTAGAGGACCACACTACTGCTCACATGATAGAGCAATTCAAAACCTTCCTGTCACAGAAGCACCTATTGACTGAAGAGAATACGTCCAAGGTCAGGAATGTGAAGGACCAAATTTGGATGTGAGTGTGATAAGTTTGCTAAGGGGGTTGGGGGGAGAGGGGGGAGGGGGCAAAGATAGGAAAGTGGGTGGTCGAGCGTGGTGTTAGTTAATTGTAGAGGATGGTGGCCAAGGGAGGTGGATTTGAAGGTAGTGTTGGGTACGATGACGTTTGATGTGCTGGGGTTAGAAGAAATCTTTTGCAGAAGGAGGATAAGGTGAAGGAGGATAAGGTGAGCATGGCAGGGTACGAGTGGTACGGCAGGAGTTAAGAGGGTGGGTGGGGCAGGAGGGTGAGTGGATGTGTGAGAGTGCTGGTACATGAGAGTTTGGAATCTAGGGTGAGAAAATCAAGAGAAAGGTTGATGTAGGTTGTGTTGAGCAGAGCGGGGAGAAGAAAAACTATGGCGGGAGGGGTAGTGTATGTGAACCCAAAGGAGTGAGAGTGAAAGAGACAGAGGGATTGTTTGAGGTATTGCAGGAGGATGTGGTGAAGTATGAAGAGAAAGGTTTCGATGTTGTTATGATGAGGGACTTCAAAGCAAAGATTGTATTAGGAGTGGAGGACAACCCTATAGTAATGGAAGGAAGTTGTTGGAGCTGGTTATGGTTTGAGGTCTGGTTGTAGGGAACGAATTGAAGGCTGTGAGGGTAGGTGGACATTGGAATGTGGGGAGAGAAAGTTGGTCATAGATTATGTTGTTTAGTGAGGACGTGGATGTAGCTAGGGTGGTAGTTGAGGACTTGGGCAAGCTGGTTGTGGGGTCGGACCATAACATTATTTGGGGAGAAATTATGTGGGGTAGGTACAAGTGAGAAGAGAGCAATATAAATCGAGAGTTGACAATAGGCTAGACTGGGAGGAATATCGGGAGGCAGTGGAGAAAAGGTTCTTGGGATGGGAAGAGGAGGTGAGAGAACTTGAGCAAGAGTTGGGTGGAAACATAGTTGAAGAGATGTGGAGTAAGTCAAAGGAGAAAGTTTTGGCTGCAGCGGAAAGGAATAGGAAAGAAGACGATTACAGACAGGTCAAGGATGGTAGTCGGAGGATGTGGAGAGGTTAACTGGTGTTAGGAAGGAGAAATGTAAGAGGTTGAGGGAAGCAACAAAGAGAGGGGAGAGAGAGGCTACATTAAGACAACTATGGGATGACTATAGAGAAGCAAGAAAGGAAGTGAAAAAGACTATTAGGAAAGAGAAGAAGGAATTGAGGAAGAGAACTATAAGGAAGATCAGAGAGCAGGGTGAGACTAGTTGTAAGCTGTTTTGGAATGATTTAAGAGCAAAGAGGAAGGAGAGAAGGATAAAAGGAGTGAAAGATGATGAGGGAAGGAGGGGGAAGACAAGGTGTTGGAGGTGATGGCAAAACACTGGAAAGAGCTGGGGAGGAAAAAAAGAGGATGCCACAGTCAGAATTAGGAATAGGATATGTGAGTGGGCATGATGTGGGTATATGTGAGGAAGTAAGTTGTGAAGAAGTAGTAGAGGTAATGAAGTGTTTGAAGAGAGGAAAGGCACCTGGCCCTGATGGAATGTTGAATGAGATGCTGATCTATGGAGGTAGAAGATTGGTGGAGGTGATGAATGTGGTGATGAGGAATGAATGCTGCCCAGTGGACTGGAGGAGAAATTTGTAGTTGCAATTTAGACCGAGGACATCAGCTGGGTTGTTAGAGGATAAGAAGAGATGTAGAATGGTTAGGGATGAGAGGTGTATCATGTGTGGTAGTGGAGCAGGGATGTGGGATATTTCTTGGTGTGATGTATGGGGAATTTGACAGGTACTGGTGGATAAGGTGGCACAGAATTGGGCAGTGTCTGGATGAAGAATGGGTAAGGGTGGAAAGTGGCATTGCTTTTGGGAAAAGGTGTGGAGGGAGTAAGTGATGTAATGATGGAGGAGGTGGATGAGTGTATTATGTATGGTGTAGAGTAGTGGTGGCAGAGGAGAAAGGAACTGGAGCTGAGGAATGATCTTTGGTCTCCTCTCCTCCGCCTTAGTGACTTATATTTAATACCACACTACACTGCTTCCCATGGGTAGCCTTAACAGGCTCAAGAATTAAACAACTATCAACAAAAATGGCATATTCTACTCCACAGCTGGAGCATGTTCATGAATTATGCATCCACGTCAGAATGGAACTGTAGTATCCTGCTACTGAACACATGCAACCCATTTTCACTCGCCTGGGCTGGTGCGATCTTTATCTACGCTACGATGACCTCATCCAGTTTAAGTCCCCCCTCCCCCCACCCCTAAGTAACTCCTTCACATTGGAGAGCAAAAAGAGCCCCCACTAGGGAGGTAAATGAAATCATGGATTTGTATCTTCCTAACGGTCACTACATTGGCCGAACTTCCCCCCGACCCCTCACCAAAAACTGAAACTCATACCTCAGCTAAAACTCACATCTCCACAGCTTCTCAAATCGTGACTTCACAAAGTTTTAACACTAAAAAGACTAGCAACGTGCCTTGAATCCTTCTCTTAGCAAACCAGGTGTCCCAGAGAATCAGGCGCCCCCAGTATTTTCTCCCTTCTTCTTTGGAGAAGGTTTGTCATTATCCTGTCCTTTCCTTTCTTCTTGACCATTATTGCTCTCTTTGCATACAACCTCATCCCCAATGTTAACCTTCTTTCGAAATACATCTCCAGCTTCATTGCTCAGTTGATGAACAACTTTCCCCAGTATTTACTGATTATGTAAGGACCTCACCACGCCAGGGTGAATTTAGATTCCCACTTTCTCTGTTTATCCGCCATGTTCTCTACAAGAACTCCAGCTCCAATTGCCAATTTGGAAGATGCTTATAAGCTGCATCGTCAATATTGTTTTTTTGCACTCGTGAAATCTTTTTCTTTTGATTGAAGGAGTTTCTCAATAATGACTTTGGAAATCTGTGTAACCTTCATCTCCATGCTTTAGAAACTCGGCATCAATGGGAAGTCTCATATGTTGCCTGTAGAGTATGCATATAATAAGGAGAATGTTTAGCCTGGATGCCCCTTATAGTATCCATTTGTTCATTCCAGATAGTTGGCAGTCATCAATAACCTTGGCTAGACATCGTGAGAATTTCTTAAACCACTCAATTGCCTTTATTATGACGACGAAAGAAGGGAAAAGTACAATGCTATTATGTATATTTTCATTCTTACAGTTTACAGTGGAAACTATTCATGTTCTGATTAGAGAGGTCTTATTGGGATGTCAACATTGAGGGGCTCTACTGCAATAACTTTTACCCGAGGACGGTAGGCACTAGTGGTTCTGTGTTCTGCATTGGTAACAGCATGTAACTCATCTGAGAATGAACTTGATCAGTGATCAGAACTGAATGGACATCCAGAGTGAATACAATTTGTTGAGAGGGTGATTTTAATGTTATTATGTCAACTGAGAGTTCATTGAGTTAATGGATCTACATATCATATATATAATTATAAACATCAGAGTCATTAAAAATTGATGACTATTCATTACCCTGAAATTTAAGAACTTTGCTATTCCATGAGCTGCTTTATAAAAAAAAAAGTCCAGCTTCTTCCTATTTCCAGAAATACTCAGTACGTAGTAGTGATTCCCATGTGACAGCTCCATCCCAACCTGTTGCTTAGGCTAGACAGGAATTGGGTGCAATTCCCTTCTTAAGTTTGTAAATATTTTTTCTGGCACTTGTCAAAGATGAGACCTAGCAAAGCATAATAGTTGCTTTTTTCATATTGCTTTGGACATATAACTGAATATCGTTGCTCATCTATACTTCACTGATATTATATATAATTATCAGTAGTCCTGTTGAAATGATTACTGCCATGGATAAGATAACTCTCAATCTCTGGGTAAGCACCTTCAATGACATGTCTTTCAAACCAATAAAAAACAGCAGATATGAAGATAGGACAAAGAATGGAGGTCATCCTCCCACCATTTAGAAATCATCTACCTGTGCTATAACTCACTCACTATTTGTGTAACACAGTTTAATATCCTCCATATGTATTATTATGGGGGGGGGGGCTTAATTTTCCCTTGATACCAGCAATTTAAATGTTAAAAACGAAACAAAAGATCAGAAAATGGTTCATCTCCAAGGATCTATCTTTCCAGGTTTGTTAGTTTTTTCCACTCGCATAATTTTAGGTCCATTCAAGAAAAAAATGGAGGACCTGAAGACTCTAAATCTACCAAAGCATGTCCCAGCTACTCTACTTCTCGATTGTGAGGGAAAGGCATGAGGTAGGCATGGCTGTCGACAAGCCATGCCTCCTCACATGCTGCCTCAGAATTGAGTAAAGACCACATGTGCTCTATGAGAGAATGTACGACTTGGCTGTTCATTTTGTGGAGTTCTTCTGGAAAACTGTTACCAAGTCCAAAGGAGACTGTCGTTGATCAACTACCAAAATATTTGTTGGTGGAAGTCCAACTGTTACCAAGTCCTTGAAGTCAAGTCCTTGACGGAGGCTGTAGTTGAACCTACATGGGTAAAGTAAACACTAGCAATACGATGTGTTATGTGTTGATATTTGTGTAGAGTGCAACATAATTACATAGTGCAGACAACAATAGCTAGCAACAAGACAAGGCATGCGTTGATTTGTGATTTGTGGAACCACAAAGAAGTTAGAAAAAAGTGTTTGAAAGAGAGTGGACACCATGAAATTCAAATTTGTAGTCTGCACTGCTCGACTTTAATTTACAGGGGGAAGAAACAAAAAAACAAATGAACGAAATAACTTTTAAACAACAAAAATGTTCCGGATTGATTTTAACAAAAATTAAACAAGACTCTACCAATGTGGACAACCCCATGACTCTTCAAAAAGTCAATAATGTTATAAATAGTACTGGTTCACCAAAATTTGTTGTGGCTAAAGAATGTTTTATAAAATTTTAGTCCATGTGCTATGAGAATAGCTGAAATCAAATGGGAGAGAAACTTACTTTGAATACATGGGTATGTCTAACTTCTCCATGATAGCATTGTCAGTCTAATCTATTTCTCACCAACACATTACAAAGTTTTGTAAAATAAGGACTAAAATAACCTCCGAGTTTGCGGTTACACCGAGGCAAAGCCGAGGAAACAATCTCGTTATCATTTGCAGCCAAAACATTTTCCAGTGGACCTTGACTGCACATATATACATGAAATGCCTTGTTTCCTCTTCATATCTGCTCTTCATATCTGTAGAGAAAAAAATCAATTGATAGAATACTTTGCTTCAAATAGATATACCATAGATCACCACACACGAGATGCATAATTGAGGAAGATCCTACTCTGATACCAAGCCTCCGTGAATAGGGAAAACTAGTCCCAGGTTCTCAATGAATTCAGTTGGCTAACAGATGCAATAAACTTTCTCGATAACCAACTTAAGTTTACCCACTGGACATTTCGGCTAGCCTTCATCAGGAATACTGAAGGCTAGACAAAATGTCAAGTGAGTAATGATTATCAAGAAAGTCAGTGTAGCTTTTGCACATTTCTCATGCAAATGGTTCATACCTATATGATTAATCCTTACAGGAAAAATCAAGCACCAATCAGTCAGTAGAGCAAAGCGCTAAATAGGTATTATTATACCTAGCAGCCAAAATTTTATTTTCTCATCTGCACACGATACAAAAAGGTTTCTTGGAGCTCTCCTACATTTAAAACACTATGGGGCTAGCGTTTTCCAGTAATAGATTCCCTCACAGCATAGCCATGCATTACTTCTTTCCCAAAACTTATATACAGCCGCCTTCCGTTGCGCACCAAGGTTATACCCGCCCACGTGAATGAAGTTGCGCGGGAAAACTTGAAAGTGAAGTTACGGCTACTACTGCCACAGTGCTACAAAACTATTTCGTTTAGGAAACTGAAGTTAAAGCAATGGCCACCAACACAGACACCTCCAGTGACTGTGAAAGTCAGTGTAGCAGTGCACCAGAAGAAGTATTGTGCGACTACGAGAAAAAGAGGCTGGAGAATATTAAGAAAAACCAGGAGATGATGAAAGCCTTAGGTAAATAGCTATGGTCCTCTTACTGAATATCATTTTAGAGGTAAATTTTAGAGGTAAAATAACTAGAAAGACGTTGCTTATTAATATTGGGCGGAATAAACTTCATAGTACAAAAATTTCCAGTTATATAGCTACTAGCAATATCAGATCCACAGCGTTTGCTGCATTGAAGATATTAGTTTGAAAGGAACTATTGTACTCATGGCTAGCATATCTGCAAGTCTACAACCTAAGCTACTGGAAAAATAGAGAGAGAGCTCTTGGCCTTCTCTTTGAACCTCTATAAACTAGATAGCTTTAGGCAGTAAGGGGAAATGAACCAGCTTTTCATTATCAGGCTGACCTTTTCTATATTTGAAGATTTTCAATGGGTTGTGTATCCTTGGACTCGGGTACAATGGTTTAGTTGTCAATGAGTTATTTAAAAAATGGAAATGGGAAAAGATTGTTAACTTTGAGAGTGTTTGAATAGCACTTTAAGCATGCTGATAGTAGCAACTGATTTAGCTGCTGTACATTTTTGCAGCAAAGAAGACAGTTGGTTTACTGAGAGGCTTACTTTTCTGTGTAACTGTCTTGGCTGGTGATATTCTGGAATCATCTATGGCTGTCCAAAGTTTCTCACATAATACTTGCTAGAGATGTCAGTCCAGTGCTGCTAGGATTAATGTCTGAGTTTTGAACATCCATACAAACCTGCCAGAATTGTCCATGTCTTATATGTACAAAAAACATCCTCAAAGAGACAATTCTCATACTGGAGTCTCAGAGGTACAGAACTGGCCACTGATACTCAACTGGAATATCATAACTCTTACCAGATGAACGTGAAAAATTGAATATTGCTTACCAAGACGACGTCACGTACGCATATCAGTTACCAAGACGCACTTTTTTGGAATTTTTCTAAGGCAATTTTCTCGTGGCAGCGAAGGAAGTTCTCCGTTCCCCATAGTTACAAAAAGTAGCTTTCTCGAGTTGACTAGAGGATTTATATTCTCCCGCTTCGTCCTATATAGCAAGTTAGTATTTTAGCGTACTTCTTTGCTTAGTTTGTAAACTTTGTCTAGTTGGGCATCTGTTAGACTGCTAGCATTGCTCTGGTAAGTGTACTATAGATGGCATTATAACAAAGGGGTTGTCCCAACCCATAAATTATTTTCTCACCTCATCTTTTTAGCCGACATGAAATATTCTGTGAAGAACATCGCGACTTCGTTGGTGATTGAGTGGCTGGTTACTTAGGTAAGTTTTAGATATAGCTGAGACATTTCGTTTGTTGTATATATATATTCTGTTTAGGGGTCGACTTTCTCTACCTGAAGGACACAAAAAGATGCTGTCGTTAATTAAGTACCTTCTGAGCTTTTAGTACCTAGTCATTAGGTTGTTAACTAAAGAGAGCCAACTTTAGCCAACCATGTCAAGAAATATAAATTTTCCTCAATCAAGATTTGGCAGGGGAGAGGTGGGACACTTCAGGACTCTTCACTATAAACCACCAAGTTACACATCCTGATGTGTGCAGCTGTCTAACTTTGGGGTCCTTCCTCAGATAAGGCATCATGACAAATATGAATATGTAATACAGACCTAATATGACCTAATATGCAATAATATCGACATGTATGCATATATAATAATACTACTGTACTCATTGGTGTATTAATTTTTTTGTGTGTGTGTGATAAGCTTTGAAACAATCTGTATGGCACATTGCAGGATGGTTGTGACACGTGCTAACTCGTACAAAAGGTGACGTTTGCCACCCTCCTACGATCAATACAGTCCCTTCCTTTCGTTGCTTTCCTCGGAAAGTAATGCAGTGGTTAGGCGCTCCACACACTTGAGGCTTGCCATGGAGGTTGATCTTAGTGCGTCCATCTCTTATAAAATGAGTGATCACTGATATATGTGTGTATATATATAAATATATAATTGTAGATGTAGTACACTAACTAATTTTACATACATTCATTGCTTGGATTTTTTTGCAGTATATTCATTGGTTTCTACCAAAAACTGCAAGAGTTGGTCAGTAAAAAGAGAGAGAGAAGTCCTTAGGTGTCCTGGGTGCCATTGACAGGTTACTTCCAGACACCGCAGTAAAGGGTGCTGGAGTGGGAGCTATATATGTCTTCTGTGATAATGGTTGTACAGTATGTTTTTCTCACAAAATAATTATGAACAAGAAATTACCTGTTCCAACCTCTGTCCAGGTATATATATATACTGCTGCAATGCTACTCTCCCTCTTCCTCTCCGTCGCCATTCCACCCCTTCTACTTCCAACACCCACACTACTGCCCCTGCTCCAGCATTGTATTCCCAAGCTACTGCCTACCCTACTGCTTCCTGCTGCATATCACTAATTCCCATTCTACCCTGACAAGCGTTACTGGCTAGACACCCTATCAAAGCAGCCCCACCCCAGTGTTCTTCATTACCCACACTACTTTCCCCATAGCTGTCACTACCAGTTTCACTAGTATACTTCACACTCTCACCTGATCAGTTTCCATATCAGACATCATTGCTAGGCACTTGAATAGAATTTTCTGGCTAAAGCAGAAAAAAGCAACTGCTAGTTTGTTTGCTTTCAGTTGGATCATGGCACCAGTCCATCTTAGTTGTGGTCATGTGCAACTACAACCTTTTGTGGTTCTTATACACTGATAAACCGTAGACGAAGCTAATTAAAGAACTTGCGGTAGCATTCAACGTCACGAATTCGTGACACTCGTCCTCACAACTGTTTTACATGTCACGAATCCGTAACACTCGTCCTACAGACTCAATTAATTGTGTCACGATCGTCCTGTAAGGGTTTTAAGACATGTCGTCTAACTGCCTGCAACTACAACATTACATAGAGAAACAAATGGACAAACAAAATGGCATAAACACAAAGAAATAACTACATTATATTAATTGTTAATAAGGAAGGAAATATTTAGGCCAAACACTCTTAGATTTCTCCCAACCAATGATTTCTCCCAACCAATTTATAAAAACATCATTGATATCGACACCAAAATAATAAAATAAAAAAATATTTTAAAGTGAAGGTCTTGTCCTTACATGAGGTTTTAACTGTTAGTAAATGTGTGTGAATATAAGCATGATCTAAATGGCTTTTGTATATTTGCCGACAAGCCATAATAGTTGGGAGTGTTTATATATAAGTTTGTCCACATCAAGAACATTGGGGATAACTTTATTCCTCGTCAATGATGATAACATTATTGGGAAGCAGGTCAGATAGTTAACTCTTATTATAGGCAATTAGGATGTCTATATATATATATACTTTAAGTATTTATGTGGAATGTTCATGGAACATCCTGAGCATACGAAAACTGAATGGCTCCATTTAATCCGCGTCTCTTACAGCTTATCAGTGTTGATTCCTAGGCACCTATAGATGGCACCTATATAGATGACCGGTGAATACTAGTGGGGTGGAAGTACATAGAGGTATCTATAATGAGGTGGATCAAAGAGGACTGTTGTAATAATGATATTTTAAATGTTGGCCACACACAGGTCTACAAGTGAATGACATTGGTAAGACAGGAAGACCCATCACCACTAGAAGTAAGGCTAGGAACAGCGGCATGGCACGGAGAGCAGGGAGGAACCATAGGAAGGGGAAGAAGAAAAAGAGGCATAGGTCGGCATCAGAGAGTGACTCCGACTGGGAGCCCTGGATGGATGTGCAGACCAGCAGGAGCACGTGCAAGACAAGTCAGTTGCGGTGTAATCTGTATTAATACTTGAACAAGATGCTAACTTTACATGCATGTACATATAGAGCTGCCACGCTTGAGTTTGGCTGAATTCCGGGAGATGCAAGAAGTTGTTGACAAAGAAATAGTGAGGAATTCCATTGCATTATAGGGAAAGAGGGGGCCTTGGAAACCCAGAACTTTAGACCACACCTACTTTTGAGATACAGCATAGTCCATACTATCCCTTGGTCCCCTTTTATGAATCAGCTATGCTAAAGACCTTACAATATTTTAGGTTTTTCCCTCTCCGCTGCGGCGGGAACAGCACACAAGCAGGTCATCAACTGACAAGATGACATTATTTTAAGATAAGCTTCTAAAGGCATATTCACAATATGCCACATTAATAATACAATGCTTCATTTTTGTGGTATTGTGAATGCATCAAATTTCTTGAGTTTTACTCAAGCAATGCTTGCAGTGCGACTGCCTCACAAAATATTGTAACTAGCCCAACACACAATTATTAGTGTGTGTGTGTGTGTGTGTCTGCAGGATGAGGTGATGAAGAGAGGATGTGTGGTAGGAAACAAGAGGCACAGAAGGACGTCTACACAAGGAGCTGGTAGGAGATCTACTAGAATACGTCAGGGGAGATTGTCTCTGCTGGAGGTCACACTACCAGATATGTTCAGCTCAGACCTCTCGGATAAAGACGAGTTTAAAGGCTTCAGTGTTGAAGATTTGGAGCTGCCTAAACGTTGCACACCCAGTCAATTGTGCGATGATGATGGGAGTGATGGAAATGATAATTTTGGAGATGGTGATTGTTTGTTCCCGAAGAAACATTGGATGACGAGGCAGAGTTCACAGGGTTCATGGAAAAGAATGTGTAAGTAGTCATTGGTCTCATTGAGAGTGCTTAGGCATTGGTTGGCTGCTATTGGTGCCATGCATCATGTTATATACTGTAATGCCCTGTAGATTGACTAATGAGGTACCCAACTGCAGCACTAGAAGAAGCTCGAGGCTTGCAACTGCTAATAATAAACAGTATGAAGAAGACGTCCTCTCAGATGAGGACGAATATTTGTGTGAGTTCAAACAGACAACCACAGATAATGTTACTCTTTGGCCGTGTTTTACGATAATCTTCCTATAGTCTGTGATGACTGTAATGACCTGTATCATGGCGAGTGTCCTGTGCACGGCCCTCTCGCAGAGCTGGACCCCACAGCAGGATATGATAAGGCTTCGCTTGCCTACACACAATTACCGGTGCCAGCACAACTCATGGTTAGACCCTCGATGATCCATGGGGCGGGATTAGGAGTCTTCGCTGTCTCGCTCATCAATAAAGGTGTGCGGGTTGGGCCTTATGAAGGCAGGAAAGTAGCACGGGAAGATATGGGAGATCTTCACAACACTGCCTATGCATGGGAGGTGAGTTATACATGCCTTCATCACCAGTCAGTGCTCAGAACATGCACTGGGCTATGGCAGGTCGACACTTGGGGCTGATGTAGGATATGTGTGTGCAAATGATTTTCATGCTCCTAATGATGATAATATTATAAGTAGCTTATTGGAGTTAACTAAATGACAGTCATACATGCATCATACATGCAAACTCAGACATCATTTATGGTAAACATGCACGTGCCATTAGATGGATATAAGAGAGTCGTAAAATTCTATCTCTGGGAAGCAAGAGGAATAAAAGTGGTGGAAAAAAGCTGATGATGGTAACTCTTCCTGGCCTTTACTTCTGGAAATCCTTCTTCAAGGAAAGCTGCAAAAGACACAGAAGCTTACATGGAGTCACTCTGAAAATCCCATGGCTCTCGAGAAAGGAGGTGTTTTTGGATGGATTTCGTTTTGCTGTAGACATAGAGCAACATTGCTGCTTAGGTTTTGTATGAGTACCTCAATTAACTATCAAATTTTAGCCCATTGTATTTGCATTCTAATTAAAAGGTCTAGCTATAAAAAATTTTTTTTTAAATGTGGCTCCAGAACAACCTAAGCCACATCTACTTGCTTTTTCTGTTGGATAACGATGTGGACAATTCTTGTTTCAAAGAAATGAACCTGGAATACAAATAACTAGTGGGGTTACCGAACATTGGCCAGGCAAAAAAAATAGGAAGTGTGATGAAAGTATTGATCACAGATGCACTGTCTTGCCTGTTTGTGCATGTTTGCTTACAGACTGTTGGATACCAGAACAGGAAAAAAATTTAAATTTAATTTTTGGCCACTTTTTCACTGTTAGCTTATAACTCGGGACCGCATGGACCAATCAGTATTAAACTGGGTGTGGATTTGAGTGACCACCCATGAACAGTTTTAATATTTGCATTTTGTAATTAGTATATACTCTGTAAACAAAATGGCTAATGATTGGGAATAGCCTAATAATGACCAATCTAAAAAGCAAATCAATATACAAAAAATGGCTTAAAACCTTCTCTAAAGGCCACACAAGGTTCGGTGAGGATCAGCCCCATTACTCTACTCAAGTCTCTATCTGAAGCATATACTACAAATATCTCTACTTGCTGATAGCTCATGCTGGTCAGAATGTGACCAGATATATCCTTGCCCTTCCTCAGGCAGCTCAGGTTATTGGCCACATTATTGTGAGAGAACTGTCAGACATCATTCAGACTGACTACCTGACCCTATTTCACAATTTTTTGCAAGCTAGCATCAAGCTTATCTCTTTGAAGATAACTCCCGTTAAAAAAAAAATGCGCAAGTTATGTATCTGTGAAGCTCGTCCTCCATAACTTAATTAATTGCGTCTCAGATTCGTGATGCTTGTCTTGTATCACCAGGTAAGTAGTCTCTCTTACAAGACAACCCTTCCCTCCCAATGTATACCACTTTCTGTATAGGCATAATTATAGCAACACAAATTGCATAAAAACTTACCTCTAGCCACAGGCCACCTCCAGTGCCCAATTAACCATCCATGAAGTGTTAAGAATTTCCACAAGTCATGAGCAAACAACACATCATGTACATTACAACATATATATAGTAGTTCATTACTTAATAATGACCAAGTGTTTTAAAAAATCAACACACATTGTGCACTGCAGTCCACCACCACTTCTTGCAGCTGCTAATGCATAGTACCTGGTTGAGTACAACAACTGTGGGCTGTTGGCAGTAAGTCATCCATTATGTATTCTAGGAAAAGAAAAGTTGTTCACTTTAGAAAAGAGAAATAAGAAGGAAAGTTGTGATTATTAGCACTAATGTTATTAGCACTAATGTAAAACAAGTTTTGCTAACATGCATTATTCATGAACATTGTAGAGTAATGTAAATTTAGGCCACCCCATTCCTCCACCCACCTCTACTGACAGACCACTTCCTTTGAGAGACCAGTTTAGTATTTTATAGTCACAGACTACTGTTTTCCAGAATGTCTTAATACCAAAACTGACACAACCACATTCTGGATCAAAAGCCGATGCTTCAAAAGTTCAGCCTCAAGGAGAGGGAGGCTTCTATTAGAGAGCAGCAACCATTTGGGACGAGAGCAGGCATATCACATGGAAAAATAAAGAGTGAGATGGCAACTGGGGAAAATTAAATTACACACAGCAACTTTGAGAGCTACTAGCAGTCGTCTTTAGAGAATACAGAGCTAACCTAACTAACTACAGACTCATATATATGTATCCCAATGCTATGTATGGACCTTACCTACTTAACGACCCCTTACCTTGCGCATGCTTCCTATACATCCTTCACTTGTGCATGCATTGCTTTATGATGATAATGATTCTATATCCAGTTACATCTATGGGCAAATGCACAGTGTGTTATCCTCGATGCATGCACAAGTGAATTTGAATAGTCCTTTGAGTAGTCTCTATTAGCCACCTCTACTATTTGGCAGCAAGTCGAAATTGAGCAAAAGAGTGAATTCTATTTGCAGCCCACCCACCCATCATGGCTATTAAATGCCCATTCCACGGCTGCGAATGGGTGATCCCAGAGGGCACAAGCCCCATCCTAGCACCAGTGCTCCTCACGACCCACGCATTAAACCACCGTGCCACCCCCAGAGCAAAACCAGTCGCGGTCAGACGCCCTGAACTAACATCTGGAGGGACCACTGAGGCATGGACTTATTTCCTTCAAAGGTGGAGATCATATGTCACATCAGTTCACATTGAGGGCCAGGACCTGGCAATACAACTCCTGGAATGCTGTGACGCGAAGCTTCGGCGTGACGTCACACGAAACGCGATCGGTCCCCTACCCATCGAAGGGATGACTGAGGAAGACCTATTGGCAGCGATCAAATCCCTAGCCGTGACAGCCGAGAACACTAAGGTGGCCCGCGTCACCCTATCGAGGATGACCCAAGATCGCTCAGAACCCATCAGGGCATTCGCGGCACGCCTCCGGGGACAAGCCGAGGTCTGCCGCTTCCTCAAGAAGTGCCCTGATTGCGACGGAGTAGTGAATCAAGGTGAGGAGCGGGTGGCTGACCAGCTATGCATAGGCCTAGCAGATGCTGAGATCCAGGAGGATCTTCTCAAGCACCCGGACCAGGACATGTGTGTAGAGGACACCATCCGCTTCATCGAAGTGAGGGCCACGGGTAAGAAGTCTGCCATGACCATGACCACCCCCAGTAGTACACTCGCCCTGGATGACCACACTGCTGAGGCTGTGACCTCTCAGTACAGGAGGCAACAACGCCCACCCCCTACACAGCCTTCCCCAACCACATCCAGGGGACGTGGCATCAATCCTACCCGTCCACAGCAGCAAACCAAACCACATCCCACACTGCCCAAAGGCCCATGCACCTACTGCGGCCAACGAGGCCACGGGGAGCAAGAGCGGACTGCCTACCGTCGCATCCATTGCCCGGCCTTTGGCACCACCTGCACCTCATGCGGCCGTCAACACCACACAGCCTCGGTATGCTGGCAGCGAATTGAACACGAGTTAGCCCTCACAGAAACAGCTCTAGGAATGTCCGAGGGCACCCTGCAACACCAAACATGGCAGAGGGACACCAGCTCCTGGGTGCAACAACGCTCCCCATCACAACCCGTGATCCAAATCCTGGTGTCATCCCATGTGGAGGACTTCAGAGCCCACGGCCACACACTGCCCAGAGAGTCCAGACACATCTCTACCACAGCACTCGCGGACACCGGCTGCCAAAGCTGCTTGGCAGGCCCGGACCTTATGAAGAACCTCCATATCCTGCCAACCGACCTCAGTCCAGTCAATCTAACGATGAAGTCAGCCAGTGGTAACAACCTCCCCATCCTCGGGGCAGCCCTACTGCGCATCCAGATTCCATCCGGCGCGGAGACGCGCCAGATGGTCTACTTCAGCTCGGAGGCATCCCAGATCTACCTCAGCATGGCCACACTGGCCGACTTGGACCTGATCCCAAGGAACTTCCCGTCAGGATCACCCTCCAACCGATCTACCAGGCACTGCAACAACGCGGCCCAGATCACCCAGGAGACTCAACCGTCCAACATCCCCTTGCCCACCCAGAGGCGACTGGGAGACCAACCGCCCCGAACCAGCGACCACTACCCCACGAGCGACCAGACTCGGCGACCATGCTCATGCCCACCTAGAGCACCGCCCCCACCACGCCCCACGGAACTTCCATACCCTGCCACACCGGACAACAGAGTACGACTGGAGCAACATCTCCTCCAGCTCTACGCCTCCAGCTCCTTCAATATTTGTGAGCACCAGCCTCTCCCCATGATGGCCGGACCACCACTCTCTTTGAGTATAGACCCTACAGCCGTCCCCAAACCCTGCCACACACCCATCACCGTCCCCATCCACTGGCAGGACGAGGTGAAGGCAGGACTGGACCGCGATGTTCGACTCGGAGTACTCGAGAAGGTCCCCCTGGGGACCCCGGACACTTGGTGTCACCGCATGGTGATATGCACCAAGAAGAACGGGTCCCTGAGGCGGACCATCAACTTTCAGGAGTTGAACCGTCACGCCACAAGAGAGACACACCACTGCGCCTCCCCCTTCCACCAGGCACGAGCCGTTCCAGGCAACACCAAGAAAACTATCTTTGACGCCTGGAACGGCTACCATTCAGTTGCCCTCTCGCCAGAAGATCGACACTACACCACCTTTATTACCCCCTGGGGCAGATATCGATACTGCTCCGCCCCACAAGGCTACATCGCCTCAGGGGACGCATATACTGCGAGGTATGACGCCATCATCTCACACATCGGTCGAAAGACCAAATGTATTGATGACGCCCTGCTATGGAGCGACTCAATCGAAGAGGCCTTCCATCAAGCCACTGAATGGCTGGACATCTGCGCCCTCAACGGGATCACACTGAACCCGCGCAAGTTCCACTTTGCACAGGACGAGGTGGAATTTGCCGGGTTCACTATTACCCCATCAGAAGTCAGGCCATCAAAGAAGTACCTCGAGGCTATCACGGGATTCCCGACCCCCAAGAACATCACAGACGTACGTGCATGGTTTGGCTTAGTCAACCAGGTCGCGTACGCCTTCTCCATGGCACCTACCATGCAGCCATTCCGGGACCTTCTGAAGCCAACAAACAAATTCCTTTGGAATGACCAGATACGTGCTTTCGACCTATCCAAGTCCACCATCTGCCAGCAGATTGCTGAAGGCGTCACCATCTACGACAAGAGCCGACCCACCTGCCTGGCGACGGACTGGAGTAAGGACGGGATCGGGTACTGGCTGTTTCAAAAACATTGCCAGTGCCCATCCCGCGAAATCCTCTGTTGCCAAGAGGGATGGAAAGTAGTACTGGTCGGCTCGAGATTCACCCACTCCGCCGAGTCCAGATATGCCCCCATAGAAGGAGAGGCCCTCGCCGTCGCTGACGCCCTAGAAAAAGCACGCCACTTTGTCCTCGGGTGCAGTGACCTCCAGATTGCAGTGGACCACAAGCCACTGCTCAAAATCTTCGGAGATCGCTCACTCGAGGACATTCATAACACCCGCCTCCGGAACCTGAAAGAGAAGACACTACCGTACAAGTTCCGGATGGTCTACATCCCGGGGACCCGAAACCATACCAGTGATGCTCTGTCCCGCCACCCTTCAGGCAACCGCTCACCGGCCAAGCTGCACCTCCAGGATGACCACCACTCCGAGACATCCCTGGTGGACCCATCAGCCATCCCAACATGCCACATCTCATCCTTACCAGTGAACGCCGATGGACTGGCCACCGCCATGTGCGCCGCCATCCACGACATCCCTATTACCTGGGAAACCCTCCAGATTGCCACAGCATCCGACCCAGCACTCCAACAGCTGACGGATGTCATTGAAGATGGACCACCCGAAGCGAGACACCACCTACCCGCACTGATCCGGGACTACTTCCCCATCGTAGACAACCTCTCCACAGTAGACGGCGTCGTATGCAATGGGGAGCGGATTGTAATTCCCCTGGCCCTCCGTCAAAGATGCCTCAACGCTCTCCACGCTGCCCACCAAGGCACAAGCAGCATGACCGCCAGAGCTCAGACCTCCCTATATTGGCCCGGCATGTCCAAGGACATCACAGCAACACGGCAACAATGCGCCACATGCAATGGAAATGCCCCTTCCCAACCAGCCATGCCATCAACGACACCAGCCGACCCGGAGTACCCATTCCAGCACTTGTGCGCGGACTACTTCCATCACGAAGGGTTCGCGTATCTCGTGCTGGTGGACCGATACTCCAACTGGCCGGTCGTCACAAGAGCCACCAATGGAGCAGACGGCCTATGTCAAGTACTACGCGACACATTCTCCACTTATGGCATTCCAGAGACACTCACATCAGACGGCGGCCCGGAATTTGCATCCCACACCACCAGGGACTTCCTTGCAACCTGGAGCGTCCTGCATCGCATATCTTCAGCATACAACCCGCACGCTAACTGCCGGGCAGAAACAGCCGTGAAGACTACCAAAAGACTGATCGCCGGTAACACAGACCCAGGCGGCTCACTATCCGACAGTTTCCACATCGCATTGCTCCAATATCGGAACGGGCCAAGTGCCGACACCAACATGTCCCCGGCACAATGCCTGTTCGGGCGGGCCACCAGAGACCTCCTCCCTGGACTCCCTGGATCATACCTCCCACATCAGGACTGGACGACACGGCTCGACCTACGACAACGTGCGCTGTCCAGATGCCAGGTCACCAGCCGTGCCAGATGGGATGAACACTCCCAAGGCCTGTCCCCACTCCGTTGCGGTGACACAGTCATGATTCAAAATCAGACTGGACGTCACCCAACGAAGTGGGACAAGTCTGGCACGGTCGTGGAAGTACTGCAGTATCACCAATATGCAGTACGGACCGACGGCTCTGGGAGGCTCACAACTCGAAACCGACGATACCTTCGGAAATTCGACCCCTTAACCACCTCAGCCAACCCGCACACTATCATACCCCAACCATCACCTGTGCCGGCCAAGGCAACACCTACACCCGACCGCCCAGCTATCCCCCCTCAGCCCTCATCCGCCCCGGTGGCAAGGACTACGCAACCGCCTCCAAACAGCGCGACCACTCCAACCCCTGCCAACCCAAACCTTCAGGCTCAACCGGCAGTACATCCTCACACGCCACCGGCCACCATAAGCCAACCAACCCAGAACCCACCGGCGTCGCCCCCCCTGCCAACATCGGATAACCCAACAGGACCAAGCTATGCTTCGGTGGCCAAAACACCTGTAAGACCTGCCCCCATGCTGCAGCGCCACCTGACCCCCCTGCCCACACCTCCTCGGAAATCCACGCCCACACCGAAGTCACCCAGAAGAAGCAAGAGAGGCCCAAAGCCCGTAGACCGTCTGGGTTACTAATCACTCCTCAGCAGAACCCGAGCCTCTGCTTGGGGGGAGATAGAGAATACAGAGCTAACCTAACTAACTACAGACTCATATATATGTATCCCAATGCTATGTATGGACCTTACCTACTTAACGACCCCTTACCTTGCGCATGCTTCCTATACATCCTTCACTTGTGCATGCATTGCTTTATGATGATAATGATTCTATATCCAGTTACATCTATGGGCAAATGCACAGTGTGTTATCCTCGAGTCTTCTAGAATAACTTCACTCTGTTCAAGTTCACCAACATTCTGCAGGAACAGGGAGCTACTGCTCAAGGGAGAGAGGAACTTATTACCTGGACCAAGCTCAAACAATACTGTACTATTGCGCATGCTATGTGTGAAAAGTAGAGAGCGAGCGTTGGGTCGGTGTGTGTGTTCAAGAGCAGCTACTGTTTCAGAAGTGGCCACTATTTCACTCGGCCAGAGGAAGTGGGTGTGGGTCATTATTAGACAGCGGCAACCAAATAAGAGTGACCTCTGTATATACAGTATAGACCATTTAAATATACTTTTGGGTATGTTCTGAGGGACTGTGTAAACATGCATTGAAATAGCTATTGTCAGTCTATAAACAGTAAAGACTGTGTCTTCATAACACCCCTGCTATATGTCCGGCACTTAATCAAGAATTTTCTCCCATTACTGTCACTACTACAGATCAGGCATGAAGGGATTGATCCATATTTCATCGACGGAGAAGACTCCTCCCACTCTAATTGGATGAGATTTGTTAACTGTGCCCGAAATGAAGATGAGCAGAATATGTTGGCGTACCAGTATCATGGCAGCATTTATTATCGCACATTTAAAACCATATACCCCAAATCAGAGCTCTTGGTCTGGTATGGGGAACAGTATGCCAAGGAGTTGGGCATACATCCAAACACTGACGGTTAGTATGCATTATATTGCTACAGCACATTCATGGCATAATAAATGTTTGCTTCTTGTTATAGCCTGCACTGCTAATTTCTGTTGCCGTGGTTGTGGAGGATCTTTCTCAGAAGAAACTTCCTTTCACATCAATTTGAAGTACAGTTCAATATGTGCAAGGACTCATCCACAAACCTTTACTTGTCTCAAGTGCCATCAACATTTCACACAACTCGAGTGCTTGCAACAACACATTAGGAAACATGGCAACCTTGCTCAAGACAAACAATGCTCCTATTGTGGAAAGAGTTCCAATCAGAGTGGGGACCTACAGAGGCACATCAGGACACATACAGGAGACAAGCCATTCAAGTGCGAGTACTGTGGAAAGAGTTTCAATGATAGGGGCTACCTACAGGTGCACTTCAGGACACATACAGGAGACAAGCCATACTTGTGTGAGTACTGTGAAAAGAGTTTCAATCAGAGTGGGGTCCTACAGAGGCACATCAGGACACATACAGGAGACAAGCCATACAAGTGCGAGTACTGTGGAAGGAGTTTCAATCGGAAGAACAACCTACAGAGGCACTTCAGAACACATACAGGAGACAAGCCATACAAGTGTGAGTACTGTGAAAAGAGTTTCAATCAGATTGGGATCCTACAGAGGCACATCAGGACACATACAGGAGACAAGTCATACAAGTGTGAGTACTGTGGAAAGAGTTTCAATCAGAGTGGGGTCCTACAGAGGCACATCGGGACGCATACAGGAGACAAGCCATACAAGTGCGAGTACTGTGGAAAGAGTTTCAATCAGAGGAACCACCTACAGAGTCACTTCAGGACACATACAGGAGACAAGCCATACAAGTGTGAGTACTGTGGAAAGAGTTTCAATAATAGGGGCTACCTACAGGTGCACATCAGGACACATACAGGAGACAAGCCATACAGGTGTGAGTACTGTGAAAAGAGTTTCAATCAGAGTGGGGTCCTACAGAGGCACATCATGAGACATACAGGAGACAAGCCATACAAGTGCGAGTACTGTGGAAAGAGTTTCAATCGGAAGAACAACCTACAGGTGCACTTCAGGACACATACAGGAGACAAGCCATACAAGTGTGAGTACTGTGAAAAGAGTTTCAATCAGAGTGGGGTCCTACAGAGGCACATCAGGACGCATACAGGAGACAAGCCATACAAGTGCGAGTACTGTGGAAAGAGTTTCAATCAGAGGAACCACCTACAGAGTCACTTCAGGACACATACAGGAGACAAGCCATACAAGTGTGAGTACTGTGGAAAGAGTTTCAATAATAGGGGCTACCTACAGGTGCACATCAGGACACATACAGGAGACAAGCCATACAGGTGTGAGTACTGTGAAAAGAGTTTCAATCAGAGTGGGGTCCTACAGAGGCACATCAGGACACATACAGGAGACAAGCCATACAAGTGCGAGTACTGTGGAAAGAGTTTCAATCAGAGGAACCACCTACAGAGTCACTTCAGGACACATACAGGAGACAAGCCATACAAGTGTGAGTACTGTGGAAAGAGTTTCAATAATAGGGGCTACCTACAGGTGCACTTCAGGACACATACAGGAGACAAGCCATACTGTGGAAAGAGTTTCAATCAGAGGAACCACCTACGGAGGCACTTCAGGACACATACAGGAGACAAGCCATAGAATCCTAAGTGTGACATTATGGATGGTTAGAATTTTCACCCTTCATTTCTAAAACCATCACTCGAAAGTGGAAGCCAATGTGGGTACACTCTGTCTTTATAATCGCATTTTATAATCGCATGCCATAGGACCACATGCACGCTGCTTCCACTGCCAGAAGAAACTCATTCAACATGTGCACCACTAAATCATATGTATAGCATGATGAGCCTGTTTATTTATAATGTGGTCCTGTGTGAGATGTTTGATAGATGCATGGTGATATTAAAATTAAGACTGCTTCATTAGCACCTCTCCTTGTTCAATACGGTGCGTGTTTCCATGTGATGTGTGTGTCCATGTGATGTGTGTGTCCATGTGATGTGTCCATGTGATGTGTCCATGTGATGGGTGTGTGTGTCTATGTGTATGTGTCCATGTGATGTATATGCGTCCATGTGATGGGTCTGTGTGTCTATGTGTATGTGTCCATGTGATGGGTGTGTGTGTCTATGTGTATGTGTCCATGTGATGGGTGTGTGTGTCTATGTGTATGTGTCCATGTGATGGGTGTGTGCATGGTCATGGTTGGAAGACATTTCTTCAAGAGGGAAAAAAGGTCTGCAAATTTGCTAATACCATTTCATTTAGGAAGGGGGGGGGGGGGGTGCCTACCTCCCTTGGAACCCCCCCCCCCCCCCTGGAAATTGTATTATTAAAATTTCATTATTGATGTTGATAAGTGCTTTACAAAGTGCATGAGTGACAGTATGCATATGTATAGTCTAAATGAGAGTTCACAGCAATCCTTCTGCTCCACACGTCAAAAATTTCTTCCAAATCATTATCAGTGAGTTTTTCGGGAGATTCAATGACAATTTTACTTTAAGTTGGACAGGCTAAGTTCAGTTAAGGCGGGACTAATCCATTTCTGGGACATTTTTTTAATTGGTTCATAACTTTTTTGTTCTATATACTACTATGATGTTGAAATTAGTACCAAAATGCTGCTCATTCAGTCCCCCATAATAAGGTCCTCATAAATCGACCACAAAAATGTCCTTATTTATCAACACATGACTTTGTCAATACAACATTCAGTAAACATTTGATATAATTGTTTGACACAATGTAATCGAAAGAGATTTTGGGTGGGGTTTGAGGTGAAATTAGTGTCTGTGGCAAAAGTCAACCAAGTTGTGGAAAGCATGGAAACAATTCCGATCCTCCATAATGCAAAGGTGAACCTTACAGTATTTGCATTGCACACGACTCTCATGGCGATTTCCAACTCGCGGAAGTTTGTACTTCTTGATAGAAGCCAGGCACACGACACAGTTCTTTTTTTCCTCCACCATCAAAGGACTATGGTCTAAGGCTCGGTTTAGACGGTCCAAACATTCATTTTCTGAAGTACGGAGAGGACCACCCCGTTTCGTGAAAGAAAACCCACCCACTAGCCACCTCAAGTCTGAATTTGAGGAAGTCTCGCTTTTTCTACCAATCTGCTGCATGCTACACTGAGCGAACATAGGAGTCAAGAATATAGCTGTTGAGCAGACAGCTCTCAAAGATGTATGCAAACACCCGCCTCCACCACTTGACACTGCGCCTACCAACATTATAGTAAGACTCAAGTTGGTCACCTCTGTCAACACCTCGCATGTATGCCTTGGTAGTCCACAAGCAATGGAGGGCAAGGTACATCAATGCGTGACTTATCCAGCTTCCTCCTCTTTACAGTGGTATTACCCTCTCGATCTTTTATCTGATGGGCCATTCGAAAGATAATCATAAAAGCCTCTGTTGCTCACTGTAGCCTTAGTTGATACTTCTTTTGAGAAAAATCGCCGGGTGAGGCAAACTGTCCCCCCAACAAGCATCGATGCCGTGATTGTAGAGGGTGAGAAAGAGGGTGGGGCTTGTGTAATAATTGTCAGTGAAGAGCTGATGGCCACTAAACTCAAGTCCCTCCATCAGCTCTAACACGACCCTTGTACAAAGCCCAACATCTGTGGTGGTCGCAGATCCAACAGTGGCCCTTTCCAGTGTATATCTGAAATTTTGCAATATACCCATTGGCAGAATCTGCCAGCACAAAAGATTTGATGCCCCATTCGGTGGGCTTACATGTCCTTGTTTGAAGGCAATACGACCCTTGAAAGATATCATTGCCACGTCAATTGTTACCTGCTGGTGGAGGACATACTCAGCCTGAAATGTTGGCAAAATCAAATCTAACAAAGGACGCACCTTGAAGAGTCGGTCACGAGGCTGGGAGAGTGTAGTTGCAGCAATGTGACAGTCACTCAGGTGGAAAAAAACGATAAATCTGTTGAAAACGCGTCAATGACATTACACTTGAAATACCAGGAGTCTGCAAGTGAACATCTTGTGCGGACCAATACATTTGTAAACGAGGAAGATGTAAAATCCCCATGTAGATTAGCATTCCAAGGAAAGCCTTCATCTCTTCCACTGTGACATCATACCAGGGACGAACATGTGGAGAACTAATGTGGCTTCTCTGTTCTGCTACATACTGGTTAGTCTTGTTGACAAGAAGCTGCCATACTTCGTCAGTAAAAAAACAGCAAAACAAGTCACAGGCTGTTGAACTGGCTGACACCTCAGGAGAGGTTGGACCAGGAGTTAGGGTGTACCGATAGTTTGACTGACAAGGTTCTTCTTTCTTTCAACTCCCACTTGGTGTTGAAAGTGAAGGAGTAGTGAGATTACCCAAAGTTGTGCTCACAGAAGTGCTGGAGGAGAAAGCAGCAACAAAACTGGAGCATGAAGTGGCAACAGAACTGGAGCATGAAGTAGCAACAGAACTGGAGCATGAAGTAGCAACAGAACTAGAGCATGAAGTAGCAACAGAACTGGAGCTGGAAGATGCAGCAGAAATAGAGGAAACACCAGCAGAACTGGATGTGACAGGCAATCTGCGTTTAGCACGACGAGCAAGCTGTATCATAGGAGTAATAGCATGGAGAGAAGATGGAATAGGGTGGTAAGAGCAATGCGGCATATATGAATCTCCACCTACACTCAAACTATTAGTACCACTCACATGCCTGGATGATGGAGTTGATAGAGCAACAGTAGGAGTTACTATTGGAGAGCAAGGTCCAACACCAGCATCCATCATCCATCAATCAACACAATATATACAATATTTAAAAAAAATACCTTTACCCAGCCAGGAAAAAAATAGCTAATACTCTAGCTAGATTATTTTGCACACCTGAGAACACTTCCACACCAGTGACTTCTTCCTCAGATAGGAATGGATCACTGGCAGCACGAACAAAATTGTCTCGTGGCATATCTACTGTCAGAGAAGCCAAAGACTCCACGTCTCCATGGTCCAAAAATCTTTCTCCGAGGTAGGAGAATGGATGCCTTCACATTCTTCGTCGCTTGATTCATCATCAGAGATGTCCCAAGCTGCCCCAGTCACTTGGGAAATAACTTCAGCTATTGACAGACTCTTCTCCATCGGTGATATCGTCCGACTTAATTAAAATCGTTCGTGTTTTAAATATAATTTCTTCAACTTTCCTCCGCCATAAAAATTGTCGTGTAAATGGAGTTTGAATTCAGCGTTAATTTTTTTACAAAGCCGTGGCGCATATGGCGCCTGCGACAGTGAGAGGGTTAATAAGGAGCTGATGACACGTTTTCCACTCTGTGCTGAGGTCAGAAGAGACAATGTCTGCCTTCTCAAATTCAGTTCCTTCCAATGATTTAGCTGGTAAATCTCTCCCAAACTGTCAATATAAAGGTATTCTGCTGGCACTTTCTTTGGATGAATGCTGATAACGCATTTTTTTAGGAGGATCTAAACCGGCTGGATATGTGATCTTTGATGAGTCTGATAAAAGACTTGCCCACTCTTTCTTGAAAAGAGCATATATCTAAATGAGTGACTTCAATACCTGTTTCTGCTTTTAACTTTTCTTTTGCATCTGTAAAACCCAACTTTCTGAAGGCAGCATACATGAACCAGAAGCTCATGGACTAAGTAAAGCCCTTTCTAGTCACTCCACAATAGCAGCAATGTACCTACTTGACTACATTCTTCCTCAAGTGGCAAAGCTTAGCCGACAGACCAAGCTCTCCTTATTTCTAGTCTAGTGGATGCTACTCTTAATTCACTTGATGATGCTGATGTTTCATACATATTTTCAATAGCAAGAACTATTGAGCTGCAACTAGCTTTTAATGCTTTGACACAATGCTCATGTGCAAGCCAGCGTGTGTCTGACGGTTTCACAATCTTGAGCTCTGGAAGATCTAGTACTTTCTGAATCTCCTTTAATGACTCTGCACGTTTTGGGGAGTAATGAAAGAACTTCCATAACGTCATTAGAATAGTGTAGACATGCTTGATACCTGGTGTAGCATTAGCAGCATGCACAGAAGCCGACATGACAGCGACTGTACAACAATGCATGAAGTGAGAGCTCTTTCAACCTTCTTTGAACTCCTGTTTTGTCTCCAGAGAAAGTAGCAGCTCCATCAAATCCCATTCCTATAAGCCTTCCCAAACTAAAGCAGAATAGATACTTTCAGCATTAGCTTTCTTCAAGGGGTTCAATGAAGTGTTCTGGCACCGCTCTCCACCCAACGACAAGAAATTGTCAGCTCCTCTGTGGTAGTAATATCAATGCATTTATCGACATGATGCTAAAAAAAGGGTGCCTTATGAAGCCACTTGAGTAGAGACTCTTCCACCCATTAAGAGCATTCACAAACTCATTTTTGAGGTGTACACTGCATTTCTTCCAGCTCTGTCAAGAAAGGTTTGAAGAGTCTCTCCACTACCAGTTTGTCAAAGTTAGTAGTATGTGCGATGTGCTGATGAGCTAGAAACTGAGTATATACATTGGATTAGAGCTTTAATTGCCTTCCTATTTTGTAATCATTGCTGCTCTCCAACATTTTGAAGCTGGCTGATAATGTTCTAGCTCTATCAGCTTCCACATCCAATTGACAGGATAGAAGGTGTACTTCACTTTTTGAATGAGATTTCATTTTCTGAGTCGCCTTCTTCCAGTTAGTGAATGGTTTGGTAATCCAAGCCCCACCAGTCCTCTGCAGAGAGATCTTCCCCCTTGTTGCATAATAAAACCGAGTATGGCTGTGTCTACTTCCCTTTTAGAACTGACTACTAGTACCCCCAGAATGACTCAGAATCAATCTAAGAGCATCTAATTCTGGGGGAGCATGCCCCCAGACCCCCCTAGTTGTTATGTGCTATACACCCCCCTCCACATCAACACCAAACTGTGGAGTTCCTCCCTCCCAAAACTCAAAATCATGTATGAAATATTGCATACACATTCAAGCATACCCCAAAACTTTGTCACATCTTTAACCACCACGCCCTCCCTTCAAATCCAGATTTCTCCAGTTGCCCCCCCCTTGGACAATTTTCTAAATAAAACCTTGGCTAAGGGCACCAAAAATCCCTACCATCTATGCCAGACTTACCTTTCCCTACCAAAAAATACTAGGGAAGTAAAAGAGATTCTAATTCCAAGGTAGAAGTTGTACGTAGAGTTCATCAACCTCCTTATAGAGTCTACAATTTAGCATCCTAGGAAAGTTACATATTGGCAGAGGTGAGGAAGACACTCCCATATTCCTGCAAGTAGAAGATATGCACATCACAATATTGTAGCATACCGAGCCATAATTAAAAAAAAATTATGCATATAATATATACATGTATATAACATATCTACATACATAATACAGACAGAAACCATAAAAGAAATGACTATGTAGATACTTCTCCTTGTGCACCATACAACAGAAGGTAGCACGAAAGGAGTTAATAATAATTCTTGATATACTATGTTGGAGTTCGAATAATTATTAGAACCTAAGTTACGCACTGCAGTACACATCAGATAAATACGCATATGCTCTCCTTTCTCCCCCCACTAGTTTTTATGTCCAGCCAACCCCTCTAGGTGAATTTTGGGTCCCCTCTGGCTACAACCATGGGATTGTATCTCGCTGGACATGCTGACCACAGAGTCTCGGTGAGGTGGCATGCGCTCATTAACACGATCGTACTTCCTGGCATTGTCAAAGCTGCCAATTTTGTCCTTCAAATCTACAATAGCTGTTGGGAGAGTGGGTGGGTCAAAGGTAATGTAAGGCAGAACTGACAACATATTCATCAGGTTCCATTGTAATCATCACACATGCAAGTGACACAACATGATACAGCTGTTGTTGCTGTGTTTTTGGGGGGGGGGGGGGGGGGTTAGTGGTGGTGAAAAATACACAATATTTCTGATGAAGGCTAGAGCTTCTAGCCCAAATATGTCGAATGAGCAATTATTAGCAAAGTCATCTATTCCTGATGAAGACTAGAGCATCTAGTCAAAACGTCGAGAGAATACAATTTCAAGTTGATTATAATATTGTAAAGTCATTATAACTCCTCTAAATCCTTTACACTTGAGAAAAGAGTCACCCCTAACAAATTCCATAGACACAGACTGTCATTGAGTGATGAAGGGATGTGTAGTATTTGTGTTTGCCTTCCTCAATAGAGTTGATCCTAACCCAGAACTGCATGAAGGGCTTGAGATGTTTACTGTTGATAAAATAGAGATAAATATAAAAGCCACAGCCAGCAGATATAACACAATGGTGTCCAGCTACACACCAGAAAAAGCCATAACCACAAGACGAGTTGTTTGTATTCCGATAAACCTTCAAAACTACTTAATGAACTTCTCTATGTGGGATTACAAGCAGTTATCAGTTATATAGCAAAGACTGTTGTGGACATAATGAATATGTGTATACTCTCCTTCAACCCCCCTCCCCCCTACTGATCTTCCTCACCTGAGCATGGAGAAGACCCATGCCATCTTCCCCACCGCCCTGATCTTATTCTTGATAATAGCCTTCCTCTGAACAATGCTTGAGTCTTCTTGGACCCAGGAACCACCTTCATATCGTCGGCCACTGACAAGTCATCAGTCCCTCCCTTCAGAGTTAGAACATTCACCAACATCTCTACTGCATTCAGAGAGAAGAAGGAGAGGTCATAGCTCAAGTGAAATTTGCATGTTTAGTGCTTTAGCTAACCACTGGCAAGAACCACTTCTGAAGCCCAAGAGCTACTTATTTGGCACGGTTGTATCAAAGGTTAACTTCACAGTTGGCTGCAATTAATGGTCCGACAATTCCATAGGATCTAACGATATTAATACCAAATACACCCACTCCCATATATGTACACTTGTACTCACATGCACACACACACACACACACACATTTGCATTTGTTCTGTGTACAGATTAACTCGCCCACAAACATATGACTAACTTGAAAAAAGTGCAACTACAGATTAAGAGCTTGGTGACCCCATGACCTAACTGAGAAAGGTTTGCTTACTCATATATGCACCCCCAACAATGGCAAGAGGAGACAAAGGAAAGTGACATGTCATTTAGACTTGGACTTACAAATTGCAAGCAGAAACTATGCTCAAGCCGAGAGTTATGGAGCTCCCCTGAAAGCTATTAATTCTCGATGACCTCTAAGTTGACATCACAGATGCAAGGACTTGCTTGATTATCAACTTGAACCTACTCACTCGACATCTCAGCTATATATGCTACCCTTCATCAGGGATAATGAAACATTGAACACTCAAGTGATCATGTGAAGTTGATAACCAGTAGCTAGCTATGCACTATGTGGCCGGGCAGATACGGGATGCACATGAACTGGATGAGTGGAGGGAGGAGGGGAATATCAATAACAGCAAGGAAGCCATCTTAGACCAGGCTAGGAGACAAGAAGGAACTGATAGCAAAGAAGGCATTGCACATGACCTAATTTTACTAATACCCTACCACACTTAGCAATAAAATAACTACATAACTAAAACAAAACAAAACAATAATAAAACACAACGAAAAATTATGGTGGTCATGGTTTCAAACCCCTGGGGCCGTAGAGAGTGCCCATCCAGCAGCCTGGTAAGTCCAGTCCACGATCCACATTGAACTGCTCACACTTTGGTGCTAGCAATGCCTCCTTCGCTAGCAGTTCCTTCTGCCCCCTAGCCTGGTCTGAAATGGCGGCTCCTCCCTCATGTGCTTCACATGTGTGCCAGGGTGTGGTTTACACCATGTGGCGGATAGCTACTAGATACTGGTATAGATAAACTTCAAGTGAGTCTCACCATCCTGGTAGATTGTTCTATCAGTATAAGACTTTGCTTCCTTTCTTTATCTCTTTTGTGGTTGTGTACATGGTTATGGTTGTGGTAATGTGGCTTGTTCTGCTGCCTCTGATAGTCCTGACAAAATGCTTACATAAAACTAAAAGATACCATAACAACCAATCACCATATTGGGACATTGTCAGTAATAAAATTTAAAGAAGTATTATGCACCCATTCAACCTATGCACATGCCCAATCTACTCATTTACAACAGTAATACCCACATGAGGAGAGTGAGCCAAAAAAATTTAATGGTCGACAACTGCTATTGTCTTCGTTAAGAGTCTCTTCCTGGATTTTGCTACTGTTTCTGGAAGTTCATCTTCGGTGGACGGTGGAAGGCTGCACAAGTGCCTGTGCCTGCCAGGAATTACTCTAAATTCCTTCGCTCCCCAAGGAGGTCCACTGGATGGTCTCCTTTGCTGCTGTAGACATATAGCAACATAGTGCTGCGTAGTTCTCGTTTGCTTACTTCAACAGAGCTGATTCCTATACCAAAACTGCAGCTCATTGTGTTTCTAATGATAAGAACAGTTTGAGAAGTTGATTAAAAATACAACAAACCGCAGATGTCAGCATTTCTACTGTACTGTACTTGCATGTTAAACGCATAACTCTATCCTTAATTAGTTAATTGTCGGTCATGACTAGGCCTCCTCCTGCTCCAGCATTCTCTGTTTCTTCCATTGCTGGAGACCAGACAGACTTGTAGCTGCAATGTCCATATATAGCACTCTCCAGGCTGTGCTCTGCAACAGATCAACAACACACAAGCCTAGCCTTCTAGCTAGCCCAATGGATCGACTCAGCCACATCTGAATGGCAGTGCTCATTAAGCAGCTTCTCTGGCACCCATTTTCCTGCTGACTGATAAGAGCCCTGCTTAACCAATTGACACTAACCTTATTTGCAGCATGTACATAAAAATAACTATAAGCCCCCCCCCCCCCCCTCCCAAAAAAAAACACGTTGCCAGCACAACAACACATGCAATACATTCCTAAACAACAATGCCAAGTACTGGCAGTTGTAGCCCCTAGCAACAAAGACCACCACAACATTGGTCCATGCCCCCTGCCTAACCTGTCCATAAAATGTCCATAAAATATTGTGAAAATCCATCAGTAAGTTTCTGTGTAATCCTGCTGACACACGGACGAATGCACTAGGGTGGAAACATACCCTCCTACCCTCCTTGGTGGAGGCAATAAGCTGAAATATAATTTTTTTTGGAAAACAAAACAAAACAAGTCTACAAGGAAACCTATAGCTAAGAAATCCACCCAGGAGTGAGTATTTATTTACAGGATTGAAGGGATTCGGAGCAACCTCAGGTAAGCACAGGTGCCTGTGCAGCTTTCCTCAGGTAAGCACAGGTGCCTGTGCAGGTTTCCTCAGGTAAGCATACATACCTGTGCAGCTTTCCTCAGGTAAGCACAGGTGCCTGTGCAGGTTTCCTCAGGTAAGCATACGTGCCTGTGCAGCTTTCCTCAGATAAGCAGAGGTGCCTATGCAGCTTTCCCAGGTAAGCATACGTGCATGTTTACTCAGGTAAGCATACATTCCTGTACAGCTTTCCTCGATAACCAGCCCTTCTCCACCTCAATCTCTTCTGCAGTGACTTTCTCTTGCCTGCATAAACTTATACTCCATCTCTGCTGCAGTGGCTCTCTTTGCTCCTGAATAAACCATCCCTTCCCCACCTCCATCTCTGCTGCAGTTGTCTTGCTTGCATAAACCAGCCCTTCTCCACCTCCATCTCTGCTGCAGTGGCTCTGTCTTGCTCCTGCATAAACCAGCCCTTCTCCACCTCCATCTCTGCTGCAGTAGCTCTGTCTCGCTCTTGTGTTGTTTTGCAGGTTAATGATATACGTATTGTATTGCACATGCTCAGTTGCATTACATACAAATACACTCACCATTATATTAATAAAATTTCACCCACTGGACATGTGCAGGAAGGAAGGAAAATAAATAAATAAGCATGTGTCTAGCACACATTAATAAGCATGTGTCAAGCACACATTAATAAAAATCTAGCACACATTTTCGTAACAACAGCTTTGAGTCCCTTTTGTGGAATACTTTGTGAATGGACATCCACCCCATTGCAATTTCTCTCTCTCTTATAAATGTCATCTCACAAACACCTTCTTAATCACCTGTAATAATAGGAATGCATGTAATAATAGGAACACCTTAATCACCTGTAATAATAGGAACACCTTATAATAACCTGTAATAATAGATAATCATCTGTAATAATAGGAATGCCTTAATCACCTGTAATAATAGGAACACCTTAATCACATGTAATAATAAGAACACCTTAATTACCTGTAATAATAGGAAGGAACACCTTAATCACCTGTAATAATAGGAACACCTTAATCATCTGTAATAATAGGAACACCTTGATCACCTGTAATAATAGGAACACCTTAATCACCTGTAATAATAGGAACACCTTAACCACCTGTAATAGTAACACCTTAATCACCTGTAATAATAGGTAATCATCTGTAATAATAGGAACACCTTAATCACCTGTAATAATAGGAACACCTTAATTACCTGTAATAATAGGAACACCTTAATCATCTGTAATAATAGGAACACCTTAATCACCTGTAATAATAGGAAGACACCCGCACGGAGTTGTGACTGAAGTGCTCCAGGCTGGGCTTCTCTGTGCCAAAGTCCTCCAGAGGATCTGACCATAGGAGATCACACACTGGACCAAAGGCAGGAAGTTCCTTATAGCGGTCCAACTTCTCATGCAGGGGGACAGGGGAGGGGAGGGGCGGAGGGCAGGGGAGTGAAGGAGGATGGGAGAGGAATAGAAAAGGAGAGGAGTGGCAAGGAGCAGAAAGGAAGGACGGGTAGGAGGGGAGAGGTTAAGCGGAATTGGGAGGAGGAGTAGGAGGGGAGAGGTAAGAGGAAAGATTGGGACGACGAGTAGGAGGGGAGAGGTAAGAGGAAAGATTGGGAGGCCGAGTAGGAGGGGAGAGGAGAGAGGAAAGATTGGGAGGAGGAGTAGGAGGGGAGAGGTAAGAGGAATTTGGGGGAGGAGTAGGAGTTGATAAATGTATAAAAAAGTGGACAAATAGAGAGCGAGATAGAAAGAGAGAGAGAGAACAACAAGATGCACAAAAGTATGAGGTGTGTGGTCGTGATAGGAACCATGTGGAACAGAGGAGGGAGAGGAGGAGATCAAGCACATGCAGTGGGAGGGGACCAGTTGAGATGGATGTATTTACTAAAGGATCTGGAAATGCACAATTCACAGCTACATGTGCTGGGTGTGCCGGTGACAAAAATCCTGTCTACATTTGATAACATTTCAAAGGATCACTATCTCCTAGATATATCCTCTAAAGGAAGACTTGTTCACTGGCACTATCAAATATGGAGGAAAAGAAGTACAAGATTCTCCTTTTCTAATCACTATCACTCAATCAGAGCATGGTGAGGTTTCATTTGATAATGAGGCTGGTGCCTATGCTCCTGTCCAGGTAACATTTGGTGATCTCCATATCCCTGAGACAGTAGATCCTACCAGTGAGGTATGGATGGATGTGGTTTGCCCCAAAGCATTCCAAGGTCCCTTGACAGCTGAATATATGAGGCAGAATGAAGAAGGCAATTTTCCAATTTCTGTGGAGGACCAATAGTAAATATAGAGTAAAATTCAGTCCAGTGCTACGTGACATTTACACATTGACAATTTGTTTGGGAGGTGACATCCTTCCAGAAGGAGTATTCGAAATTAACCTCCTCTCAAAGCCTTGTGCAAAGTTCGTCCGCCATCTTGGCACATGCACTCCACATGATATTGGAGAGCCAGTGGTGCTCAAGTTTGATGCAAGCAAAGCTGGCCCGTGAACAATGAGGGGGCGGGTCGACGGTGTCTCTCAAGCAGGCTACATTGATTCTAGAGTGGATCTGGTTGATGAAGAAAATGGCATCTACCATTTCATTTTCATACCTGTTGCAGCTGAGGTGTACAATGTTGATGTATATTGGTCCAACAAGAGCATTCCCTGTTCTCCCATCTGCATCCCAATCACCTGTCCCATGGAAGTCATTTTAAGTGGTCCAGTCAGCCCACAGATGAACCAGCCAGTCATAGTGAGTATAGACACAAGTAGAGCTGGCCAAGGTGATCTCACAGCCTTCTGTTCTGCCAGAGATAGTGGAACTACTGACACCATAATCCGAGAAGCTGACACACCAGAAAAATATAACATTTGCTTCCATCCAACCGCCGCCGATTTGTATCTCCTTAGAGTTCATTTTTGTGGTATTGAAGTCAAGCAATCTCCGATTCCAGTGGATCTTCGCGGTCAAGTAAAGAACTCCATTCTGGAAGGAAGTGTCCCAATTTTCCCCTTTACAAACCCCTACCTAATATTGTGGTATATCGTCACATTCAACTTAATTAACTATTTTTATCATAGTTCCTCTTATTCTTGCATACACAATATCTCATTTGTTATGTACTAGCAGAGCTACCACCATTCTATCATGGGAATATTTTCAAACTGGTGTAGGGGTTGACAGTATTAATCAGGTTCAATAAGAAAAATGGCAACAAAACTATGAAAGCTTTGGCAAGTGGGAAAGATTGATTCTCAAAATGTGCTGGGGTACAATAATTTTAAACCCCAAAGCCTCTTTGGGGTTACAGATATTAGTGTGAGGGTTCTTGGCAAATTCATTTCTCAACAGTTCCCATTACTACAGAAGTGTTATTAATACAGTAACCTGACCAACTCTGATACCATTGGAGAGGCCCAGACACCTACTAGAGCTAGTACATGTAGGGTTTTTGTGAATCTGATGTGAGATGCACTAACATAGATCTGTCCTGTCTGGGCTAAGCATGGCGATGTCAGCTCCAGACTATTATTATTTTAATGGCATGGTCTACCAAATATATTAGAGTGTACAATGGAATTTGAATAGATTAGTCATCACAATGCTGGTTATACCAGTCACTGACCTCCGTTGCTTTTCTCACTTACTCTGTGAGGGAAAGGCTTAAAATAAAATCTCAACAAGATGCCAGAATCCATATGTATATATAAATATATTTATGTATGTATATTATGCATACTCTTTTGTAAGATATTGCTGATTTCTCCTCATTTTTCTTCTTTTCTGCACTGATATTATTAAGAAGGCCCATGGCATTTGACCATGTCTTAAAAATCATCAGATCTTCACTGCTTGAAGGTTTCATTAATGAAATTATTTTTAATTATATTTATATTAGGGCAGATACTTGGCATTGCTGGGACAAAAAAGAAGTGATGCAAATATTGATTACAGATCATTCACTGTTGTTACAGGTATATGTCCGGATGACATATCAGATTGAAAAAATAATAGTTGCCTAGTATGTCATCTGCACCCAGTAGCTTGAAACAAAACCTTGGTACCCAGTGGCTGAGCTCTCCAAGTAGGTACCCAGTGACTGAACTCTCCAAGTAGCAGTGTTTAGGTAACCAGTGGCTGAGCTCTCCAAGTAGGTACCCAGTAGCTGGACTCCCCATGAAGAAGACTTAGGCAACCAGTAGATGATTTCCCCATAAACATTTGTTGCATGTGTGTGACTGTTGTTGTTTGCAGCATTAGTTGTTGTCTTTTACAGAGGTTACCTGAATGTATTTTAACCCGTGAAGCAGGTAAGGTGTGGGTCCTTAGTGGTAGGACTCCCTAGCCACCCAGAGCCTAACCTCCCTATCTATCATGGCACCGCATTTCACTGTCCTCTGTAAATTTTCAGCAATTGCAGTGTGTTTCTAGTTAGATGCAGCCTCACTAACAATTGCTTGGATTATGTGAGCTATAACAAAGCTAGCATAGTTTGTTGGTAGGACTGGTTATTGCTAACTATCAGTAGGAAGGTGAAGTATGTATGACATGTATTTCCCTAACATAATGACTGCCATCAGTCGCAGATTGCGCTTTTTTGGTCCACTCTAGTAAAACAAAAGATTTTTTGGGCTTACACTTACCTGGGTTCTCTCTTAATAAGGTTACATAACTTAGTTCAGGTTTAACGAATATTTTGTGCTTTTATATGCAGGATGTATAAATATATCAATCTATTATCCTTTTCTGTGTGTGTGGATATTTGTGTGTTCCTTTTTATTGTCCTCAATATCTACTCATACAGAGGACCCAGGATGGGTTAAAACAAGGGTGGGAGAGGAGTATCTCAACCATTGGAAGGCCATGGGAAGTATTTGAGTAACATGGGCCATGTCTCTTGCCCATGCCACTCCCTAAATATTAAAATTCATAATGGCCAGGTGATCTAGACAGAGAGGACTAGGGCTAAGAAAATGTACAGGTTTCAGAGCTGTAAGCAAAGCTCCATGGCCATGCCATGCTCCCAAGATATTTTGGCAAACAACTTCTTTTTTCCAATGGATTTTCACACATCACTGAAAGGTAATGATGATGAAAAACAAAAAGAGCACTTTAACACAGTCATGGTTAATTAGTGTGAAAATTGCCATTTAGTACAATACTCTCATACTGTAGTGAGTCATTAATTAAACAATCATGTTGTCAGACTCTGTTGTCTATTTTGCAAAATTTGACCTTCACTCGAGCTGAATATTATGAGTAGCTATGCAGCAAAAATATAAAGCAGATATTTATAAAGTCTCTGTGTTTCTCAGGTGCAGAAATCTGGAGCCAGTAAAATATCCTCAACTCTGAATACCCTTCTCCTATTAGCCAGTTAACATGAGTGTTCTCTATGCAGTTACTATGTTAACTCAGCTGAAGAAGTGGATCAAGAGTCAAAAGGAGGAAAATAAGTGCTGCCTCCAGAAAATTGTCAAAAGGCAAATCCTATCTCAACTGCCAACGCATTGCCCTTCCTAAGGGCAAGCTTGAGGAATCACATTTCAAGCAGCTCTTCCTTCTCCGAGCTGAAAACAAAGAAGTTTCGAAAGTGGATTGCGTGACAAGAAAATGAGGCTGGGTCCTCAGAATGAAAAACAACAAATCATGGCTCTAAAAGTGTTGTGTGGTATAGCAAATGACATAGCTGAATATGGATGCTCCAGTAGCATGGCTAATGAGAGGCGAGCAACATTAGTAATTTGTACATATTGGGTGAACAAGGAGATGAGAGTACGAGTTGGTCTGATGCCAGTTGCTCAGACAAATACAGATACAATTGTTTGCTTGCATAAAATATGTGTTGCTGCATATGAATCTCAGAACTCAAGATGCCTGTGGACATTACTATGACGGACATTCCACCATGACTACAACCAAAAATGGGGTTGATGCACAAATCAAGAAACTTAATGTCTGCTGACACACTGCTACTGCCACTCACTTGCTGTCAAGGATAAAATAACCTCTTCTGAAAGAAGCGTCCCAAAAGAGGGGCAGAATTCCACAGAAAACAAGCAGAAATTCTGGGATAAATGGAAAATGTCCTCCAAGCAGTATGATATTGACTCACCAACTCTGAAAATCCTATTCGCAACAAAATGGACTGCATCACTGAGTGCTATTCTGAAAAGCTATGGAACTTTGATGAAGCTATGGGGCAGGGTACAAGATAATGTCAGCGACTCTGAGAAAGCAAGAATAATTGGAGTGCATGCTAAAATGCAGATTCTAATTGCTTCTATGGACTTGAACTTATCTTTTGCATTACCTCAGCACTAGCCTTCCGAGGGCAGATCTAAGTAAAGTGGATGCCCAATAGAATGCCAGGGTTTCTGTCACTGTTCTTTGGGATATATGAACCAGACTGTGATGCAAGACTCCAGTAGATAAAGGTCACTCAAACTGCTGTGAAATTGGAGTTACAAGCACCTTCACTTCCATGTCACTGTAAGATGCCATCAAGGTATTTTGAGGCTAATGCTCAACCTGAGCACCATTCCAATGCAGAGCACTTTTATCACCAGATCTACTTTGAAACTGTGGACACTGTAGCTGTGCATTGTAGAGCATTTCAATCAAAAGCACTACATGTATGCAACTTGTGAGCAGGTTCTTGTGAAAGGAGTATTGGGGTAACTTGTCTCACAAAATGTTGACCAACTGTGTCAGTTCTACATCCAGTTTAACCTTAATACTATACAAATTCATCTATCTATGATGGCAGAATTCTATCACCATTTCAGGTGAAGGGGAAGATACATTGCACAATGTCTCTCAAATAGAACAAAAAGATCTGGCCCTCATACCAGATGCCATGTCCTTGATTAAGATTGTTCTGGTAATGCCAGAAACAAATTCCAGTTGTGAACAGGCCTTCAGTGCACTGAGAAGGGTGAAGTGTTACCTCCATACTAGCATGTGGAACATCCACCTCAATCATCTCATGACATGCACAGTGCCTAAGGGGCTGGTGAAGGAAATGAACCTCAAGCAAGTTCCCAATGACTCTGTGGAGTAGAGAGGCGCTCATCCATCTTCGGTCACTTCCACAAGAATTAATAGATGTGGATGAATACAACTCTACTCTAGGTCTCTGGCTCACTCTCTCTAACTATTTAGGTCTTTATGATATTAATATGTGGTCATGACACGTAATGATAATGGCTAAATTTTCAGTGTAAAAGTCAGTAGGATTGCAACCCTATTTTTCAAAAATACTAGGGGAGTGCCCCAGCCCCCATTATAAGGTAACCAGCTGCTTTTTGCCCCCTCCCAACTTTCAGATGGAAATTAATCCCCTCTGATATGTGGAAGAGTTATAATGAGAAGAACAGGAAAGATTGCCAGAAGAAATTGCTTCTAAATGAATGATGAAGACAACACTGTCAAGCTATCGCCCATTCTACCTTTGCACTGCATTCTTTCAAAGCAGATTTACCGTAACCCAAGTCAATTTCTGCCATTAGCATTTTAATTAGGTTGATAAGGGAGTGAGAGAGCGAGGGAGAGAGTGGGTGGGTGAGTGAGTGAGTGAGTGAGTGAGTGAGTGAGTGAGTGAGTGAGTGAGTGAGTGAGTGAGTGAGTGAGTGGATAAGTGAGTGAGTGAGTGAGTGAGTGAGTGAGTGAGTGAGTGAGTGAGTGAGTGAGTGAGTGAGTGAGTGAGTGAGTGAGTGAGTGAGTGAGTGAGTGAGTGAGTGAGTGAGTGAGTGAGTGAGTGAGTGAGTGAGTGAGTGAGTGAGTGAAGCCAAGTGATTGTGCAATGTTTTTGTAGAACATTATGACAAACTGAGCTTGGATGACTCCACCCCTCATCGCTTTGTTTGTGCTTGTGCTTTACAATTCAATGAAGTTTATTTATATATATATATGAGTGAGTGAGTGAGTGAGTGAGTGGGTAAGTGACTGAGTGAGTGAGTGAGTGAGTAAGTGTGAGTGAGTAGTGCAAGCTGCTAGAGAAGCAATAATTGCCTCCTTTAACATCTGGTGCTGCAGAAATAAAAATAATCCATAATTATCCCTAAATTATTCATTATTTATCCTTAGTTTTTGTTTGCTTTTCTGCATGTCATGACATAAGGTCACTTAGTTTGCGGTTTGGAGCCAAGTGATTGTGCAATGTTTTTTGTAGAACATTATGACAATTTGAGCTTGGATAACTCCACCCCTCATTGCTTTGTTTGTACTTGTGCTTTACAATTCAATGAAGTTTATATATGTGAGTGGGTGAGTGAGTGAGTGAGTGAGTGAGTGAGGGAGTGAGTGAGTGAGTGAGTGAGTGAGTGAGTGAGTGAGTGAGTGACCGAATCTTCACCTCCCTCACTCGAGACCTTTTCAATTGTTGTTGGACTACTTCAACAGTCCCATCAGTTTGGAAGTTTGCGGGAATCAAACTCTTTGGCAAGAGTTCAGCTACTGAAGAACCAACAACCCCTTCAAACTTCAGGCCAATTGCCCTGACATCCTGCATTGGGAAGATGTTTACTACCATCCTCAAAAACAGATGGCTTCAATACATGTTGCTACCTCGACCGGTCAACCCAGAAGGCTTTCTTGAAAGCAACCCCAGGGTCTACTGAGCACCACTCCAACTAGCCACTATCCTGTTTGAGGCCCAAAAGAAACATAAATCACCTGCTGTTTCCTGGATTGACCTCACAAATGCATATGGCAGCGTCCACCACTCGCTCATCCAGTTCTCACTCAAACACTACTATGCTCCCCCACAACTCTGCTCCATCTTAGAATCCCTTTACTCAGACCTCACAGCCACCATCCTAACTTCAGATTGGTCTATCCCAAGCAATCCTCTGAAGGTAGGTGTCTATCAAGGTGACCCTCTGTCGGGGGGGGGGGGGGGGGGGGGGGTAGTGTTTAATACAGTGATTAACACCTTAGTTGACACTTTACAAGCACAAAAAGATCTTGGGTATACATTATCTGACTCCACCCACCACACCAACCTTTTTCAATATGCAGATGATACATGTATCATTACAAACAGCCCAGCCGCCGGTCAGCAACAGTTGAACACGGTCGACCAGTGGCTTGGATGGTCGGGTATGAAGGCAAATATTGCAAAGTGCGCAATACAAAGCTCTACAGGTCACACCATTGATCCCCAGCTTACCTTGTCAGGAAAGACACTCCCTTTCATGGGCAGTAGTACGATCAAGTTCCTTGGATTACCCATTCAGATTCCTCAAAATCCTTCCATGGCCCGATCCAACCTTAAAGAGGCTCTAAATCGCATGGTACAAGCAGTGGACAGATGTCCAGTCACAAGACAGCATAAGATGAAACTGTACAAGCTTGGTGTGTGTCCTAGGCTCAATTGGCCTCTCACCTCCATGTTTCCCCCATAACTTGGATTGAACGTAACCTAGAGACAACAGCTACGAGATTTCTGAAGAAGTGGACAGGTCTTACAAAATCTGCTAGTCCCAACTTGCTCTACCTCCCACAGAGAGATGGAGGCCTTAACCTACCATCATTGTCCTCTCTGTATAAGCGACTCCAAGTTTCAAGACAGTGCCAGATACTCACCTCAGCTGACCCTTGTGTCAGACATATTGCAGAGAAAGGTTTACAGGCTGAGATTGCTACGAAACGACTGAAATTTCGACCAACCGTCATTGTTAGGGACATGATGCGTAAAGATCCATCACGCTCACGCAAAGCACTACTTGTAGCAGTCAAGAAACAGGTGACTAATGAGGAGGAACAAACTCACTTAAAAGATCTCCACAACCTACCTAGACAGGGCCACATGATTCGTGCCACCATCCCTGATTCTGCTACCATCTGGGCTAAAGCGGTGCAGTCTCTCCCAGAGGAGTCTTTCAAATTTGTTCTCAATGCTGCACATGATACCCTACCCCACAATGCAAATCTACACCTGTGGAAAAAGAAGAACTCTGACAACTTCCCCCTGTGCCATAAGGATCGCTAGAACCTTGTCCACGTCCTAAACTCCTGCAAGATAGCCTTGAAACTAAGACGTTACAATGAGCAACATGACTCTGTTCTGGCTATCATTTATGAAACCATCTCCCAACACCTACCTAACACAGCCTTTAGCACTGTTGACCTGGCCAATGCGTACAATTTCCCTTCCCACATCACCCCTACTGAACTCAGAGCTGACATTGTCTAGTGGGATGATCAACGCAGGTGTGTCTGCCTTGTGGAACTAACAGTGTGTTTCGACACCTTATTCCACGAAGCTGCGACTAGGAAGGAGGTCAAATACATACCACTACTCTCTGCATGTCAACAATCAGGCTACACCGCCAAGCTGATTACATTGGAAATTGGTTCACGTGGCCTGCCAAATCTACGTGGTTTCACAAAGCTTCAAGTCGAACTAAACATCTCCACAACCGAGACTCATATTCTCTTAGTGCAAGCTGTTAGAGAAGCAATAATTGGCTCCTTTAACATCTGGTGCTGCAGAAATAAAAATAATCCATAATTATCCCTAAATTATTCCTTATTTATCCCTTCATTCCTTTAATCATTTTATATTTTGTTTTGTTGCTTTTCTGCATGTCATGACATAAGGTCACTTAGTTAGCGGTTTGGAGCCAAGTGATTGTGCAATGTTTTTGTAGAACATTATGACAAGCTGAGCTTGGATAACTCCACCCCTCATTGCTTTGTTTGTACTTGTGCATTACAATTCAATGAAGTTTATATATATGTGAGTGAGTGAGTGAGTGAGTGAGTGAGTGAGTGAGTGAGTGAGTGAGTGAGTGAGTGAGTGAGTGAGTGAGTGAGTGAGTGAGTGAGTTAGCCATGTTTTCCCCATAACTTGGATTGAATGTAGAGACAACAGCTACGAGATTTCTGAAGAAGTGGACAGGTCTTACCAAATGTACTAGCCCTAACTGGCTTTACCTCCCACAGAGAAATGGAGGCCTTAACTAACCATCACTGTCCTCTCTCTATAAGCAACTCCTGGTTTCCAGGCAGTGTCAGATACTCACCTCAGCTGACTCTTGTGTCAGAAATATTGCAAAGAAGAACTTACAGGCTGAGATTGCTGCTAAATGGCTGAAGTCTCGACCAGCTGGCATTGTTTGAGACACTATGCAGAAGTATCCAACACACTCACGGAAAGCACTACTTGTAGCAGTCAAGAAGCGGGTGACTAATGAGGAGGAACAAGCTTACTTGAAAGATCTCCACAGCCTTCTTAGACAGGGCTACATGATTCATGACACCACCCCTGATTATGCTACCATCTGGGCTAAAGCGGTGCCATCTCTCCCAGAGGAGTCTTTCAATCAATGTTGCACATGATACCCTACCCTACAATGCAAATATGCACCTGTGGAAGAGGAAGAACTCTGACAACTGCCCCCTGTTCCATGAAGATTGCCAGAATCGTCCATGTCCTAAACTTGTGCAAAATAGTATGAAGCAAAGGCGGTACAATGAGCGGCATGACTCTGTCCTGGCTGTCACTATTAAACCATCTCACAACACCTTCATAAAGCAGCCTTTAGCACCTCTGACCTGGCCAATTCATACAATTGCCCCTCCCACATTACCCCTACTGAACTCAGACCTGACATTGTCTGGTGGGATGATGAACACAAGTGTGTCTGCCTTGTGGACTAACGGTGTGTTTCAAACCTTATTCCACGAAGCTGTGACTAGGAAGGAGGGTGGCCTGCCAAATCTGTGTGCTTTCATAAAGCTCCATGACGAACTCCACAACCAAGACTCGTTTTTCCTTGGTGCTGCTAGAGAAGTGATATAATTAGCTCCTTTAACCTCTGGTGCTGTAGAAATAGAATTATCGCTTAATATTTTTTTGTTTGTTTGTTTTGTTTTGTTTTTTTGTTTTTTTCTGCATGTCACATGACATAAAGTCACTTAGTTTGTGTCAGAGCCAAGTGATTGTGCAATGTTTTTGTAGGAAATTATGACAAGCTGAGGATCACTCCACCCCTCATTGGTTTGTTTGTACATGTGCATTACAATTCAATGAAGTTTATATATGTGAGTGAGTGAGTGAGTGAGTGAGTGAGTGTGTATGTTGTATGTTAATGTGTGTGCATGTGAATGTGTGTGCATGTTGTGTGTGGATGTATTTTTGTGTGTGTGTGTGTGTGCATGCATAAGTTTGTGCAGCCATTTCATTTAAGGATGTACTGGTGCACACACTTTTAGCATCAAAATATGATGACATAGCAGCATTACCAACAGTGCTAGCTCTGTAAGGGTTCACACAGTGCAAGCATAATTTGAAATCCTAGTTTTGTTATACTGCACCGCTCTAGCCACTGTCCTTAGCTTTGACACAACTAAAGGCCTAATACAGTTGTAATCTGTACATTATTAAGCAGAAACACCCTGGGCTAACCCGGATTCTTCCATAATGCTATCCTCCGACCCTTCATCATTCTCTTTCTCAGTTACGAGGCCATCATCACTCAAGCCATACGCTCCTTCCAAAATAGATCTGCAGGTGGCCAGGATGGCCTCAGACAACAACATCTCAAAGACCTCACAAGTCCGTCCGCTGGTGAAGGTGGCCATTCATTACTGAGGGTGCTCACTTCTTTGGTATCTCTGATCCTAAGAGGTGACACACCTATCCACCTGGTAGCTCTGTGTAAGAAGGATGGTGGGGTATGCCCTATCGCTGTGGGCTGTACCCTGTGCAGACTTGCTGCTAAGTGTGCTTGCCTTCATGCCATGCAAAAAGTTCCCAATTTCCTGGCCCCTCAGCTTGTTGAATCAACATCGCAATCAGGTCGTCGAGGGTCATTTACGTGCGCAAACGCATTCGAAAATCCATCGTGTACTCCAAGAGGGCCACACGACTTTTCAGCTTGTGCCTGGCTGCCAATTGCATGACAGCAGCCATAGCTGAAAACTTCACTTAATACCAGAAAAATCTTTCATGTCACTCTAAATGCTTAATAAATACATGCCATTCTCTGGCAGTACAATAATGAACATACATATAGAGGTTGTGTAATGAGTTGCTTCACTTCCATGAGGATAATGGGTGCAGCCTTGTTTGTTCAGGTTTTCTTTTCTTGGAAATTTGGCAAGAGTCCTGCAGAAACAAATTATACACCCATTAATTTATACCTGGCAATTCTGTAGCATTCTCTTTAATTAATCCATCAAATGGCTAGATTGGGGAATGTGGTTGTACTCTCTATTGGCTTGACCCCATTTTAAAATGGAGGACAAAAAAAAGGCAAAACTGACTTTGGCAGCTAACTTTTTAGCATCCTAAACAATTTTGACTTCAAGTTTGCCTTGAATCCTTCCAGAGGTATATAGTAAAGCTCCCCCAAAACAGTGAAATCTTATGAGTAAAATATGTCTGTTTGTCATACTACCAAAAGACTCACAAAAGATTCCCAAAATGCAATGAGCCACTTCTAATAATAATTAATAATAAACCTGAAAATCGGTAAAAGGTCTTTAACATCATTAACACATGGAAGTAGTTTGACAGCACAAACCTTCAACAAAAAAGGTTAACTAATGATGCATAAGTACGCATAAAATGTAAAACATAGGCATGTGTGCCCATTTTAATAACATCTATGATGATGTTATACTGAGTATATATAACTTCATGTTTAAAGTTATATAGGTGGCTATAACGAAACAAAACGAGACAAAGAAAATTAATGTCTTGACTTACATAACCCTTTACCTATTAATTAATATAATGAAGACCATATATATACACATAGTACACACACACATACACACATATAGTACATATTCACACATGTATATATTTATACAAAATAGTACATATACACATGTAGACATTTATACATAAATAAGTATATATACACACATGTGTATAAATAGAGTACATATACACACATATATATATATATTTATACACACATATAGTACATATACACACATATTTATACACACATATATAATAAATATACACACATAATATGCATATGTATATTTATACACACATATATAGTACATATACACATGTATATGTATATTATTATATACATATAGTACATATACACATATATATGCTACACGTATGCATATATATATTTATACACACATATATGTACATATATAGTACATATACACATATACATATGTATTATCATTTTCTTGACACACACACAGAGAATGAGCTATTAAAACTTGGCTCCTCCTAACATTATGATAACTTTACCCATTCTTCTGATGCACTTGGCCAATCTACGCTGAAGTTTGGGGCAAACAAGTGTGTATCTGCATCCAATCAGATAGCCCTCAGGATTCATGAACTGTCGTAAAAGGAGAACATCTCTATACAAATATATGTCTTGAGAAAATGTGGTAACCAACTTTTCCATGGAGGAGGAGGGGGTCTTATCGTCATGGAAACAAGTTCAATGTAGGAACTCGGGTCTCCATAGCTCTTGCTAACTGCTGTTGTATGTGATGTCATATGCTTGTATGTATGCAGGTCTTCAATATTTTGGCTACAGAGATGTGTGTATCAATATATATATGCATGTATATGTACTATATGTATATATATTTATACACATGTGTGTATATGTATATACTATTTATGTATAAATGTCTACGTGTGTATATGTACTATTGTGTATAAATTATACATATGTGAATATGTATTATATGTGTATATATAGATCATCAATACAGTAAGTACACTTGTACAATCATGCGATTTTGAATCTAGCTGATCTGAGTCAGTAAGCAGCTACATACTTTTATATTTACTAAGAAAAGATTACTTGATTACCTACCTCAGAACTTTACTGTTATGACAGCAGTTAACAGCACAGACCTTCAATGGCAGTTTGCATAGATGTTGCACTAACCACTTCTGTCCCTCCTCTCCACTTTTCAACCACCTACTGGCATACTCATGCTAAGCTCCTTTTACTCATTAGTAACCATATCCACTTCTTCCAGACTTCATCCAATCAGCTCTAACTCCTCACATGACCTCTCCTCATTACCATCCATCTAACGTTGTTCCTTTTTCTAGCACCTCAGCTATGCAGTCTACTTTTGTTTCCACTGCCGTCACACTGTAGACGTCACTCCCACCCTCCATTAGATCCTCTGCCTCTCTCTTTTCCTTCAGATGGTTGATTACAAGTTATAATTGTTCTTCATTATAAATTATTATTTAGTATGTCATGCTCATGATTAGCTTTGACTAATGAATTAATTTTTCTTAAAAAATAACATTAAAACATGTCGTTTATGTGGAATATTAACTCTAACCAACCGAGTCAAGCAAGCAGCTTATGTTTTTGTTTGCTACATGGAAGAGTTTTCCTCTGAAGCTTACTGTTTGACAATAAATAACATTATAGATTTTCAACAAAACCAGGCAACTACTTATGATCCACGTATATAGTCACTCCTGTATGCTACAATAAAGCAAAACATATGTTCTGATGTTACACTGAGTAACTTCTTGTAGTGAATGCTTGACTATAAAAACAAATAGAAACAAGACGAACGTTTTAGAAAAAATATATATAGCTACACTTATTGGTTTTGACAAATCAAAAAAGAAATGAAACAAGAATTTAACAAAGACCACAAACATTTACAGTATCCTTTTTGAAGACTAACATATTACACTAATAGGTAAAGGTCCTGCAAATGTTTGTCGTCTACATTGGTAAATTCTCATTTTTTTGGCGTAGAATGGGATGCACAGTTAATAGCTGACAGGAAAGGATGCTGCAATTTCATTGTAATAGAGCATCTTCATGATCGAGTGGCTATATTACAATGAAATTCCAGCATTCTTTCCTGTAATGATAATGCAGAAATATTGTATGGCTTGTTAAGATAAGCACACGTACTGCCTCTCTCTGTGGACAGAGAGAAAGGCTTACATTGTTAGCATATTATATATATAGGAAGCGCATATGGCTAATGGACGAGGGATGTGCTAATAATGGAGACCAAACTGAATGGTACAAACTATCATTATAACAAGGTTTTATCAGCTTCTGGATTGTCTTTGCTTTGGTATACTGAGAATTCCTCCAGAAAGCACTTCCTGATGACTTTACTCTTAGTGTAGTGTTCTTCCCATATATATATACTGAAGGGAAACTGCTTCCAAGTACACTGAACAAAGCCCCTCTCACAGTCGTACTTCCACAGTAGACTTTTGTTTCAGAATTTACCATGTCATCATGTTGCTCAACCTTGAACCATTTTGAAATCTGTAAGGAATATATATAAATACATACAATTTTTGGCTACCTCCTGATATATCACAATCCAAAATTGTGATGACATTAAAGGCTTCCAGAGTGTCAGGTGAGTGATCAGCTAAAACATCCTCAGCACATGCAAGCCTGATAGCGACCTTGACGTCGCCCTCTTCCATCTTGGATGTCACCTTTGAAGATAGGAGCTCTAGGGGATCATGAGACTTATCGAACGAAAGAAGAACTGCACCACAAATCATTCTTCTTCCAAATTTAGATAGTCATTTAGCCAGCTAATTATGGGTGATCTCGTGAACCTTAATTGTTGGATGGCCTCGTGACTCCAGGCAATTTTGGCACAAGCCAATCTTATTTCACATCACATCATGACTATGTGCCATTTGGATACCACACAAGATATCCAGAATTTACATGAAAAATTATTCCATCCCACACTCCCCACCCCCCCCCCTCCCTTCCCGTAATCCTGTGATGCTGCATATGATCCTGTTCTATACTTTGTTTGTTGCAAAGCAGATATACCTCGATCAACAGATTGTGGTCTGGAATACAAATCTGAGCCTCCATGTCAAATTATTCTGTAATAATAACCAAGACAATGATGGGATAGTGCAGGGAAGACCACTCATAGAGAGCTGCGATCAATGAGAGAAAGATATCTTGAGCCTCATCTTTTACAGACAATTATGCTGTTAGTGCAGTATCAAAGTATGATGTAGCTATATCATGAAGTCATTAGAGAAGGCTATCCCAAACAATTTTCAAGTTCAATTTTTCAGACAGGACTGAAGAACAAACTTACTACAGGACCAATCCCTGTGCTCTGCTTTGAAAAGTCCCTGCTTAAATGAATACAACAGCTTATATTTTGGACCAATGAGGGAGGTAGATGAGAATCAAGAAATTTGTCTGACATAGCCCGCTAACAGTGGAATTATTCTCCTCTGCTCTGTATTTTTTCTGATCACTGCAGCTGGTATAATTATATGCAGCTTATATTTTGGACCAATGAGGGAGGTAGATGAGAATCAAGAAATTTTCTGACATAGCCCGCTAACAGTGGAATTATTCTCCTCTGCTCTGTATTTTTTCTGATCACTGCAGCTGGTATAATTATAATAGGTTTATTAATCATTGCAATTGCATTGATAAGATCATTCCTATAGTATTCCGTACATTATATAGTTATTTGCCTATTATATATCCCTTATATTACTTATTCTCAGTAGACATTTTAAGGCAATGGTAGATATATGTCATGTTTCTCATCCAGAAAGTAATTAAAAACTCAATGTGGGGGGGGGTCGGTGGGGAAAACAAACACACATACAAACAAAACACAGCTATTATGTAAAAGGTGAAAGGAAACATTGAAACCAAAGTCTGTGCTCTGCTTTGAAAAGTCCCTGCTTAAATAAATACAACAGCAATATGCGGCTTACATTTTTTACCAATGAGCGAGGTAGATGAGAATCAAGAAATTTGTCTGACATAGCCCGCTAACAGTGGAATTATTCTCCTCTGCTCTGTATTTTTTCTGATCACTGCAGCTGGTATAGGTTTATTAATCATTGCAATTGCATTGATGAACGATCATTCCTATAGTATTCCGTACATTATTGGCCTATTATGTATCCCTTATATTACTTATTCTCAGTATTGACAGCAAGTTATCTCCAATAGTCAAGTATTACATGGTGTCAGAAGTGGGTTGGCTAATATTCCTCCATAGTAGTTAGACTTCTCAGAGACTGGACAGGTAGACCGATGCAATTCTCTACCGTCTGAAGCTGGGGCAGTGTAGCTCACCAGGAGTATGCTCATAATGGAGAAGACTCGTAGTTTATAGATCTCAACAGCCCTGCACACTTCACAAGATTACACTGTAACTCCAAAACAACATCGTAAATTTCAGTACAGTTTTTGTCTTGTTGAATGTTGTTACCATTTCTTCACACATGAGGTAAGTGAAAATAGCTGCTACGGACCAGTACTCACTCAAGGTGAGGTAGAGGATCTGTTCACATGTCAGTACTTGGGAAAGATCCCGTTCTCCGCTCTCACTCAAGGTGAGGTAAAGTGTCTTTCCACATGCCAGCCACAGACAAGGCAAGGGAAAGATCCTGTTCACCACTCTCACTCAAGGTGAGGAAGAAGTCTGTCCACAAACACCAGCAGACAGTCGAGCCCACCACACCAACACATGCACTTATAACAGGAGCAAAACACTGAGTATTGTCTAGCAAGGGGATTGGATGAATTAAATCACATTATTATTGAGATAGCTAGATCACAAAGCATGTTAGTAGACTGAGAGAATATATCAACCAGTATCATGCTAATATTATAATTAAGATAATCGATAATTAGACATGAAGTATTGCTTTTGCAAAGCAGACACCTTAAAGTGGGTGCTGGCTACTGTTAATTAGTTCAGTGACACAAATATGTTTTTTGCCTGCTTTCTTTAATCGAGGAGTGCCCCTGCCACCAGTTCTATAATCATTAAAAAAGTGAACAAGAGTTATTACAAATTAAACAGACCATATATACAATAATAGAATTGCTTCAAACCGAGTTGAATATGAGCAAAGGTTAGTTACAATACTGCTAGCATAGCACAAGCTGAAGTGGTCCTGAATTCAGTTATTGCTGAAGGAGAGGTCACCATTGCCGGTAGGTTTCCTACGACAATTTGAGGCGGAGCTAAGCAGTTACAATCAGAGGGGAGGTTAGAACTGCAGGGATAGTAGTATCTCCCAAGCCTTGTTCACACAAAGCCATTAATCTGGATTCAAACCAGGATTTTATCATATTCGGTTATGTCCTAGTGAGTGAGCTAGACTAGATGGAAATGACTTCACTAATTATGGCTGACACTGGTATTACAGATTTGTGGAGGCCTATTACAGCCATGCAGCACTATTACCTCACCTACAGGCACTAGAACAAACATAAAGGGTGGAGGAGGTAGCAAGGCTGGACAAAGCACATGCTTGATAGCTATAGTTCGGAAGCTAGTGATAGACACAATCAAGGGAAAAAATCCATATTCATGAGGCCACTGCAGGCTAATAAGTGTAGCTCCTACATGAAAACATGCAGCGCACAGGATGTAACCACAATTGTAATTAAAACTGCAAAGCACACGGCAATAGGAGCCACACTTGCAGCCAGTCCAGGCACTCAAATTTTTTAGGGACCCCCACATATATAGCTGCAGGAGCCATTGACATGGTTACACCTATGCAACATTTTTAGCATAAAAATTGAGCAACAGCGACACCTACCTTTTGAGCTTGTATTGTGCAGTATCTATGGAGCTCCAAAGTCGTAAAACAAGCTTAAGAAAATACTATAAAAAAATTTAAAAAAAATTCCTTCTATTTCCCCCCCTCATAAAAACCTGATGAGCTAACTTCTGTCAATGGGTGGATTACAACCTGAATTAAAGTTGGACAAAGAGCATATATGATGCATGTGTAGATGAAGTTATGAAGATGACCACACCTTGTCTTCTTGCCTGCACTTGGAGATTGATAGGAGCCAAGACATTGACTTGCTGGAACTGCAATAGAAGGTACAGAGTTAATGTGCTAGCACTTCAACAAAGAATCGAGTTTTGTATGCATAGCCAAAGTATTGTAGGAACCAAACCAGGCATAAGTACCCCAATAAGCTATTAACTAGGAATGTGTGTTCTTTTTATGAAGATGCCCAACAAAAAGAAAAAGGGATTCAGACGTGCACCTGTTGGCTTTGCCACCATGGCCACCCAGATGAGACACATGAAGCACAGTTCTATGAGAATCCAATGGACTCAAGAGCAAATGTCAGCTTCTACAAATAGTGTGACAACCCAAGGCCTTTCTGGTAACAAAGCCACAGAGGGGCGAGTAGTGGTTCCAAACCTAGGACTAAGCCTCACTTGAGCAATGATGAAGAGAGTCAGCTATCTAGCCACCTAGTTGATGTTACCAAATTTCGTTGGGCATGATGCTAAATGTTTAGTGCAAACATATGCTAAGCAGAAGGGATCCACTATCACCAATGGGTGGTGGCAGAAGTTTCTGAAGAGAAACCTCTTGGCGCTGGTGATGTACAGCTGGAGTGAGAATGGATGCTGTCAGTGCTGAAAATATTAATTCCTAATTCGAACTACTAGAGAAGCATATAATATGATGAATTTGGATTTGATGACCATCCTATAGGGAGTGGAAGTGCTACAGGTCGATGCCTTCCTCCTTTCATTATCTTCGCTGCCAAACAGTTAAATATACGTTGGACCAAGGATAGGATATGTGGCTCCCGTTATGGAGTCAGCGATAAAGGTTGGGTTGATCAAGAACTTTTCAATTTTTGGTTGAAGGAGCACTTCCTAGTTAATGTGGTATCTCAACCTCCGCTCTTTTTACTACTAGATGGCAACAGCTCGCTGAGCAGCATTCAATTTGCAAGAGATATTGAAGTGATCATCTTTTGTACCTCCCTCTCCTCACATCCACAAATGTCAACCTCTAGACTGTAGTCTTTGAAGCGACATTGGCAGGAGGCTTGTTGCAAATTTATTTCTGCAGTGTGTTTCAGAATGCTTGGCTACATGCTATCACCACTGCAAACATCTAGGGTGGATTAAAGAATGCTGGAGTATTTCCATTTAATCGATGCGGTGCAACTCTACGATATAAGATCTGCAGGCAGTGATGACATTTGCAGTGGAGGAGGCCTTAGTAAGTTCTCCATTCTTCACTCTGTCACACATTCACATGCCAATCATGCACATGGCATTAAATATAATTTGTGTGACTGAGTAATAAAGCATGTTCTAAATAATGTGTAATAGAGCTACTTTAGACTGACACACACACACATGCACATATACTCTCAATGCTATTAACATATTCAGGTGACACGCAACATGTACAGACACACACACACACTGCTATTAACATATAGATTCTAGTGGGCGAGGCGGTGGTAGTGACCAAAATATATAGACGTTGGTAGTGGTGGAGATGAATCTCAGCCTGCAGGAGACTGAGATCAAGTCACTGGCAAGTCCAACACTGGAGACCCTGGTGACCCAAACAAACCCTGGAGTCTGACTCGAACCCTGGAGACCCAGGTGACTCGAACCCCAGAGCCCATGGTGACTCGAACCCTGGAGACCCTAGAGATGGAGATCGTAGTAATTTGTCCTCTGCTGGAATAGAAGGCCTGGACTTTTCTGGAAGTGTGGATCTCACTGACAGCAATGCAATGTTTTCTGTTGAGGAGGAGTTACGATTATGTTAACAGGTTTGAAGAAGGCTCTGATCAGTTTTAACCAAGGTATGAAACCTGGCTGAAAGCTCATCACCGTGAAGCAATATGCAAAAGTAACATATTACATTCCAAATTCCAATTCTTTCAACCTTCCACACATATCATCAGCGTCCTTGTTCATTTCAAGTACTACTCCAACACCTACTTCAAGTTTATCTTTTGTCACATCCACTAAACGTTCTCCGATTTCTGATTTGCTTAACCTACCAACATTGACAAGCACTCCCAAGAGGCCTAAGACAAGAACAGCTCGTGTTCTAACAAGTAGTGAATGTTTACATGTATAGGAGAAGGAAGAGATCAGTAGCAAAGGAGAAAGAAATGAGAAATCAGGAAAGAGTGAGTTGAAAAAAGCAAAGAGAAGAGGAACAGAAATACAAGGCAGATGAATCACCAAGCTGATATAGGGGCTCAGGAAAAGACTCACAAAGCAGGCAAAAAGGCTCGCAAGGCTGCTCAGAGGGAAGCCAAGAATGCAGAGAAGCAGAAGTCAATGGAAGGAGCATCAGCAGTTCCAACTGAGGCTAATCACAGCATTCGACCAAAGCAAAAGAAAGCCTGAGATGAGATAGATGAGACTATTCATACTGACCTGTGTTGTGCCTGCTTTGGCTGTTATGATGATGACATAAGACACTGGAAGAGAATGGCTTTTCTGTTGCTGTGATAGATGAACCCATATATCCCATGTGATATCGATAATACCAGTAATGAAGTGTGTCCTCTATGCTAACGTAATTCACTCCTGTAAACTGAGACATAAGAATTTAATGAAAATTGCTGGTAAGGAAGAGTCACTCCCGCTGAATTCAGTGGTGCTGTTTTGAAGCACTTTTTAAACTGGAAATTAGGTATGGCGTGATTTGCAACAGTGGCCAATATTATGCTATTGTAAAATGTATGCCTAGCCGAGTGGACGATAAATGATAAATGATGAACTAGCAAAGCTTTATGGACCCCTTTTTATCCTAACTATAAAGGAAAAACCCTGGGGTTAAGTTTATAGAGCGGCTGCAGCCTTTTGAACCCAGGTAATCCTAAGCTAAGTTATGAACATAGGCAGATAAATGGTGACCTTGGCAGATGACTTCTAGTGCCTGGGTTGTAGATGATAGTGATTATCTACTGCATATATAGTAGCTAGGTTGTACACATGATAGTGATTAGCTATAGTATAATCATACAGTAGTGAAGTATTGTTGCACATATTGTTACTAAACCAAGTTCAAAGTCTTATGTCACAGTTGCCGGCACACACTCAGCAAGAACAAAGAATGTAGCAGTTTTTCTGCAAAAAATGTTTCTCCAAAGAAGAGATAACTGTGGAAAGGTTAATAGGAACTTTCGTAGTACATGGCTGCATCTTGCAATGAATTAATGTGTGGAATTTCATAATTGGCGAAGTGAAGCAATGTGGCCTGAGGCGAAACGAAGCTAGGCGAAGGCCTCGCGACCTATTGCCTTGACATACCTACTATTAACAGAGTTTTATTGTGCAGTTGTATGAAGATAAACTTTCACTAATTATATAAATATATAAAGACATGGCACAAAATACAAGACATACCTACATAATATATTTGAGTCAAACTCAGAAGGAAAAAATTCCAGCAGATTTTACAAATAATAGTCCCACACTGTGCTGTAATATATATGTGATGGCCTTAAACAGGCTCAGCAATATCAATATCTGTTGGAAGAATGAAAAACTTTTATCAAGCAGTTTGCACTATGGCTTTACCACAGACATGAATACCACTTGGATTCAAGAACTACATGTGCACAGACACTTAAAGTGCCCCAGAGAAGCTGCAGATCCATAAGTGATGCAAATTTGCCAATTTTATCTCTTCTCTCAGCACTGTAAGTATACTGTGTGGTTCTTCTCTTAGGTTTTGGTTCCAAGAAATACCATGTCTCCAACACAAGCATTATAGCTCGTACAACTTCGCTAGGTAAGGCTACACCATCCACCACTTTAAGAAAAGACAAAAATATTGGTCTTCCAGTTCTATCTTATGAAAATAGCTCATGAGAAACTTCCTTAGGCAAAAAATCAGTCTCTATGTGCAGACATTTATGCTGTGGAGAGCAGAGAGCATGTGGTATAAATTAATACGGATGAATGTGAAGATAATAGCAGCGATACCGACAAAATTAAATTAGACAACAGGGACTAATCACCTAGTCTTCCTCCCCCTATGCAGTGGGCGTAACCTTCGTCGAGATTTTAATACTTTCGCTCTTGGGACAGCAGCTGCTAACTCTCCAGATGCTAAAGAAGAAGGTCTACGCGGGTGCAGTTCTTCTTACGTTCTTGGTTACCTTGACGGTGATTTCGATCGGGATAAACAATAGAGACGTTCACCCGTATAGATGCGGTTTCAGGGCTTGGGAATATGGAGCTGTGACAGTTTTACAGCCACCGATAGCCAAGAACTGCAGCAAACTATTTAGCGGAGATACTGATGAGGTAAAAATGGTCAGTGCTAAGACTACTGTTTGGAATAATTCATTGAGTGACCATGACTTCTACAAAATGACCATGAACTGTTCTTGGGTGAGACACTACTTTAGTAACAACTTTTATGTTACTGAGCTGGAGCGATTTTTTCCAATAGCTTTCTCATTTCTTGTGGATAACAGTCCACAACAAGTTATACGACTGCTGAAGGTAATTTACAGAGCTCACAATCAATATTGCATCATTCCTGATTCCAAATCCAGCCCTATCTTTATTGACATCTTTAAAAACATCGCTGCATGCTTGAGCAATGTACAAGTTCCTTCAAAACTAATACCAGTTACATGGGGGACAGTTTTCATTTTGGATGCCCAGATGATATGTTATAAGGACTTGTTGGATACAAGAGAGAGACAGTCGGAACAGAGCAAGTGGAAATACGTCATCAATTTGTGTGGAAAAGAATTGCCACTAGCTACCAACCATGAGATAGTTTCCCACCTTGTGAAACTCAATGGATCTTCAGCTATCTATCCCAGACAAGTATATACCTACTTGGAGAGCTCAGCCACTGGGTACCAAAGTTTTGTTTCAAGCTACTGGGTTCAGATGACATACTAGGCAACTATTATTTTTTCAATCTGATATGTCATCCGGACATATACCTGTAACAACAGTGAATGATCTGTAATCAATATTTGCATCACTTCTTTTTTGTCCCAGCAATGCCAAGTATCTGCCCTAATATAAATATAATTAAAAATAATTTCATTAATGAAACCTTCAAGCAGTGAAGATCTGATGATTTTTAAGACATGGTCAAATGCCATAGGCCTTCTTAATAATATCAGTGCAGGAAAGAAGAAGAATGAGGAGAAATCAGCAATATCTTACAAAAGAGTATGCATAATATACATACATAAATATATTTATATATACATATGGATTCTGGCATCTTGTTGAGATGTTATTTTAAGCCTTTCCCTCACAGAGTAAGTGTGAAAAGCAACGGGTCACTATAAAGGCAATGCTTGGTAGGTCAGTGACTGGTATAACCAGCATTGTGATGACTAATCTATTCAAATTCCATTGTACACTCTAATATATTTGGTAGACCATGCCATTAAAATAATAATAGTCTGGAGCTGACATCGCCATGCTTAGCCCAGACAGGACAGATCTATGTTAGTGCATCTCACATCAGATTCACAAAAATCCTACATGTACTAGCTCTAGTAGGTGTCTGGGCCTCGCCAATGGTATCAGAGTTGGTCAGGTTACTGTATTAATAACACTTCTGTAGTAATGGGAACTGTTGAGAAATGAATTTGCCAAGAACCCTCACACTAATATCTGTAAAGAGGCTTTGGGGTTTAAAATTATTGTACCCCAGCACATTTTGAGAATCAATCTTTCCCACTTGACAAAGCTTTCATAGTTTTGTTGCCATTTTTCTTATTGAACCTGATTAATACTGTCAACCCCTACACCAGTTTGAAAATATTCCCATGATAGAATGGTGGTAGCTCTGCTAGTACATAACAATGAGATATTGTGTATGCAAGAATAAGAGGAACTATGATAAAAATAGTTTAATTAAGTTGAATGTGACGATATACCACAATATTAGGTAGGGGTTTGTAAAGGGGAAAATTGGGACACTTCCTTCCAGAATGGAGTTCTTTACTTGACCGCGAAGATCCACTGGAATCGGAGATTGCTTGACTTCAATACCACAAAAATGAACTCTAAGGAGATACAAATCGGCGGCGGTTGGATGGAAGCAAATGTTATATTTTTCTGGTGTGTCAGCTTCTCGGATTATTGTGTCAGTAGTTACACTATCTCTGGCAGAACAGAAGGCTGTGAGGTCACCTTGGCCAGCTCTACTTGTGTCTACACTCACTATGACTGGCTGGTTAATCTGTGGGCTGACTGGACCACTTAAAATGACTTCCATGGGATAGGTGATTGGGATGCAGATGGGAGAACAGGGAATGCTCTTGTTGGACCAATATACATCAACATTGTACACCTCAGCTGCAACAGGTATGAAAATGAAATGGTAGATGCCATTTTCTTCATCAACCAGATCCACTCTAGAATCAATGTGGCCTGCTTGAGAGACACTGTTGACCCTCCCCCTTATTGTTCCCGGGCCAGCTTTGCTTGCATCAAACTTGAGCACCACTGGCTCTCCAATGTCATGTGGAGTGCATGTGCCAAGATGGCGGACGAGCTTTGCACAAGGCTTTGAGAGGTTTATCTCGAATACTCCTCCTGGAAGGACGTCACCTCCCAAACAGATTGTCAATGTGTAAATGTCAGGAAGTGCTGGAGTGAATTTTATTCTATTGGGTTCGACTTCCTCCACAGAAATTGGAAAGTTCCCTTCTTCATTCTGCCTCATATTCAGCTGTCAAGGGACTTTGGAATGTCTTGGAGCAAACCACATCCATCTATACTTCAATGGTAGGATCTACAGTCTCATGGATATGAAGATCACCAAATGTTACCCTGGACAGGAGCATAGGCATCAGCCTCATTATCAAATGAAACATCACCATGCTCTGAGTTAGTGATAGTCATTAGAAAAGGAGTGTATCTTGTACTTCTTTTCCTCCATATTTGATAGTGACGGTCAACAAGTCTTCCTCAGAGGATATATGTAGGAGATAGTGATCCTTTGATGTTATCAAATGTACACAGGAATCTTCTCACCGGCACACCCAGCACATGTAACTGTGAGTTGTGCATTTCCAGATCCTTTAGTGCATACATCCATCTCAACTGGTCCACTCCCACTGCATGTGCTTGATCTCCTCCTCTCCCTCCTCTATGCCACATGGTTCCTATCACTACCACACACCTCATGCTGTTGTGCATCTTGTTGCTCTCTCTTTCTATCTCGCTCGCTTTTTGTCCACTTTTTTATACATTTATTAACTCCTACTCCTCCTCCCAATCTTTCCTCTTACCTCTCCCCTCCTACTCCTCCTCCCAATCTTTCCTCTTACCTCTCCCCTCCTACTCGTCCTCCCAATCTTTCCTCTTACCTCTCCTCTCCTACTCGTCCTCCCAATCTTTGTTCTTACCTCTCCCCTCCTACTCGTCCTTCCTTTCTGCTCCTTGCTCCTCCTCTCCTTTTCAATTCCTCTCCCATCCTCCTTCACTCCCCTTTCCTATGCCCCTTGCCCCCCCTGTCCCCCTGCATGAGCAGCTGGACTGCTATAAGGAACTTCCTGCCTTTGGTCCAGTGTGTGATCTCCTATGGTCAGATACTCTGGAGGACTTTGGCACAGAGAAGCCCAGCCTGGAGCACTTCAGTCACAACTCCGTGCGGGGTGTTCCTATTATTACAAGTGATTAAGAAGGTGCTTGTGGGGGTGTTCCTATTATTACAGGTGATTAAGGTGTTCCTATTATTACAGGTGATTAAGGTGTTACTATTACAGGTGATTAAGGTATACCTATTATTACAGGTGGTTAAGGTGTTCCTATTATTACAGGTGATTATTATTACAGGTGACCTATTATTACAGATGATTAAGGTGTTCCTATTATTGGTGATTAAGGTGTTCCTATTATTACAGGTGAATAAGGAGTTCCTATTACAGGTGATTAAGGTGTTCCTATTATTACAGGTGATTAAGGTGTTCCTATTATTACAGGTAATTAAGGTGTTCCTATTATTACAGGTGATTAAGGTGTTCCTATTATTACAGATGATTAAGGTGTTCCTATTATTACAGGTAATTAAGGTGTTCCTATCATTACAGGTGATTAAGGTGTTCCTATTATTACAGATGATTACCTATTATTACAGGTGATTAAGGTGTTACTATTACAGGTGGTTAAGGTGTTCCTATTATTACAGGTGATTAAGTTGTTCCTATTATTACAGGTGATCAAGGTGTTCCTATTATTACAGATGATTAAGGTGTTCCTATTATTACAGGTGATTAAGGTGTTCCTTCCTATTATTACAGGTAATTAAGGTGTTCCTATTATTACATGTGATTAAGGTGTTCCTATTATTACAGGTGATTAAGGCATTCCTATTATTACAGATGATTATCTATTATTACAGGTGATTATAAGGTGTTCCTATTATTACATGCATTCCTATTATTACAGGTGATTAAGAAGGTGTTTGTGAGATGACATTTATAAGAGAGAGAGAAATTGCAATGGGGTGGATGTCCATTCACAAAGTATTCCACAAAAGGGACTCAAAGTTGTTGTTACGAAAATGTGTGCTAGATTTTTATTAATGTGTGCTTGACACATGCTTATTAATGTGTGCTAGACACATGCTTATTTATTTATTTTCCTTCCTTCCTGCACATGTCCAGTGGGTGAAATTTTATTAATGTAATGGTGAGTGTATTTGTATGTAATGCAACTGAGCATGTGCAATACAATACGTATATCATTAACCTGCAAAACAACACAAGAGCGAGACAGAGCTACTGCAGCAGAGATGGAGGTGGAGAAGGGCTGGTTTATGCAAGCAAGACAACTGCAGCATAGATGGAGGTGGGGAAGGGATGGTTTATTCAGGAGCAAAGAGAGCCACTGCAGCAGAGATGGAGTATAAGTTTATGCAGGCAAGAGAAAGTCACTGCAGAAGAGATTGAGGTGGAGAAGGGCTGGTTATCGAGGAAAGCTGTACAGGAATGTATGCTTACCTGAGGAAACATGCACGTATGCTTACCTGGGAAAGCTGCATAGGCACCTCTGCTTATCTGAGGAAAGCTGCACAGGTACGTATGCTTACCTGAGGAAACCTGCACAGGCACCTGTGCTTACCTGAGGAAAGCTGCACCGGCATGTATGCTTACTGAGGAAACCTGCACAGGCACCTGTGCTTACCTGAGGAAAGCTGCACATGCATGTATGCTTACTGAGGAAACCTGCACAGGCACCTGTGCTTACCTGAGGTTGCTCCGAATCCCTTCAATCCTGTAAATAAATACTCACTCCTGGGTGGATTTCTTAGCTATAGGTTTCCTGTAGACATGTTTTGTTTTGTTTTCCAAAAATTTTTATATTCCAGCTTATTGCCTCCACCAAGGAGGGTAGGAGGGTATGTTTCCACCCTAGTGCATTCGTCCGTGTGTCAGCAGGATTACACAGAAACTTACTGATGGATTTTCACAATATTTTATGGACATTTTATGGACAGGTTAGGCAGGTGGCATGGACCAATACTAGATACAATGTTGTGGTGGTCTTTGTTGCTAGGGGCTACAACTGGGCATTGTTGTTTAGGAATGTATTGCATGTGTTGTTGTGCTGGCAACGTTGTTGTTTTTTTTGGGGGGGGGGGGGCTTATAGTTATTTTTATGTACATGCTGCAAATAAGGTTAGTGTCAATTGGTTAAGCAGGGCTCTTATCAGTCAGCAGGAAAATGGGTGCCAGAGAAGCTGCTTAATGAGCACTGCCATTCAGATGTGGCTGAGTCGATCCATTGGGCTAGCTAGAAGGCTAGGCTTGTGTGTTGTTGATCTGTTGCAGAGCACAGCCTGGAGAGTGCTATATATGGACATTGCAGCTACAAGTCTGTCTGGTCTCCAGCAATGGAAGAAACAGAGAATGCTGGAGCAGGAGGAGGCCTAGTCATGACCGACAATTAACTAATTAAGGATAGAGTTATGCGTTTAACATGCAAGTACAGTACAGTAGAAATGCTGACATCTGCGGTTTGTTGTATTTTTAATCAACTTCTCAAACTGTTCTTATCATTAGAAACACAATGAGCTGCAGTTTTGGTATAGGAATCAGCTCTGTTGAAGTAAGCAAACGAGAGCTACGCAGCACTATGTTGCTATATGTCTACAGCAGCAAAGGAGACCATCCAGTGGACCTCCTTGGGGAGCGAAGGAATTTAGAGTAATTCGTGGCGGCACAGGCACTTGTGCAGCCTTCCACCGTCCACCGAAGATGAACTTCCAGAAACAGTAGCAAAATCCAGGAAGAGACTCTTAACGAAGACAATAGCAGTTGTCGACCATTAAAAAATTTTTGCTCACTCTCCTCATGTGGGTATTACTGTTGTAAATGAGTAGATTGGGCATGTGCATAGGGTGCATAGGGTGAATGGGTGCATAATACTTCTTTAAATTTTATTACTGACAATGTCCCAATATGGTGATTGGTTGTTATGGTATCTTTTATGTAAGCATTTTGTCAGGACTATCAGAGGCAGCAGAACAAGCCACATTACCACAACCATAACCACGTACACAACCACAAAAGAGACAAAGAAAGGAAGCAAAGTCTATTATACTGATAGAACAATCTACCAGGATGGTAAGACTCACTTGAAGTTTATCTATACCAGTATCTAGTAGCTATCCGCCACGTGGTGTAAACCACACCCTGGCACACATGTGAAGCACATGAGGGAGGAGCCGCCATCTGCTAGCGAAGGAGGCATTGCTAGCACCAAAGTGTGAGCAGTTCAATGTGGATCGTGGACTGGACTTACCTGGCTGCTGGGTGGGCACTCTCAAGGGCCCCAGGGGTTTGAAACCATGACCACCATAATTTTTCGTTGTGTTTTATTATTGTTTTGTTTTGTTTTAGTTATGTAGTTATTTTATTGCTAAGTGGGGTAGGGTATTAGTAAAATTAGGCCATCATGTGCAATGCCTTCTTTGCTATCAGTTCCTTCTTGTCTCCTAGCCTGGTCTAAGATGGCTTCCTTGCTGTTATTGATATTCCCCTCCTCCCTCCGCTCATCCTGTATCTGCTAGGCCACATAGTGCATAGCTAGCTACTGGTTATCAACTTCACATGATCACTTGAGTGTTCAATGTTTCATTATCCCTGATGAAGGGTAGCATATAGCTGAGATGTCGAGTGAGTAGGTTCAAGTTGATAATCAAGCAAGTCCTTGCATCTGTGATGTCAACTTAGAGGTCATCGAGAATTAATAGCTTTCAGGGGAGCTCCATAACTCTCGGCTTGAGCATAGTTTCTGCTTGCAATTTGTAAGTCCAAGTCTAAATGACAGGTCACTTTCCTTTGTCTCCTCTTGCCATTGTTGGGGGTGCATATATGAGTAAGAAAACCTTTCTCAGTTAGGTCATGGGGTCATAATCTGTAGTTGTGATAAGTGCACTTTTTTCAAGTTAGTCATATGTTTGTGGGCGAGTTAATCTGTACACAGAACAAATGCAAATGTGTGTGTGTGTGTGTGTGCGTGCGTGTGAGTACAAGTGTACATATATGGGAGTGGGTGTATTTGGTATTAATATCGTTAGGTCCTATGGAATTGTCGGACCATTAATTGCAGCCAATTGTGAAGTTAACCTTTGATACAACCATGCCAAATTAGTAGCTCTTGAAGGCTTCAGAAGTGGTTCTTGCCAGTGGTTAGCTAAAGCACTAAACATGCAAATTTCACTTGAGCTCTGACCTCTCTTTTTTCTCTCTGAATGCAGTAGAGATGTTGGTGAATGTTCTAACTCTGAAGGGAGGGACTGATGACTTGTCAGTGGCCGACGATATGAAGGTGGTTCCTGGGTCCAAGAAGACTCAAGCATTGCTCAGAGGAAGGCTATTATCAAGAATAAGATCAGGGCGGTGGGGAAGATGGCATGGGTCTTCTCCATGCTCAGGTGAGGAAGATCAGTAGGGGGAAGGGGGGTTGAAGGAGAGTATACATATTCATTATGTCCACAACAGTCTTTGCTATATAATTGATAACTGCTTGTAATCCCACATAGAGAAGTTCATTAAGTAGTTTTGAAGGTTTATCGGAATACAAACAACTCGTCTTGTGGTTGTGGCTTTTTCTGGTGTGTAGCTGGACACTATTGTGTTATATCTGCTGGCTGTGGCTTTTATATTTATCTCTATTTTATCAACAGTAAACATCTCAAGCCCTTCATGCAGTTCTGGGTTAGTATCAACTCTATTGAGGAAGGCAAACACGAATACTACACATCCCTTCATCACTCAATGACAGTCTGTGTCTATGGAATTTGTTAGGGGTGACTCTTTTCTCAAGTGTAAAGGATTTAGAGGAGTTATAATGACTTTACAATATTATAATCAACTTGAAATTGTATTCTCTCGACGTTTTGACTAGATGCTCTAGTCTTCATCAGGAATAGATGACTTTGCTAATAATTGCTCATTCAACAGAAGCTCTAGCCTTCATCAGAAATATTGTGTATTTTTCACCACCACTAACCCCCCCCCCCAAAAAAAACACACACAGCAACAACAGCTGTATCATGTTGTGTCACTTGCAAGTGTGATGATTACAATGGAACCTGATGAATATGTTGTCAGTTCTGCCTTACATTACCTTTGACCCACCCACTCTCCCAACAGCTATTGTAGATTTGAAGGACAAAATTGGCAGCTTTGACAATGCCAGGAAGTATGATCGTGTTAATGAGCGCATGCCACCTCTACGAGACTCTGTGGTCAGCATGTCCAGCGAGATACAATCCCATGGTTGTAGCCAGAGGGGACCCAAAATTCACCTAGAGGGGTTGGCTGGACATAAAAACTAGTGGGGGGAGAATATATGTTATACCAGAACACCACAGTTTGAAAAGATGAGGAACACTATCAAAAGCTTTACTATAGTCCAAGTACACTACATCCAATTGAGATTTCTCATTAAGTGCAATGTCTGCACTGTGGACTAAATGAAGCAGCTGTTGAGTTGTTCAATGTCCCTTTAGAAATCCAAACTAATTTGGAGAGATAGATTGTGAAATGAATCCCATCACCTTTTGTGCAAATTATCCGTTCCATGACAAGAGAAATACAACAGAGAAGGGAGATGGGTCTATAGCTTCTAGCCGATAATTTGTCCCCAGACTTGTATATTGGGGTTATAACATGAACATGCCAGTCTTTAGGGATTTGAGTTTGAGTTAGACTTAGAATAAACAGGTGTCTGACAGGCACAAATATTGCAGGAGCGATGGACTTCAACATGGTCCAAGACTATCCGGACCAGTGGCCTTAGCTAAGTCTAATTTGGAAAGAGCCGAGTAAACATCGTAGTCAGAAATATGAATTTTGGCAAGAGTGGATGAAGGTGATGGTATGGTTTCCAAAGGTGGAAGAAGGTATGAACATGTGGTATGTACTGAATGAAAATATTGGTTAAAAAGATTTGCCATTGCCTTTTCAGATGTGCACAAATGGTATCCATGAACAGAGTAGGAGGAATAGAGTTAGTTGTTCTTGGTTATACGATTGATATAACTATAGCACTTTGATTTGTTTTTAGATAAGTTCTTTATCAGATTTTTTTCAAAAACTGATTTAGCGTTTAAGATTGAGGACTTAACAATCTCTCAAAAGTATGAAGCTTCAACAGAAGGATGCAAATTGCATTTCCTTCTCAGTGAATTGAGGCAATTTAATTGATGTTTGAGATCAGAGTTAATCCACTTAGGGCTTTGGTGTGATCTTAGCCTGACCTTTGAAATAAAAATATTCATTGCCTGACTGAGGATCCCTTTAAATGCCTGCCATGCATTTTCAATCTCACTGAGGGGGGAATCGACCATTTTGTGGGTTTTTTCCCTTCTTTTTTTCTTCTTCCATCATTCTATACCTTCACTATTAAATTAGCTGCATTTCAAGTTTCAACATTTTATTGTCAACCATTCTTGAGTTATGATACTTTTTATCCTCCCATTTCATTGCAACTCTGCGCGATGAACAAGAAGAAGCCTGAATAAACGCCTGAACACCTGATTTATGTCCACTCATTGTAGATGCACCATCATAACCGTGGCCACGTAACTCACTCAAAGATAAACCAAACATTTAACTAGAGCATCAGCAATGTCAACTGCTCTAACTCTGTTTAACTTTAAGAAAGCTATAAATTCTTCACGAATGTTACCTTCACTGTCCACAAATCCAAGGCAAACAGGTAATTGTTCAACGTTGTGGCAGCTAACTTCATCAGCAAGAACTGAATAAAATTTACTTTGTTTAACCTCTGCTACTAAGATTGTGTCATGGCCAATAACATTGATGATGTCATTCTGAGATCTTGGAAAAATATAAGTGGCATTCTTGGCCCTTGGTTTATTGAGGTGATTAAAAAGAATAGAATCGCTCTCAGCAAAACACTTAAGTAAAGCCAAGAAATTTCCAGGATTTTTAGTAGTGCTAGATCTTCATTATTACCACGAAATGGAAATCTCTGCTTTCCCAAGAAAAGAATGGCACAAACTATTTGGCTAATAATGTGCTTATTCTCATCCATTCGCATTTGGATACCACTATTGGCAATAATATCAATACGCGAAGCTGGATTGTCAATAGTATTTTTCAAGACATCAGTGTATTGCACACAATCCCGATGATATTGAAGGGACGAATGATTACTCAAAGCACTGCCTATTTTGGACCAATTGGAGTAAGACCTATTTACAAGTAATCCTTTTCTCTTGTCACTAGAAAGGAAGAGTGAGCATGGTCCACAGAAAACACCATCTAACTTGGGGCTATAGAGAAGAAAGGGATACTTTGTAAGCCAAGTGGTATTAAACTTCCGATTGCAAGCACGAATATGTAGTGGGTAAAATGTTATGACATGTATGATGACACAGCAAAGAATGCTTTGCCTCATTGGATAGGTTACTCACCAACTGGCATATGGTGTCAATGGATTTTGTTGGCTCTAACAAATTTCCAATGTCTTCGAATGGCGGTGGTTCAGAAAGCAAAGCATCAGATTGTTGGCTGATCACTGGATCTTCTGGAATAACAGGCTGGTCAAGTTCCTCATCATCCCTACCAACAGAGTGCAATTGTGTGACTGGGACACAGACTGTAATCGGAGGCTCTGAAGATATCATGGCCCTAAAATATGGATGAAAAATGAGTAGTTTTTGTACCCTACACAGTGAGTGCTTACCACTGTCTTCTTGAGCAGCTTTTTTTAATTGAAGTAAGATCTTATATCACTGGATTGCCGTTGTCTCTTCATGGCTGGTGTGCTCTTTCACAGCATGCTACACTAGCAAGGATAAGCGTGTGACACTGACATTAGGTGTAAATTATTCAAACCACATGTCAGTTGTAGGTGGCTTGTTTGAAGTCAAAGATGTTTAATTACTATTGCCAATGCGCATTTGCATTTGGATATTTTTGTAAGGAAGGCTAGTTGAATATCATTAATTTGAAAGGGGGTGCAAGTGCACCCCCTTGCACCCCCCCTGTGTACAGGCCAGTATACATAGTTCTACCATTGCTAAATATTTCATAACAACTCACTTTCACTCAATCAATCTCTCCAATATGGAGTACTACTGTAGTTTTCATATGTTACATGAATCCATCTCTTCTGGACTACCATCTTCAACAAACTCTCTTTTGTTTCTAGCAATTAGCTCTTCCTCCATGCAGTCCATGAGTGTTGGATCATACTCCATGAAATACTTGTTATGAAACAGAGCTCTGTCACCATTTCCAGTTTCTTTCATGATCACGCTCAAATCACCTATTTTCGGAATGCATATTTTGTGGACTATTTTTCCGGTACAAGAGTGCTTGTGCTTTGTTTCCCACATGCAGTAATTGATGGTCACTCTCAAAACATTGCGGTTGAACCCTCCTGGGACCCCTGGAATAGTAGATAGAACGGCATAAAAGTGCTCTTCTGGAAACATGCATGATTTAAAGAATTGACGAATCTTAATAGCCGTTGAATTGGTGAAAAGAAACTTGACAAAGTCATAAGGTAAGCCCATGTAGGTCACAGCTTTATAGTAGGGCAGGTTAAAAGGGATTTTTTGGCCTTTCAATCTCTTATATGTTTTATATTCATTTTTTGGTATATACCCAGTGACTGAACTCTCCAAGTAGCAGTGTTTAGGTAACCAGTGGCTGAGCTCTCCAAGTAGGTACCCAGTAGCTGGACTCCCCATGAAGAAGACTTAGGCAACCAGTAGATGATTTCCCCATAAACATTTGTTGCATGTGTGTGACTATTGTTGTTTGCAGCATTAGTTGTTGTCTTTTACAGAGGTTACCTGAATGTATTATAACCCGTGAAGCAGGTAAGGTGTGGGTCCTTAGTGGTAGGACTCCCTAGCCTCCCAGAGCCTAACCTCCTATCTATCATGGCACCGCATTTCACCGTCCTCTGTAAATTTTCAGCAATTGCAGTGTGTTTCTAGTTAGATGCAGCCTCACTAACAATTGTTTGGATTATGTGAGCTATAACAAAGCTAGCATAGTTTGTTGGTAGGACTGGTTATTGCTAACTATCAGTAGGAAGGTGAAGTATGTATGACATGTATTTCCCTAACATAATGACTGCCATCAGTCGCAGATTGTGCTTTTTTGGTCCACTCTAGTAAAACAAAAGATTTTTTGGGCTTACACTTACCTGGGTTCTCTCTTAATAAGGTTACATAACTTAGTTCAGGTTTAACGAATATTTTGTGCTTTTATATGCAGGATGTATAAATATATCAATCTATTATCCTTTTCTGTGTGTGTGGATATGTGTGTGTTCCTTTTTATTGTCCGCAATATCTATTCATACAGAGGACCCAGGATGGGTTAAAACAAGGGTGGGAGAGGAGTATCTCAACCATTGGAAGGCCATGGGAAGTATTTGAGTAACATGGGCCATGTCTCTTGCCCATGCCACAAATATTAAAATTCATAATGGCCAGGTGATGTAGCCAGAGAGGACTAGGGCTAAGAAAATTACAGGTTTCAGAGCTGTAAGCAAAGCTCCATGGCCATGCCATGCTCCCAAGATATTTTGGCAAACAACTTCTTTTTTCCAATGGATTTTCACACATCACTGAAAGGTAATGATGATGAAAAACAAAAAGAGCACTTTAACACAGTCATGGTTAATTAGTGTGAAAATTGCCAGTTAGTACAATACTCTCATACTGTAGCGAGTCATTAATTAAACAATCATGTTGTCAGACTCTGTTGTCTATTTTGCAAAATTTGACCTTCACTCGAGCTGAATATTATGAGTAGCTATGCAGCAAAAATATAAAGCAGATATTTATAAAGTCTCTGTGTTTCTCAGGTGCAGAAATCTGGAGCCAGTAAAATATCCTCAACTCTGAATACCCTTCTTCAAAGTCCCTATTAGCCAGTTAACATGAGTGTTCTCTATGCAGTTACTATGTTAACTCAGCTGAAGAAGTGGATCAAGAGTCAAAAGGAGGAAAATAAGAGCTGCCTCCAGAAAATTGTCAAAAGGCATATCCTATCTCAACTGCCAACGCATTGCCCTTCCTAAGGGCAAGCTTGAGGAGTCACATTTCAAGCAGCTCTTCCTTCTCCGAGCTGAAAACAAAGAAGTTTCGAAAGTGGATTGCGTGACAAGAAAATGAGGCTGGGTCCTCAGAATGAAAAACAACAAATCATGGCTCTAAAAGTGTTGTGTGGTATAGCAAATGACATAGCTGAATATGGATGCTCCAGTAGCATGGCTAATGAGAGGCGAACAACATTAGTCATTTGTACATATTGGGTGAACAAGGAGATGAGAGTACGAGTTGGTCTGATGCCAGTTGCTCAGACAAATACAGATACAATTGTTTGCTTGCATAAAATATGTGTTGCTGCATATGAATCTCAGAACTCAAGATGCCTGTGGACATTACTATGACGGACATTCCACCATGACTACAACCAAAAATGGGGTTGATGCACAAATCAAGAAACTTAATGTCTGCTGACACACTGCTATATACTGCCACTCACTTGCTGTCAAGGATACAATAACCTCTTCTGAAAGAAGCGTCCCAAAAGAGGGGCAGAATTCCACAGAAAACAAGCAGAAATTCTGGGATAAATGGAAAATGTCCTCCATGCAGTATGATATTGACTCACCAACTCTGAAAATCCTATTCGCAACAAAATGGACTGCATCACTGAGTGCTATTCTGAAAAGCTATGGAACTTTGATGAAGCTATGGGGCAGGGTACAAGATAATGTCAGCGACTCTGAGAAAGCAAGAATAATTGGAGTGTATGCTAAAATGCAGATTCTAATTGCTTCTATGGACTTGAACTTATCTTTTGCATTACCTCAGCACTAGCCTTCCGAGGGCAGATCTAAGTACAGTGGATGCCCAGGGTTTCTGTCACTGTTCTTTGGGATATATGAACCAGACTGTGATGCAAGACTCCAGTAGATAAAGGTCACTCAAACTGCTGTGAAATTGGAGTTACAAGCACCTTCACTTCCATGTCACTGTAAGATGCCATCAAGGTATTTTGAGGCTAATGCTCAACCTGAGCACCATTCCAATGCAGAGCACTTTTATCACCAGATCTACTTTGAAACTGTGGACACTGTAGCTGTGCATTGTAGAGCATTTCAATCAAAAGCACTACATGTATGCAACTTGTGAGCAGGTTCTTGTGAAAGGAGTATTGGGGTAACTTGTCTCATAAAATGTTGACCAACTGTGTCAGTTCTACACCCAGTTTAACCTTAATACTATACAAATTCATCTATCTATGATGGCAGAATTCTATCACCATTTCAGGTGAAGGGGAAGATACATTGCACAATGTCTCTCAAATAGAACAAAAAGATCTGGCCCTCATACCAGATGCCATATCCTTGATTAAGATTGTTCTGGTAATGCCAGAAACAAATTCCAGTTGTGAACAGGCCTTCAGTGCACTGAGAAGGGTGAAGTGTTACCTCCATACTAGCATGTGGAACATCCACCTCAATCATCTCATGACATGCACAGTGCCTAAGGGGCTGGTGAAAGAAATGAACCTCAAGCAAGTTCCCAATGACTCTGTGGAGTAGAGAGGCGCTCATCCATCTTCGGTCACTTCCACAAGAATTAATAGATGTGGATGAATACAACTCTACTCTAGGTCTCTCTGGCTCACTCTCTCTAACTATTTAGGTCTTTATGATATTAATATGTGGTCATGACACGTAATGATAATGGCTAAATTTTCAGTGTAAAAGTCAGTAGGATTGCAACCCTAAATACTAGGGGAGTGCCCCAGCCCCCATTATAAGGTAACCAGCTGCGTTTTGCCTCCCCAACTTTCAGATGGAAATTAATCCCCTCTGATATGTGGAGGAGTTATAATGAGAAGAACAGGAAAGATTGCCAGAAGAAATTGCTTCTAAATGAATGATGAAGACAACACTGTCAAGCTATCGTCCATTCTACCTTTGCACTGCATTCTTTCAAAGAAGATTTACCGTAACCCAAGTCAATTTCTGCCATTAGCATTTTAATTAGGTTGATAAGGGAGTGAGAGAGCGAGGGAGAGAGTGGGTGGGTGAGTGAGTGAGTGAGTGAGTGAGTGAGTGGATAAGTGAGTGAGTGAGTGAGTGAGTGAGTGAGTGAGTGAGTGAGTGAGTGAGTGAGTGAGTGAGTGAGTGAGTGAGTGAGTGAGTGAGTGAGTGAGTGAGTGAGTGAGTGAGTGAGTGAGTGAGTGAGTGAGTGAGTGAGTGAGTGAGTGAGTGAGTGAGTGAGTGAGTGAGTGAGTGAGTGAGTGAGTGAGTGAGTGAGTGAGTGAGTGAGTGAGTGAGTGAGTGAGTGAGTGAGTCTGGTGGGATGATGAACGCAAGTGTGTCTGCCTTGTGGAACTAACAGTGTGTTTCGACACCTTATTCCACGAAGCTGCGACTAGGAAGGAGGTCAAAATTAATACATACCACTACTCTCTGCATGTCAACAATCAGGCTACACCGCCAAGCTGATTACATTGGAAATTGGTTCACGTGGCCTGCCAAATCTACGTGGTTTCACAAAGCTTCAAGTCGAACTAAACATCTCCACAACCAAGACTCGTATTCTCTTAGTGCAAGCTGCTAGAGAAGCAATAATTGGCTCCTTTAACATCTGGTGCTGCAGGAAAAAAATAATCCATAATTATCACTAAAATATTACCTTAAAGGATAATTAATTATCCCTTCATTATCGCTTAATCATTAATTTTTTTGTTTTATTGTTGCTTTTCTGCATGTCAAGACATAAGGTCACTTAATTTGCGGTTTGGAGCCAAGTGATTGTGCAATGTTTTTGTAGAACATTATGACAAGCTGAGCTTGGATAACTCCACCCCTCATTGCTTTGTTTGTGCTTGTGCTTTACAATTCAATGAAGTTTATTATATATATATATATATAGTGAGTGAGTGAGTGAGTGGAAATTGGTTCACGTGGCCTGCTAAATCTACATGGTTTCACAAAGCTTCAAGTCGAACTAAACATCTCCACAACCAAGACTCGTATTCTCTTAGTGCAAGCTTCTAGAGAAGCAATAATTGGCTCCTTTAACATCTGGTGCTGCAGAAATAAAAATAATCCATAATTATCACTAAATTATTCCTTAAAGGATAATTAATTATCACTTCATTATTCCTTAATCATTTATTTTTTGTTTTATTGTTGCTTTTCTGCATGTCATGACATAAGGTCACTTAATTAGCGGTTTGGAGCCAAGTGATTGTGCAATGTTTTTGTAGAACATTATGACAAGCTGAGCTTGGATGACACCACCCCTCATTTGTTTTGTTTGTGCTTATGCTTTACAATTCAATGAAGTTTATTATATAAGTGAGTGAGTGAGTGAGTGAGTCAGTAAGTGTGATTGAGTAGTGCAAGCTGCAATAATTGCCTCCTTTAACATCTGGTGCTGCAGAAATAAAAATAATCCATAATTATCCCTAAATTATTCATTATTTATCCTTAGTTTTTGTTTGCTTTTCTGCATGTCATGACATAAGGTCACTTAGTTTGCGGTTTGGAGCCAAGTGATTGTGCAATGTTTTTTGTAGAACATTATGACAATTTGAGCTTGGATAACTCCACCCCTCATTGCTTTGTTTGTACTTGTGCTTTACAATTCAATGAAGTTTATATATGTGAGTGAGTGAGTGAGTGAGTGAGTGAGTGAGTGAGTGACACGTGGCCTGCCAAATCTACATGGTTTCACAAAGCTTCAAGTCGAACTAAACATCTCCACAACCAACTCGTATTCTCTTAGTGCAAGCTTCTAGAGAAGCAATAATTGGCTCCTTTAACATCTGGTGCTGCAGAAATAAAAATAATCCATAATTATCACTAAATTATTCCTTTAAGGATAATTAATTATCACTTCATTATTCCTTAACCGATTGCATGCCGTATTCCTAGTACCCGCGGGCAAATTATTCATGAATTAACGAGGTATTTTACTTATTATTTTTATATCTTCCGTTCTGCAGGGACTCCACCCATGAAACTTGGGTCATATTCAGCCATCTACTTCCTGTAAAAAAATCGAGCCTTCCTTACCAACCGGGCAGAAGTAACCAGCATTATAAAACCTTGTGATCTTCTTGGGGGTGAATATTTTCATATTTTCACACTATTATACACACATTATAATGCCAACACAAGATGGAGCATCTATTTACAAACCCTCTACCAGCTGCAAAGCCAGTGGGTTGTTTTCCCCATCAAAATGCTAACACATAATAATACAAAAAACAAATTATAAGAGAGTGAAAATGCTAACACATACTAGAATAAAACCATAATATAAAACACAATTATGTAAGGGAGTGTCTTGGGTAGAGCTCCGGTCTTGCTGTCACGGGTAGAGTAGAACTTGCTCAGTCTTGGGTATAGCTTGCTTGGTCTCCGGCATGATATTTCACCATGTTTTTATTCTACACAAACATGAGATACCAGGATAAGAATAACACTTGAATACTGGAGAGACGAGAGAAGTAGACGAAGGGACAGGGAACGAGAGAAGTAGACGAAGGAGCAGGGAACAAGAGAGAAGTAGACGAAGGAGCAGGGAACAAGAGAGAAGCACAGAAAGGAGCAGGGGGTGCATAAACATTACTGATAGTCCACCAAGGTATGGTATTACGAAAACAGTCACGGCCTGTTGATCCACCACACAAAGGAACCTTACAAAAACAACACTGGGACCTTGCCTCATGCCTGTAACCTTTACTAATGCAAACTACACAGCGCTTCTTTGCACAGCACTGTGGGAAATGACCTAGTTTTAAATTGAGGCGATCTAGCTGACTATTTGCCTGACTACAACGTTGACCTGCACGCTGCCGAGAAGAGAAAGAACCAATCAAAGATTTAGCTAGAACAATCCTAGCTTCTAGATAATTACCCTTCCTTACTGATATTGGAGCTCGGACAGAAGAAAACAAAATAAATGAATTCAATAAACAAGCTTCTATCAAATTTGTAACCAACAAACCATCAATAGAATTTACATGTACATAACGCATTAGCTCCAAAAACCGAGTCCTAGGCATTACTTTACGAACCAAAGATCCAGACAAATCCGAGTGATTAGTGGACCAGTACAATTCTAAGTATGGAAGTGTGGAAACTCCCATTATTATCAACATTCCTACAAAAGCTTTCATTTCCTCTATATTAGTATCTACCCATGGCCTGGAGAGACTAGCCATCCTAGAAACGTAACTGTTCGTCTCTGCTACTAGGAGTTCCCACACTTCAAGAGTAAAAAAAAAAGGTAAAATGCATCTAAAAATGTACTTGATGCACCAAGCAATGAAGAAGTTGGACCAGCTGTTGCTGTATAGTCCAATTTCAAAGGAGTTGGCTCCTTTATTTCCCACTTACCTGTGACCTCAGTTAGCCTAGAACCAGTGCCAGATGCTTGGGCAGAACCAGTGCCAGATGCTTGGGCAGAACCAGTGCCAGATGCTCGGACAGAACCAGTGCCAGATGCTCGCACACGCCTATAACCTCTGGCCCGCCTACTACCAGTACCTTTTGGAGGACCACTAGCAACACTTACGACTCCACTACCACTTGAGCTGCTTTCCCCTTGGCCAGTACTCCCTCGCCCGCCTCTCCCTCGGCCAGTACTCCCTCTCCCGCCTCTCCCTCGCCCAACTCCAGCACCAGTCGTGTTCCCACGCCCTGTAGAGACTTCAGGCAAGGCTTCCTCATCCTCCAATGTAACAAAAGGAGTCATAGATGCCTCATCTCCACTCTCATCATCTGATGCTGTAGGAAAAGTAGTGGGGAGGGTGGGAAAAACAAGATATATATATCAAGTTTGTGGTCAACATAAAATTCAAATTCAAATCAACAACTCAACAACTCCAACCTACACTCTTAGCTATAACTTTTTTCCTATAACTATCCTGTCTGAATTTGGAATACCAACAGAATAAGCTAGTATTTGGCAATAGTACACTCTCAGTTGACTATGGTAAACAAAGGCTATGAAGCGCTAAGGTTAGAAGAAACTTACAATCAGAAGTCCATCCAAGCGCGCCTCTTCTCTTAGAGCAACTGGATCCAGAGTGTTTCCTCGGTATGCATAGATGTCTTCACCTTCTTCCCCAAATGAATCTGACCCAGAATCGCCAGAATCGTCGGCTAAAAGTTGAGAAATAACGTCCTCACACAGGAGAGCATCTTTGAGCAGTTTAAAAAAAAAGCTCGACCAACAAAAACGGCGTTCAACCGCAGGATTTTTGTTGCACGATGCATCAACCAGAAATAATCATTTTGGTGACGTTCACTAGTCTACTAGGCATGTGCAGAACCCAACCGGGGCGTAACGGTTCATTTTATATATTTTTGTGTGGTAAGGTCTCGCGCCATATGGCGCTTACGGCGTTTAATCGGTTAATCATTTATTTTTTGTTTTATTGTTGCTTTTCTGCATGTCATGACATAAGGTCACTTAATTTGCGGTTTGGAGCCAAGTGATTGTGCAATGTTTTTGTAGAACATTATGACAAGCTGAGCTTGGATGACCCCACCCCTCATTTGTTTTGTTTTTGCTTATGCTTTACAATTCAATGAAGTTTATTATATAAAATATAAAAAAGAAAAAAAAAGTGAGTGAGTGAGTGAGTGAGTGAGTGAGTGAGTGAGTGAGTGAGTGAGTGAGTGAGTGACCGAATCTTCACCTCCCTCACTCGAGACCTTTTCAATTGTTGTTGGACTACTTCAACAGTCCCATCAGTTTGGAAGTTTGCGGGAATCAAACTCTTTGGCAAGAGTTCGCTACTGAAGACCCAACAACCCCTTCAAACTTCAGGCCAATTGCCCTGACATCCTGCATTGGGAAGATGTTTACTACCATACTCAAAAACAGATGGCTTCAATACATTTTGGAAAATGGCTACCTCGACTGGTCAACCCAGAAGGCTTTCTTGAAAGCAACCCCAGGGTGTACTGAGCACCACTCCAAACTAGCCACTATCCTGTTTGAGGCCCAAAAGAAACATAAATCACTTGCTGTTTCCTGGATTGACCTCACAAATGCATATGGCAGCGTCCACCACTCGCTCATCCAGTTCTCACTCAAACACTACTATGCTCCCCCACAACTCTGCTCCATCTTAGAATCCCTTTACTCAGACCTCACAGCCACCATCCTAACTTCAGATTGGTCTATCCCAAGCAATCCTCTGAAGGTAGGTGTCTATCAAGGTGACCCTCTGTCGGGGGGGGGGGGGGGGGGGGGGTAGTGTTTAATACAGTGATTAACACCTTAGTTGACACTTTACAAGCACAAAAAGATCTTGGGTATACATTATCTGACTCCACCCACCACACCAACCTTTTTCAATATGCAGATGATACATGTATCATTACAAACAGCCCAGCCGCCGGTCAGCAACAGTTGAACACGGTCGACCAGTGGCTTGGATGGTCGGGTATGAAGGCAAATATTGCAAAGTGCGCAATACAAAGCTCTACAGGTCACACCATTGATCCCCAGCTTACCTTGTCAGGAAAGACACTCCCTTTCATGGGCAGTAGTACGATCAAGTTCCTTGGATTACCCATTCAGATTCCTCAAAATCCTTCCATGGCCCGATCCAACCTTAAAGAGGCTCTAAATCGCATGGTACAAGCAGTGGACAGATGTCCAGTCACAAGACAGCATAAGATGAAACTGTACAAGCTTGGTGTGTGTCCTAGGCTCAATTGGCCTCTCACCTCCATGTTTTCCCCATAACTTGGATTGAACGTAACCTAGAGACAACAGCTACGAGATTTCTGAAGAAGTGGACAGGTCTTACAAAATCTGCTAGTCCCAACTTGCTCTACCTCCCACAGAGAGATGGAGGCCTTAACCTACCATCATTGTCCTCTCTGTATAAGCGACTCCAAGTTTCAAGACAGTGCCAGATACTCACCTCAGCTGACCCTTGTGTCAGACATATTGCAGAGAAAGGTTTACAGGCTGAGATTGCTACGAAACGACTGAAATTTCGACCAACCGTCATTGTTAGGGACATGATGCGTAAAGATCCATCACGCTCACGCAAAGCACTACTTGTAGCAGTCAAGAAACAGGTGACTAATGAGGAGGAACAAACTCACTTAAAAGATCTCCACAACCTACCTAGACAGGGCCACATGATTCGTGCCACCATCCCTGATTCTGCTACCATCTGGGCTAAAGCGGTGCAGTCTCTCCCAGAGGAGTCTTTCAAATTTGTTCTCAATGCTGCACATGATACCCTACCCCACAATGCAAATCTACACCTGTGGAAAAAGAAGAACTCTGACAACTGCCCCCTGTGCCATAAGGATCGCTAGAACCTTGTCCACGTCCTAAACTCCTGCAAGATAGCCTTGAAACTAAGACGTACAATGAGCAACATGACTCTGTTCTGGCTATCATTTATGAAACCATCTCCCAACACCTACCTAACACAGCCTTTAGCACTGTTGACCTGGCCAATGCGTACAATTTCCCTTCCCACATCACCCCTACTGAACTCAGAGCTGACATTGTCTAGTGGGATGATCAACGTAGGTGTGTCTGCCTTGTGGAACTAACAGTGTGTTTCGACACCTTATTCCACGAAGCTGCGACTAGGAAGGAGGTCAAATACATACCACTACTCTCTGCATGTCAACAATCAGGCTACACCGCCAAGCTGATTACATTGGAAATTGGTTCACGTGGCCTGCCAAATCTACGTGGTTTCACAAAGCTTCAAGTCGAACTAAACATCTCCACAACCGAGACTCATATTCTCTTAGTGCAAGCTGTTAGAGAAGCAATAATTGGCTCCTTTAACATCTGGTGCTGCAGAAATAAAAATAATCCATAATTATCCCTAAATTATTCCTTATTTATCCCTTCATTCCTTTAATCATTTTATATTTTGTTTTGTTGCTTTTCTGCATGTCATGACATAAGGTCACTTAGTTAGCGGTTTGGAGCCAAGTGATTGTGCAATGTTTTTGTAGAACATTATGACAAGCTGAGCTTGGATAACTCCACCCCTCATTGCTTTGTTTGTACTTGTGCATTACAATTCAATGAAGTTTATATATATGTGAGTGAGTGAGTGAGTGAGTGAGTGAGTGAGTGAGTGAGTGAGTGAGTGAGTGAGTGAGTGAGTGAGTGAGTGAGTGAGTGAGTTAGCCATGTTTTCCCCATAACTTGGATTGAATGTAGAGACAACAGCTACGAGATTTCTGAAGAAGTGGACAGGTCTTACCAAATGTACTAGCCCTAACTGGCTTTACCTCCCACAGAGAAATGGAGGCCTTAACTAACCATCACTGTCCTCTCTCTATAAGCAACTCCTGGTTTCCAGGCAGTGTCAGATACTCACCTCAGCTGACTCTTGTGTCAGAAATATTGCAAAGAAGAACTTACAGGCTGAGATTGCTGCTAAATGGCTGAAGTCTCGACCAGCTGGCATTGTTTGAGACACTATGCAGAAGTATCCAACACACTCACGGAAAGCACTACTTGTAGCAGTCAAGAAGCGGGTGACTAATGAGGAGGAACAAGCTTACTTGAAAGATCTCCACAGCCTTCTTAGACAGGGCTACATGATTCATGACACCACCCCTGATTATGCTACCATCTGGGCTAAAGCGGTGCCATCTCTCCCAGAGGAGTCTTTCAATCAATGTTGCACATGATACCCTACCCTACAATGCAAATATGCACCTGTGGAAGAGGAAGAACTCTGACAACTGCCCCCTGTTCCATGAAGATTGCCAGAATCGTCCATGTCCTAAACTTGTGCAAAATAGTATGAAGCAAAGGCGGTACAATGAGCGGCATGACTCTGTCCTGGCTGTCACTATTAAACCATCTCACAACACCTTCATAAAGCAGCCTTTAGCACCTCTGACCTGGCCAATTCATACAATTGCCCCTCCCACATTACCCCTACTGAACTCAGACCTGACATTGTCTGGTGGGATGATGAACACAAGTGTGTCTGCCTTGTGGACTAACGGTGTGTTTCAAACCTTATTCCACGAAGCTGTGACTAGGAAGGAGGGTGGCCTGCCAAATCTGTGTGCTTTCATAAAGCTCCATGACGAACTCCACAACCAAGACTCGTTTTTCCTTGGTGCTGCTAGAGAAGTGATATAATTAGCTCCTTTAACCTCTGGTGCTGTAGAAATAGAATTATCGCTTAATATTTTTTTGTTTTGTTTTTTTGTTTTTTTCTGCATGTCACATGACATAAAGTCACTTAGTTTGTGTCAGAGCCAAGTGATTGTGCAATGTTTTTGTAGGAAATTATGACAAGCTGAGGATCACTCCACCCCTCATTGGTTTGTTTGTACATGTGCATTACAATTCAATGAAGTTTATATATGTGAGTGAGTGAGTGAGTGAGTGAGTGAGTGTGTATGTTGTATGTGAATGTGTGTGCATGTTGTGTGTGGATGTATTTTTGTGTGTGTGTGTGTGTGCATGCATAAGTTTGTGCAGCCATTTCATTTAAGGATGTACTGGTGCACACACTTTTACATTTCTAAGCATCAAAATATGATGACATAGCAGCATTACCAACAGTGCTAGCTCTGTAAGGGTTCACACAGTGCAAGCATAATTTGAAATCCTAGTTTTGTTATACTGCACTGCTCTAGCCACTGTCCTTAGCTTTGACACAACTAAAGGCCTAATACAGTAGTAATCTGTACATTATTAAGCAGAAACACCCTGGGCTAACCCGGATTCTTCCATAATGCTATCCTCCGACCCTTCATCATTCTCTTTCTCAGTTACGAGGCCATCATCACTCAAGCCATACGCTCCTTCCAAAATAGATCTGCAGGTGGCCAGGATGGCCTCAGACAACAACATCTCAAAGACCTCACAAGTCCGTCCGCTGGTGAAGGTGGCCATTCATTACTGAGGGCGCTCACTTCTTTGGTATCTCTGATCCTAAGAGGTGACACACCTATCCACCTGGTAGCTCTGTGTAAGAAGGATGGTGGGGTGTGCCCTATCGCTGTGGGCTGTACCCTGCGCAGACTTGCTGCTAAGTGTGCTTGCCTTCATGCCATGCAAAAAGTTCCCAATTTCCTGGCCCCTCAGCTTGTTGAATCAACATCGCAATCAGGTCGTCGAGGGTCATTTACGTGTGCAAACGTATTCGAAAATCCATCGTGTACTCCAAGAGGGCCACACGACTTTTCAGCTTGTGCCTGGCTGCCAATTGCATGACAGCAGCCATAGCTGAAAACTTCACTTAACCCTTTCACCGTCGACTTCATTTTGAGATTTTGACCTATTTTTACTTTAATTTTTGTATCTGATCATTGGTTCAGAAAAGTCCCCGGCAACCGCATATCACATGATTGACAAAGAGTTACTGATCAACTTGGTGATAAATACGTTGCCTAGCAACCAAACCACAAACAATTTTTTGATTAGAATACTTTTTATCGCTGCATTTATCGACTATTACAAGTATATTTTATGGTTTTTCAGATCAAATACTAAAATATGGTCGCTTATCGAACTGCAAACAGCATATAATCTGGAAAATGTACATTTTTGGCATAATTTATGAATATTGAATGCCCTAATTTTTCTATTTTGCATGATATAGCCATGTTTGTCAGTCTATAAGAGTATTGACTGTTGTCAAGCAACACGAGGAAGGTCTGGCTGTATTGAAAGTTGAAAATTTCAAGATGTTGCAGAAAGGCACAATAAAGCAAAGACTCATCAAGAAAACATACGTGTACTACACATTTCTGCATGCATAAATGATAAAGAAAAGAAGTATACATGTACATGCCTAACACATGTATATACATACTACAAAAGCAATACCAAGAAAATCTCGAAGAGAAAAGGAAGCTAGTGCGAGTAGTCAGAGAGTGTGTGGAATTCCCTGAAGCATGTCCTTCCACGCATGTCCTTCCACGCACAGCACAAAGGCTAATACCGCAGTGACAAAAGGTCTCGTGCCTCTTACCTCTGGCCCTGACTTCTTCCTTGGTCTTTTCCTCTTCCTTGGCTTTTTCCTCTTCCTTGGCCTTTTCCTCTTCCTTGGCCTTTCCCTCTTCCTAGGCCTTTTCCTTGGATTTTTCCTCTTCCTTGGCCCTTTCCTCTTCCTTGGCCTTTTCCTTGGCTTTTTCCTCTTCCTTGGCCTTTTCTTCGGCCTCGGCATCCAACACGCCCCCTGTCTCAGCGATCAGAAGGTAACAGTGATACTTCTGAGTCAGAAGATGGAACTAAATCAAATGAAGGAGAAGATGGTAGGAGAGATTGTAGGAGCACTTGGGGGCGAGTTTGCAGGACCACTCGGAGGAGAGTTTGCAGGATCACTCAGAGGTTCAGCAGATTCAAGATCAGTGGCTAAACCTATATAAAAGATTATTATTATGAACTTTACAACCTAGTGAACTTTATAACTAGGAACTTTATAACCTAGTGATATATATTTCTGGCTTATTATGTCTCTTGATAGCTCAAATATTATATTCCATTCTATAGATATCTACTCATACTTACCAAGCAACTCATACTCTTCATCAGGAGTCATAAAAGCTCTATCAGAAGCACTGGCACTTGAAGTGCTTGGTCCAACATCCTGAGGAGTTGAAGTTAAAGCTCTGGACAAAAAGCTGCCAACTCCTTAGGGTCTAATACCTCATCACCAAGGAAGGAAGACACTTGACCTTCATCATTTTCATCTCTATCATAGTCAGAGAGGTCGAAACCGCCATCAAACAACAGCTCTAACACGCGAGCACGATCAAATCTTTCAGCCATTATTTTGCTTGAATTCAAAATTGTTTGACGTCATAGTTACCTACTTGCTACGGTTCTTAAATTTTTTGGGTGAAATAGAACAGTCCATCGTGCACATTTACGGTAAGTTTTGAATATGTCGAGTCAACGGTTGATTTTTAATAATTATTAACGCGACGGTCACTCAATCTCGCGCTTCTATGCGCTTATGACGGTGAAGCGGTTAATACCAGAAAAATCTTTCATGTCACTCTAAATGCTTAATAAATACATGCCATTCTCTGGCAGTACAATAATGAACATACATATAGAGGTTGTGTGATGAGTTGCTTCACTTCCATGAGGATAATGGGTGCAGCCTTGTTTGTTCAGGTTTTCTTTTCTTGGAAATTTGGCAAGAGTCCTGCAGAAACAAATTGTACACCCATTAATTTATACCTGGCAATTCTGTAGCATTCTCTTTAATTAATCCATCAAATGGCTAGATTGGGGAATGTGGTTGTACTCTCTATTGGCTTGACCCCATTTTAAAATGGAGCACAAAAAAAGGCAAAACTGACTTTGGCAGCTAACTTTTTAGCATCCTAAACAATTTTGACTTCAAGTTTGCCTTGAATCCTTCCAGAGGTATATAGTAAAGCTCCCCCAAAACAGTGAAATCTTATGAGTAAAATATGTCTGTTTGTCATACTACCAAAAGACTCACAAAAGACTCAATGAGCCACTTCTAATAATAATTAATAATAAACCTGAAAATCGGTAAAAGGTCTTTAACATCATTAACACATGGAAGTAGTTTGACAGCACAAACCTTCAACAAAAAAGGTTAACTAATGATGCATAAGTACGCATAAAATGTAAAACATAGGCATGTGTGCCCATTTTAATAACATCTATGATGATGTTACACTGAGTATATATATATATAACTTCATGTTTAAAGTTATATAGGTGGCTATAACAAAACAAAACGAGACAAAGAAAATTAATGTCTTGACTTACATAACCCTTTACCTATTAATTAATATAATGAAGACCATATATATACACATAGTACACACACACATACACACATATAGTACATATTCACACATGTATATATTTATACAAAATAGTACATATACACATGTAGACATTTATACATAAATAAGTATATATACACACATGTGTATAAATAGAGTACATATACACACATATATATATATATTTATACACACATATAGTACATATACACACATTTATACACACATATATAATAAATATACACACATAATATGCATATGTATATTTATACACACATATATAGTACATATACACATGTATATGTATATTATTATATACATATAGTACATATACACATATATATGCTACACATATGCATATATATATTTATACACACATATATGTACATATATAGTACATATACACACATACATATGTATTATCATTTTCTTGACACACACACAGAGAATGAGCTATTAAAACTTGGCTCCTCCTAACATTATGATAACTTTACCCATTCTTCTGATGCACTTGGCCAATCTACGCTGAAGTTTGGGGCAAACAAGTATGTATCTGCATCCAATCAGATAGCCCTCAGGATTCATGAACTGTCGTAAAAGGAGAACATCTCTGTACAAATATATGTCTTGAGAAAATGTGGTAACCAACTTTTCCATATGGAGGAGGAGGGGGTCTTATCGTCATGGAAACAAGTTCAATGTAGGAACTCGGGTCTCCATAGCTCTTGCTAACTGCTGTTGTATGTGATGTCATATGCTTGTATGTATGCAGGTCTTCAATATTTTGGCTACAGAGATGTGTGTATAAATATATATATGCATGTACATGTACTATATGTATATATATTTATACACATGTGTGTATATGTATATACTATTTATGTATAAATGTCTACGTGTGTATATGTACTATTGTGTATAAATTATACATATGTGAATATGTATTATATGTGTATATATAGATCATCAATACAGTAAGTACACTTGTACAATCATGCGATTTTGAATCTAGCTGATCTGAGTCAGTAAGCAGCTACATACTTTTATATTTACTAAGAAAAGATTACTTGATTACCTACCTCAGAACTTTACTGTTATGACAGCAGGTAACAGCACAGACCTTCAATGGCACTTTGCATAGATGTTGCACTAACCACTTCTGTCCCTCCTCTCCACTTTTCAACCACCTACTGGCATACTCATGCTAAGCTCCTTTTACTCATTAGTAACCATATCCACTTCTTCCAGACTTCATCCAATCAGCTCCAACTCCTCACATGACCTCTCCTCATTACCATTCATCTAACGTTGTTCCTTTTTCTAGCACCTCAGCTATGCAGTCTACTTTTGTTTCCACTGCCGTCACACTGTAGACGTCACTCCCACCCTCCATTAGATCCTCTGCCTCTCTCTTTTCCTTCAGATGGTTGATTACAAGTTATAATTTTTCTTCATTATAAATTATTATGTAATATGTCATGCTCATGATTAGCTTTGACTAATGAATTAATTTTTCTTAAAATATAACATTAAAACATGTCGTTTATGTGGAATATTAACTCTAACCAACCGAGTCAAGCAAGCAGCTTATGTTTTTGTTTGCTACATGGAAGAGTTTTCCTCTGAAGCTTACTGTTTGACAATAAATAACATTATAGATTTTCAACAAAACCAGGCAACTACTTATGATCCACGTATATAGTCACTCCTGTATGCTACAATAAAGCAAAACATATGTTCTGATGTTACACTGAGTAACTTCTTGTAGTGACTGCTTGACTATAAAAACAAATAGAAACAAGACGAACGTTTTAGAAAAAATATATAGCTACACTTATTGGTTTTGACAAATCAAAAAAGAAATGAAACAAGAATTTAACAAAGACCACAAACATTTACAGTATCCTTTTTGAAGACTAACATATTACACTAATAGGTAAAGGTCCTGCAAATGTTTGTTGTCTACATTGGTAAATTCTCTTTTTTTTTGCGTATGTATATATGTATGTATTCATCATCTGCGTACCCATTAAAAATATGAATAGAACACCTGCCCTAAATAGTGTGGGCTTATGAAAACTGAGAATAGTCGACATAGTGAAGGGAAAGATTGAGAAAACAGGAGCAGATTTCAAGCTAGAGCAAAGAAGACTGGCTGCAAAAACAAGTGAGAATGGGATGCACAGTTAATAGCTGACAGGAAAGGATGCTGCAATTTCATTGTAATAGAGCATCTTCATGATCGAGTGGCTATATTACAATGAAATTCCAGCATTCTTTCCTGTAATGATAATGCAGAAATATTGTATGGCTTGTTAAGATAAGCACACGTACTGCCTCTCTCTGTGGAGAGAAAGGCTTACATTGTTAGCATATTATATATATAGGAAGCGCATATGGCTAATGGACGAGGGATGTGCTAATAATGGAGACCAAACTGAATGGTACAAACTATCATTATAACAAGGTTTTATCAGCTTCTGGATTGTCTTTGCTTTGGTATACTGAGAATTCCTGCAGAAAGCACTTCCTGATGACTTTACTCTTAGTGTAGTGTTCTTCCCATATATATATACTGAAGGGAAACTGCTTCCAAGTACACTGAACAAAGCCCCTCTCACAGTCGTACTTCCACAGTAGACTTTTGTTTCAGAATTTACCATGTCATCATGTTGCTCAACCTTGAACCATTTTGAAATCTGTAAGGAATATATATAAATACATACAATTTTTGGCTACCTCCTGATATATCACAATCCAACATTGTGATGACATTAAAGGCTTCCAGAGTGTCAGGTGAGTGATCAGCTAAAACATCCTCAGCACATGCAAGCCTGATAGCGACCTTGATGTCGCCCTCTTCCAGCTTGGATGTCACCTTTGAAGATAGGAGCTCTAGGGGATCATGAGACTTATCGAACGAAAGAAGAACTGCACCACAAATAATTCTTCTTCCAAATTTAGATAGTCATTTAGCCAGCTAATTACGGGTGATCTCGTGAACCTTAATTGTTGGATGGCCTCGTGACTCCAGGCAATTTTGGCACAAGCCAATCTTATTTCACATCACATCATGACTATGTGCCATTTGGATACCACACAAGATATCCAGAATTTACATGAAAAATCATTCCATCCCACACTCCCCCCCCCTTCCCATAATCCTGTGATGCTGCATATGATCCTGTTCTATACTTTGTTTGTTGCAAAGCAGATATACCTCGATCAACAGATTGTGATCTGGAATACAAATCTGAGCCTCCATGTCAAATTATTCTGTAATAATAACAAGCAGAGCTAATAAATGATGGGATAGTGCAGGGAAGACCACTCATAGAGAGCTGCGATCAATGAGAGAAAGACATCTTGAGCCTCATCTTTTACAGACAATTATGCTGTTAGTGCAGTATCAAAGTATGATGTAGCTATATCATGAAGTCATTAGAGATGGCTATCCCAAACAATTTTCAAGTTCAATTTTTCAGACAGGACTGAAGAACAAACTTACTACAGGACCAATCCCTGTGCTCTGCTTTGAAAAGTCCCTGCTTAAATGAATACAACAGCTTATATTTTGGACCAATGAGGGAGGTAGATGAGAATCAAGAAATTTGTCTGACATAGCCCGCTAACAGTGGAATTATTCTCCTCTGCTCTGTATTTTTTCTGATCACTGCAGCTGGTATAATTATAATAGGTTTATTAATCATTGCAATTGCATTGATAAGATCATTCCTATAGTATTCCGTACATTATATAGTTATTTGCCTATTATATATCCCTTATATTACTTATTCTCAGTAGACATTTTAAGGCAATGGTAGATATATGTCATGTTTCTCATCCAGAAAGTAATTAAAAACTCAATGTGGGGGGGGTCGGTGGGGGGAAAAAAACACATACAAACAAAACACAGCTATTATGTAAAAGGTGAAAGGAAACATTGAAACCAAAGTCTGTGCTCTGCTTTGAAAAGTCCCTGCTTAAATAAATACAACAGCAATATGCGGCTTACATTTTTGACCAATGAGCGAGGTAGATGAGAATCAAGAAATTTGTCTGACATAGCCCGCTAACAGTGGAATTATTCTCCTCTGCTCTGTATTTTTTCTGATCACTACAGCTGGTATAGGTTTATTAATCATTGCAATTGCATTGATGAACGATCATTCCTATAGTATTCCGTACATTATTAGCCTATTATGTATCCCTTATATTACTTATTCTCAGTATTGACAGCAAGTTATCTCCAATAGTCAAGTATTACATGGTGTCAGAAGTGGGTTGGCTAATATTCCTCCATAGTAGTTAGACTTCTCAGAGACTGGACAGGTAGACCGATGCAATTCTCTACCGTCTGAAGCTGGGGCAGTGTAGCATGAACATCACCAGGAGTATGCTCATAATGGAGAAGACTCGTAGTTTATAGATCTCAACAGCCCTTCACACTTCACAAGATTACACTGTAACTCCAAAACAACATCGTAAATTTCAGTTACAGTTTTTGTCTTGTTGAATGTTGTTACCATTTCTTCACACATGAGGTAAGTGAAAATAGCTGCTACGGACCAGTACTCACTCAAGGTGAGGTAGAGGGTCTGTTCACATGTCAGTACTTAGGGAAAGATCCCGTTCTCCGCTCTCACTCAAGGTGAGGTAAAGTGTCTTTCCACATGCCAGCCACAGACAAGGCAAGGGAAAGATCCTGTTTACCACTCTCACTCAAGGTGAGGAAGAAGTCTGTCCACAAACACCAGCAGACAGTCGAGCCCACCACACCAACACATGCACTTATAACAGGAGCAAAACACTGAGTATTGTCTAGCAAGGGGATTGGATGAATTAAATCACATTATTATTGAGATAGCTAGATCACAAAGCATGTTAGTAGAGACTGAGATAATATATCAACCAGTATCATGCTAATATTACAATTAAGATAATCGATAATTAGACATGAAGTATTGCTTTTGCAAAGCAGACACCTTAAAGTGGGTGCTGGCTACTGTTAATTAGTTCAGTGACACAAATATGTTTTTTGCCTGCTTTCTTTAATCGAGGAGTGCCCCTGCCACCAGTTCTATAATCATTAAAAAAGTGAACAAGAGTTATTACAAATTAAACAGACCATATATACAATAATAGAATTGCTTCAAACCGAGTTGAATATGAGCAAAGGTTAGTTACAATACTGCTAGCATAGCACAAGCTGAAGTGGTCCTGAATTCAGTTATTGCTGAAGGAGAGGTCACCATTGCCGGTAGGTTTCCTACGACAATTTGAGGCGGAGCTAAGCAGTTACAATCAGAGGGGAGGTTAGAACTGCAGGGATAGTATCTCCCAAGCCTTGTTCACACAAAGCCATTAATCTGGATTCAAACCAGGATTTTATCTTATTCGGTTATGTCCTAGTGAGTGAGCTAGACTAGATGGAAATGACTTCACTAATTATGGCTGACACATGTATTACAGATTTGTGGAGGCCTATTACAGCCATGCAGCACTATTACCTCACCTACAGGCACTAGAACAAACATAAAGGGTGGAGGAAGTAGCAAGGCTGGACAAAGCACATGCTTGATAGCTATAGTTCGGAAGCTAGTGATAGACACAATCAAGGGAAAAAATCCATATTCATGAGGCCACTGCAGGCTAATAAGTGTAGCTCCTACATGAAAACATGCATCGCACAGGATGTAACCACAATTGTAATTAAAACTGCAAAGCACACGGCAATAGGAGCCACACTTGCAGCCAGTCCAGGCACTCAAATATTTTAGGGACCCCCACATAACTGCAGGAGCCATTGACATGGTTACACCTATGCAACATTTTTAGCATAAAAATTGAGCAACGGCGACACCTACCTTTTGAGCTTGTATTGTGCAGAATCTATGGAGCTCCAAAGTCGTAAAACAAGCTTTAGAAAATACTATTAAAAAATTTAAAAAAATTTCCTTCTATTTCCCCCCCTCATAAAAACCTGATGAGCTAACTCCTGTCAATGGGTGGATTACAACCTGAATTAAAGTTGGACAAAGAGCATATATGATGCATGTGTAGATGAAGTTATGAAGATGACCACACCTTGTCTTCTTGCCTGCACTTGGAGATTGAAAGGAGCCAAGACATTGACTTGCTGGAACTGCAATAGAAGGTACAGAGTTAATGTGCTAGCACTTCAACAAAGAATCGAGTTTTCTATGCATAGCCAAAGTATTGTAGGAACCAAACCAGGCATAAGTACCCCAATAAGCTATTAACTAGGAATGTGTGTTCTTTTTAGGAAGATGCCCAACAAAAAGAAAAAGGGATTCAGACGTGCACTGTTGGCTTTGCCACCATGGCCACCCAGATGAGACACATGAAGCACAGTTCTATGAGAATCCAATGGACTCAAGAGCAAATGTCAGCTTCTACAAATAGTGTGACAACCAAGGCCTTTCTGGTAACAAAGCCACAGAGGGGCAAGTAGTGGTTCCAAACCTAGACTAAGCCTCACTTGAGCAATGATGAAGAGAGTCAGCTATCTAGCCACCTAGTTGATGTTACCAAATTTCGTTGGGCATGATGCTAAATGTTTAGTGCAAACATATGCTAAGCAGAAGGGATCCACTATCACCAATGGGTGGTGGCAGAAGTTTCTGAAGAGAAACCTCTTGGCGCTGGTGATGTACAGCTGGAGTGAGAATGGATGCTGTCAGTGCTGAAAATATTAATTCCTAATTCGAACTACTAGAGAAGCATATAATATGATGAATTTGGATTTGATGACCATCCTATAGGGAGTGGAAGTGCTACAGGTCGATGCCTTCCTCCTTTCATTATCTTCGCTGCCAAACAGTTGAATATACGTTGGACCAAGGATAGGATATGTGGCTCCCGTTATGGAGTCAGCGATAAAGGTTGGGTTGATCAAGAACTTTTCAATTTTTGGTTGAAGGAGCACTTCCTAGTTAATGTGGTATCTCAACCGCCGCTCTTTTTACTACTAGATGGCAACAGCTCGCTGAGCAGCATTCAATTTGCAAGAGATATTGAAGTGATCATCTTTTGTACCTCCCTCCTCACATCCACAAATGTCAACCTCTAGACTGTAGTCTTTGAAGCGACATTGGCAGGAGGCTTGTTGCCAATTTATTTCTGCAGTGTGTTTCGGAATGCTTGGCTACATGCTATCACCACTGCAAACATCTAGGGTGGATTAAAGAATGCTGGAGTATTTCCATTTAATCGATGCGGTGCAACTCTACGATATAAGATCTGCAGGCAGTGATGACATTTGCAGTGGAGGAGGCCTTAGTAAGTTCTCCATTCTTCACTCTGTCACACATTCACATGCCAATCATGCACATGGCATTAAATATAATTTGTGTGACTGAGTAATAAAGCATGTTCTAAATAATGTGTAATAGAGCTACTTTAGACTGACACACACACACATGCACATATACTCTCAATGCTATTAACATATTCAGGTGACACGCAACATGTACAGACACACACACACACTGCTATTAACATATAGATTCTAGTGGGCGAGGCGGTGGTAGTGACCAAAATATATAGACGTTGGTAGTGGTGGAGATGAATCTCAGCCTGCGCAGGAGACTGAGATCAAGTCACTGGCAAGTCCAACACTGGAGACCCTGGTGACCCAAACAAACCCTGGAGTCTGACTCGAACCCTGGAGACCCAGGTGACTCGAACCCCAGAGCCCATGGTGACTCGAACCCTGGAGACCCTAGAGATGGAGATCGTAGTAATTTGTCCTCTGCTGGAATAGAAGGCCTGGACTTTTCTGGAAGTGTGGATCTCACTGACAGCAATGCAATGTTTTCTGTTGAGGAGGAGTTACGATTATGTTAACAGGTTTGAAGAAGGCTCTGATCAGTTTTAACCAAGGTATGAAACCTGGCTGAAAGCTCATCACCGTGAAGCAATATGCAAAAGTAACATATTACATTCCAAATTCCAATTCTTTCAACCTTCCACACATATCATCAGCGTCCTTGTTCATTTCAAGTACTACTCCAACACCTACTTCAAGTTTATCTTTTGTCACATCCACTAAACGTTCTCCGATTTCTGATTTGCTTAACCTACCAACATTGACAAGCACTCCCAAGAGGCCTAAGACAAGAACAGCTCGTGTTCTAACAAGTAGTGAATGTTTACATGTATAGGAGAAGGAAGAGATCAGTAGCAAAGGAGAAAGAAATGAGAAATCAGGAAAGAGTGAGTTGAAAAAAGCAAAGAGAAGAGGAACAGAAATACAAGGCAGATGAATCGCCAAGCTGATATAGGGGCTCAGGAAAAGACTCACAAAGCAGGCAAAAAGGCTCGCAAGGCTGCTCAGAGGGAAGCCAAGAATGCAGAGAAGCAGAAGTCAATGGAAGGAGCATCAGCAGTTCCAACTGAGGCTAATCACAGCATTCGACCAAAGCAAAAGAAAGCCTGAGATGAGATAGATGAGACTATTCATACTGACCTGTGTTGTGCCTGCTTTGGCTGTTATGATGATGACATAAGACACTGGAAGAGAATGGCTTTTCTGTTGCTGTGATAGATGAACCCATATATCCCATGTGATATCGATAATACCAGTAATGAAGTGTGTCCTCTATGCTAACGTAATTCACTCCTGTAAACTGAGACATAAGAATTTAATGAAAATCGCTGGTAAGGAAGAGTCACTCCCGCTGAATTCAGTGGTGCTTGTTTTGAAGCACTTTTTAAACTGGAAATTAGGTATGGCGTGATTTGCTACAGTGGCCAATATTATGCTATTGTAAAATGTATGCCTAGCCGAGTGGACGATAAATGATAAATGATGAACTAGCAAAGCTTTATGGACCCCTTTTTATCCTAACTATAAAGAAAAAACCCCGGGGTTAAGTTTATAGAGCGGCTGCAGCCTTTTGAACCCAGGTAATCCTAAGCTAAGTTATGAACATAGGCAGATAAATGGTGACCTTGGCAGATGACTTCTAGTGCCTGGGTTGTAGATGATAGTGATTATCTACTGCATATATAGTAGCTAGGTTGTACACATGATAGTGATTAGCTATAGTATAATCATACAGTAGTGAAGTATTGTTGCACATATTGTTACTAAACCAAGTTCAAAGTCTTATGTCACAGTTGCCGGCACACACTCAGCAAGAACAAAGAATGTAGCAGTTTTTCTGCAAAAACTGTTTCTCCAAAGAAGAGATAACTGTGGAAAGGTTAATAGGAACTTTCGTAGTACATGGCTGCATCTTGCAATGAATTAATGTGTGGAATTTCATAATTGGCGAAGTGAAGCAATGTGGCCTGAGGCGAAACGAAGCTAGGCGAAGGCCTCGCGACCTATTGCCTTGACACACCTACTATTAACAGAGTTTTATTGTGCAGTTGTAGGAAGATAAACTTTCACTAATTATATAAAGACATGGCACAAAATACAAGACATACCTAATTTGAGTCAAACTCAGAAGAAAAAAATTCCAGCAGATTTTACAAATAATAGTCCCACACTTTGCTGTAATATATATGTGGTGGCCTTAACAGGCTCAGCAATATCAATATCTGTTGGAAGAATGAAAAACTTTTATCAAGCAGTTTGCACTATGGCTTTACCACAGACATGAATACCACTTGGATTCAAGAACTACATGTGCACAGACACTTAAAGTGCCCCAGAGAAGCTGCAGATCCATAAGTGATGCCAATTTGCCAATTTTATCTCTTCTCTCAGCACTGTAAGTATACTGTGTGGTTCTTCTCTTAGGTTTTGGTTCCAAGAAATACCATGTCTCCAACACAAGCATTATAGCTCGTACAACTTCGCTAGGTAAGGCTACACCATCCACCACTTTAAGAAAAGACAAAAATATTGGTCTTCCAGTTTTATCTTATGCTCATGAGAAACTTCCTTAGGCAAAAAATCAGTCTCTATGTGCAGACATTTATGCTGTGGAGAGCAGAGAGCATGTGGTATAAATTAATACGGATGAATGTGAAGATAATAGCCTAAATAGCAGCGATACCGAACCAAAATTAACCCCCTATATGCAGTGGGCGTAACCTTCGTCCTAAATTGCGAGATTTTAATACTTTCGCTCTTGGGACAGCAGCTGCTAACTCTCCAGATGCTAAAGAAGAAGGTCTACGCGGGTGCAGTTCTTCTTACGTTCTTGGTTACCTTGACGGTGATTTCGATCGGGATAAACAATAGAGACGTTCACCCGTATAGATGCGGTTTCAGGGCTTGGGAATATGGAGCTGTGACAGTTTTACAGCCACCGATAGCCAAGACTGCAGCAAACTATTTAGCGGAGATACTGATGAGGTAAAAATGGTCAGTGCTAAGACTACTGTTTGGAATAATTCATTGAGGGACCATGACTTCTACAAAATGACTATGAACTGTTCTTGGGTGAGACACTACTTTAGTAACAACTTTTATGTTACTGAGCTGGAGCGATTTTTTCCAATAGCTTTCTCATTTCTTGTGGATAACAGTCCACAACAAGTTATACGACTGCTGAAGGTAATTTACAGAGCTCACAATCAATATTGCATCATTCCTGATTCCAAATCCAGCCCTATCTTTATTGACATCTTTAAAAACATCGCTGCATGCTTGAGCAATGTACAAGTTCCTTCAAAACTAATACCAGTTACATGGGGGACAGTTTTCATTTTGGATGCCCAGATGATATGTTATAAGGACTTGTTGGATACAAGAGAGAGACAGTCGGAACAGAGCAAGTGGAAATACGTCATCAATTTGTGTGGCAAAGAATTGCCACTAGCTACCAACCATGAGATAGTTTCCCACCTTGTGAAACTCAATGGATCTTCAGCTATCTATCCTAGACAAGTACCAAAAAATGAATATAAAACATATAAGAGATTGAAAGGCCAAAAAATCCCTTTTAACCTGCCCTACTACTATAAAGCTGTGACCTACATGGGCTTACCTTATGACTTTGTCAAGTTTCTTTTCACCAATTCAACGGCTATTAAGATTCGTCAATTCTTTAAATCATGCATGTTTCCAGAAGAGCACTTTTATGCCGTTCTATCTACTATTCCAGGGGTCCCAGGAGGGTTCAACCGCAATGTTTTGAGAGTGACCATCAATTACTGCATGTGGGAAACAAAGCACAAGCACTCTTGTACCGGAAAAGTAGTCCACAAAATATGCATTCCAAAAATAGGTGATTTGAGCGTGATCATGAAAGAAACTGGAAATGGTGACAGAGCTCTGTTTCATAACAAGTATTTCATGGAGTATGATCCAACACTCATGGACTGCATGGAGGAAGAGCTAATTGCTAGAAACAAAAGAGAGTTTGTTGAAGATGGTAGTCCAGAAGAGATGGATTCATGTAACATATGAAAACTACAGCAGTACTCCATATTGGAGAGATTGATTGAGTGAAAGTCAGTTGTTATGAAATATTTAGCAATGGTAGAACTATGTATACTGGCCTGTACACAGGGGGGGGTGCAAGGGGGTGCACTTGCACCCCCTTTCAAATTAATGATATTCAACTAGCCTTCCTTACAAAAATATCCAAATGCAAATGCGCATTGGCAATAGTAATTAAACATCTTTGACTTCAAACAAGCCACCTACAACTGACATGTGGTTTGAATAATTTACACCTAATGTCAGTGTCACACACTTATCCTTGCTAGTGTAGCATGCTGTGAAAGAGCACACCAGCCATGAAGAGACAATGGCAATCCAGTGATATAAGATCTTACTTCAATTTAAAAAAAGCTGCTCAAGAAGACAGTGGTAAGCACTCACTGTGTAGGGTACAAAAACTACTCATTTTTCATCCATATTTTAGGGCCATGATATCTTCAGAGCCTCCGATTACAGTCTGTGTCCCAGTCACACAATTGCACTCTGTTGGTAGGGATGATGAGGAACTTGACCAGCCTGTTATTCCAGAAGATCCAGTGATCAGCCAACAATCTGATGCTTTGCTTTCTGAACCACCACCATTCGAAGACATTGGAAATTTGTTAGAGCCAACAAAATCCATTGACACCATATGCCAGTTGGTGAGTAACCTATCCAATGAGGCAAAGCATTCTTTGCTGTGTCATCATACATGTCATAACATTTTACCCACTACATATTCGTGCTTGCAATCGGAAGTTTAATACCACTTGGCTTACAAAGTATCCCTTTCTTCTCTATAGCCCCAAGTTAGATGGTGTTTTCTGTGGACCAGGCTCACTCTTCCTTTCTAGTGACAAGAGAAAAGGATTACTTGTAAATAGGTCTTACTCCAATTGGTCCAAAATAGGCAGTGCTTTGAGTAATCATTCCTCCCTTCAATATCATCGGGATTGTGTGCAATACACTGATGTCTTGAAAAATACTATTGACAATCCAGCTTCGCGTATTGATATTATTGCCAATAGTGGTATCCAAATGCGAATGGATGAGTATAAGCACATTATTCGCCAAATAGTTCGTGCCATTCTTTTCTTGGGAAAGCAGAGACTTCCATTTCGTGGTGATAATGAAGATCTCAGCACTACTAAAAATCCTGGAAATTTCTTGGCTTTACTTAAGTGTTTTGCTGAGAGTGATTCTATTCTTTTTAATCACCTCAATAAACCAAGGGCCAAGAATGCCACTTATATTTCTCCAAGATCTCAGAATGACATCATCAATGTTATTACACAATCTTAGTAGCAGAGGTTAAACAAAGTAAATTTTATTCAGTTCTTGCTGATGAAGTTAGCTGCCACAACGTTGAACAATTACCTGTTTGCCTTGGATTTGTGGACAGTGAAGGTAACATTCGTGAAGAATTTATAGCTTTCTTAAAGTTAAACAGAGTTAGAGCAGTTGACATTGCTGATGCTCTAGTTAAATGTTTGGTTTATCTTTGAGTGAGTTACGTGGCCACGGTTATGATGGTGCATCTACATGAGTGGACATAAATCAGGTGTTCAGGCGTTTATTCAGGCTTCTTCTTGTTCATCGCGCAGAGTTGCAATGAAATGGGAGGATAAAAAGTATCATAACTCAAGAATGGTTGACAATAAAATGTTGAAACTTGAAATGCAGCTAATTTAATAGTGAAGGTATAGAATGATGGAAGAAGAAAAAAAGAAGGGAAAACCCCCACAAAATGGTCGATTCCCCCCTCAGTGAGATTGAAAATGCATGGCAGGCATTTAAAGGGATCCTCAGTCAGGCAATGAATATTTTTATTTCAAAGGTCAGGCTAAGATCACACCAAAGCCTTAAGTGGATTAACTCTGATCTCAAACATCAATTAAATTGCCTCAATTCACTGAGAAGGAAATGCAATTTGCATCCTTCTGTTGAAGCTTCATACTTTTGAGAGATTGTTAAGTCCTCAATCTTAAACGCTAAATCAGTTTTTGAAAGAAATCTGATAAAGAACTTATCTAAAAACAAATCAAAGTACTATAGTTATATCAATCGTATAACCAAGAACAACTACTCTATTCCTCCTACTCTGTTCATGGATACTATTTGTGCACATCTGAAAAGGCAATGGCAAATCTTTTTAACCAATATTTTCATTCAGTACATACCACATGTTCATACCTTCTTCCACCTTTGGAAACCATACCATCACCTTCATCCACTCTTGCCAAAATTCACATTTCTGACTACGATGTTTACTCAGCTCTTTCCAAATTAGACTTAGCTAAGGCCACTGGTCCGGATAGTCTTGGACCATGTTGAAGTCCATCGCTCCTGCAATATTTGTGCCTGTCAGACACCTGTTTATTCTAAGTCTAACTCAAACTCAAATCCCTAAAGACTGGCAAGTTCATGTTATAACCCCAATATACAAGTCTGGGGGACAAATTATCGGCTAGAAGCTATAGACCCATCTCCCTTCTCTGTTGTATTTCTCTTGTCATGGAACGGATAAATTGCACAAAAGGTGATGGGATTCATTTCACAATCTATCTCTCCAAATTAGTTTGGATTTCTAAAGGGACATTGAACAACTCAACAGCTGCTTCATTTAGTCCACAGTGCAGACATTGCACTTAATGAGAAATCTCAATTGGATGTAGTGTACTTGGACTATAGTAAAGCTTTTGATAGTGTTCCTCATCTTTTCAAACTGTGGTGTTCTGGTATAACATATATGCTCTCCTTTCTCCCCCCACTAGTTTTTATGTCCAGCCAACCCCTCTAGGTGAATTTTGGGTCCCCTCTGGCTACAACCATGGGATTGTATCTCGCTGGACATGCTGACCACAGAGTCTCGTAGAGGTGGCATGCGCTCATTAACACGATCGTACTTCCTGGCATTGTCAAAGCTGCCAATTTTGTCCTTCAAATCTACAATAGCTGTTGGGAGAGTGGGTGGGTCAAAGGTAATGTAAGGCAGAACTGACAACATATTCAGGTTCCATTGTAATCATCACACATGCAAGTGACACAACATGATACAGCTGTTGTTGCTGTGTTTTTTTTTTTGGGGGGGGGGTTAGTGGTGGTGAAAAATACACAATATTTCTGATGAAGGCTAGAGCTTCTAGCCCAAATGTCGAATGAGCAATTATTAGCAAAGTCATCTATTCCTGATGAAGACTATAGCGTCTAGTCAAAACGTCGAGAGAATACAATTTCAAGTTGATTAGAATATTGTAAAGTCATTATAACTCCTCTAAATCCTTTACACTTGAGAAAAGAGTCACCCCTAACAAATTCCATAGACACAGACTGTCATTGAGTGATGAAGGGATGTGTAGTATTTGTGTTTGCCTTCCTCAATAGAGTTGATCCTAACCCAGAACTGCATGAAGGGCTTGAGATGTTTACTGTTGATAAAAAAGAGATAAATATAAAAGCCACAGCCAGCAGATATAACACAATGGTGTCCAGCTACACACCAGAAAAAGCCACAACCACAAGACGAGTTGTTTGTATTCCGATAAACCTTCAAAACTACTTAATGAACTTCTCTATGTGGGATTACAAGCAGTTATCAGTTATATAGCAAAGACTGTTGTGGACATAATGAATATGTATACTCTCCTTCAACCCCCCTTCCCCTTACTGATCTTCCTCACCTGAGCATGGAGAAGACCCATGCCATCTTCCCCACCGCCCTGATCTTATTCTTGATAATAGCCTTCCTCTGAGCAATGCTTGAGTCTTCTTGGACCCAGAACCACCTTCATATTGGCGGCCACTGACAAGTCATCAGTCCCTCCCTTCAGAGTTAGAACATTCACCAACATCTCTGTCACTGCATTCAGAGAGAAGAAGGAGAGGTCAGAGCTCAAGTGAAATTTGCATGTTTGGTAACCACTGGCAAGAACCACTTCTGAAGCCTTCAAGAGCTACTAATTTGGCACGGTTGTACCAAAGGTTAACTTCACAGTTGGCTGCAATTAATGGTCCGACAATTCCATAGGACCTAACATATTAATACCAAATACACCCACTCTCATATATGTACACTTGTACTCACATGCACACACACACACACATACACACATTTGCATTTGTTCTGTGTACAGATTAACTCGCCCACAAACATATGACTAACTTGAAAAAAGTGCACTTATCACAACTACAGATTATGACCCCATGACCTAACTGAGAAAGGTTTTCTTACTCATATATGCACCCCCAACAATGGCAAGAGGAGACAAAGGAAAGTGACATGTCATTTAGACTTGGACTTACAAATTGCAAGCAGAAACTATGCTCAAGCCGAGAGTTATGGAGCTCCCCTGAAAGCTATTAATTCTCGATGACCTCTAAGTTGACATCACAGATGCAAGGACTTGCTTGATTATCAACTTGAACCTACTCACTCGACATCTCAGCTATATGCTACCCTTCATCAGGGATAATGAAACATTGAACACTCAAGTGATCATGTGAAGTTGATAACCAGTAGCTAGCTATGCACTATGTGGCCGGGCAGATACGGGATGCACATGAACTGGATGAGCGGAGGGAGGAGGGGAGTATCAATAACAGCAAGGAAGCCATCTTAGACCAGGCTAGGAGACAAGAAGGAACTGATAGCAAAGAAGGCATTGCACATGATGGCCTAATTTTACTAATACCCTACCCCACTTAGCAATAAAATAACTACATAACTAAAACAAAACAAAACAATAATAAAACACAACGAAAAATTATGGTGGTCATGGTTTCAAACCCCTGGGGCCCTTGAGAGTGCCCACCCAGCAGCCAGGTAAGTCCAGTCCACGATCCACATTGAACTGCTCACACTTTGGTGCTAGCAATGCCTCCTTCGCTAGCAGTTCCTTCTGCCCCCTAGCCTGGTCTGAAATGGCGGCTCCTCCCTCATGTGCTTCACATGTGTGCCAGGGTGTGGTTTACACCACGTGGCGGATAGCTACTAGATACTGGTATAGATCAACTTCAAGTGAGTCTTACCATCCTGGTAGAATCATTGTTCTATCAGTATAAGACTTTGCTTCCTTTCTTTGTCTCTTTTGTGGTTGTGTACGTGGTTATGGTTGTGGTAATGTGGCTTGTTCTGCTGCCTCTCATAGTCCTGACAAAATGCTTACATAAAAGATACCATAACAACCAATCACCATATTGGGACATTGTCAGTAATAAAATTTAAAGAAGTATTATGCACCCATTCACCCTATGCACATGCCCAATCTACTCATTTACAACAGTAATACCCACATGAGGAGAGTGAGCAAATTTTTTTTAATGGTCAACAACTGCTACTGTCTTCGTTAAGAGTCTCTTCCTGGATTTTGCTACTGATTCTGGAAGTTCATCTTCGGTGGACGGTGGAAGGCTGCACAAGTGCCTGTGCCTGCCAGGAATTACTCTAAATTCCTTCGCTCCCCAAGGAGGTCCCCTGGATGGTCTCCTTTGCTGCTATAGACATATAGCAACATAGTGCTGCATAGCTCTCGTTTTATTACTTCAACAGAGCTGATTCCTATACCAAAACTGCAGCTCATTGTGTTTCTAATGATAAGAACAGTTTGAGAAGTTGATTAAAAATACAACAAACCGCAGATGTCAGCATTTCTACTGTACTGTACTTGCATGTTAAACGCATAACTCTATCCTTAATTAGTTAATTGTCGGTCATGACTAGGCCTCCTCCTGCTCCAGCATTCTCTGTTTCTTCCATTGCTGGAGACCAGACAGACTTGTAGCTGCAATGTCCATATATAGCACTCTCCAGGCTGTGCTCTGCAACAGATCAACAACACACAAGCCTAGCCTTCTAGCTAGCCCAATGGATCGACTCAGCCACATCTGAATGGCAGTGCTCATTAAGCAGCTTCTCTGGCACCCATTTTCCTGCTGACTGATAAGAGCCCTGCTTAACCAATTAACACTAACCTTATTTGCAGCATGTACATAAAAATAACTATAAGCCCCCCCCCCCCCCCCCCCAAAAACACGTTGCCAGCACAACAACACATGCAATACATTCCTAAACAACAATGCCCAGTTGTAGCCCCTAGCAACAAAGACCACCACAACATTGTATCTAGTATTGGTCCATGCCCCTGCCTAACCTGTCCATAAAATGTCCATAAAATATTGTGAAAATCCATCAGTAAGTTTCTGTGTAATCCTGCTGACACACGGACGAATGCACTAGGGTGGAAACATACCCTCCTACCCTCCTTGGTGGAGGCAATAAGCTGGAATATAATTTTTTTTGGAAAACAAAACAAAACATGTCTACAAGGAAACCTATAGCTAAGAAATCCACCCAGGAGTGAGTATTTATTTACAGGATTGAAGGGATTCGGAGCAACCTCAGGTAAGCACAGGTGCCTGTGCAGCTTTCCTCAGGTAAGCACAGGTGCCTGTGCAGCTTTCCTCAGGTAAGCACAGGTGCCTGTGCAGCTTTCCTCAGGTAAGCATACATGCCTGTGCAGCTTTCCTCAGGTAAGCACAGGTGCCTGTGCAGGTTTCCTCAGGTAAGCATACGTGCCTGGCAGCTTTCCTCAGATAAGCAGAGGTGCCTATGCAGCTTTCCCAGGTAAGCATACGTGCATGTTTCCTCAGGTAAGCATACATTCCTGTACAGCTTTCCTCGATAACCAGCCCTTCTCCACCTCAATCTCTTCTGCAGTGACTTTCTCTTGCCTGCATAAACTTATACTCCATCTCTGCTGCAGTGGCTCTCTTTGCTCCTGAATAAACCATCCCTTCCCCACCTCCATCTCTGCTGCAGTTGTCTTGCTTGCATAAACCAGCCCTTCTCCACCTCCATCTCTGCTGCAGTGGCTCTGTCTTGCTCCTGCATAACCAGCCATTCTCTACCTCCATCTCTGCTGCAGTAGCTCTGTCTCGCTCTTGTGTTGTTCTGCAGGTTAATGATATACGTATTGTATTGCACATGCTCAGTTGCATTACATACAAATACACTCACCATTACATTAATAAAATTTCACCCACTGGACATGTGCAGGAAGGAAGGAAAATAAATAAATAAGCATGTGTCTAGCACACATTAATAAGCATGTGTCAAGCACACATTAATAAAAATCTAGCACACATTTTCGTAACAACAGCTTTGAGTCCCTTTTGTGGAATACTTTGTGAATGGACATCCACCCCATTGCAATTTCTCTCTCTCTTATAAATGTCATCTCACAAACACCTTCTTAATCACCTGTAATAATAGGAATGCATGTAATAATAGGAACACCTTAATCACCTGTAATAATAGGAACACCTTATAATCACCTGTAATAATAGATAATCATCTGTAATAATAGGAATGCCTTAATCACCTGTAATAATAGGAACACCTTAATCTAATAGGAACACCTTAATTACCTATAATAATAGGAAGGAACACCTTAATCACCTGTAATAATAGGAACACCTTAATCATCTGTAATAATAGGAACACCTTGATCACCTGTAATAATAGGAACACCTTAATCACCTATAATAATAGGAACACCTTAACTACCTGTAATAGTAACACCTTAATCACCTGTAATAATGGGTAATCATCTGTAATAATAAGAACACCTTAATCACCTGTAATGATAGGAACACCTTAATTACCTGTAATAATAGGAACACCTTAATCATCTGTAATAATAGGAAGACCTTAATCACCTGTAATAATAGGAACACCTTAATTACCTGTAATAATAGGAACACCTTAATCACCTGTAATAATAGGAACACCTTAATCATCTGTAATAATAGGTCACCTGTAATAATAATCACCTGTAATAATAGGAACACCTTAACCACCTGTAATAATAGGTACACCTTAATCACCTGTAATAGTAACACCTTAATCACCTGTAATAATAGGAACACCTTAATCACCTGTAATAATAGGAACACCCCCACAAGCACCTTCTTAATCACTTGTAATAATAGGAACACCCCGCACGGAGTTGTGACTGAAGTGCTCCAGGCTGGGCTTCTCTGTGCCGAAATCCTCCAGAGTATCTGACTATAGGAGATCACACACTGGACCAAAGGCAGGAAGTTCCTTATAGCAGTCCAGCTGCTCATGCAGGGGGACAGGGGGGGCAAGGGGCATAGGAAAGGGGAGTGAAGGAGGATGGGAGAGGAATTGAAAAGGAGAGGAGGAGCAAGGAGCAGAAAGGAAGGACGAGTAGGAGGGGAGAGGTAAAAACAAAGATTGGGAGGACGAGTAGGAGGGGAGAGGTAAGAGGAAAGATTGGGAGGACGAGTAGGAGGGGAGAGGTAAGAGGAAAGATTGGGAGGAGGAGTAGGAGGGGAGAGGTAAGAGGAAAGATTGGGAGGAGGAGTAGGAGTTAATAAATGTATAAAAAAGTGGACAAAAAGAGAGCGAGATAGAAAGAGAGAGCAACAAGATGCACAAAAGCATGAGGTGTGTGGTAGTGATAGGAACCATGTGGCATAGAGGAGGGAGAGGAGGAGATCAAGCACATGCAGTGGGAGTGGACCAGTTGAGATGGATGTATGCACTAAAGGATCTGGAAATGCACAACTCACAGTTACATGTGCTGGGTGTGCCGGTGAGAAAATTCCTGTGTACATTTGATAACATCAAAGGATCACTATCTCCCACATATATCCTCTGAGGAAGACTTGTTGACCGTCACTATCAAATATGGAGGAAAAGAAGTACAAGATACACTCCTTTTCTAATGACTATCACTAACTCAGAGCATGGTGATGTTTCATTTGATAATGAGGCTGATGCCTATGCTCCTGTCCAGGGTAACATTTGGTGATCTTCATATCCATGAGACTGTAGATCCTACCATTGAAGTATAGATGGATGTGGTTTGCTCCAAGATATTCCAAAGTCCCTTGACAGATGAATATGAGGCAGAATGAAGAAGGGAACTTTCCAATTTCTGTGGAGGAAGTCGAACCCAATAGAATAAAATTCACTCCAGCACTTCCTGACATTTACACATTGACAATCTGTTTGGAAGGTGACGTCCTTCCAGGAGGAGTATTCGAGATAAACCTCTCAAAGCCTTGTGCAAAGCTCGTCCGCCATCTTGGCACATGCACTCCACATGACATTGGAGAGCCAGTGGTGCTCAAGTTTGATGCAAGCAAAGCTGGCCCGGGAACAATAAGGGGGAGGGTCAACAGTGTCTCTCAAGCAGGCCACATTGATTCTAGACTGGATCTGGTTGATGAAGAAAATGGCATCTACCATTTCATTTTCATACCTGTTGCAGCTGAGGTGTACAATGTTGATGTATAATTATTGGTCCAACAAGAGCATTCCCTGTTCTCCCATCTGCATCCCAATCACCTATCCCATGGAAGTCATTTTAAGTGGTCCAGTCAGCCCACAGATTAACCAGCCAGTCATAGTGAGTGTAGACACAAGTAGAGCTGGCCAAGGTGACCTCACAGCCTTCTGTTCTGCCAGAGATAGTGGAACTACTGACACAATAATCCGAGAAGCTGACACACCAGAAAAATATAACATTTGCTTCCATCCAACCGCCGCCGATTTGTATCTCCTTAGAGTTCATTTTTGTGGTATTGAAGTCAAGCAATCTCCGATTCCAGTGGATCTTCGCGGTCAAGTAAAGAACTCCATTCTGGAAGGAAGTGTCCCAATTTTCCCCTTCACAAACCCCTACCTAATATTGTGGTATAATTATCGTCACATTCAACTTAATTAAACTATTTTTATCATAGTTCCTCTTATTCTTGCATACACAATATCTCATTTGTTATGTACTAGCAGAGCTACCACCATTCTATCATGGGAATATTTTCAAACTGGTGTAGGGGTTGACAGTATTAATCAGGTTCAATAAGAAAAATGGCAACAAAACTATGAAAGCTTTGTCAAGTGGGAAAGATTGATTCTCAAAATGTGCTGGGGTACAATAATTTTAAACCCCAAAGCCTCTTTGGGGTTACAGATATTAGTGTGAGGGTTCTTGGCAAATTCATTTCTCAACAGTTCCCATTACTACAGAAGTGTTATTAATACAGTAACCTGACCAACTCTGATACCATTGGCGAGGCCCAGACACCTACTAGAGCTAGTACATGTAGGGTTTTTGTGAATCTGATGTGAGATGCACTAACATAGATCTGTCCGGTCTGGGCTAAGCATGGCGATGTCAGCTCCAGACTATTATTATTTTAATGGCATGGTCTACCAAATATATTAGAGTGTACAATGGAATTTGAATAGATTAGTCATCACAATGCTGGTTATACCAGTCACTGACCTACCAATCATTGCCTTTATAGTGACCCGTTGCTTTTCTCACTTACTCTGTGAGGGAAAGGCTTAAAATAAAATCTCAACAAGATGCCAGAATCCATATGTATATATAAATAATTATATTTATGTATGTATATTATGCATACTCTTTTGTAAGATATTGCTGATTTCTCTTCTTTCCTGCACTGATATTATTAAGAAGGCCCATGGCATTTGACCATGTCTTAAAAATCATCAGATCTTCACTGCTTGAAGGTTTCATTAATGAAATTATTTTTAATTATATTTATATTAGGGCAGATACTTGGCATTGCTGGGACAAAAAAGAAGTGATGCAAATATTGATTACAGATCATTCACTGTTGTTACAGGTATATGTCCGGATGACATATCAGATTGAAAAAATTATAGTTGCCTAGTATGTCATCTGCACCCAGTAGCTTGAAACAAAACCTTGGTACCCAGTGGCTGAGCTCTCCAAGTAGGTACCCAGTGGCTGAGCTCTCCAAGTAGGTACCCAGTGGCTGAGCTCTCCAAGTAGCAGTGTTTAGGTAACCAGTGGCTGAGCTCTCCAAGTAGGTACCCAGTAGCTGGACTCCCCATGAAGAAGACTCAGGCAACCAGTAGATGATTTCCCCATAAACATTTGTTGCGTGTGTGTGACGTTGTTTGCAGCATTAGTTGTTGTCTTTTACAGAGGTTACCTGAATGTATTTTAACAGGTAAGGTGTGGGTCCTTAGTGGTAGGACTCCCTAGCCACCCAATGTCTTCAGAGCCTAACCTCCTATCTATCATGGCACCGCATTTCACTGTCCTCTGTAAATTTTCAGCAATTGCAGTGTGTTTCTAGTTAGAGGCAGCCTCACTAACAATTGCTTGGATTATGTGAGCTATAACAAAGCTAGCATAGTTTGTTGGTAGGACTGGTTATTGCTAACTATATATCAGTAGGAAGGTGAAGTATGTATGACATGTATTTCCCTAACATAATGACTGCCATCAGTCACAGATTGCCTTTTTTGGTCCACTCTAGTAAAACAAAAGATTTTTTGGGCTTACACTTACCGGGTTCTCTCTTAATGAGGTTACATAATAAACTTAGTTCAGATTTAACGAATATTTTGTGCTTTTATATGCAGGATGTATAAATATATATCAATCTATTATCCTTTTCTGTGTGTGTGGATATGTGTGTGTTCCTTTTTATTGTCCTCAATATCTACTCTTACAGAGGACCCAGGATGGGTTAAAACAAGGGTGGGAGAGGAGTATCTCAACCATTGGAAGGCCATGGGAAGTATTTGAGTAACATGGGCCATGTCTCTTGCCCATGCCACTCCCTAAATATTAAAATTCATAATGGCCAGGTGATGTAGCCAGAGAGGAAAATGTACAGGTTTCAGAGCTGTAAGCAAAGCTCCATGGCCATGCCATGCTCCCAAGATATTTTGGCAAACAACTTCTTTTTTCCAATGGATTTTCACACATCACTGAAAGGTAATGATGATGAAAAACAAAAAGAGCACTTTAACACAGTCATGGTTAATTAGTGTGAAAATTGCCAGTTAGTACAATACTCTCATACTGTAGTGAGTCATTAATTAAACAATCATGTTGTCAGACTCATTTGTCTATTTTGCAAAATTTGACCTTCACTCGAGCTGAATATTATGAGTAGCTATGCAGCAAAAATATAAAGCAGATATTTATAAAGTCTCTGTGTTTCTCAGGTGCAGAAATCTGGAGCCAGTAAAATATCCTCAACTCTGAATACCCTTCTTCAAAGTCCCTATTAGCCAGTTAACATGAGTGTTCTCTATGCAGTTACTATGTTAACTCAGCTGAAGAAGTGGATCAAGAGTCAAAAGGAGGAAAATAAGAGCTGCCTCCAGAAAATTGTCAAAAGGCATATCCTATCTCAACTGCCAACGCATTGCCCTTCCTAAGGGCAAGCTTGAGGAGTCACATTTCAAGCAGCTCTTCCTTCTCCGAGCTGAAAACAAAGAAGTTTCCAAAGTGGATTGCGTGACAAGAAAATGAGGCTGGGTCCTCAGAAGGAAAAACAACAAATCATTGCTCTAAAAGTGTTGTGTGGTATAGCAAATGACATAGCTGAATATGGATGCTCCAGTAGCATGGCTAATGAGAGGCGAACAACATTAGTCATTTGTACATATTGGGTGAACAAGGAGATGAGAGTATGAGTTGGTCTGATGCCAGTTGCTCAGACAAATACAGATACAATTGTTTTCTTGCATAAAATATGTGTTGCTGCATATGAATCTCAGAACTCAAGATGCCTGTGGACATTACTATGACGGACATTCCACCATGACTACAACCAAAAATGGGGTTGATGCACAAATCAAGAAACTTAATGTCTGCTGACACACTGCTACTGCCACTCACTTGCTGTCAAGGATACAATAACCTCTTCTGAAAGAAGCGTCCCAAAAGAGGGGCAGAATTCCACAGAAAACAAGCAGAAATTCTGGGATAAATGGAAAATGTCCTCCATGCAGTATGATATTGACTCACCAACTCTGAAAATCCTATTCGCAACAAAATGGACTGCATCACTGAGTGCTATTCTGAAAAGCTATGGAACTTTGATGAAGCTATGGGGCAGGGTACAAGATAATGTCAGCGACTCTGAGAAAGCAAGAATAATTGGAGTGCATGCTAAAATGCAGATTCTAATTGCTTCTATGGACTTGAACTTATCTTTTGCATTACCTCAGCACTAGCCTTCCAAGGGCAGATCTAAGTACAGTGGATGCCCAAGAGAATGCCAGGGTTTCTGTCACTGTTCTTTGGGATATATGAACCAGACTGTGATGCAAGACTCCAGTAGATAAAGGTCACTCAAACTGCTGTGAAATTGGAGTTACAAGCACCTTCACTTCCATGTCACTGTAAGATGCCATCAAGGTATTTTGAGGCTAATGCTCAACCTGAGCACCATTCCAATGCAGAGCACTTTTATCACCAGATCTACTTTGAAACTGTGGACACTGTAGCTGTGCATTGTAGAGCATTTCAATCAAAAGCACTACATGTATGCAACTTGTGAGCAGGTTCTTGTGAAAGGAGTATTGGGGTAACTTGTCTCATAAAATGTTGACCAACTGTGTCAGTTCTACACCCAGTTTAACCTTAATACTATACAAATTCATCTATCTATGATGGCAGAATTCTATCACCATTTCAGGTGAAGGGAAAGATACATTGCACAATGTCTCTCAAATAGAACAAAAAGATCTGGCCCTCATACCAGATGCCATGTCTTTGATTAAGATTGTTCTGGTAATGCCAGAAACAAATTCCAGTTGTGAACAGGCCTTCAGTGCACTGAGAAGGGTGAAGTATTACCTCCATACTAGCATGTGGAACATCCACCTCAATCATCTCATGACATGCACAGTGCCTAAGGGGCTGGTGAAGGAAATGAACCTCAAGCAAGTTCCCAATGACTCTGTGGAGTAGAGAGGCGCTCATCCATCTTCGGTCACTTCCACAAGAATTAATAGATGTGGATGAATACAACCCTACTCTAGGTCTCTCTGGCTCACTCTCTCTAACTATTTAGGTCTTTATGATATTAATATGTGGTCATGACACTTAATGATAATGGCTAAATTTTCACTGTAAAAGTCAGTAGGATTGCAACCCTATTTTTCAAAAATACTAGGGGAGTGCCCCAGCCCCCATTATAAGGTAACCAGCTGCTTTTTGCCCCCCCCCCCAACTTTGTTGTTTGTTTTGTTTTGTTTTGTTTTGTTTTTCTGCATGTCACATGACATAAAGTCACTTAGTTTGTGTCAGAGCCAAGTGATTGTGCAATGTTTTTGTAGGAAATTATGACAAGCTGAGGATCACTCCACCCCTCATTGGTTTGTTTGTACATGTGCATTACAATTCAATGAAGTTTATATATGTGAGTGAGTGAGTGAGTGAGTGAGTGAGTGAGTGAGTGAGTGAGTGAGTGTGTATGTTGTATGTGAATGTGTGTGCATGTTGTGTGTGGATGTATTTTTGTGTGTGTGTGTGTGTGCATGCATAAGTTTGTGCAGCCATTTCATTTAAGGATGTACTTGTGCACACACTTTTACATTTCTAAGCATCAAAATATGATGACATAGCAGCATTACCAACAGTGCTAGCTCTGTAAGGGTTCACACAGTGCAAGCATAATTTGAAATCCTATTTTTGTTATACTACACCGCTCTAGCCACTGTCCTTAGCTTTGACACAACTAAAGGCCTAATACAGTAGTAATCTGTACATTATTAAGCAGAAACACCCTGCGGCTAACCTGGATTCTTCCATAATGCTATCCTCCGACCCTTCCTCATTCTCTTTCTCAGTTATGAGGCCATCATCACTCAAGCTATACACTCCTTCCAAAATAGATCTGCAGGTGGCCAGGATGGCCTCAGACCACAACATCTCAAAGACCTCACAAGTCCGTCCGCTGGTGAAGGTGGCCATTCATTACTGAGGGCTCTCACTTCTTTGGTATCTCTGATCCTAAGAGGTGACACACCTATCCACCTGGTAGCTCTGTGTAAGAAGGATGGTTGGGTATGCCCTATCGCTGTGGGCTGTACCCTGCGCAGACTTGCTGCTAAGTGTGCTTGCCTTCATGCCATGCAAAAAGTTCCCAATTTCCTGGCCCCTCAGCTTGTTGAATCAACATCGCAATCAGGTCGTCGAGGGTCATTTACGTGCGCAAACGCATTCGAAAATCCATCGTGTACTCCAAGAGGGCCACACGACTTTTCAGCTTGTGCCTGGCTGCCAATTGCATGACAGCAGCCATAGCTGAAAACTTCACTTAATACCAGAAAAATCTTTCATGTCACTCTAAATGCTTAATAAATACATGCCACTCTCTGGCAGTACAATAATGAACATACATATAGAGGTTGTGTGATGAGTTGCTTCACTTCCATGAGGATAATGGGTGCAGCCTTGTTTGTTCAGGTTTTCTTTTCTTGGAAATTTGGCAAGAGTCCTGCAGAAACAAATTATACACCCATTAATTTATACCTGGCAATTCTGTAGCATTCTCTTTAATTAATCCATCAAATGGCTAGATTGGGGAATGTGGTTGTACTCTCTATTGGCTTGACCCCATTTTAAAATGGAGGACAAAAAAAGGCAAAACTGACTTTGGCAGCTAACTTTTTAGCATCCTAAACAATTTTGACTTCAAGTTTGCCTTGAATCCTTCCAGAGGTATATAGTAAAGCTCCCCCAAAACAGTGAAATCTTATGAGTAAAATATGTCTGTTTGTCATACTACCAAAAGACTCACAAAAGACTCCCAAAATGCAATGAGCCACTTCTAATAATAATTAATAATAAACCTGAAAATCGGTAAAAGGTCTTTAACATCATTAACACATGGAAGTAGTTTGACAGCACAAACCTTCAACAAAAAAGGTTAACTAATGATGCATAAAATGTAAAACATAGGCATGTGTGTCCATTTTAATAACATCTATGATGATGTTACACCGAGTATATATATATATAACTTCATGTTTAAAGTTATATAGGTGGCTGCTTGACTATAACGAAACAAAACGAGACAAAGAAATGTCTTGACTTACATAACCCTTTACCTATTAATTAATATAATGAAGACCATAATTATATATACACATAGTACACACACATATACACACATATAGTACATATTCACACATGTATATATTTATACAAAATAGTACATATACACATGTAGACATTTATACATAAATAAGTATATATACACACATGTGTATAAATAGAGTACATATACGCACATATATATATTTATTTATACACACATATAGTCCATATACACACGTATTTATACACACATATATAATAAATATACACACATAATATGCATATGTATATTTATACACATATATAGTACATATACACATGTATATGAATATATACATATAGTATATACATATACACATATATATGCTACACATATGCATATATATATTTGTACACACATATATGTACATATATAGTACATATACACACATACATATGTATTATCATTTTCTTGACACACACACAGAGAATGAGCTATTAAAACTTGGCTCCTCCTAAGTCTGGTTTGTCATTATGAAAACCTTTACCCATTCTTCTGGATCTCTTGATGCACTTGGCCAATCTACGCGGGGCAAACATGTGTGTATTTGCATCCAATCAGATAGCCCGCAGGATTCATGAACTGTCGTAAAAGGAGAACATCTCTGTACAAATATATGTCTTGAGAAAATGTGGTAACCAACTTTTCCATGGAGGAGGAGGGGTCTTATCGTCATGGAAACAAGTTCAATGTAGGAAATCGGGTCTCCATAGCTCTTGCTAACTGCTGTTCTATGTGATGTCATATGCTTGTATGTATGCACGTCTTCAATATTTTGGCTACAGAGATGTGTGTATAAATATATATATGCATGTATATGTACTATATGTATATAATATATTTATACACATGTGTGTATATGTATATACTATTTATGTATAAATGTCTACGTGTGTATATGTACTATTGTGTATAAATTATTCATATGTGAATATTTATTATATGTGTATATATAGATCATCAATACAGTAAGTACACTTTTGAATCTAAGTCAGTTAGCAGCTACATATTTTTATATTTACTAAGAAAAGATTACTTGATTACCTCAGAACTTTACTGTTATGACAGCAGTTAACAGCACAGACCTTCAATGGCACTTTGCATAGATGTTGCACTAACCACTTCTGTCCCTCCTCTCCACTTTTCAACCACCTACTGGCATACTCATGCCAAGCTCCTTTTTACTCATTAGTAACCATATCCACTTCTTCCAGACTTCATCCAATCAGCTCCAACTCCTCACATGACCTCTCCTCATTACCATCCATCTAACGTTGTTCCTTTTTCTAGCACCTCAGCTATGCAGTCTACTTTTGTTTCCACTGCCGTCACACTGTAGACGTCACTCCACCCTCCATTAGATCCTCTGCCTCTCTCTTTTCCTTCAGATGGTTGATTACAAGTTATAATTTTTCTTCATTATAAATTATTATGTAGTATGTCATGCTCATGATTAGCTTTGACTAATGAATTAATTTTTCTTAAAAAATAACATTAAAACATGTCGTTTATGTGGAACATTAACTCTAACCAACCGAGTCAAGCAAGCAGCTTATGTTTTTGTTTGCTACATGGAAGAGTTTTCCTCTGAAGCTTACTGTTTGACAATAAATAACATTATAGATTTTCAACAAAACCAGGCAACTACTTATGATCCACGTATATAGTCACTCCTGTATGCTACAATAAAGCAAAACATATGTTCTGATGTTACACTGAGTAACTTCTTGTAGTGACTGCTTGACTATAAAAACAAATAGAAACAAGACGAACGTTTTAGAAAAAATATATAGCTACACTTATTGGTTTTGAAAAATCAAAAAAGAAATGAAACAAGAATTTAACAAAGACCACAAACATTTACAGTATCCTTTTTGAAGACTAACATATTACACTAATAGGTAAAGGTCCTGCAAATGTTTGTTGTCTACATTGGTAAAGGCTCATTTTTTGCGTATGTATATATGTATGTATTCATCATCTGCGTACCCATTAAAAATATGAATAGAACACCTGCCCTAAATAGTGTGGGCTTATGAAAACTGAGAATAGTTGACATAGTGAAGGGAAAGATTGAGAAAACAGGAGCAGATTTCAAGCTAGAGCAAAGAAGACTGGCTGCAAAAACAAGTGAGAATGGGATGCACAGTTAATAGCTGACAGGAAAGGATGCTGCAATTTCATTGTAATAGAGCATCTTCATGATCGAGTGGCTATATTACAATGAAATTCCAGCATTCTTTCCTGTAATGATAATGCAGAAATATTGTATGGCTTGTTAAGATAAGCACACGTACTGCCTCTCTCTGTGGACAGAGAGAAAGGCTTACATTGTTAGCATATTATATATATAGGAAGTGCATATGGCTAATGGGCGAGGGATGTGCTAATAATGGAGACCAAACTGAATGGCAATTTAACAAGGTTTTATCAGCTTTTGGATTGTCTTTGCTTTGGTATACTGAGAATTCCTGCAGAAAGCACTTCCTGATGACTTTACTCTTATAGTGTAGTGTTCTTCCCATATATATATATACTGAAGGGAAACTGCTTCCAAGTACACTGAATAAAGCCCCTCTCACAGTCGTACTTCCACATGTAGACTTTTGTTTCAGAATATACCATGTCATCATGTTGCTCAACCTTGAACCATTTGTGTGAATGTAAGGAATATATATAAATACATACATTTTTTGGCTACCTCCTGATATATCACAATGTTGCAAAGGCTTCCAGAGTGTCAGGTGAGGGATCAGCTAAAACATCCTCAGCACATGCAAGCCTGATAGCGCCCTTGACGTCGCCCTCTTCCAGCTTGGATGTCACCTTTGAAGATAAGAGCTCTAGGGGATCATGAGACTTATCGAACGAAAGAAGAACTGCACCACAAATCATTCTTCTTCCAAATTTAGATAGTCATTTAGCCAGCTAATTACGGGTGATCTCGTGAACCTTAATTGTTGGATGGCCTCGTGACTCCAGGCAATTTTGGCACAGGCAAATCTTATTTCACATCACATCATGACTATGTGCCATTTGGATACCACACAAGATATCCAGAATTTACATGAAAAATCATTCCATCCCACACTCCCCCCCCCCCCCCTTCCTGTAATAATCCTGTGATGCTGCATATGATCTTGTTCTATACTTTGTTTGTTGCAAAGCAGATATACCTCGATCAACAGATTGTGGTCTGGAATACAAATCTGAGCCTCCATGTCAAATTATTCTGTAATAATAACCAATCAGAGCTAATAAATGATGGGATAGTGCAGGGAAGACCACTCATAGAGAGCTGCGATCAACGAGAGAAAGATATCTTGAGCCTCATCTTTTACAGACAATTATGCTGTTAGTGCAGTATCAAAGTATGATGTAGCTATATCATGAAGTCATTAGAGATGGCTATCCCAAACAATTTTCAAGTTCAATTTTTCAGACAGGACTGAAGAACAAACTTACTACAGGACCAATCCCTGTGCTCTGCTTTGAAAAGTCCCTGCTTAAATGAATACAACAGCTTATATTTTAGACCAATGAGGGAGGTAGATGAGAATCAAGAAATTTGTCTGACATAGCCCGCTAACAGTGGAATTATTCTCCTCTGCTCTGTATTTTTTCTGATCACTGCAGATGGTATAATTATATGCAGCTTATATTTTGGACCAATGAGGGAGGTAGATGAGAATCAAGAAATTTGTCTGACATAGCCCGCTAACAGTGGAATTATTCTCCTCTGCTCTGTATTTTTTCTGATCACTGCAGCTGGTATAATTATAATAGGTTTATTAATCATTGCAATTGTGTCAGAAACTCTCTCCCTGTGACCTCTTATAAGTCACTAGCAGTTTCTGATGACCCTTGCCTGAGAACCTAGATGCACCACACCTCTTGCCCTCAAGACCTTGGTAAGACCAATACACTAACCTCACTCCCTCACTAGAGCTTGTTAGGAATTAAAGAACAATAAAACAATGCACATTAAAAACGTATATCAATAAGCACAATATCACTAGTAATCTATCTAGACTTACTCAGTCTTAATTGTCTTTCTTAATCGTCCGCTCTCTTTCTTTCTTTGTTCTCTTTCTCTCTTTGCTGTTCTTCTCTTTTATAGATTCTGTCACAGTTCACGTAGTGGTTTTGTGGGTAGTCTGTATTCTCTGGTCTCTGTGGTTTTACACCTTCTGATGTAGGTGAGTAATCAGGTGAGAGATTCCCACAGGTTGTTCCTCCTTTCCCAGAGGTGTCAGAGACAGGCACAACGTGATTCCCACAGGTTGTTCCTCCTTCTCCAGAGGTGTTAGAGGCAGTCACAACGTGATTCCCACAGGTTGTTCCTCCTTTTCCAGAGGTGTCAGCAGTTGTCAGGATGCTCCCTGACACTCCCCCATCGTTCAAGTGAGAGTCATGCTCTTGTGATAGGCCATCAGCAATGCCTGATAGGCCATCAGCATTGGCATTGCGTGTGCCAGGCTTGTGTTGCTTCCTGGGTTGGAAAACCAAGACAAAATCACCAATATCATATGACCTACTCACACCCTTTTTGTCATAATAATATTTGTGTTTTTCTTTCGCATCGGTTTCATTTGCAGCAGCCAACTCCCGCACTGTCTCCATCTTCTCTCGAAGGAGTTGAAGGTACTCGATTACGGGTTGACCTTCTTCTTCTGTCTCATTGGTCCACAGTTCTACCAACTCATCCAGTGGTATCCTCATCTTTATGCCAAATAAAAGCTCAAACGGCGAGTAACCCGTTGATTTGTGGGTTGTCCCACGGTAAGCCCACATTACATAGGATAGACACTGATCCCATTCTAACCCATGTTTTTGAGTTAACTTACGAAGCAGACACTTCAGGGTGGAGTTCCATCTTTCCACCATCCCATCAGTTTGTGGATGATAAGGGGATGTCTTGATCTGCTTTATTCCAGACCTCTCACAAAACCCTCTCATGGTTTTAGAAATAAAATTTGACCCATTATCGGTGAGTATTTCTCTTGGCACCCCCAATCTAGCAGTGAGCTCCACTAGACAGTCTACTGATTCTGTGGTCACGTTTCGTAGAGGAAACGCCTCTGGCCATTTTGTTGCATAATCTTGTACTACAAGTACATATTTGTTACCTGCTTTCGTTCTTTTTAGAGGCCCAAAGATATCCATTGCTATGCGGTCGAATGGATTCTTGATGATTGGCAGTGGATGAAGCGAAGCTCTCTTCAAGGTTGCCGGGGCAGCTCGCTGGCACTCTGGACAGGATTTACACGCTTCTCTTACATCTACGGTCATACCTGGCCAGCTAACCCTCTGTCGGAGAGTATCCAGAGTTCTTGTCTCTCCAAAATGTCCCGCGGTTGGGGAACAATGTGCAAGCTTCAGCACCTCTGTCCTACAGGATTGAGGAACAACTAACAAATTAGTATCCCCTTTTTTGTACGGTCTTCGCCTTAGTAGCCCCTTCTCCCAAAACACATCACCATCCTTTTAGCCTCCTCAGCCTCCCCTCTCCATTTCTCCAGTGTAGGGTTTGTTGCTTGGAGAGAGCGTAGCTGGCTAGGGGTGACTTGTTCCGGCCATAGAGGATCTTCTGTAGCCTTATCTGGGAAACAACGTTGGGTTGGGACAACAATTAGTTCATCATCAAATTTGTACATGTTACCCAAACTTGACTCTTCCTCTTCCAAAGGTTCTAGAGTCTGAATGATTGCTTCATCCTGCTTCTGTTGCGACTCTGCAGCTTGGTTCTCTTCCTGCTGTCAGTTGTGTCCAGCTCTTGTGGTCACCATGGCCACATCAGGAGGTCTCACTTCTTCCGTTGGTTGAGTCTCCTTCTTGACATCATCCTGAAGCATCTCTCTGAGTAGCTTCCTGAAGTGTGGTACATCTTTCCCCAAAAGCATGTCCACATTGATGTGAGGTGATACACCCACTGCAAGCTCGTGTGTCTTCCCGTCTATCTGTAACTCGATTCTCGTGGCAGGGAACCAAGTCTTTCGAGAACTAGCAGTGGTGTAGGGTATTTTCCATCCTAGTCGGTCTTTGCTGTCGATGCACCTCGGATGTACTATGGATTTTGAGCAGCCTGTGTCCAGCAACGCCACTACAGACTTGCCGTTGACCTTGGCCATTCTTGTCCAAGTTGGTAAATTCGTCCGGATGTATGTGCTGTGTCCAAAATTGACACTGTCCATTTTTACTCGACAATTTGTTTCGAAAATGTCCTTTTTTTCCACATCTGAAACATTCGATTTGTTTCAAGTCCCTACCGGATGGAGAGTAGACACCTTTATTTCCCTCTGCCTCTGGATGCTTCTGCTCCAGTGGTCTTGGGTGATTCCGAGTGTCCCTAGGTTTCGGTCCAAAACTCTCTCTCTGGTCGGATATCTTTGGTATTCCTTCTCGTCGCTGACTGGACAAATAGCGTACAACAGCCTCACCCAGTTCCTCATAAGTGTTGGGGTGCAACCGTCGTATCTGCCCCTCCAACCACCCTGGAAGACGCTTTAGTGCTAGCTCATAGAGCATAGTATCTCATTCCGTCTTGTTGGAGGAGTCCAACAACTGGTGGAAGGACTGTTTGTACGACCTGAACCATCCATCGGGGTCAGTTCCGTCGAATGTCTGGTCAAATACCTTGGCTCGGTATGTTTCAGAGGTTACCTTGTAGATATTCAAGAGGGCTTCTTTGACCTGCTCGTAATTGGTCTGACTCAGTGCTGGCAGAGCTGCCACTGCCGTCAACCCTTGACCAGACAACGAACCTCTTAAGTAGTTCGCCCAATGTCGGGCTGGCCAACCATTCGAGCTGGCTATCACATCGAACATTTTCAGGTATGCGCCCATATCGTCGGTGCCTTCACTAAACTTCTGCAAGTTTATCTTGGGAGGTGCTACTTCTGCTGATGGTGGAGGAAATCGTGATGATAGGAGCTGAGCCCAACGTTCTTCCTGACGTTCTTGACGTGCCCACTCCCGCTCCCTTCATTCTTCCTCTCGCTGATGTCTTTCTTCCTCCCTCTGTGCCTGTCTTTCTTCTGCTTGAACGAATCGCGTCATCAGCAGCGTTCCAGATATAATAGGTTCTTCTGCAATCGTTGCTTCTTCTGCCATACCATCCCTAGGAATTTTCCCACTCCGTAACTGATGAGGCCGCGCTCGTTCGTGAGACATGCTCGCGGGTTGCATATATTATACAGAACACAATCAACCAATAGTAAGATAATGTCGCTCTAATAAACGACAAAAGAAAAGGATACAACAGAAATATGCACTGTCCCTAGGGACTAACACTGTATGGTATCCTAGGGTAGGGTTTTGTTTCACAGGCTCCTAGATACGAATACCCGAGCCATTTCCCTGCTAACGTAGCAATAGAGAAAAGCGCAACGCGATGCTCCGACCAACTAGGAACTCCTGTACAAGTTGTCTTCCACTAGGATCCAACACTGTTTCGCTGATCCCACCGCTGCCACCAAATGTCAGAAACTCTCTCCCTGTGACCTCTTATAAGTCACTAGCAGTTTCTGATGACGCCAAACCCTTGCCTGAGAACCTAGATGCACCACACCTCTTGCCCTCAAGACCTTGGTAAGACCAATACACTAAACTAACTCCCTCACTAGAGTTTGTTAGGAATTAAAGAACAATAAAACAATGGCTCAAATGCACATTAAAAACATATATCAGTAAGCACAATATCACTAGTAATCTATCTCTTTCGATGATAGATTTACTCAGTCTTAATTGTCTTTCTTAATCGTTCGCTCTCTTTCTTTCTTTGTTCTCTTTCTCTCTTTGCTGTTCTTCTCTTTTATAGATTCTGTCACAGTTCACGTAGTGGTTTTGTGGGTAGTCTGTCTTCTCTGGTCTCTGTGGTTTTACACCTTCTGATGTAGGTGAGTAATCAGGTGAGAGATTCCCACAGGTTGTTCCTCCTTTCCCAGAGGTATCAGCAGTTGTCAGGATGCTCCCTGACAAATTGCATTGATAAGATCATTCCTATAGTATTCCGTAGATTACATAGTTATTTGCCTATTATATATCCCTTATATTACTTATTCTCAGTAGACATTTTAAGGCAATGGTAGATATATGTCATGTTTCTTATCCAGAAAGTAATTAAAAACTCAATGTGGGGGGGGGGGGGGGGGTCGGTGGGGAAAACAAAACACATACAAACAAAACACAGCTATTATGTAAAAGGTGAAAGGAAACATTGAAACCAAAGTCTGTGCTCTGCTTTGAAAAGTCCCTGCTTAAATAAACACAACAGCAATATGTGGCTTACATTTTTGACCAATGAGCGTGGTAGATGAGAATCAAGAAATTTGTCTGACATAGCCCGCTAACAGTGGAATTATTCTCCTCTGCTCTGTATTTTTTCTGATCACTGCAGCTGGTATAGGTTTATTAATCATTGCAATTGCATTGATGAATGATCATTCCTATAATATTCCGTACATTATTAGCCTATTATGTATCCCCTATATTACTTATTCTCAGTATTGACAGCAAGTTATCTCCAATAGTCAAGTATTACATGGTGTCAGAAGTGGGTTGGCTAATATTCCTCCATAGTAGTTAGACTTCTCAGAGACTGGACAGGTAGACCGATGCAATTCTCTACCGTCTGAAGCTGGGGCAGTGTAGCATGAACATCACCAGGAATATGCTCATAATGGAGAAGACTCATAGTTTAAAGATCTCAACAACCCTGCACACTTCACAAGATTACACTGTAACTCCAAAACAACATCGTAAATTTCAGTACAGTTTTTGTCTTGTTGAATGTCGTTACCACTTCTTCACACATGAGGTAAGTGAAAATAGCTGCTACGGACCAGTACTCACTCAAGGTGAGGTAGAGGGTCTGTTCACATGTCAGTACTTAGGGAAAGATCCCGTTCTTCACTCTCACTCAAGGTGAGGTAAAGTGTCTTTCCACATGCCAGCCACAGACAAGGCAAGGGAAAGATCCTGTTCTCCACTCTCACTCAAGGTGAGGAAGAAGTCTGTCCACAAACACCAGCAGACAGTTGAGCCCACCACACCAACGCATGCACTTATAACAGGAGCAAAACACTGAGTATTGTCTAGCAAGGGGATTGGATGAATTAAATCACATTATTATTGAGATAACTAGATCACAGAGCATGTGAGATAATAATCAACAGTATCATGCTAATATTATAATTAAGATAATCGATAATTAGACATGAAGTATTGCTTTTGCAAAGCAGACACCTTAAAGTGGGTGCTGGCTACTGTTAATTAGTTCAGTGGCCCAAGGATGTTTTTGCCTGCTTTCTTTAATCGAGGAGTGCCCCAGCCACCAGTTCTATAATTATTTTAAAAAAGTGAACAAGAGTTATTACAAATTAAACAGACCATATATACAATAATAGAATTGCTTCAAACCGAGTTGAATATGAGCAAAGGTTAGTTACAATACTGCTATATAGCATAGCACAAGCTGAAGTGGTCCTGAATTCAGTTATTGCTGGAGGAGAGGTCACCATTGCCAGTAGGTTTCCTACGACAATTTGAGACGGAGATAAGCAGTTACAATCAGAGGGGAGGCTAGAACTGCAGGGATAGTATCTCCCAAGCCTTGTGGATTCAAACCAGGATTTTATCTTATTCGGTTATGTCCTAGTAAGTGAGCTAGACTAGCTGAAAATGACTTCACTAATTATGGCTGACACATGTATTACAGATTTGCGGAGGCATATTACAGCCATGCACTATTACCTCACCTACAGGCACTAGAACAATACATAAAGGGTGGAGGAAGTAGCAAGGCTGGATAAAGCACATGGTTGATAGCTATAGTTCGGAAGCTAGTGATAGACACAATCAAGGAAGAAAATCCATATTCATGAGGCTACTGCAGGCTAATAAGTGTAGCTCCTACATGAAAACATGCATTGCACAGGATTCAGATTCCTGTAACCACAATTGTAATTAAAACCGCAAAGCACACTGCAATAGGGGCCACACTTGCAGCCAGTCGATTTTTTAGGGACCCCCACATAGCTGCAGGAACCATTGACATGGTTACACCTATGCAACATTTTTAGCATAAAAATGGAGCAACAGAGACACCTACTATACATCAAGTGTATTGTGCAGAATCTATGGAGCTCCAAAGTCGTAAAACAAGCTTAAGAAAATACTATAAAAAATTTTTTTTTAATTCCCTTCTATTCCCCCCCCTCATAAAAACCTGATGAGCTAACTCCTGTCAATGGGTGGATTACAACCTGAATTAAAGTCGGCCAAAGAACATATAATATGATGCATGTATAGATGAAGTTATGAAGATGACCACACACCTTGTCTTCTTGCCTGCACTTGGAGATTGATAGGAGCCAAGACATTGACTTGCTGGAACTGCAATAGAAGGTACAGAGTTAATGTGCTAGCACTTCAACAAAGAATCGAGTTTTGTATGCATAGCCAAAGCATCTATAACAACAACACAACCAGTGGAAGGTGCCTTACTAACCAGGCCTGTGATGGGTGACCTACATGAGCCTGGGCTGGGAGGGAAAGAGGCAGGTGAAGGAGATGTAATGGGTTCAGGATGGTCCTGCTCAGACATATATTGCCACCAGTAATCCCTTGATATCCTCAACAAACATATCATCACCCTCGGCTGTTTTTCAATGTCTTGCAACATTACAAGCACATTTGGCTGTCCGGTCGTATGCCCCACGATGATGGGACCAAAGATCTTGGCCAGACTGGAGATGGGCATTTTTTTGGCGTCACAGTGCAAGGCTACACGCTGGAGGTGGAGAATAAGGAAGGCGAGGGTGTCCTTGTTGACTGCAGGAAGCTCAGCAAGGGCTTCAAGCGTGGATGCGAGGGCATTCTCCTCTGGTATGCATTCTATAAGAAGTGACTGTCATTAGTATAGCTTTAATTAGCCCAATCACCGTTGGACTCGCATTAAACCAGCAACAGCGATAGAACGAGAAAAGTCCCAATGCCTCTAGCAATTAATTGGTAATTAAATTGGATTGCTGTTAATAGACAATGTTTAAAAAAATTATTGAAACACGATATATATATTGTTTACTGGTATTCCATGCTAATGAGCTCTGCAAGTAAAACTACTATAATTGCAATTCACTAGTCCAAAAGAAGTCAATTCTGTGTTTTGGGGTAGTGGGACGGGTTTGCATCTGTAAACCATCCTAGATCTATGCAACACTAAAGAAACTAAAAACTCTCCTGGTAAGTATTCTACAATTATAGGTGTTTATTTATAACTAGCTTGTCACTTTATCTAAAATTGTATTGGAGATAGCACTCACTATATTGGTTTGATCCATTCACTTTTAAAATGGCAGCGAAAATAAAAGAAGAGCTTATATCTCGGCTAAAACTCACTTTGGTCGCTTCTTAGCATCATAAATGGTATCTTCTTCAGATTTTGATCCAAGAAACACTCCGAGCATGTATTGAATCCTTAAAATCATGAAGATCTATATACCATGTTTCCTATTAGAAACTGACCCTCATTTGTAAATAGTGTAGCTCAGTCTAAATTGGTAGTAAGCAGCTTCTAATTGTAACCATGGAGGTAAATAGCAACAAGACATAATAATAGTGAAGATATTGATGAACAGATCATAAGGAATGAACTTGTTGTAGATTAGTTACAGTGCATACATGTACATTGTTGCCTGAGCTGGTCCAGAAGGCTTTCCTTGCCCGAGGTGCCTCTGTGTAGGTGGATGGATTACAACATAGTAAGATTCACTGTCTGAAAGATGATGAGAAAGATGCTTCAGGCATGCAATGCCAGCTACATGTATGGCAGATGTCTCTGATGGGGCTGATCCATTTGCCTCCATAGATTAAGAGGATGCTAAACAGAATCAACTCCTTGCAGATGATCGTGATTAGCTACAGCGTAAGTCATTGATTACCTCTCACGCATCTATTATCTGCATCTATTATCGGCATGTAGTTTACAGACAATATCTTATATATTTTACGGGAATATCCGCATGGCCATTGAATTCGTGCAGGAAGTCTTTTGGAATCCTTTCTCGGGTGCCAAGCAAATAGTAAGTTATAACAAGTGAGTGTAGTTGATAATGAGTAATGAGTGCTATTATGGGAACCAAACCAGGAATGAAAGTACCCCAATAAGCTAGTAACTAGGAATGTGTGTTCTTTTTAGGAAGATGCCCAACAAAAAGAAAAAGGGATTCAGACGTGCACCTGTGGGCTTTGCCACCATGGCCACCCAGATGAGACACATGAAGCGCAGCAGTTCTATTAGAATCCAATGGACTCAAGAGCAAATGTCAGCTTCTACAAATAGTGACAACCCAAGGCCTTTCTGGTAACAAAGCCGCAGAGGGGCGAGTAGTGGTTCCAAACCTGGGACTAAGGCTCACTTGAGCAATGATGAAGAGAGTCAACTATCTAGCCACCTAGTTGATGTTACCAAATTTCGTTGGCAAGACTTGGCGTGATGCTAAATGTTTAGTGCAAACATATGCTAAGCAGAAGGGGATACTCAGGGATCCACTATCACCAATGGGTGGTGGCAGAAGTTTCTGAAGAGAAACCTCATTCTTCGGCTTGGCGCTGGTGATGTACAGCTGGAGTGAGAATGGATGCTGTCAGTGCTGAAAATATTAATTCCTAATTCGAACTACTAGAGAAGCATATATGATGAATTTGGATTTGATGACCATCCTATAGGGAGTGGAAGTGCTACAGGTCGATGCCTTCCTCCTTTCATTATCTTCACTGCCAAACAGTTGAATATACGTTGGACCAAGGATAGGATATGTGGCTCCCGTTATGGAGTCAGCAATAAACGTTGGGTTGATCAAAAACTTTTCTATTTTTGGTTGAAGGAGCACTTCCGGTATCTCAACCCCTGCTCCTTTTACTACTAGATGGCAACAGCTCGCTGAGCAGCATTCAATTTGCAAGAGATATTGAAGTGATCATCTTTTGTACCTCCCTCCTCACAATATCCACAAATGTCAACCTCTAGACTGTAGTCTTTGAAGCGACATTGGCAGGAGGCTTGTCGCAAATTTATTTCTGCAGTGTGTTTCGGAATGCTTGACTACATGCTATCACCACTGCAAACATCTACGGTGGATTAAAGAATGCTCCATTTAATCGATGCGGTGCAACTCTATGATAAAAGATCTGCAGGCAGTGATGACACTTGCAGTGGAGGAGGCCTTAGTAAGTTCTCCATTCTTCACTCTGTCACACATTCACATGCCAATCATGCACATGGCATTAAATATAATTTGTGTGACTGAGTAATAAAGCATGTTCTAAATAATGTGTAATAGCGCTACTTTAGACTGACAAACACACACATGCACATATACTCTCAATGCTATTAACATATTCAGGTGCCATGCAACATGTACAGACACACAGCTATTAACATATAGATTCTAGTGGGAGAGGCGGTGGTAGTGACCAAAAGATATAGACGTTGGTAGTGGTGGATATGAATCTCAGCCTGCAGGAGACTGACTGGCGAGTCCAACACTGGTGACCCAAACAAACCCTGGAGTCTGACTCGAACCCTGGAGACCCAGGTGACTCGAACCCCAGAGACCATGGTGACTCGAGCCCTGGAGACCCTAGAGATGGAGATCGTAGTAATTTGTCCTCTGCTGGAATAGAAGGCCTTGGTGACGTGGACTTTTCTGGAAGTGTGGATCTCACTGACAGCAATGCAATGTTTTCTGTTGAGGAGGAGCTACGATTATGTTAACAGGTTTGAAGAAGGCTCTGATCAGTTTTAACCAAGGTATGAAACCTGGCTGTTAGCTCATCACCGTGAAGCAATATGCAAAAGTAACATATTACATTCCAAATTCCAATTCTTTCAACCTTCCACACATATCATCAGCGTCCTTGTTCATTTCAAGTACTACTCCAACACCTACTTCAAGTTTATCTTTTGTCACATCCACTAAACGTTCTCCAATTTCTGATTTGCTTAACTTACCAACATTGACAAGCACTCCCAATAGGCCTAAGACAGGAACAGCTCGTGTTCTAACAAGTAGTGAATGTTTACATGTATAGGAGAAGGAAGAGATCAGTAGCAAAGGAGAAAGAAATGAGAAATCAGGAAAGAGAGAGTTGAAAAAGAAGCAAAGAGAAGAGGAACTGAAATACAAGGCAGATGAATCGCCAAGCTGATATAGGGGCTCAGGAAAAGACTCACAAAGCAGTCAAAAAGGCTCGCAAGGCTGCTCAGAGGGAAGCCAAGAATGCAGAGAAGCAGAAGTCAATGGAAGGAGCATCAGCAGTTCCAACTGAGGCTAATCACAGCATTCGACCAAAGCAAAAGAAAGCCTGAGATGAGATAGATGAGATTATTCATACTGACCTGTGTTGTGCCTGCTTTGGCTGTTATGATGATGACAGACACTGGAAGAGAATGGCTGTTCTGTTGCTGTGATAGATGAATCCATAAGAATGTGTAGATTATCTTGATATCGATAATACCAGTAATGAAGTGTGTCCTCTATGCTAATGTAAATCACTCTTGTAAACTGAGACATAAGAATTTAATAAAAATTGCTGGTAAGGAAGAGTCACTCCCGCTGAATTCAGTGGTGTGTTTTGAAGCACTTTTTAAACTGGAAATTAGGTATGGCGTGATTTGCTACAGTGGCCAATATTATGCTATTGTAAAATGTATGCCTAGCCGAGTGGACGATAAATGATAAATGATGAGCTAGCAAAGTTTTATGGACCTCTTTCTATCCTAACTATAAAGGAAAAACCCTGGGGTTAAGTTTATAGAGCGGCTGCAGCCTTTTGAACCCAAGTAATCCTAAGCTAAGTTATGAGCATAGGCAGATAAATGGTGACCTTGGCAGATGACTTCTAGTGCCTGGGTTGTAGATGATAGTGATTATCTACTGCATATATAGTAGCTAGGTTGCAGATGATAGTGATTAGCTATAGTATAATTATACAGTAGTGAAGTATTGTTGGACATATTGTTACTAAACCAAGTTCAAAGTCTTATGTCACAGTCGCCGGCACACACTCAGCAAGAACAAAGAATGTAGCAGTTTTTCTGCCAAAAATGTTTCTCCAAAGAAGAGATAACTGTGGAAGGTTAATAGGAACTTTCGTAGTACATGGCTGCATCTTGCAATGAATTAATGTGTGGAATTTCATAATTGGCGAAGTGAAGCAATGTGGCCTGAGGCGAAACGAAGCTAGGCGAAGGCCTCGCGACCTATTGCCTTGACATACCTACTATTAACAGAGTTTTATTGTGCAGTTGTAGGAAGATAAACTTTCACTAATTATATAAAGACATGGCACAAAATACAAGACATACCTACATAATATATTTGAGTCAAACTCAGAAGAAAAAAATTCCAGCAGATTTTACAAATAATAGTCCCACACTGTGCTGTAATATATATGTGATGGCCTTAAACAGGCTCAGCAATATCAATATCTGTTGGAAGAATGAAAAACTTTTATCAAGCAGTTTGCACTATGGCTTTACCACAGACATGAATACCACTTGGATTCAAGAACTACATGTGCACAGACACTTAAGGTGCCCCAGAGAAGCTGCAGATCCATAAGTGATGCTTATTTGCCAATTTTATCTCTTCTCTCAGCACTGTAAGTTACTGTACAGGGGCGTAGGAAGCAATTCTTAAGTGTAGAGGCCCTGTCAAATTTTTCGCCTTGCCACACACCAGGGTGTGGTTTTACAAATGTGGGTGTGGATTGGAAACTTTTTTCCAAAATACAACTTCATGCATGCCAGAGAAGTCATTTTCTAACCTTACCTAATGTCAGTCAGAGGGAACTTGCTGCAATGATGGGCACACTACAGGCCAGGACCCATTCCTTGACGATGCTTGAAGTGCTATTATAATCACCATTACTATATAATATTATAATTATGTTATGTCTCATAAGATATATAGCTGTTATAATATATTAGTTGTATCTCAAATTTTACGTGTCTAAATCAGTTTGTTTAAATTTACCAAAGATATTTTCTTGTTGACTATATAGATTCTCTGATAAACTCATTGCCTATCTCTACTAAACTCAATCGATCAGTGCGATGTTTGTGCACATTCAAGGCAGAGTTCGCAGGTTTTACTCAAGGCTTGGGTATAACCCGGGTTGGGTTAAATACCTTTTACCCGGGTTTTACTCAAACATGGATACAACCCAGGATAAAATAATAGACACAATAGATTTATTATAAACTGTAAAGATATTATAATGTAATCAGGAAGTAAGACATTCAATAAATGATAACTGTATAAAGAACTAGACAAAAACAGGAGCTGTGTTTCACTCAGCATTTTGATAAGGTTGTATACTAAAGTATTTTTTATTTTATTTATTTACTAAAAAATTTAATGAATTTTTTATTTGTTCTACTTATATAATAAAAAAAGTTATGCATTGTATTTTATTTATTATTTAAATATAAATTATAAATATTTAAATTTAAATATTTAAACAAGATTCATGGGATTTCATGGGCCAATTGATACGCAAGTTAAACAGATTTGATTCAATCTCCTGAGGTCCTCGCAGGAGCCTGTGGCAGAATACGAGTTTCTAGGCTTTCTCATTTTTGTAATTGCAGTCTATCCTTCCAATTGGAGAAGTCCCTTGCCTTGGTAATGAAGGCATTGCTTGACCACTGAAGCTTCTTCTCTTCACTTGCTCTAGCACATCTTTGCCCTCCATGTAGTGTATCCAAGGCCACCTGAGGAACCATGAGGGCTGGAAACTTCTTTACCACACATTTCTTTTCAAATTCTCTCTTAAGATGGAAACTGAAATCCTTGGGGCTGACGTGGCTACATGGGCGCGCGCATGTGCGTGCGAAAGCAAATTTTTTTTTTTTTTTTTTTTTTTTTTTTTTTTTTTTTTTTTTTTTTTTTTTTTTTTTTTTTTTTTTTTTTTTTTTTTTGTTTTTTTTTTTGTTTTTTTTTTTTTTTTTTTTTTTTTTTTTGTAAAAAGTGTAGCGGCCATGGCCGCTCCGGCCCGCTGCAGTTCCTACGCCCTTGAAATTTAGTATACTGTGTGGTTCTTCTCTTAGGTTTTGGTTCCATTTGAGATACCATGTCTCCAACACACAACTTCGCTAGGTAAGGCTACACCATCCACCACTTTAAGAAAAGACAAAAATCTTGGTCTTCCAGTTCTATCTTATGAAAATAGCTCATGAGAAACTTCCTTAGGCAAAAATCAGTCTCCATTTATTCTGTGGAGAGCAGAGAGCATGTGGTATAAATTAATACGATGAATGTGAAGATAATAGCCTAAATATCTCTGCATAGCACTCTCTAGCAATACCGAACCAAAATTAAATTAGACAACACCGCTGTGCAAGGGGCGTAACCTCCGTCCTAAATTGCGATTTTAATCAAGATTTTAATACTTTCGCTCTTGGGACAGCAGCTGCTAACTCTCCAGATGCTAAAGAAGAAGGTCTACGCGGGTGCAGTTCTTCTTACGTTCTTGGTTACCTTGACGGTGATTTCGATCGGGATAAACAATAGAGACGTTCACCCGTATAGATGCGGTTTCAGGGCTTGGGAATATGGAGCTGTGACAGTTTTACAGCCACCGATAGCCAAGAACTGCAGCAAACTATTTAGCGGAGATACTGATGAGGTAAAAATGGTCAGTGCTAAGACTACTGTTTGGAATAATTCATTGAGTGACCATGACTTCTACAAAATGACCATGAACTGTTCTTGGGTGAGACACTACTTTAGTAACAACTTTTATGTTACTGAGCTGGAGCGATTTTTTCCAATAGCTTTCTCATTTCTTGTGGATAACAGTCCACAACAAGTTATACGACTGCTGAAGGTAATTTACAGAGCTCACAATCAATATTGCATCATTCCTGATTCCAAATCCAACCCTATCTTTATTGACATCTTTAAAAACATCGCTGCATGCTTGAGCAATGTACAAGTTCCTTCAAAACTAATACCAGTTACATGGGGGACGGTTTTCATTTTGGATGCCCAGATGATATGTTATAAGGACTTGTTGGATACAAGAGAGAGACAGTCTGAACAGAGCAAGTGGAAATACGTCATCAATTTGTGTGGCAAAGAATTGCCACTAGCTACTAACCATGAGATAGTTTCCCACCTTGTGAAACTCAATGGATCTTCAGCTATCTATACTAAACAAGTACCAAAAAATGAATATAAAACATATAAGAGATTGAAAGGCCAAAATATCCCTTTTAACCTGCCCTACTATAAAGCTGTGACCTACATGGGCCTACCTTATGACTTTGTCAAGTTTCTTTTCACCAATTCAACGGCTATTAAGATTCGTCAATTCTTTAAATCATGCATTTTTCCAGAAGAGCACTTTTATGCCATTCTATCTACTATTCCAGGGGTCCCAGGAGGGTTCAACCGCAATGTTTTGAGAGTGACCATCAATTACTGCATGTGGGAAACAAAGCACAAGCACCCTTGTACTGGAAAAGTAGTTCACAAAATATGCATTCCGAAAATAGGTGATTTGAGCGTGATCATGAAAGCAACTGGAAATGGTGACAGAGCTCTGTTTCATAACAAGTACTTTATGGAGTATGATCCAACACTCATGGACTGCATGGAGGAAGAGCTAATTGCTAGAAACAAAAGAGAGTTTGTTGAAGATGGTAGTCCACAAGAGATGGATTCATGTAACATATGAAAACTACAGCAGTACTCCACATTGGAGAGATTGATTGAGTGAAAGTCAGTTGTTATGAAATATTTAGCAATGGTAGAACTATGTATAGTGCTGACAACATATCATGCATATTGTGAATGTCCTGATTTTTTTACACTATATAATTTTTTGTCCGGACCTGCAACATTGACCTGGTAATTAACCAATAAGAACACTTGTTAATTTTTTCCTTTCCCCCCCCTCTAATCTTGTTCACGTGCTCGACATATGTGCCAGGGTGTGGTTTGTAGCATGTGGTGAATACCAGTATATAAAAGCTCACACGAGTCTTAGCATCTCATTATTCCTGATGAAGGCTACAGCATCTAGTAAAAATGTGTGGAGAGAATAAAATTCTAGTTGATTGATTGTTGTTATAAGATAACAGGGGTGGATCCAGGAATTTTAGATTGGGGGGGTTGATGAACTACTCACGGCCATAGCCACGGGGGTTTCCATGTTGCTCGGAAATCCTTTCTTTCCTGAATCATGATCAGATCATTAATCATTTTGCAAGAAAGCACCGTCCTCCATTTCTCTTGGCAATTATATAACAAGACATATCATCACCAACATTATTATAACAAGAAATGTAAAATTGAACATTGTTTCCTTTAAAAAGAATTGTGAGTAATAGTGCAAGTGCTCAGGAAACCCCCTTACTTATTCCGGGCTATGCTCCTGGCTGCCTGCCTGCCTACTAACAACCTAAGGAAGATGCTGGGGTGTATCCAGGAATTTTAGAAAGGTACAGGGGGGGTGCAGGGGTGGAGAACTAGCCCATCCACACTGTACTGTGTAATGAATAAGAATATTTATCAGCTTAAAAGAACAGCAACTAAAGATAAACAGGAAACTATTTTCAGTCAATAAATAGTGAAGCTTGAAAGAGCCTTCTCGGGTGACACTGCACAAAAGCATGGCAGATATCATCAACTGACACTCTCACTCCATAGTTCATGGCTATTACAGCAAGATCAGAAAAGTGTTGTTCAGTCAAAGTCGACCTTGTATATGTCTTTATCTTCCTGAGCAAACTAAATGATCATTCTGCTTCAGCACTGGTGATAGGCAGAGTGCAAGCAATAAATGTTTGGGAAAGTATCAGAGTCACAAGAGCTAAGAGCTAGGAGAACATTGTTGGGCAGGTAGCCTCATCTTTGTCTCGCTTATGCTCCCACAATGATTGCCATCTTCTTAGTTCACTTTTGGGAGACTAGGAAGATCTTGTTCCCAGTACAGAAGGTTATCTATATGTTGTGATAGTTGAACACTGAAGGCACAAGGCACAAAAGCATATGACTTTGTTTTCCCTCACCTTGAAATCTTTCCTCCAACTGGTTAATGAATGAATCCAGCACTGGTATAGCAATGACTCTCTTGTAATGCTCTTTTGCTGATTGACTTGGAGTGTTGCTTCGATTCCGTTGAATGCTTGTCTTTCTTGGAACACTCTCACTCACACCAATTGACTCAGCCAGTTGAGTACCTCACAATACCACAAGCTAAAAACGGTGTCAATAGTCTTTCTGAGGGTTTTCAAACATTCAATCGCTTCAGTAACTTTGTTATAGGCATCATATATATCTTGATCCTGCTTCTGAAGTTTTGAAGCAAGTATTTTTACTTCATCAAGAACATTCTTGGTGATTATAAAAACAGCAAGAGTTTGAAAGAAGAGAGAGCAGCTTTCGGACCTTGTGCTTTCACTCTTGTCTCAGTATCCCAATTCCAGCTCCCATCTGATGAGCCTAAATTTGGGTAATCAGTAGGACACAAAATGGCATCTAAGAAAGTGATAAGTGGCTCATACACTTCAAGAAACATTTCAAAGCATGTATGTCTCTCCACCCATCTTGTCCTACACATTCCTGGAAGCTTTCTTGCTTTTGAAGAAGGCAAGAATTCATTGACTGTAAGTTCAAAAAGGTTTTGTCTCTTAAGGCTGTGAGCTAAAAAGAGGTGTGCTTCATTTGTAACTAAAATCAAGTTTCGTACTTCCTGAACAAGACATGCTCTGGCAATTGAAAGATTAAGGCAGTGTGAGTAGCAGTGTGTGTACAGAGCTAGTGGGCTGACCTCTTTGACTTTAGATTGAACTCCTGCAATGCCGGATGACATCACAGATGCTCCATCATAAGCTTGCCCTCTAATTCTACAGGGATCTAAAGAAACTGAAGGACTAGAAACTGTTTCAAGAATCTTTCTTGAAATGGATGAAGCATTGGCTCGGTCCAAGTAGACAAAGCTAATCAGGCACTCCTTGATATGAGGATCAGTGGGGGAGGACAGATCAACATACCTGAAGCACACAGAAAGAATCTCTTGATTAGAATGAGGATCTGTGGCTTCATCAGCAATGATGGTGAAAGGCAATTTTTTCCCTCAAAGCTGTTCAGTTATATGCTCTCTAATTTTAGATGCATATATGTGAATAACCTCATTTTGAATGGTCTTGCTGGTATACTTCGCGTTCCTTTTAGCTGAGAGAAGGTGTTTGTGTAGGAGCTTCTTAGCCAAAAGCTGAAGTGTGGCTACAAAATTGCCCCTGTTGAGATCTTCATCTGAGAAATCCACTCTGTAGTCAGAGTGGCCTCTGAATGGTAGTGCTTGCTTTGCCAAAAACTCTACAGCAAAACTATCTGCTGGAGAACATGCCTGTTCTCTTCAGCTTGTTGGTTTCTCTGTTTCAATAGCTATCCTTTCATCTGGTTGGTTAAAATTTCTGAGAAAAAGGTCTACCCTCTCAGCTGCACGGCAATGCATGGCAATGCATTTGAGTCTGATCATGGCATACAAGTACACCATCCTTGCCAAGTGCTTTTGAGTATGGTTTCTGGTAAGGGGACAAAACTAACAAACCAGAACGATTGCCAACTCCAGAAACACTGCCTCTACCTGGATGCTCTGGAAAAATGATACAATATCTGCAAAGACCACCTGCAAGAACAGTGCGATATGAAAGCCAAGGTAATTGTAATAACCATCCTAGCTGGAAGGATATATACACTCCAGGTTTTTCCTACTTTGGTAACCTGATGTGAATGAAGATGATCAGAAGAAGAAGGTTTGGAATGATGAGAAAGATATTGCATCATCTGGGATATTATTTGCTAATGACCTAAGCTTATCCCAGTTATACCTTGAGCAGCTTCAACTATTGTCCCTAAGTCCACCTGTCCACTAGTTGACAGAACTACACTGAGTGATGTAGTCTTCGTATCAATTGTTGCTGAGCATAACTGAGAAACAGTAGTTGGCATTGACAAGGAAGAGCTCGATGTAGTGGTTGAGACTGTCATTGATGGTGATTGAACAAATAAATCTATATCAGTTGATGCACTAGAGTTACCATCATCAGCAGTCGTTGACAGGGATATGGTCAGGTTTATTATTAATTATTATTAGAAGTGGCTCATTGAGTCTTTTGTGAGTCTTTTGGTAGTATGACAAACAGACATATTTTACTCATAAGATTTCACTGTTTTGGGGGAGCTTTACTATATACTTCTGGAAGGATTCAAGGCAAACTTGAAGTCAAAATTGTTTAGGATGCTAAAAAGTTAGCTGCCAAAGTCAGTTTTGCCTTTTTTTGTCCTCCATTTTAAAATGGGGTCAAGCCAATAGAGAGTACAACCACATTCCCCAATCTAGCCATTTGATGGATTAATTAAAGAGAATGCTACAGAATTGCCAGGTATAAATTAATGGGTGTATAATTTGTTTCTGCAGGACTCTTGCCAAATTTCCAAGAAAAGAAAACCTGAACAAACAAGGCTGCACCCATTATCCTCATGGAAGTGAAGCAACTCATCACACAACCTCTATATGTATGTTCATTATTGTACTGCCAGAGAATGGCATGTATTTATTAAGCATTTAGAGTGACATGAAAGATTTTTCTGGTATTAAGTGAAGTTTTCAGCTATGACCAGCTATGGCTGCTGTCATGCAATTGGCAGCCAGGCACAAGCTGAAAAGTCGTGTGGCCCTCTTGGAGTACACGATGGATTTTCGAATGCATTTGCGCACGTAAATGACCCTCGACGACCTGATTGCGATGTTGATTCAACAAGCTGAGGGGCCAGGAAATTGGGAACTTTTTGCATGGCATGAAGGCAAGCACACTTAGCAGCAAGTCTGCGCAGGGTACAGCCCACAGCGATAGGGCATACCCCACCATCCTTCTTACACAGAGCTACCAGGTGGATAGGTGTGTCACCTCTTAGGATCAGAGATACCAAAGAAGTGAGCGCCCTCAGTAATGAATGGCCACCTTCACCAGCGGACGGACTTGTGAGGTCTTTGAGATGTTGTTGTCTGAGGCCATCCTGGCCACCTGCAGATCTATTTTGGAAGGAGCGTATGGCTTGAGTGATGATGGCCTCGTAACTGAGAAAGAGAATGATGAAGGGTCGGAGGATAGCATTATGGAAGAATCCGGGTTAGCCCAGGGTGTTTCTGCTTAATAATGTACAGATTACTACTGTATTAGGCCTTTAGTTGTGTCAAAGCTAAGGACAGTGGCTAGAGCAGTGCAGTATAACAAAACTAGGATTTCAAATTATGCTTGCACTGTGTGAACCCTTACAGAGCTAGCACTGTTGGTAATGCTGCTATGTCATCATATTTTGATGCTTAGAAATGTAAAAGTGTGTGCACCAGTACATCCTTAAATGAAATGGCTGCACAAACTTATGCATGCACACACACACACACACAAAAATACATCCACACACAACATGCACACACATGCACATACAACATACACACTCACTCACTCACTCACTCACTCACTCACTCACTCACTCACATATATAAACTTCATTGAATTGTAATGCACATGTACAAACAAACCAATGAGGGGTGGAGTGATCCTCAGCTTGTCATAATTTCCTACAAAAACATTGCACAATCACTTGGCTCTGACACAAACTAAGTGACTTTATGTCATGTGACATGCAGAAAAACAAAACAAAACAAAACAAAACAAACAAACAAAAAAATATTAAGCGATAATTCTATTTCTGCAGCACCAGAGGTTAAAGGAGCTAATTATATCACTTCTCTAGCAGCACCAAGGAAAAACGAGTCTTGGTTGTGGAGTTCGTCATGGAGCTTTATGAAAGCACACAGATTTGGCAGGCCACCCTCCTTCCTAGTCACAGCTTCGTGGAATAAGGTTTGAAACACACCGTTAGTCCACAAGGCAGACACACTTGTGTTCATCATCCCACCAGACAATGTCAGGTCTGAGTTCAGTAGGGGTAATGTGGGAGGGGCAATTGTATGAATTGGCCAGGTCAGAGGTGCTAAAGGCTGCTTTATGGAGGTGTTGTGAGATGGTTTCATAGATGACAGCCAGGACAGAGTCATGCCGCTCATTGTACCGCCTTTGCTTCATACTATTTTGCACAAGTTTAGGACATGGACGATTCTGGCAATCTTCATGGAACAGGGGGCAGTTGTCAGAGTTCTTCCTCTTCCACAGGTGCATATTTGCATTGTAGGGTAGGGTATCATGTGCAACATTGATTGAAAGACTCCTCTGGGAGAGATGGCACCGCTTTAGCCCAGATGGTAGCAGAATCAGGGGTGGTGTCATGAATCATGTAGCCCTGTCTAAGAAGGCTGTGGAGATCTTTCAAGTTGGCTTGTTCCTCCTCATTAGTCACCCGCTTCTTGACTGCTACAAGTAGTGCTTTCCGTGAGTGTGTTGGATACTTCTGCATAGTGTCTCTAACAATGCCAGCTGGTCGAGACTTCAGCCATTTAGCAGCAATCTCAGCCTGTAAGTTCTTCTTTGCAATATTTCTGACACAAGAGTCAGCTGAGGTGAGTATCTGACACTGCCTGGAAACCAGGAGTTGCTTATAGAGAGAGGACAGTGATGGTTAGTTAAGGCCTCCATTTCTCTGTGTGACGTAAAGCCAGTTAGGGCTAGTACATTTGGTAAGACTTGTCCACTTCTTCAGAAATCTCGTAGCTGTTGTCTCTACATTCAATCCAAGTTATGGGGAAAACATGGTTAACTCAATCACTCAGTCACTCACTCACTCACTCACTCACTCACTCACTCACTCACTCACTCACTCACTCACTCACTCACTCACTCACTCACTCACTCACTCACATATATATAAACTTCATTGAATTGTAATGCACAAGTACAAAGCAATTAGGGGTGGAGTCATCCAAGCTCAGCTTGTCATAATGTTCTACAAAAACATTGCACAATCACTTAGCTCCAAACCGCTAACTAAGTGACCTTATGTCATGACATGCAGAAAAGCAACAAAACAAAATATAAAATGATTAAAGGAATGAAGGGATAAATAAGGAATAATTTAGGGATAATTATGGATTATTTTTATTTCTGCAGCACCAGATGTTAAAGGAGCCAATTATTGCTTCTCTAGCAGCTTGCACTAAGAGAATACGAGTCTTGGTTGTAGAGATGTTTAGTTCGACTTGAAGCTTTGTGAAACCACGTAGATTTGGCAGGCCACGTGAACCAATTTCCAATGTAATCAGCTTGGCAGTGTAGCCTGATTGTTGACATGCAGAGAGTAGTGGTATGTATTTGACCTCCTTCCTAGTCGCAGCTTCGTGGAATAAGGTGTCGAAACACACTGTTAGTTCCACAAGGCAGACACACTTGCGTTGATCATCCCACCAGACAATGTCAGGTCTGAGTTCAGTAGGGGTGATCTGGGAAGGGAAATTGTACGCATTGGCAAGGTCAACAGTGCTAAAGGCTGTGTTAGGGAGGTTTTGGGAGATGGTTTCATAAATGATAGCCAGAACAGAATCATGCCGCTCATTGTAACGTCTTAGTTTCAAGGCTATCTTGCAGGAGTTTAGGATGTGGACAAGGTTCTGGCGATCTTCATGGCACAGGGAGCAGTTGTCAGAGTTCTTCTTTTTCCACAGGTGTAGATTTGCATTGTGGGGTAGGGTATCATGTGCAGCATTGAGAACAAATTTGAAAGATTCCTCTGGGAGAGAGACTGCACCGCTTTAGCCCAGATGGTAGCAGAATCAGGGGTGGTGGCACGAATCATGTGGCCCTGTCTAGGTAGGTTGTGGAGATCTTTTAAGTGAGCTTGTTCCTCCTCATTAGTCACCTGCTTCTTGACTGCTACAAGTAGTGCTTTGCGTGAGCGTGATGGATCTTTTCGCATCGTGTCCCTAACAATGACGGCTGGTCTAAATTTCAGTCGTTACGCAGCAATCTCAGCCTGTAAACCTTTCTCTGCAATATGTCTGACACAAGGGTCAGCTGAGGTGAGTATCTGGCACTGTCTTGAGACTTGGAGTCGCTTATACAGAGAGGACAATGATGGTAGGTTAACACCTCCATCTCTCTGTGGGAGGTAGAGCAAGTTGGGACTAGCATCACTCACTCACTCACTCACTCACTATATAAAACTTCATTGAATTGTAATGCACAAGTACAAACAAAGCAATGAGGGGTGGAGTTATCCAAGCTCAGCTTGTCATAATGTTCTACAAAAACATTGCACAATCACTTGGCTCCAAACCGCAAACTAAGTGACCTTATGTCATGACATGCAGAAAAGCAAACAAAAACTAAGGATAAATAATGAATAATTTAGGGATAATTATGGATTCTTTTTATTTCTGCAGCACCAGATGTTAAAGGAGGCAATTATTGCTTCTCTAGCAGCTTGCACTACTCACTCACACACTCACTCACTCACTCACTCACTTACCCACTCACTCACTTTTTTATATATATAATAAACTTCATTGAATTGTAAAGCACAAGCACAAACAAAGCAATGAGGGGTGGAGTCATCCAAGCTCAGCTTGTCATAATGTTCTACAAAAACATTGCACAATCACTTGGCTCCAAACCGCAAATTAAGTGACCTTATGTCATGACATGCAGAAAAGCAACAATAAAACAAAAAATAAATGATTAAGGAATAATGAAGGGATAATTAATTATCCTTTAAGGAATAATTTAGTATGGATTATTTTTATTTCTGTAGCACCAGATGTTAAAGGAGCCAATTATTGCTTCTCTAGCAGCTTGCAGTAAGAGAATACGAGTCTCGGTTGTGGAGATGTTTAGTTCGACTTGAAGCTTTGTGAAACCACGTAGATTTGGCAGGCCACGTGAACCAATTTCCAATGTAATCAGCTTGGCGGTGTAGCCTGATTGTTGACATGCAGAGAGTAGTGGTATGTATTTGACCTCCTTCCTAGTCGCAGCTTCGTGGAATAAGGTGTCGAAACACACTGTTAGTTCCACAAGGCAGACACACTCACTCACTCACTCACTCACTCACTCACTCACTCACTCACTCACTCACTCACCCACCCACTCTCTCCCTCGCTCTCTCACTCCCTTATCAACCTAATTAAAATGCTAATGGCAGAAATTGACTTGAATAACAGGAACTATGATAAAAAATAGTTTAATTAAGTTGAATGTGACGATATACCACAATATTAGGTAGGGGTTTGTAAAGGGGAAAATTGGGACACTTCCTTCCAGAATGGAGTTCTTTACTTGACCGCGAAGATCCACTGGAATCGGAGATTGCTTGACTTCAATACCACAAAAATGAACTCTAAGGAGATACAAATCGGCGGCGGTTGGATGGAAGCAAATGTTATATTTTTCTGGTGTGTCAGCTTCTCGTATTATGGTGTCAGTAGTTCCACTATCTCTGGCAGAACAGAAGGCTGTGAGGTCACCTTGGCCAGCTCTACTTGTGTCTATACTCACTATGACTGGCTGGTTAATCTGTGGGCTGACTGGACCACTTAAAATGACTTCCATGGGACAGGTGATTGGGATGCAGATGGGAGAACAGGGAATGCTCTTGTTGGACCAATATACATCAACATTGTACACCTCAGCTGCAACAGGTATGAAAATGAAATGGTAGATGCCATTTTCTTCATCAACCAGATCCACTCTAGAATCAATGTGGCCTGCTTGAGAGACACCGTCGACCCGCCCCCTCATTGTTCCCGGGCCAGCTTTGCTTGCATCAAACTTGAGCACCACTTGCACTCCAATATCATGTGGAGTGCATGTGCGGACGAACTTTACACAAGGCTTTGAGAGGAGGTTTATTTCGAATACTCCTTCTGGAAGGATGTCACCTCCCAAACAAATTGTCAATGTTTAAATGTCACGTAGCACTGGACTGAATTTTACTCTATATTTACTATTGGTCCTCCACATAAATTGGAAAATTACCTTCTTCATTCTGCCTCATATATTCAGCTGTCAAGGGACCTTGGAATGCTTTGGGGCAAACCACATCCATCCATACCTCACTGGTAGGATCTACTGTCTCAGGGATATGGAGATCACCAAATGTTACCTGGACAGGAGCATAGGCACCAGCCTCATTATCAAATGAAACCTCACCATGCTCTGATTGAGTGATAGTGATTAGAAAAGGAGAATCTTGTACTTCTTTTCCTCCATATTTGATAGTGCCAGTGAACAAGTCTTCCTTTAGAGGATATATCTAGGAGATAGTGATCCTTTGAAATGTTTTCAAATGTACACAGGATTTTTGTCACCGGCACACCCAGCACATGTAGCTGTGAATTGTGCATTTCCAGATCCTTTAGTAAATAGATCCATCTCAACTGGTCCCCTCCCACTGCATGTGCTTGATCTCCTCCTCTCCCTCCTCTGTGCCACATGGTTCCTATCATGACCACACACCTCATACTTTTGTGCATCTTGTTGTTCTCTCTCTCTCTTTCTATCTCGCTCTCTTTTTGTCCACTTTTTTATACATTTATCAACTCCTACTCCTCCCCCAAATTCCTCTTACCTCTCCCCTCCTACTCCTCCTCCCAATCTTTCCTCTCTCCTCTCCCCTCCTACTCGGCCTCCCAATCTTTCCTCTTACCTCTCCCCTCCTACTCGTCGTCCCAATCTTTCCTCTTACCTCTCCCCTCCTACTCCTCCTCCCAATTCCGCTTACCTCTCCCCTCCTACCCGTCCTTCCTTTCTGCTCCTTGCCACTCCTCTCCTTTTCTATTCCTCTCCCATCCTCCTTCACTCCCCTGCCCTCCGCCCCTCCCCTCCCCTGTCCCCCTGCATGAGAAGTTGGACCGCTATAAGGAACTTCCTGCCTTTGGTCCAGTGTGTGATCTCCTATGGTCAGATCCTCTGGAGGACTTTGGCACAGAGAAGCCCAGCCTGGAGCACTTCAGTCACAACTCCGTGCGGGTGTCTTCCTATTATTACAGGTGATTAAGGTGTTCCTATTATTACAGGTGATTAAGGTGTTACTATTACAGGTGATTAAGGTGTACCTATTATTACAGGTGATTAAGGTGTTCCTATTATTACAGGTAATTAAGGTGTTCCTATTATTACAGGTGATTAAGGTGTTCCTATTATTACAGATGATTAAGGTGTTCCTATTATTACAGGTAATTAAGGTGTTCCTATCATTACAGGTGATTAAGGTGTTCCTATTATTACAGATGATTACCTATTATTACAGGTGATTAAGGTGTTACTATTACAGGTGGTTAAGGTGTTCCTATTATTACAGGTGATTAAGGTGTTCCTATTATTACAGGTGATCAAGGTGTTCCTATTATTACAGATGATTAAGGTGTTCCTATTATTACAGGTGATTAAGGTGTTCCTTCCTATTATTACAGGTAATTAAGGTGTTCCTATTATTACATGTGATTAAGGTGTTCCTATTATTACAGGTGATTAAGGCATTCCTATTATTACAGATGATTATCTATTATTACAGGTGATTATAAGGTGTTCCTATTATTACAGGTGATTAAGGTGTTCCTATTATTACATGCATTCCTATTATTACAGGTGATTAAGAAGGTGTTTGTGAGATGACGTTTATAAGAGAGAGAGAAATTGCAATGGGGTGGATGTCCATTCACAAAGTATTCCACAAAAGGGACTCAAAGCTGTTGTTACGAAAATGTGTGCTAGATTTTTATTAATGTGTGCTTGACACATGCTTATTAATGTGTGCTAGACACATGCTTATTTATTTATTTTCCTTCCTTCCTGCACATGTCCAGTGGGTGAAATTTTATTAATATAATGGTGAGTGTATTTGTATGTAATGCAACTGAGCATGTGCAATACAATACGTATATCATTAACCTGCAAAACAACACAAGAGCGAGACAGAGCTACTGCAGCAGAGATGGAGGTGGAGAAGGGCTGGTTTATGCAGGAGCAAGACAGAGCCACTGCAGCAGAGATGGAGGTGGAGAAGGGCTGGTTTATGCAAGCAAGACAACTGCAGCAGAGATGGAGGTGGGGAAGGGATGGTTTATTCAGGAGCAAAGAGAGCCACTGCAGCAGAGATGGAGTATAAGTTTATGCAGGCAAGAGAAAGTCACTGCAGAAGAGATTGAGGTGGAGAAGGGCTGGTTATCGAGGAAAGCTGTACAGGAATGTATGCTTACCTGAGGAAACATGCACGTATGCTTACCTGGGAAAGCTGCATAGGCACCTCTGCTTATCTGAGGAAAGCTGCCAGGCACGTATGCTTACCTGAGGAAACCTGCACAGGCACCTGTGCTTACCTGAGGAAAGCTGCACAGGCATGTATGCTTACCTGAGGAAAGCTGCACAGGCACCTGTGCTTACCTGAGGAAAGCTGCACAGGCACCTGTGCTTACCTGAGGAAAGCTGCACAGGCACCTGTGCTTACCTGAGGTTGCTCCGAATCCCTTCAATCCTGTAAATAAATACTCACTCCTGGGTGGATTTCTTAGCTATAGGTTTCCTTGTAGACATGTTTTGTTTTGTTTTCCAAAAAAAATTATATTCCAGCTTATTGCCTCCACCAAGGAGGGTAGGAGGGTATGTTTCCACCCTAGTGCATTCGTCCGTGTGTCAGCAGGATTACACAGAAACTTACTGATGGATTTTCACAATATTTTATGGACATTTTATGGACAGGTTAGGCAGGTGGCATGGACCAATACTAGATACAATGTTGTGGTGGTCTTTGTTGCTAGGGGCTACAACTGGGCATTGTTGTTTAGGAATGTATTGCATGTGTTGTTGTGCTGGCAACGTGTTTTTTTTTTGGGGGGGGGGGGGCTTATAGTAATTTTTATGTACATGCTGCAAATAAGGTTAGTGTTAATTGGTTAAGCAGGGCTCTTATCAGTCAGCAGGAAAATGGGTGCCAGAGAAGCTGCTTAATGAGCACTGCCATTCAGATGTGGCTGAGTCGATCCATTGGGCTAGCTAGAAGGCTAGGCTTGTGTGTTGTTGATCTGTTGCAGAGCACAGCCTGGAGAGTGCTATATATGGACATTGCAGCTACAAGTCTGTCTGGTCTCCAGCAATGGAAGAAACAGAGAATGCTGGAGCAGGAGGAGGCCTAGTCATGACCGACAATTAACTAATTAAGGATAGAGTTATGCGTTTAACATGCAAGTACAGTACAGTAGAAATGCTGACATCTGCGGTTTGTTGTATTTTTTATCAACTTCTCAAACTGTTCTTATCATTAGAAACACAATGAGCTGCAGTTTTGGTATAGGAATCAGCTCTGTTGAAGTAAGAAAACGAGAGCTACGCAGCACTATGTTGCTATATGTCTACAGCAGCAAAGGAGACCATCCAGGGGACCTCCTTGGGGAGCGAAGGAATTTAGAGTAATTCGTGGCAGGCACAGGCACTTGTGCAGCCTTCCACCGTCCACCGAAGATGAACTTCCAGAATCAGTAGCAAAATCCAGGAAGAGACTCTTAACGAAGACAGTAGCAGTTGTCGACCATTAAAAAAAATTTGCTCACTCTCCTCATGTGGGTATTACTGTTGTAAATGAGTAGATTGGGCATGTGCATAGGGTGAATGGGTGCATAATACTTCTTTAAATTTTATTACTGACAATGTCCCAATATGGTGATTGGTTGTTATGGTATCTTTTATGTAAGCATTTTGTCAGGACTATGAGAGGCAGCAGAACAAGCCACATTACCACAACCATAACCACGTACACAACCACAAAAGAGACAAAGAAAGGAAGCAAAGTCTATTATACTGATAGAACAATCTACCAGGATGGTAAGACTCACTTGAAGTTTATCTATACCAGTATCTAGTAGCTATCCGCCACATGGTGTAAACCACACCCTGGCACACATGTGAAGCACATGAGGGAGGAGCCGCCATTTCAGACCAGGCTAGGGGGCAGAAGGAACTGCTAGCGAAGGAGGCATTGCTAGCACCAAAGTGTGAGCAGTTCAATGTGGATCGTGGACTGGACTTACCTGGCTGCTGGGTGGGCACTCTCAAGGGCCCCAGGGGTTTGAAACCATGACCACCATAATTTTTCGTTGTGTTTTATTATTGTTTTGTTTTGTTTTAGTTATGTAGTTATTTTATTGCTAAGTGGGGTAGGGTATTAGTAAAATTAGGCCAACATGTGCAATGCCTTCTTTGCTATCAGTTCCTTCTTGTCTCCTAGCCTGGTCTAAGATGGCTTCCTTGCTGTTATTGATATTCCCCTCCTCCCTCCGCTCATCCAGTTCATGTGCATCCCGTATCTGCCCGGCCACATAGTGCATAGCTAGCTACTGGTTATCAACTTCACATGATCACTTGAGTGTTCAATGTTTCATTATCCCTGATGAAGGGTAGCATATAGCTGAGATGTCGAGTGAGTAGGTTCAAGTTGATAATCAAGCAAGTCCTTGCATCTGTGATGTCAACTTAGAGGTCATCGAGAATTAATAGCTTTCAGGGGAGCTCCATAACTCTCGGCTTGAGCATAGTTTCTGCTTGCAATTTGTAAGTCCAAGTCTAAATGACATGTCACTTTCCTTTGTCTCCTCTTGCCATTGTTGGGGGTGCATATATGAGTAAGAAAACCTTTCTCAGTTAGGTCATGGGGTCATAATCTGTAGTTGTGATAAGTGCACTTTTTTCAAGTTAGTCATATGTTTGTGGGCGAGTTAATCTGTACACAGAACAAATGCAAATGTGTGTATGTGTGTGTGTGTGTGCATGTGAGTACAAGTGTACATATATGAGAGTGGGTGTATTTGGTATTAATATGTTAGGTCCTATGGAATTGTCGGACCATTAATTGCAGCCAACTGTGAAGTTAACCTTTGGTACAACCATGCCAAATTAGTAGCTCTTGAAGGCTTCAGAAGTGGTTCTTGCCAGTGGTTACCAAACATGCAAATTTCACTTGAGCTCTGACCTCTCCTTCTTCTCTCTGAATGCAGTGACAGAGATGTTGGTGAATGTTCTAACTCTGAAGGGAGGGACTGATGACTTGTCAGTGGCCGCCAATATGAAGGTGGTTCTGGGTCCAAGAAGACTCAAGCATTGCTCAGAGGAAGGCTATTATCAAGAATAAGATCAGGGCGGTGGGGAAGATGGCATGGGTCTTCTCCATGCTCAGGTGAGGAAGATCAGTAAGGGGAAGGGGGGTTGAAGGAGAGTATACATATTCATTATGTCCACAACAGTCTTTGCTATATAACTGATAACTGCTTGTAATCCCACATAGAGAAGTTCATTAAGTAGTTTTGAAGGTTTATCGGAATACAAACAACTCGTCTTGTGGTTGTGGCTTTTTCTGGTGTGTAGCTGGACACCATTGTGTTATATCTGCTGGCTGTGGCTTTTATATTTATCTCTTTTTTATCAACAGTAAACATCTCAAGCCCTTCATGCAGTTCTGGGTTAGGATCAACTCTATTGAGGAAGGCAAACACAAATACTACACATCCCTTCATCACTCAATGACAGTCTGTGTCTATGGAATTTGTTAGGGGTGACTCTTTTCTCAAGTGTAAAGGATTTAGAGGAGTTATAATGACTTTACAATATTCTAATCAACTTGAAATTGTATTCTCTCGACGTTTTGACTAGATGCTCTAGTCTTCATCAGGAATAGATGACTTTGCTAATAATTGCTCATTCGACAGAAGCTCTAGCCTTCATCAGAAATATTGTGTATTTTTCACCACCACTAACCCCCCCCCCCCCCCCCCCAAAACACAGCAACAACAGCTGTATCATGTTGTGTCACTTGCATGTGTGATGATTACAATGGAACCTGATGAATATGTTGTCAGTTCTGCCTTACATTACCTTTGACCCACCCACTCTCCCAACAGCTATTGTAGATTTGAAGGACAAAATTGGCAGCTTTGACAATGCCAGGAAGTATGATCGTGTTAATGAGCGCATGCCACCTCTACGAGACTCTGTGGTCAGCATGTCCAGCGAGATACAATCCCATGGTTGTAGCCAGAGGGGACCCAAAATTCACCTAGAGGGGTTGGCTGGACATAAAAACTAGTGGGGGGAGAAAGGAGAGCATATATGTTATACCAGAACACCACAGTTTGAAAAGATGAGGAACACTATCAAAAGCTTTACTATAGTCCAAGTACACTACATCCAATTGAGATTTCTCATTAAGTGCAATGTCTGCACTGTGGACTAAATGAAGCAGCTGTTGAGTTGTTCAATGTCCCTTTAGAAATCCAAACTAATTTGGAGAGATAGATTGTGAAATGAATCCCATCACCTTTTGTGCAAATTATCCGTTCCATGACAAGAGAAATACAACAGAGAAGGGAGATGGGTCTATAGCTTCTAGCCGATAATTTGTCCCCAGACTTGTATATTGGGGTTATAACATGAACATGCCAGTCTTTAGGGATTTGAGTTTGAGTTAGACTTAGAATAAACAGGTGTCTGACAGGCACAAATATTGCAGGAGCGATGGACTTCAACATGGTCCAAGACTATCCGGACCAGTGGCCTTAGCTAAGTCTAATTTGGAAAGAGCCGAGTAAACATCGTAGCCAGAAATATGAATTTTGGCAAGAGTGGATGAAGGTGATGGTATGGTTTCCAAAGGTGGAAGAAGGTATGAACATGTGGTATGTACTGAATGAAAATATTGGTTAAAAAGATTTGCCATTGCCTTTTCAGATGTGCACAAATGGTATCCATGAACAGAGTAGGAGGAATAGAGTTAGTTGTTCTTGGTTATACGATTGATATAACTATAGCACTTTGATTTGTTTTTAGATAAGTTCTTTATCAGATTTCTTTCAAAAACTGATTTAGCGTTTAAGATTGAGGACTTAACAATCTCTCAAAAGTATGAAGCTTCAACAGAAGGATGCAAATTGCATTTCCTTCTCAGTGAATTGAGGCAATTTAATTGATGTTTGAGATCAGAGTTAATCCACTTAGGGCTTTGGTGTGATCTTAGCCTGACCTTTGAAATAAAAATATTCATTGCCTGACTGAGGATCCCTTTAAATGCCTGCCATGCATTTTCAATCTCACTGAGGGGGGAATCGACCATTTTGTGGGGGTTTTCCTTTCTTTTTTTCTTCTTCCATCATTCTATACCTTCACTATTAAATTAGCTGCATTTCAAGTTTCAACATTTTATTGTCAACCATTCTTGAGTTATGATACTTTTTATCCTCCCATTTCATTGCAACTCTGCGCGATGAACAAGAAGAAGCCTGAATAAACGCCTGAACACCTGATTTATGTCCACTCATTGTAGATTCACCATCATAACCGTGGCCACATAACTCACTCAAAGATAAACCAAACATTTAACTAGAGCATCAGCAATGTCAACTGCTCTAACTCTGTTTAACTTTAAGAAAGCTATAAATTCTTCACGAATGTTACCTTCACTGTCCACAAATCCAAGGCAAACAGGTAATTGTTCAACGTTGTGGCAGCTAACTTCATCAGCAAGAACTGAATAAAATTTACTTTGTTTAACCTCTGCTACTAAGATTGTGTCATGGCCAATAACATTGATGATGTCATTCTGAGATCTTGGAGAAATATAAGTGGCATTCTTGGCCCTTGGTTTATTGAGGTGATTAAAAAGAATAGAATCACTCTCAGCAAAACACTTAAGTAAAGCCAAGAAATTTCCAGGATTTTTAGTAGTGCTGAGATCTTCATTATCACGATATTGTATCTTACCTTTAAAAAAAAGTTGTCATCTGGGTACAATCCCTGGGTGATGGCCTCTTTCTACTTCCAGACATGGCAATGTTGATGGCAGATGCAAAATGATATTATCATGCACAGCCACATTCCAGGAGTGTGGGTTTACTAGAATTTCATTCATATTTAACAGTTTGTAGTTTAACCAAAGTGTCTATATCTAACAAAGTGTCTATATCTAACAAAGTGTCTATATCTAACAAAGTGTCTATACTAACAAAGAAACTGGAGGTGGAGCTAGTGTTTAGAACGCTATGGGGGGGTTGCAACCCCAGAAACCCCCCCCCCTGGATCCACCCCTGATGATAGAGTGTATCATAGATAACTCTTCCTGCAGAGAGTTGAAGAGAGGTCAAGTCATGTACGACTATCATATCACATCAGAGACTTTGGCATTCATCTAGTGTTTCTTCTTGGGATGGGCACTGAGATATGCAGGAGAGCAGAGCGCCTTGTATCCAGGAGGCACACCAGTGGCAGTCTGCAGATACTACCATACAAGCCAAACATATCTTAGCACACTCTTGGGAACTTGGTTATCTCATTGCACTAGGAGAAAAGACAAGTGAAGGAAAAAAGACACTATAATTATATATCAAGTATATAGTAGCTATACACTCTCCACATCACAGCTGATGGGCTCCAGCTTGATTATGGTCTTCACAAAAAATGAGTGACACTATAAATGGAGACAGAACAGGTCAGTAATGACTAGAGGAAAGTGTGAGATGGAAAATATAAAGGGGGCAAGGGAGATGGCAAGAGTGAGAAGGGAATGTGGGGAGGAAGGAGGGACAACAAATGCTGAGAAATAGAGTGGAAACATGAGAATGGCCAGAGGAAGCATGGAAGACACCCGGCTGTTCATGAGCTCCAAGTAGAGCAGGTGACAGCACATAGATACACATTCATACCACATAGCTCCTGTTCTCACCTGCTGCATGTTAAAGTCTGACCTAGAGGTGGTGTTGTCGCGAGGCTAGACCTACTGCTAACTTTAGAGTATTCATGATTTTTCAACCACACACACTGATGAATACAGTATTCTCAACCCACTGTAATAGCTAGCTGTGCATGTTGTTTATAACCAGATAAGTAACTCACTTTCTTATGAGACGGTCATCGACGTGCCGCTATTGTAAGTCATAATAATAAGTTACTCTCTTGCAATACAGACGAGTTGAGTAGGCACAGGCCGACCTCAACTGGGATTGAGCTATCATGACAACACCAAACAAGGCAACACAGAGGACAAGCCGTGGAAGAGCAGCACAGCATGCCCCAGAACTCTGACTCCAAATCCGAGATCATAGCACCATCATTGAGGCTGGAAACAGCAACATGGTACTCATTGGCTTTATAAAGCATGCAGATTTGTGAAGAAAGAGTGGATGTTCAGGAGGAGCAAGAATGGTTTTGGAAGGAAAGAGAATGGGAACAATCATGACTCTTATGGGTCACTCAAGGAGACCTGTACTGACACTACCACATCTCTAAAGAGATGTACAGGATCAAAATGTTGCAAGCCAACTGCAAGAATGGCGAAAGTTGGACGACCTGAGGAACCATTTTGACAACCTCACCTCGAAATGGACCAAACATTATACCATGGTGGAGGAAGTCAAGGAGCTGATCAATATCGATGCTGTGACTGGAAGGATGCCAAAGCAAATATCCAATCATGTAGAGAATGGCTCACCTCAGATGTTGAAGGAGGCCACCCGGATGTCAGATGACTTTATGCAAACTAGGGGTTGGAGTCTCGATTGTATCAACTAGGGGAAGGCAGCCAACCAACACCATGGAAAGAGGTTCCACCAGAGGGATGAGAGACATCAACCAAGGAAGGACAGCAGGGCCTACAAGAACAACGACGGCAGTCCACAATCAAAGCTGACTGAACCTGGTGGCCATGAAAAGAAGGACGGACATGGGAAGAGACAACCAAAATTTTACCCGGTAAAGTGGCCAAGATACTTCAATTGTAATTTCTATGGATATTAAGCCTCAGATTGTCCACCCATAGAAATGGGAAGAGAATACCGAAACTGGGGATGTCAATCGAACAGTACCTATGAGCCGAAAGGAAGAAGAAGACCTCATACATTCTGAAGAAGCAGATGAGGTAATCATCTCAGGAATGATCACTGGACAGATGGTGGAACAGATCTGACTCGACACAGGAGCAGACCAAGTGAAAACCTGACTTGTGCCAGAAACTGCATGGACAGGAAAGGCAATCCAACTGAAAGGCTTCACGGGCATTCACTTCCCCTAGATGAAGTTGAAATTTCTAATTTGGCCAGCGACTAACGACCTTGGTTGTGACACGAGGACATGAGCTACAAAGCCCTTCTGGGAGCAGATTTTCCCAACATATGTGATAGGATCTGAGAAAAGGGGTCTTATGTACAAATTAAAAAAACTGAGTTATTGATTCCAGGTGAAAGAACAAAGCAACGCCTATATTTTGGAACACTTATTTCCATTCAGAAGAAAAGTTATGAAAGCCTGAATGCTAGACGCTGGAAGCATTCATTTTGAGAAAAACGCATTTTAGCTTTTGCAGCTTCCTGTGCACTTGATGAAGCCATTTCTTTGTTAGTTTGTTAACCACGTGGCCACTATAGCAGCTAGTAGGAAATCCCCCCATTTTGTGGGGAGTTCCCATCTTTCTGCATACGCGGGCAGTATTTTCTCCGTGTTACATGGCAACGCAGTTCCATTACACACGTAGCCAGCTTCTTGACCACCAATTTTCTAACCTCACTCTTGCCTACAAAGAAACAAGCAGAAGCCTTCAGACTTCACACAAATGTAAAGGAAAGGTAGTAGATGCCTGTAGTACAAAAAAATAAAAATAGTCAAACTATAACTTTGAGCTTATTTTGGTCATACCACCACAAAACCATTTTTCTCTACATAAGACCAGATCCTATCACATATGGATGTGACTTGGGACGACAGCTCCTCTACCAGGAGGCCATCAATTTGGGACAGACACAAGCTCAAAAGCAAGCTGAGGACTTACCCGAACTGAGAAGAGGGAAGAGTGACAACAACACCAGATGGCACTGAAGGAAAGGATGATCCAGGCACAAGGATGGGAGAAATTGTTATCCTTCACTGGCTTCACTATGAGAACAGGCTGACATGGATGAGAGTCCTACCATCATATGATATGAGATGCTGTAGAAGAAGGCCAAGGATAGGCTAGGAGAGAAGGCACTGCTGCTCTGTGTGCCAGGACCGTCTCATGGATTGCTACTGTCACTAGCATTCAAGCCGGGACAAGACGTACAGGTGCCTAACAGAGTAATTCTTCTGGCCAAGAATGTATGCTGATGTACAATGAATGTGCCGGGTATGTGATGATGAGTGCCAGAAAATGGCCAGGTGGAAATAGTGCGCATGGCTCCTTTGAGACCTACCAGTAATCAATGAACCATTTGAAAAGACCTGGTTGGTCCACTGCCAAGGATGAAGGCTGGTAAGCGCCACATCCTGGTTATTGTGATCATGCTACATGTTGGCCTGGAGCTATGCCATTACGAAACATGGACTGCAAGACAATTGCTGGAGAACTCCTAGCAATAGCAGAGTTAGAGTACCGAAAGAGATACTCCGATTGTGGGGCAAACTTCACCAGCAAACTCATGGAGTTGTACGGACTGATGAATGTGCAGGCACTTACTACCACTTCACTCCATTTCATGTAGAGTGTGATGGTCTCGTAGACTGCTTCAATTTACACTCAAGGGAATGCTGAAGAAAACCTTGAAGACATGGAGTGGACAGTGGGACTTGGCACTTCCCCATGTACTAGGAGAATATCGATGTGCACCACATGAAGCAACTGGTTTCACTCAGTCTAACCTACTCTATGGACAACAGATCATGGGACACCTGCAAAATCTGAAGGAATAATGGATGGAAAGGGAATCTACCCGAACAGGCATGATAACATACATCACGAGAATCCAGGATAGGCTGGAGGAAATCCAGCACCAAGTTAAGAAAAACGATCGATGGAAGAAGCAGAAGGAAAAGGAAGTTTTTAAACATAATGTAAGTATACGAAACTTCAAGGTAGAGGGACCTCATCTTTCTACAAACACCACCAAAAGGGCCCGGTCTGTACGCAGAATGGGACGGGCCATACTCTATTGTCAAATGAATAAATGATACTATGTATGAGTTGTTTATACTTGACCATCAGAGACGTAGAGCCAAGAGACACGTAAATATACTCAATTCCAGTTGCAGGCATTGGGCTGTTTGGCAGCAACCAAAATTTTGGGAGATGATCTGCCCGACTGCTCGCCAGAGGAAGGAGGGGGAGGTGGAGAACTGCCAGATGTAAGAACAATGAGCATAAGTGACAGTGACCGAATCAGGCTGAGGGAACTGCTAGGAAAATACCGTGACATTTTCAGAAGAACACCAGGTTGTGTGAGAGAGCAGGAAATACATATAGAGACCGGTGATTCCTATCCAATAAGTGAACCACTCTACAGAGTGGAAATTACCAAGCTAGTGAGACTGGAAAAGGAAGTCGGATCCTTGCTCTAGGATGGGCTGATCCGACCCTCCAAGAGTCCATAGGCATCCCCAGCCATACTGGTGGCTAAGGCAGGTGGAAGTGACAGGTTATGTGTGGATTACCAAAAATTGAACGCAGTGACAAGAACAGATCTGTTTACACTGCCTAGAATAGACCAGTAAACCGATAACCTGGGTGGAGCCGGCTTGATAATCATGCTTGACCTGGCAAAAGGATATCACCAGATTCCCATACATCCAGACTCCATCCCAAAGATGGCCTTTATAACACCCCAGGAAAAATGGTAGTATATAAGGATGCCATTTGGACTCAGAAATGCACCCTCAGTCCTTTCAACGCATCATAAATGCAGCAATGGCAGACAGGGCAGAGTATACTGCATTGTACATTGATAACATTATCATCTTCAGTATGAATGTGGAAGATCACCTGAAGCACCTGGAAGCAGTGTTTGCATGGATGAGGGACATTGGCCTCACGCTGAAGGCCAGAAAGTGTGCGTTAGCCGTGCAAGCTGCGTATACCTGGGTCACCGAGTGGGAGGTGGACAGGTCAGACTACTGGAGGCCAAAATCAAGGACATGAGGTAGTACCCACATCCAAGAACAAGATGCAACTGAGGGCCGTTCTGGGCAGGAACCAGATTGGACAGAAGCCTGAATGCAAGCCTTCAAAAGTTAAGGGCAGCCTCAGTCATGAGCCAGTTTAATAAGCCTGGATCCCGACTGACCATTCGTGGATACACAGATGCTTCTGGCATTGTTATTGGGGCAGTATCCAGCCAAGATGATGATAGAGGAGCCGATCACCCAGTGGCCTTCTACAGTCGCAAGTTGAAGGGACCCCAGGTTCAATACATGGTGACTGAGCAGGAATGCCTGGCAGTCATGGAAGCAGTAAGGCACTTCAGGGTTTGCCAGTTTGGAGCCAGATTAACTATCGTTACTGACCACAGAAGTCTGAAACACCTGGACAAAGTCAAGGATGAAAACAGCAGGCTGGCCAGGTAGGCCATGGTGCTCCAGCCTTTCCTTTACAACATCATATACTGGGCCAGGCAGCCGGCATGCTAATGGAGATGGCATGTCAAGGCAGGCCTGGACGAGTGAGCCAAATGACCAGACTAGTCCAAGCACAGACAGACCACCCGACCGGGTCCTCTCAAGGAGGAAGACAAGAAAAGTCGACTGACCCAACAGATGGATGACAGCCACCTTAGGAAAACAGGAGGGGGATGTCGCGGGGCGCGACCTACTGCTAACTTTTGAGTATACATGATTTGACCCACACACACTGATGAATATAATTATACCAGTAATCACAACCCACTGTAATATCTAGCCGTCCGTGTTATATTCTTGTCCGATCTTTTCTGACCACTATGTTATTTCCTTTTAAATCTCTTGTAATCCTTCTAAGCTCTCCAAATTTCAACCCATGCTTGTATTTGAGTATTCTAAAGCAGATCTTCCTGGCCTCTGTTCTTATCTCCTGGATGCCGATTTTAGTAGCTGCCTAAACTCAAGTGAGATTGAAAATGCATGGCAGGTATTTAAAGGGATCCTCAGTCAGGCAATGAATATTTTTATTTCAAAGGTCAGGCTAAGATCGCACCAAAGCCCTAAGTGGATTAACTCTGATCTCAAACATCAATTAAACTGCCTCAATTCACTGAGAAGGAAATGCAATTTGCATCCTTCTGTTGAAGCTTCATACTTTAGAAGAGATTGTTAAGTCCTCATTCTTAAACGCTAAATCAGTTTTTGAAAGAAATCTGATAGAACTTATCTAAAAACAAATCAAAGTGCTATAGTTATATCAATCGTATAACCAAGAACAACTCTATTCCTCCTACTCTGTTCATGGATACCATTTGTGCACATCTGAAAAGGCAATGGCAAATCTTTTTAACCAATATTTTCATTCAGTACATACCACATGTTCATACCTTCTTACCCCTTTGGAAACCATCATCCATCACCTTCATCCACTCTTGCCAAAATTCACATTTCTGACTACGATGTTTACTCGGCTCTTTCCAAATTAGACTTATCTAAAGCCGCTCGTCCGGATAGTCTTGGACCATGTTGAAGTCCATCGCTCCTGCAATACTTGAGCCTGTCAGACACCTGTTTATTATAAGTCTAACTCAAATTCAAATCCCAAAAGACTGGCATGTTCATGTTATAACCCCAATATACAAGTCTGGGGACAAATTATCGGCTAGAAGCTATAGACCCATTTCCCTTCTCTGTTGTATTTCTCTTGTCATGGAACGGATAATTTACACAAAAGGTGATGGGATTCATTTCACAATCTATCTCTCCAAATTAGTTTGGATTTCTAAAGGGACATTGAACAACTCAACAGCTGCTTTATTTAGTCCACAGTGCACTTAATGAGAAATCTCAATTGGACGTAGTGTACTTGGACTATAGTAAATCTTTTCAAACAGTGGTGTTCTGGTATAACAGGAGAGCTGTGGCATTGGTTCAGAGGAGATTCTCGCTGTCAAATGGTATCATTAAATACTCTGATCTACTTCCAGTCAGTTCCAGTGTTCTACAAGGTAGCATCCTTGGTCCATTACTATTTTTGATCTACATAAATGACATTCCAGCTACCATTTCTTCATCTTCCCTACTCTTATATACAGACAATACCAAGTGTTCTAAAGGCAGTTTCTGATGTATCCCTTCTTCAAAATGATTTATCCTCACTGGCAAAATGGTCCATCTTTCTTTTAATATCACAAAGTGTTGCCTTTTGAGGATTTTCTCAAAAGTGCCTGCTGTTGACTCTAAATACTTTTTGGATGACATTTGCATAAACTCCAAAAATAGTGTTAAAGATCTATGTGTAATAATTTCAAGTGACCTAACATGGAACCATCATGTATCAAACATTCTCTCAAAAGCCTAGCAGACCTTGAGCCTTCTATGTTGCACTCTCAATCATTGTGACTCGATTAGTGCCAGAAGGTTAATTTTCACGCCTCCTGTTTTTTCACAACTCACCTATTGTTCTCCTGTCTGTGTCCTAACCTGAGGAAAGATTTTATTCTTCTAGAACAAGTACAAAGAAAAGCTACTAAATTTGTACTTAATGACTACAAATCTGACTACAAGTCTCGCCTATTGAGTTAAAACATTTCCCCCCATGATGACTCTTGAACTGAATGACATATTTTTTCTAGTTAAATCTTTAAAAGAGCCTACAGGTCACTTTTAGAACCTCAATTATATAACTCTATCATCATCGTGCACAAGATCGGGAGGTCACACAAAATTACTCCACACTCAATCAAAAGGCAATATTTCTTTTTTAATCGGCTACCTCGCCTATGGAACTCTCTGCCATGTATTGATCTGAATATGTCATCGTCCAAAATTAAATATCTCTTAAAATCATATTTTCATAATCATTTCATTGCAAACTTTGATTTCAATAACTCGTGCACTTCCACTTTCAATGTCCATGTGTAAATTGTTCTAATGTTCCCTCCCCTTGTAATTTCAAGCCATTATTGGCTACTAGTTAATTCTAGTAGACCATCTACATCCTCATATCACAGTCACCTCATCTGTAATTCATGTATACTGTAAAGTGATAATAATAATAATAATAATGTCATTTATAACCAGATAAGTAACTAACGTTCTTGTGACACAGTCGTTGAAACACCACTAATGTAAGTAATAATATTAATAATATTGAGTTACTCTTTCTTCAATACAGACAAAGTTGAGGAGGCACAGGTGGACCTCAACTGGTGGCAGCACTATCAACCCAAACCTACAGTTTGGTTGTAGGCTCTCGAGGAGACATCCTGCAACAGGTGTGACCTGATCAGGTGTGACCTGAAGTACAAAATTGCCCAGAGATTTGTTTTTTTATGTAGACTAACTTGGCACATTATAAAACAGATCACTGACCGCAATGTATTTGCCTGTTGCTAGTACAAATGGACATAGTCTATGCAAGTGATTGGGCTAGGGTTAGGTAAAATAATGGTAGAAAAAGTAGTACATACGTAGATGAAGAAGAATTTCATGGCTTTTGGTCTGCTAGTGAAGGATCTAGGCACCACACTGGGAGTACTTTGAGAGCAAAAAAATCTGTTCAACAACTATCTAGGATGCAAAAAAATCCTCATAAAACAGTTATAGCTGTGTGTGTGTGTGTGTGTGAGTGCGTGCATACATGCATGTCTCTGTGTCTGTGTTTGGTATCAATTGGTCAAACCAAAATAGGATTGATGCACTCCATGAGAATTGCCAAAAAGTTGTGTTTTTTTAACTCTAAGATTTTTTTCTTTTTGGAATCATAAATTTGGGGGCTGTTCCAGAATTGAGAATTGTTTCTTTCTTGTTCTTGAAATAACTTCAACAAATTTGTCACTCTTTTGTTGTCTTTTTATATTTTTTATTATAACATTATTCATATTTAAGCATCCCATTACTGAGAACATGAAAATAAGCCCATCAAAAAAGCACATTTTGGAACTGTCTCATTACTGGGAACTACCCCAACAAGAAGAACTGCAGCAGTGATGAACTGCATTATCAGCTATTTAGTCAACATCCGGGTTTGAAGGCAGAAAAAACCACTGGATCCTTGAAGAGCTTCCGCAGCTGATGTGAAAATCTTAAAATGATATCAGAGGGAAGGAGGTTTCCTGGAATCAATTGGTCGGTCAGGTTAAAAAGATGGCTAGTAGTTTGCTACCTGACTACTTGCTAACTAGATAGTTCAGGCCCAGATGTAATGCCGTCAATTTGTAGTTGGGGTTGCTGGTCAGCTAGCAGGATAGTTTTCTAGAAGCTTATAAGCTGGTCAGCTAGTAATGACAGGTAGATTTCTAGCAGCTGATGTAGCAGGTCAGTTTGTAGGATAGTTTTCTAGAAGCTAATGAGCGGGTCAGCTTGAAGCCATCAGTTTACTAGTGACAGTATTCTAGAAGCAGATGTAGCTACAATCACTTCTTCTCCAAATGTGTAGAAGTTATCAGTGAAAAGCATCAAGTGGCATGTCTCTCTGATCAAGCAGGCATCTTGCAGTTTGTTCTCAACTACAAATAAAAACCTTCCTCTTAGTGTTATCTAACTGTCAGAGTTTACTTTGCTTCTGGTTTGACTGGTAATGCAACAGTGACAGAGGTTAGATTTTTCATATGCTTACTTAGTCGGGGAGGCCCTACTGATGAGGATATTGCCAACTCTCTGGCTGCCACCTCCTGAGAAATAATTGGGATTGAATTATTTAGCTGGCATGGGGAGAGGGAGGGGGAGGAGTCACAGGTAGCAGTCCTCTTTCCTACGAGTCTTTTATTGGGGTACTTGTAGTGGCCTTATTAATATCAATATTTTCTTCCATCTCAACCATCAATATTCAGTGGCCATGCTTGACCATTTAACCACTTTGTAATACCTAATGAAGACACTCGTTGCACTGACAAGGGCTTCCTCTTGGCACACAGTAGTTTCATCTGTCGAGCTCTTTCCCATCACAGACACACTTGCAGCAAGTTCAGGCACTCAAGATTTTGAGGTATTTCCACTTTACAGAGGAAGAGCCAAAAAATTGGAGTGGTCCAGTTCGAATTATGGTTTCTACATAAAATTCAGAATAATGGCAATTAAAATATAGCAAATATATGCTGACATGATTCATTAGCACAAATAAATTCATTGGCTATGACTTTTATGTCCAAATTTTCCGTACTGTCTTCGTGATAATGAAGAACAATCATGTGGTTAAGACCTTTCAGAAGTATACAATTCGTAGCAGGCATTATATACCGGAACCTGAAATAGTTGGAAAGTGCAACCACTTTGAGCCGGACTTATACTCTGAAGAACAAATTCCAGTCCAGTTTCTTGTCTTCCTTTTTAGCAACATGCAACATTCGCAAAGTCCTGAGCAGTGATTGAAGGTCATGGCGGTTAAGATCTTCACCATAAAAACTACATACAGCAACCAGTTCACTCTCACGGTTTTTGCCAGAACATGCTTTAAAAAGGAGTTGTTATACATTTGAGTTGAACCCAGGTTGGTCAAATCTGTCGGTCATACACACCACAGCAGTACTTCAAAATAATTAAGTCTGTAGCTTTTGGTGTTGCTGGAAACTCTGCTTCACCAACTCCTTCTTCATAGTGATGTGGTCTCCTACACCTTCTTGATAAGGTAGCTTCTTCAATGTTAATCTACTCATTTCCAAAATCTCTATCCAAATGCATCCCCTTAAGACTCTTAACGACCTTCAACACTAGAAATTTCAGGATTTTGTAGGTCAGGCTAAGATGCCAAAGGCTCATTTCTGATAACATCAGGTTAAAGAGGAATGGGAAAGTACCCATTTGACTATCAACACACTGGATCTAGCCTTCATTCTGGTATCAGTGGTGACTCTGGGTGCCTCTTGCCCCACAAATGCAGAATATATTTATTGGACATAGTGCTGGTTAAAGCATTAGTTAATACTGTCCAACTTTTGGGAAATATTGACGGCGATTCACTTCCTGTTTCCTCTTTGATTCTACTCAGCATAATCTCTCACTTGGGAGAAAACTTTACAAGTTTTACCAGTTCAAAACATGTAAGACAATCTTGCATAGCAGCAGACCCTTTGAAATTAAGGGCATAGCCATGTAGTAGTGCGTAAGCACTGCCTTGGGCTCAATTTGCTGCATCTTATATAGCTGCTACTCCACCTCTAGCTCCAGCCATTATGCTGGAGCTGTCATAACATTGACCATATAGCTTAAGTGGGTATCACAAAATGAAAAAGAACATCTTTAATTGATGATACGATGCTGTCAGCAGTAGTAAGGAGAAGGTTGGACAACCCAAGATATTAGTCATCTGTCCACCTGATCACCAAAGTAAGTTTGACCTTGTTGGATACATCGCATCTAAGTGGGTTAATATCTAGATTTTTGTCCTCAATCTAAGTCACCATCATCAAAAAGTATATATATATATTATTTTATTTTATTTTTTTAATTATTTTTTTATTTTATTGTAATTTTTTTTAATATATATATTTGGAGTTACTTATTCATACAGTTTATAGAACCCACTTCCCCTTAAGTTCAAATGTTCAAGTGATGACATTAGGGAAATGACTTTTCCCAAACCCGGCAAAGATCCCATTACTGTATTCCACGCTGCACAGCCAGAGAAATCTGTGAAGAAGATGTTGATGGGAGTTCTCTTCATAAGTCACTGACCTCAGGTGGCATCCCAACTCCCTGAAGAATGCCTTTGCTTGAGACCCAAAGGATCCACATGTCTCTACTGCCACAGGTACAAACTTGTATGCCGAGTCCAGGTAGGCGTACTTCTCACCCTTCAAAATCTCCATCTGGGCTGCCACTGCACCAACCTCAGTGATTGCAGCCAAAAGGTTGGATGGGGCAAAGGTGTCACTACAGGTTGCATCCCATACCAAGAGTCTACCACTTGACCATGGAATGATGGACATGCCATCAGGTCTCTTTCCATCGGACCGAAGCAGACCTGAGGGCTCCAACCAGGAAGGGACATTTTCAGCAGTTAATGACCGGTGGATGATATCATTTAAAGCACCATGGTGAGAATGCCTTCCCTGACTGTGCCTGCAGCTCAACCCATGCATACCAAACTGGTCGACATCCGATTCACAGTAACTACAAGAGTGTGGCTGGCACAGGGATGCTCCAAGACGTAGTCCAACTGCTATTCGAACTACGTCATCGCTCATTCGGCGACCCAGTGAGGAAATTGGCAGGGCATTAAGCCAGGCACCTGACTCACATACAGACACTGAGAGGAGATGAGCTCTGGTTTTGGGGTCACTAGCATTCCGCAAAAGTGACTCTGCCCTTTCTAAAATAGAATATCCCACGACTTCTGCTGATGGGAAGCAGGCGGGGCTGGAGGAGGAAAGACAAGGTAATCACACCAGAGTAAAAGGGCAACCTCAATCTCAGGGTACTGGACAGTACCGAACCGAGGGGGGAGGATATGGTGAATGAGATTGGATGATCCATCAGCAGAAGCCAAAAAGGCAGAGGGAGCAAGATGAACCGCACTCCTAATTCTAATTCCCCCCATGGTTCACTGGAAGGGTGACATGTCAAGAAGGGTCATTGTTCTGAAAATCTATATTAGTGATATTGCTGAGGATTGACTTGAGGTGGTCATAGGCTGGGAGGTGACTGGAAGAGAAACAGGGAGCAGAGCTGAGAATGTGCATCATCTTAGGCAGGGCCGTATCTAGGAAAATTTGACCGGGTGGTTATCTAAGAAAATTTGACTGGGGAGGCAGTTGCGTACCCCCATTGGCCATAGGTGTGAAGTATGCAGAAGCTAAAACTATACTTCTATTTTGTGGTGCATATATACGAGGCTAAAAAGAACATTACAGCATTAGAACACCTCAACAAAAACATAACAACAAAATTTAATGTTTACGGTTCTGATTAAAAACTGCAATCATTTTTATTTCACTGACTTGTCTCCAGTTACCTGTCTTTCATAAATATCCTCTGATGGATGTCACGATGAATCAAGAGCATTGCTAATCCACTCAACCTCTCTTCTTTCATTGAAGAACATGTCCAAAGCGAAGAGCAGAAAAAGATATCTCTCACAAGATACACTTCCCACAGATATAGTTAAAAAGACTGTTAAATTTTTATTAATTGTGGGGAATGACTGAGGATTACACTTAGAGAGAGCACAGCTAGCTGTACCTGGCCTCCTTTTAGGTGAAACAGATCCATAAAACTTTTTCCATTTAGTTATTTCTACAGGGAAGTCGGTCTTCTCTTCCAAGGACATAAATTTCCCAATAAGAAGTGATACTATTGCTACTCAGTTTGGATAAATAAATAATTATAGTGGTGGATCAGAGATTCAGCTGCAATAATTTCCTTATGCTCATTGGAAAATCGTGTTTCTAACTGCTCACAATAAATGGGTAATATACATTGATTCTGTAGTAATCAGAAGTAGTCGGGCTAACTTGTCCTGCATTGGCTCGATGGCGCTGAACAGGAGCAGTTCGTAGTTTCACAATTGTTAAATTAATAGACAAGGCTAGCATTTCAATTCTGCTCCAAACTTTCTCCCAGCAGTCATCTTTTCTGGCATCCTGAATGTATTTCTTTGCCGTGTTTACATTCCTGTAAGCTTCTGCAAGATCACACTGTTTATCTTGTAAAGCTAGTGTCACTGAACTAAGGAAACAAAGAACTGCCTGTGTAACAACCAGTGTGACAACAAATTGGCTATCTTCTAGAAGCCACACATATGAACAAGCATCACTTATAGCTTCTCCCCTGCTACTATCTTTGATTCAGCCCATGGTCTCCAAGACTGTGACATATTGGGCTGAAAGAGTCCTCACCCTTGCACTCCAATGGGTGGCACAAAATCTAGGCACATGATACCTCCTTGAACCTGCTTCTATTGCAGTCAAACACTCACTAAGCTCATCATCATCTTCAATCATCAAGAAGTCAAGAAGCTCTTTTCCTTGGTCAGTAGATGCAACTTCAAAAAAAATTCTTTACTCTTGGTCAGATAAAAACCATGTCAACTTTTGAATATCATCCAAAAAGGTTACGGATAGATGGCACACCCGTACAACTTCTGCAAATGGCAAGATTCAAAACATGTGAATGGCAATGAACATGTGGCATGGGCAGCTACTTTAGCCTGTACTCCATTTCTACTTGAATTCATTACAGCGGCTCCATTATACTCTTGACTAACTAGAAAAGACATGCCTATTGCTGAAGTGTAGAGAGCAAAGCATCAGCAATCATTTGAGAATCCATCTTTGCAATTTTAATAAACCCCAGGAATTCTTCATAAACTTCACAATTATTAACAAACTTTGCACAGATTCTAACCTGTTACACATTTGAAAGGTCTTCAGTTTCATCAGCCATGAGACTCCAGTACGATGATAAAATATTCTCACGAATAGCGCCTTTGCATATGGAAATTATTGTATTCTGTACTAGGGGTGTAGTATACCTAGCATTTTTAGCAGCTGCTGAAAATGCCATTAAGATCGGTGTCAAACTGTGACTTCCATTTCACAAAAAAAAACGAAGTTTCCTTCTTCAGTTTTTGTGAACTTGTCCCAATTACCTCGAAAAGCAATGCCCCTCTTACCAAGGGCATCAATGAGATTGACAAAATGCCTAGTATAGGCCTGCTGAATTCCCACTTCTTTGGCCACTAGTGAAGCAACATCTAAACCAGGTTGTTATGTTTTTAGGAAAAGACAAGCTTTCTCATCTGCTAGTTTGTGTGCTTAACTCTCCTTGCGCTTATCAAATAAGCTGCTCTTCTTACCGAGAGCTTTCTTCCATTTATTAAAGCCCATGAAGAAAACGGGGATTTGGTGTCTACACTTGCCATGGCAGATAGTATGCACTATCATTTGATATGTTGTAATGCAACCATGGCCTATTTACTGTCCAGCTTAGACTAAATCTTCTCCCTGAAGTGACAGGGAACACAAAATTAGGTGGGCATTTAAACTTGGACATCAAAAGTGTTAGCTTGTCATCGACATCCAATAAGGAATGCTTTCCAGCATAAAGTGCTGGGTCATTGATCAAAATAATCTTTGACAATAGGACTTGCAGTTGCTAGATCTATTTCAGGTAGACCATCATCATGAAGGGACTCTTCATCATGAGCCCCCTCAACATGAGCTTCTTCATCATGAGCCTCTTCATCATGAGCCTCTTCATCATGAGCCTCTTCATCATTTACTTGCCTCTTCATCATTTACTTGAGAGTTGTCTTCATTTTCCCTACATCATTTCATCAATACTTTAATATAGCTACCACTATGAATCACATGCATGGAGCATTAATACCTTGAAGGTCCAAAAAATGAAGTTACTTTAGCTTGATGACACAGTCTTTTGGCTTTTGGAGGAGTAGGATCTTCAGCTTCAGTAGCCATATCCAACAGTGACCTACTATGACCTTTTGTCATGTGCATGGGCAGATACATGAGTGGCCAAAGCCCCACCTAAAATTTGTTAACCCATAATTAGTCATTAGTGCAATCAACATCTATACATCTAGCTATAGTGTTGATATGTGAAACAGGAGGTCTAGCTTACAAAATGTATTAGTGGTTGATTGTACTGATAGTGCTTGTAATAAACAGACACTTAGCATCATGACAGCTGCAAGATTTATGAGATTGATGGGCCCCTCAATTTAACATTATTCTTGTTGTTGTGCAGGCAGCTAGATGGCAAATATATTTTTTACACTGCTAGCACACTGACAGCTGAAATTAACAGGGTGATGTTTTAATTATATACATCACACAAGTACTGATTATGTGACTTTTCACATCCAAGCCCACCTAATTTTTGGGGGCCTCTGAATTTTGTAGTCAAATATATCAGGGGGGGCCCACCCACCATGCCCACCCCTAAATATGGCCCTGTAATTCTACCAACATAATACAGCTGCTAATGAGGGAGGTGGATAAAGAAACTGGAACATAGGGAGATTGATGGTGTCTGGATTAACTTTAATATAATGGAAAGCCATGAAATGGGAAGTGTACTCAATGAACATATTGCTAAGTGTTGGAAGAGTTTGAAAAACAAGTTAAATATAAGCAGAGAAGGATTTAAGTTTTGGGGAGGAAGCTAAACCAGTTGGGGGTTGTATATAGAGGAAGTTGAGCCAGAGGATATTACAGAGAAGGTGGTAAAGGACATGGGACAAGTTAAGGTGGTGACACTGATGGGAGCAGTAAGTATGAGGAAGTTACAAAGGCTGAAGAAGAAAATTTTCAGGATGTCCAGAGAAAACCGCCAAGGAGGCCATTTATCCTGAGAAATATATATACAAGTGATGGAGGGAGAGTCTGTGGTGGAATGGAGGTGCGTGCATAGTGCAGGAGTTGAATCAGCAGTACTGGGGTTGTAAGTAAAGGGTTTCCAGCAAATCAAACCACTGGAGATGACATGCAAGGAAACTAGTCGGTGTGGAAAAGTGAGGCGGGGCAAAGGATAAGTGGTGGGAATACAAATGGCAACCAGGAGGAAGAGTTAAGTGGAAAGATAATTATGTTCACTGTAACTTGGTAGATGTGGACTGCCGGAGGGAGACACTCCAGTAGATAACACAGAGGGGGTTGAGAAGGAAGGGTCATCAGGTCGAGGAGCACCAAGTGGGGAGTCATCCATCAGGGGTGGTGGGGGTGGATCAGTGGTGGGGACCGGGAAGGGGGGAGTAGAGGACCACACTACTGCTCACATGATAGAGCAATTCAAAACCTTCCTGTCAGAGAAGCACCTATTGACTGAAGAGAATACGTCCAAGGTCAGGAATGTGAAGGACCAAATTTGGATGTGAGTGTGATAAGTTTGCTAAGGGGGTTGGGGAGAGGGGGGGGGGGGGGGAGGGACCAAAGATAAGAAAGTGGGTGGTCGAGCATGGTGTTAGTTAATTGTAGAGGATGGTGGCCAAGGGAGGTGGCTTTGAAGGTAGTGTTGGCTATGATGAAGTTTGATGTGCTGAGGTTAGCAGAAATCTTTCTGCAGAAGGAGGATAAGGTGAAGGAGGATAAGGTGAGCATGGCAGGGTATGAGTGGTACGGCAGGAGTTAAGAGGGTGGGTGGGGCAGGAGGGTGAGTGGATGTGTGAGAGTGCTGGTACATGAGAGTTTGGAATCTAGGGTGAGAAAATCAAGAGAAGGGTTGATGTAGGTTGTGTTGAGCAGAGCGGGGAGAAGAAAAACTATGGCGGGAGGGGTAGTGTATGTGAACCCAAAGGAGTGAGAGTGAAAGAGACAGAGGGATTGTTTGAGGTATTGCAGGAGGATGTGGTGAAGTATGAGGAGAAAGGTTTTGATGTTGTTATGATGAGGGACTTCAAAGCAAAGATTGGATTAGGAGTGGAGGACAACCCTATAGTAATGGAAGGAAGCTGTTGGAGCTGGTTATGGTTTGAGGTCTGGTTGTAGGGAATGAGTTGAAGGCTGTGAGGGTAGGTGGACATAGGAATGTGGGGAGAGAAAGTTGGTCATAGATTATGTTGTTTAGTGAGGACGTGGATGTAGCTAGGGTGGTAGTTGAGGACTCAGGCAAGCTGGATGTGGGGTCGGACCATAACATTCTATGGGGAGTTATGTGGGGTAGGAGAGAGGCACAAGTGAGAAGAGAGCAATATAAATGGAGAGTTGACAATAGGCTAGACTGGGAGGAATATCGGGAGGCAGTGGAGAAAAGGTTCTTGGGATGGAAAGAGGAGGTGAGAGAACTTGAGCAAGAGTTTGGTGGAAACATAGTTGAAGAGATGTGGAGTAAGTCAAAGGAGAAAGTTTTGGCTGCAGCGTAGAAAGGAATAGGAAAGAAGACGATTACAGACAGGTCAAGGGTGGTGGTGGGAGGATGTGGAGAGGTTAACTGGTGTTAGGAAGGAGAAATGTAAGAGTTTGAGGGAAGCAACGAAGAGAGGGGAGAGAGAGGACATAAAGACAACTATGGGATGACTATAGAGAAGCAAGAAAGGAAATAAAAAGGACTATTAGGAAAGAGAAGAAGGAATTGAGGAAGAGAACTATAAGGAAGATCAGAGAGCAGGGTTGGACTAGTTGTAAGCTGTTTTGGAATGATTTAAGAGCAAAGAAGTAGGAGAGAAGGATAAAAGGAGTGAAAGATGATGAGGGAAGGAGGAGGAAGACAAGGTGTTGGAAGTGATGGCAAAACACTGGAAAGAGCTGGGGAGGAAAAAAGAGGATGCTACAGTCAGAATTAGGAATAGGATAATTATGTGAGTGGGCATAATGTGGGTATATGTGAGGAAGTAAGTTGGGAAGAAGAAGTAGAGGTAATGAAGTGTTTGAAGAGAGGAAAGGCACCTGGCCCTGATGGAATGTTGAATGAGATGCTGATCTATGGAGGTAGAAGGTTGGTGGAGGTGATGAATGTGGTGAATAGGAATGAATGCTGCCCAGTGGACTGGAGGAGAAATTTGGAGTTGCAATTTAGACCGAGGACATCAGCTGGGTTGTTAGAGGATAAAAAGAGATGTAGAATGGTTAGAGATGAGAGGTGTATCATGTGTGGTAGTGGAGCAGGGATGTGGGATATTTCTTGGTGTGATGTAGGGGGAATTTGAGAGGAATCAGCTGGCACTGGTGGATAAGGTGGCACAGTGTCTGGATGAATATGGAAGAATGGGTAAGGGTGGAGAGTGGCATTGCTTTTGGGGAAAGGTGTGGAGGGAGTAAGTGATGCAATGATGGAGGAGGTGGATGAGTGTATTATGTATTGGGTAGGGAAGTGGTGGCAGAGAAGAAAGGAACTGTTGTATGGCGAGCTGAGGAATGATCTTTGGTCCCCTCTCCTCCACCTTAGTGACTTATTGCTTCCCATGTGGTGGCCTTAACAGGCTCAGCAGTATCAAGATTAAACAACTATTTGTGCATTACAACAAAAATGGCATATTCTACTCCACAGCTGGAGCATGTTCATGAATTATGCATCCACGTCAGAATGGAACTGTAGTATCCTGCTACTGAACACATGCAACCCATTTTCACTCGCCTGGGCTGGTGCGATCTTTATCTATGCTATGATGACCTCATCCAGTTTAAGTCCCCCCTCCCCCCACCCCTAAGTAACTCCTTCATTGGAGAGCAAAAAGAGCCCCCACTAGGGAGGTAAATGAAATCATGGATTTGTATCTTCCTAACGGTCACTACATTGGCCGAACTTCCCCCTGACCCCTCACCAAAACTGAAACTCATACCTCAGCTAAAACTCACATCTCCACAGCTTCTCAAATCGTGACTTCACAAAGTTTTAACACTAAAAAGACTAGCAACGTGCCTTGAATCCTTCTCTTAGCAAACCAGGTGTCCCAGAGAATCAGGCGTCCCCAGTATTTTCTCCCTTCTTGTTTGGAGGTTTGTCATTATCCTGTCCTTTCCTTTCTTCTTGACCATTATTGCTCTATTTGCATACAACCTCATCCGTGCAATGTTAAACTTCTTTCGAAATACATCTCCAGCTTCATTGCTCAGTTGATGAACAATTTTCCCCAGTATTTACTGATTATATAAGGACCTCACCACGCCAGAGTGAATTTAGATTCACACTTTCTCTGTTTATCCGCCACCAGCTCCAATTGCCAATTTGGAAGATGCTTATGCTTATAAGCTTCTTTTGGCTTCATATGTGCATCATCAATATCTTTTTTTTGCACTCGTGAAATCTTTTTCTCTTGATGAAGGAGTTTCTCAATGATGACTATAATCTGTGTAATCTTAAAACTCGGCATCAATGTGGAAGTCTCATATGTTGCTAGTAGAGCATGCATATAATAAGGAGAATGTTTAGCCTGGATGCTCCTTATGGTATTGATTTTTCATTCCAGATAGTTGGCTGTCATTTGGCTAGATATCGTGAGAATTGCTTAACCACTCAATTACCTTTATTATGACGACGAAAGAAGGGAAAAGTACAATAATGCTATTATGTATAATATTTACAGCGTACAGTGGAAACTATTCATGTTCTGATTAGAGAGGTGTCCTTATTATTTAATTTTAGGATGTCAACATTGAAGGGCTCTACTGCAATAACTTTTACCCGAGAATGGTAGGCACTAGTGGTTCTGTGTTCTGCATTGGTAACAGCATATAACTCATCTGAGAATGAACCTGATCATTGGATAAAACTGATGGACATCCAGAGTGAATACAATTTGAAGCTGATTATTGAGAGGGTGCTTTTAATGTCAACTGAGAGTTCATTGAGAGTTTATTTAATGGATATTCATGTCTACATATAATATATAAACATCAGAGTCATCAAAAATTGATGATGATTCATTACGCTGGAATTTAAGAACTTTGCTATTCCAATGAGTGCTTTATCAAAAAAGTCCAGCTTCTTCCCATTTCCAGAAATACTCAGTAGTAGTGATGATCTACTTATTCCCATGTGAGAGAGCTCCATCCCAACCTGTTGCTGGAGCTTAAGCTAGACAGGAATTGGGTGCAATTCCCTTCCTATGTTTTTTCTGGCACTTGTAAGATGAGACCTAGCAATTAGCATAATAGTGGCTTTTTTCATATTGCTTTAGACATATAACTGAATATCGTTGCTCATCTCTGACCAGTAATACTTCACTGATATTATATATATCAGTAGTCATGTTGAAATGATTACTGCCATGGATCTGATAACTCTCAATCTCTGGGTAAGCACATGTCTTTCAAATCTATAAAAACAGTAGATCTGAAGATAGGAGGACAAAGAACGGAGATCATCCTCCCACCATTTAGAAATCATCAACCTGTGCTGTAACTTACTCACTACTTGTGTAATACAGTTTAGTATCCTCCACTGCAAAGAAGATAGCTCTTTTTTACCATTCTTGTCAGGGTAGTTTCCATCATTCAGATATTCAAAAGAAAATCCCTTTTTCTGCTTCAGTCATTTCAGCATGCTATCGATTCCAATATGTGCCATGTGTGCATGCATGGGGGGGGGGGGGGGGGATAATTGTACAAAGGGGCCTTTTTAATATGAATATAAAATTGGAGTGCTAATATTATAGTGGAGGGCTTAATTTTCCCTTGATACAAGCAATTTAAATGTTTAAAAAAACAGAAAATGGTTCATCTCCAAGGATCTATCTTTTTTTTGTTGCCACTCGCATAATTTGCACAGTGAAGTAGGTCCATTCAAGAAATAAATGGAGGACCTGAAGACTCTAAATCTACCAAAGCATGTCCTAGCTACTTTACTTCTCGATTGTGAGGGAAAGGCATGAGGTAGACATGGCTGTCAACAAGCCACACCTCCTCACATGCTGCCTCAGAATTGAGTAAAAACCACAAAACGGTTACCAAGTCCAAAGGAGACTGTCGTTGATCAACTACCAAAATATTTGCTGTTTGGTTGGTGGAAGTCCAACTGTTACCAAGTCCTTGAAATCAAGTCTTTGACGGAGGCTGTAGCTGAACCTACATCAACACTAGCAGAATACGATGTGTTATGTGCTGATATTTGTGTAGAGGGCAACATAATTACATAGTGTGGACAATAATAGCGACAAGACAAGGCATGTGTTGATTTGTGTTTTGTACCAGAACAACAATAGAAAAGTGTTTGAAAGAGAGTGGACACCATGAAACTCAAATTTGTAGTTTGCACTGCTCGACTTTAATTTACAGTAAAAAAAAAAGTTAAAAAAATGAACGAAAAAAACGTTTAAATCAACAAAAATGTTTGTATTGGATTGATTTTAACAAAAATTAAGGAAACAAGACTCGACAACAAGCTCTTCATGCTTTAAAAGTCAATAATGTTATAAATAGTAGGGGTTCATCAAAATTTGTTGTGGTCTTCATGGCTAGAGTATAAAATTTTAGTTCATGTGTTATGAGAATTGCTGAAATCAAATGGGGGGAAACTTACTTTGAATACATGGATATGTCTACCTTCTCCATAATAGCATTGTCAGTCTAATCTATTTCTGGCCTACACATTACAAAAGAAGGACTAAAAAATTGGTTGGATATATATACACTGGGATTATATGTGGCACCATCTCGTTATCATTGCAGCCAAAACATTTTCCAGTGGGACCTTGACTGCACATATATACATGAAATGCCTTGTTTCCTCTTCATAGCTGCTCTTCATATCTGTAGAGAAAAAAATCAATTGATAGAATACTTTGCTTCAAATAGATATATGATACACACCACACACGAGATGCATAATTGAGGAAGATCCCAAGCCTCTGTGAATAGGTCCCAGGTTCTCAATGAATTCATTTGGCTAGCACAATAAACTTTCTCGATAATCAACTTCAGTTTACCCACTGGACATTTCGGCTAGATGCTCTAGCCTTCATTATTACTGAAGGCTAGAACATTTAACAAAATTTCAAGTGAGTAATGATTATCAAGAAAGTCATTGTAGCTTTTGCACAGCTTTCTCATGCAAATGGATAACTACAGTTCATACCTATATGATTAATTCTTACAGGAAAAAGCAAGCACCTTATTGCAAAGGTATATATATATATATACCTGCAGCCAAAATCTTATTTTCTCATCTGCTACACAATTTTTTGGTTCTACAAAAAGAAGGTTTCTTGGACTCTCCTACATTTAAAACACTATGGAGCTAATGCAGTGGCGTAGGAAGAGGGGGGGCTCCAGGGGCTGGAGCCCCCCCATAATTTCAGGTAATCTAAATTGGTTCTCATTAATGCAAAATGTGGTTAGCTATGCTATCTGGTCAATTCAAGCTATATACATGTAGTAGATTTTAGTTAGTCATTCAATTATAAAATATCCTTAATAGCTAGTGTGTAGCTAGTGTGCAGATAGCACTCAGTCTCACTCTCATTAGAACTATTCTAGCAATCAACAAGGAATGATATCAGGAGAGTGCATGAGGTGAGTTCATGAACCACAATCATTAATTAAATCAACCACTACCACAACCCATCTAGTGTGAATTTATGTGTACAGTGTGTTGCAAAATGATGTGAGCTAATTTGAGATGTCATGGATTTCACCTATGCATTACTGCAACTCATTAAGTTTTCACCCAAGTGACTCACTCTTTTTGACAGCATCAGAAAGCAAGTAGCGCTAGGGAGTGAAGTATCTCCTCCTTCATTGAGAGATCTGTGTCCAACCAGATGGACTCTCAGAAACCGTTCAATTGATAGCATTCTACAGAATTATAGCAACCTCACTGCCACACTGGAAGAAGTTGCAAAGGGAAGTGATGTATATGCTGCAAAGGGCAATCGATTGCTTCATCATATGGAAATGTTTCATATCTTCTTCGGATTAAAGTTATAGTCAGTGCATCTAAACAATTCAGTACCAATCTCCAAGCAAAAGATACAACTCTACAAGAAGCCACACAAGGAGCAGATCTTCTTGTTGCTCATTATCGGTCACTGTGTACTGAGTCCAGATTTAACCTATTTTATGATGATGTTCTTGAGAAATCTTCTGGACTCACAGATGAGCCCTCTCTGCCAAGGTATCGAAAAAGGCCAAAACGGCTGCATGATGGTGAAGAGCCATATCGCTATCATGAACCCAAGGAGAAGTACAGACATATATATTTTTATGCACTAGAGCTTGTAAAAGAGGAAGTGGAGAGAAGATTTGATCAAGCTGATTTTCAAATGATTCAGAAGCTAGAGTCTCTATTGCTTGATGTAGCTAATGGAAAGACTTTACAGCCAGACGAGTCTCTATTGCAGTATCTCGAAAAAGACATTTGCAGAGATCGATTCGTTTCCCAGTTGCCAATGGTAGCTGACATGGTAAAGAATGCATTTCAACATGCTCCAATGTTGTCGGTAACAAGTGTAAGGTCAATTGCTGCAGGCATGAATCAGAGTAACATATATAAGATAATGCTTAGCGAAGTTGACATGGTCTTGAAAATATACTTCACGTTTCCAGTAACTACTGCAATGGCTGAGTGATCCTTTTCCTCATTACGTAGGCACAAAACTTATCTATGAAGCACCATGAGTCAATCTAGGTTGAACAATCTATTCATGTTGTATGTTCACCAGGACAAAACTGACCTATCTAAAGAATTTGTATGCGTAACCAACGTAGATGTAACTATTTTGGAAAACATTAATAAGATTTTTGGTGCGTATTCATGCGTATTCATAGAGTAATACATACAGGAAAATTTGGTGCCCCCCCAATGTCAAACATCTTCCTACGCCCCTGTAATGTTTTCCAGTATAATAGATTCCCTCACAGCATAGCCATGCATTACGACTTTTTTCCTCTACTCCGTAGGATTTTGATTGGTAGCAAGTCTGCAGTAGATGGCTCTGCAGCTTTCCACCGAAGAAGAGCCTCCAGAAGCTATCGGGACGGTCACAGTGAAGTAAAGTCATCATTGTCAAAAATATATATATGCCGTGACCAATTCGGAATCACGTGACTTCTTTCCCAATTCCGTACCAAGGTTATACCCGCCCACGTGAATGAAGTTGCGCGGTGAAAGTGAAGTTACGGCAGCAGAAGGTTACTTTCACAGTGCTACAAAACTTATTTCGTTTAGGAAACTGAAGTTAAAGCAATGGTCGCCAACACAGACACCTCCAGTGACTGTGAAAGTCAGTGTAGCAGTGGACCAGAAGAAGTATTGTGCGACTACGAGAAAAAGAGGCTTGAGAACATTAAGAAAAACCAGGAGATGATGAAAGCCTTAGGTAAATAGCTATAGTGAATATCATTTTAGCGGTTTAGCGGTACAATAACTAGAAATACAATATTGGGCGGAATAAACTTCATAGTACAAAAATTTCCAGTTAGCCACTAGCAATATCAGATCCACAGCGTTTGCATTCTCCCACTGCATTGAAGATATTAGTTTGAAAGGAACTATTGTACTCATGGCTAGCATATCTACAAGTCTACAACCTAAGCTACAGGAAGAATAGAGAGAGAGAGCTCTTGGCCTTCTCTTTGAACCTCTATAAACTAGATAGCTATGTATTGCTTTAGGCCAGGGGTGGGCAAACTACGGCCCGCGGGCCGCATGCGGCCCGCCAAAGGTTTTTATGCGGCCCGCCACCCTGGTGTCGTTAGCTCCGCCCACTTTCTCTCATTCTGGAAGCAAGTCTGCAAGTCGCCCAAGCATTGAGATCGGGGCGCTGAGACGCATCAAGCAGTGCGAGATATTTTGGCAGTAGCCCGTGAGCTGTCGTATGAGAAGGTTGTCTGTGCTTCGCGAGTCTCACACACTAGTGTCCTAGCAGACTCCAAAGAGATAAGTCGTGTCCGTGATAAGTTCTTCATATTCAAATTTTACCCAAAATGAGTCATTCGAATCTATCTAAGAAGCGAAAAATTGTCGACGAATGCCGTGTGAGTCATTCGAATCTATCTAAGAAGCGAAAAATTGTCGATGAATGCCGTGTTTTTAACAAAGAGTGGAGTGAAATGTATTTCTTTACTGACATTGGAGTTAAAGCTGTATGTTTGATTTGTCATGAAACAGTTGGTGTGTTCAAGGAATACAATTTGAAACGGCACTTTCAAACAAAGCACGCTAGCTTTGGACAAAATTTATCAAAACAAGAACTGCAAAAGAAAGCAACTGATCTGGAAAAAAGTTTGAAGCAACAGCAAACAGTGTTTAAGAAAACATTTTCTTCACAAAGTAATGCGACAAAGGCAAGTTTTATATTGGCCAATAAAATTGCAAAACAAAACAAGTCATTTGCAGAAGCAGAATTTATTAAAGATTGCATGGTTGATGCTGTTAGTGTTGTGTGTCCTGAAGTTAAGTCAAAAGTAGAAGCTATATCTCTATCACGAAGAACAATTGTTCGTCGCATAGATGCAATTGCAGTGAATATTCAAGAACAGCTGTTAACAGCCAGTGATAGTTTTCAGTGGTTTTCTATTGCTTTAGATGAGAGTACTGATATTCAGGATACTGCTCAGTTACTCATTTACATCAGAGGAATTGGCAAAAACTTTGAGATTACAGAGGAATTGTTATCTATGGAGTCACTCAAAGACACAGTTACTGGAAAAGATATGTACAACAGTGTCATTAACAGTCTAATCAGGTCTGGATTAAGCCTGTATAAACTAGCAAGTATTACAACTGATGGTGCTCCTTCACTCATAGGTAAACATTCTGGCCTTGTGAAGTTGATGAATGATAAAATCAAAGAAGATTTTCCACTGCACAGTGCGTTGTCTTTTCATTGTATTATACATCAAGAAAACCTCTGTAAGTCTTCTTTAAAACTTAAACATGTTATGGATCCAGTGGTGCATGCAGTGAATTCAATAAGAGCGCGGGGACTGAAACACAGGCAATTTCGAAGTTTTTTGGAAGACAACGAGGCAGATTTTACTGATGTGCTGTACCACACAAATGTCCGCTGGTTAAGCATGGGAAAGGTACTAAAGAGGGTGTGGGACCTCAAAGCAGAGATTGTCATGTTTCTTACTATGAAAGAAATCTCTTGTGACTTTCCAAAGGAAATGGAGAGTGACGAATGGGTTTGTGATTTTGCATTTGCTGTGGACATAATGCAAAAGCTGAATGAGCTAAACACAAAACTACAAGGCAAAGGTTTATTTGCTCATGAATTATACCTGGAAGTGAAAGTCTTTCAATCGAAACTTAAACTTTTAGCCAAGCAGCTGAATGAGCAAAACTTTGTTCATTTTCCTCTGTTGAAAACACGAGCGGTTACACAAGCATTATCAGACAAGTACTGTTCCCAGTTGATGGCTTTAAAAGAGGAATTTATCAGAAGATTTGCTGATTTCAAGGCAATTGAAGGACAGTTCGATTTGCTCAGCTCACCTTTTACCTGTGAAATTGAAACAGCTACTGAAGAACTGCAGATGGAACTGATTGATTTACAAGCTGACAACTCTTTAAAGAGGATGTTTGAAAGTAAAACACTGGTCGAGTTTTATGCATCTCTGAACTCTGAAAAATTTCAAAATCTGAAAAAATTTGCAAGAAAGATGTTTGTATTGTTTGCATCGACTTACATTTGTGAGCAGACTTTCTCTATAATGAAAGTTAACAAGTCAAAGAACAGATCTCTTCTCACAGATTCAAATCTTCAGTCAGTGTTAAGGATCAGCACAACCAACTTAACACCTGATTTTAACAAACTGGTAAACGACTGCAGTCAGATGCATCATTCTCATTGACATTGTTCTGTTACTTATTGAGTTACTTTGTTTTTCAAATAAATGTGATTCATGTGAAGTTTCTACTTTAAAATATTAATATAAAAAAATTTGCTATTTTTTCATTAAAAACTTTTTTATTTCATTTTAACTAAATATACTATGCGGCCCTTTAAATTTTTGAAATTTCTGAATGTGGCCGTTGAACTGAAAAGTTTGCCCACCCCTGCTTTAGGCAGTAAGGGGAAATGAACCAGCTTTTCATTATCAGGCTGACCTTTTCTATATTTGAAGATTTTCAATGGGTTGTGTCATCCTTGGACTCTGGTACAATAGTTTAGTTGTCAATTAGTATCTGTATTATTTAAAAAATGGAAATGGGTAAAGGTTGTTAACTTTGAGAGTGTTTGAAATAGTGCTTTAAGCTGAGCATGCTGCTACATGTATATAGTAGCAATTGATTCAGCTGCTGTACATTTTTGTAGCAAAGAAGTCAGTTGGTTTACTGAGAGGCTTACTTTTCTGTGTAACTTGGCTGGTGATATTCTGGAATCATCTATGGCTGTCCAAAGTTTAAAGTTCTTTCTCACATAATACTTGCTAGAGATGTCGGTCCAGTGCTAGGATTTATGTCTGAGTTTTGAACATCCATACAAACCTGCCAGAATTGTCCATGTCTTATGTACAAATAAAAATAAAAAACATGCTCAAGAGACAATTCTCATACTGGAGTCTCAGAGGCACAGAACTGGCCACTGATACTCAACTGGAATATCATAACTCTTACCAGATGAACATGAAAAATTGAATATTACTTACCAAGACGACGTCACGTACGCATAATTTCAGTCACCAGGATGGTACTTTTTTACCTAAGAACCTACAGGCAATTTGCTCGTGGCGGCGAAGGAAGTTCTCTGTTCCCCATGGTTACAAAAAGTAGCTTTCTCGATCCTTTGACTAGTGCACTTATAGCTTCTCCCGCTTCGTCCTAGCAAGTTAGTGTTTTAGCGTACCTCTTTGCTTAGTTTGTAAACTTTGTTTGCTAGTTGGGCATCTGTTAGACTGCTAGCATTGCTCTGGTAAGTGTACTATAGATGGCTAGTTACTGAATTATAACAAAGGGGTTGTCCCAACCCATGAATATTTCTAAATTATTTTCTCACCTCATCTTTTTAGCAGACATGAAATCTTCTGTGAAGAACATCACGTCTTCGTTGGCGATTGAGTGGCCGGTTACTTAGGTGAGTTTTAGATATAGCTGAGACATTTTGTTTGTTGTACTCTGACATATTTTGTTTAGGGGTCGACTTCTCTACCTCAAGGACACAAAAAGATGCTGTCGTTATTTAAGTAAGTAACTTCTGAGCTTTTACTAAATAGTCATTAGGTTGTAACTAAAGAGAGCCAACTTTAGCCAACCATGTCAAGAAATATAAATTGATTTTGTTTTTCCTCAATCAGGATTTGGCAGGGGAGAGGTGGGACACTTCAGGACTCTTCGCTATAAACAACCAAGTTACATCCTGATGTGTGCAGCTGTCTAACTTTGGGGACCTTCCTCAGATATCGACATGTATGCATATATAATATACCACTGTACTCATTGGTGTATTAATTTATTTTTGTAATAAGCTTTGAAGCAATCTGTAAGGCACATTGATGGTTGTGATAGGTGCTATATACACTCATACAAAAGGTGATGTTTGCCACCCTCATTTCTTATGCTACGATCAATACAGTCCCTTCCTTTCGTTGTCTTCCTCTGAAAGTGACGCAGTTGTTGAAGGCGCTCCACACTCTTGAGGTTTGCCATGGAGGTTGATCTTAGTGCGTCCAGCTCTTATAAAATGAGTGATCACTGATATATGTGTGAATATATAATTGTAGATGTAGTGCCTTACACTAACTAATTTTACATAAATTCATTGCTTGGATATTTTGGCAGTATATTCATTGGTTTGTCTACCAAAAATTGCAAGAGTTGGTCAATAAAAAAAAGAGAGAGAAGTCCGAAGTCCTTAGGTGTCCTGGGTGCCATTGACAGGTTACTTCCAGACCACAGTAAAGGGTGCTGGAGTGGGAGCTATATGTCTTCTGTGATAATGGTTGGACAGTATGTTATACTCACAACATAATTATGAACAAGAAATTACCTGTTCCAACCTCTGTCCAGGTATACTGCTGCAAAGTGACTGAGGCTACTCTCCCTCTTCCTCTCCATCGCCATTCCACCCCTTCTACTTCCAACACCCACACTACTGCCCCTGCTACAGCATTGTATTCCCAAGCTACTGCCTACCGTACTGCTTCCTGCTGCATATCACTAATTCCCATTCTACCCTGACAAGCGTTACTGGCTCGACCCCCTATCAAAGCAGCCCCACCCTAGTGTTCTTCATTACCCACACTACTTTCCCCATAGCTGTCACTACCAGTTTCACTAGTATACTTCACACTCTCACCTGATCAGTTTCCATATCAGACATCATTGCTAGGCACTCCTCACTTGAATAGAATTTTCTGGCTATTTTTACTAAAGCAGGAAAAAGCAACTGCTAGTTTGTTTGCTTTCAGTTGGATCATGGCACCAGTGTACCTTAGTTGTGGTCTGTGCAACTACAACCTTTTGTGGTTCTTATACACTGATAAACCGTAGCTGCTGTTGACGAAATTTGTGGCCCTAGTCCTCACAACTGTTTTGCATGTCATGAATCCGTAACACTCTTCCTGCAGACTGAATTAATTGTGTCACGATTGTCGTTTTAAGACATGTCGTCTGACTGCCTGCAACTACAACATTACATAGAGAAACAAATGGACAAACAAAATGGCATAAACACAAAGAAATAACTGTACATTATATTAATTGTTAATAAGGAAGGAAATATTTAGGCCAAACACTCTTAGATTTCTCCCAACCAATGATTTCTCCCAGCCAATTTATAAAAACATCATTGATATCGACACCAAAATAATAAGCTTGACTAACAGCTGGCGGAATGTTTTCCACTCTGTAAGTATTTCAGTGGAAATCATGGCTGTCTTCACTGTTTCTTCTCCATCCAATGTTTCTGCATCTCTATCTTCTCCGTAGTGAGCAATCAGTTTCTCAACAGACGTGTCTCCATAAGTGGAAAAAGATACTGAATCTGGTTTTGGAACTTTACGTGGATCGAATATAGACAATGCTGATACAACAGCGTTGGATGAAGAAAATTGGCTTGTTATGTTGGCCTTTAAATCAGCAACAAAAGGCTTACCAACAACATTCTGGAACGAAAGTATTTTATCAGCGTCAATAGACACCTTTGTAGATGACTTCAAGTCTTCAACGTTTTCAAGAAGCTCCAACACCCAGTTCGCTCCAGGCAAAACTGCATCATCCTAGGATTTAACAGTAGCATCAACAAGGAATGATATCAACGAGAGGTCAAGCTGCTCTGCCTGAAGTGCTTTGCTGAGCTTGGCTACTTGTGGTAGAGTGAAATCAAGCAAATATATAGCTGCAATCGTAGACAATTTGCAGAGGGCACCATGGATTCCAAGAGCTTCTGGCTCGTGGGACGTCTCGTAGATGTTCCCAATGGTGATTACAATTGCAGAATAACTTGCTTTGACACACCTTTCATGTGCCAGCCAGCGTGTGTCAGATGGCTTGATCCCTTTCATTTCTGGAAGTTCAAGAACGTGCTGTACCTCCTTCAGACACTCTGCTCGCTTGGGGGAATTGCGAAAATGCTTCCAAAGAGTAGTCAATGTTCTGTAAACATGAGCAATTCCAGGAGTTTTATTGGCAGCTTGCACACAAGCCAACTGCAGTAAGTGACAGTGGCAGTGTATAAACAGAGCGTGAGGAGTATGTTTCTTGATACGTGCCTGAACCCCGGTCTTTCGTCCAGAAAAAGTTGCAGCTCCATCAAATCCCAATCCAACTATTCTTCCGACTTGTAGACCTTTCTTCTTTAAACAATCGATGAGATTAGAATAGATGGTCTCTGCATCAGCCTTCTTCAATGGAATAAGCTCCAGAAAGCACTCTACTGGTACACCATCTTCCTCCCAGCGGCAAAACACAGACAATTCTTCTACGTTGGTGACATCTGTGCACTCATCTGCCATGAGGCTGTACATAGGTGCCTTTTGAAGTCGCTTCAGAATCGACTCCTCCACCCATGTCCCCAATGATTCGATGAATTCAACCACAGCCAATCTTGATGTGTACACAGAATTTCTTGGTGCAGTTTCTAAGAATTGCTTCAAATGTTGGCTGCCACATCGAACCACCACGTCAACCAGCTTCTCAAATTTTGTCGAATGTGCAACTTGTTCTTTCGTAAGAAAATGAGTGAGTAGGATCAGGCACTTCACTGCAGCTCTGTTCTGAGCTCTTTTGTGAGCTAAAACATTCTGGAGTTGCTGTACAACTGTTCCACCTTTGGCTGCTCCTTTAGCTGCAAAAAGAGCTTGAGTTGCATGGATATGGAAGTCACTTCTCGCATGAGCTTTCATTTTTTCAACAGCTTTCTTCCAATTTCTGCAAGGTTGTGTGACCCACACTCCTCCAGTACGCTGCAGACCAGATTGCTTGCAAACCTTGCAAAAGGCACCATCGCTATCCTCGTCATAATAGAGCCAACTGAAATCTTTCTCCCAGCTCTTAGAGTATTTTCTCTTCGTGGATACAGAAGAGCGGTGTTTGTTTTGCTTACTTTTCTTTGAAGGTGGAGGACTAAGGCTAGGACTAGATGCCTCGACATGCTCAGAGCTATCTGTTCTGCTATCTTCGCTATCGCTGCTATTAGCATGAGAAGAGGCTTGAGAAGTACTTGCAAAGTATGAGCGAATATCCATATTAATATGAAGAGAAATCAGCTAGTAAGGTTTCTTTTATAGAGACTTTAAGACCATGACATAATGGACTGAGTTAAAAATACTGAGAGAGAGTGGGAAAGAAGGAGGGAACTGAAGAAGTGACAAACCTACAAAGGAGAACACGTGGTGGTGTGTGATGACTTTAAGACCATGACATAATGGACTGAGTTAAAAATACTGAGAGAGAGTGGGAAAGAAGGAGGGAACTGAAGAAGTGACAAACCTACAAAGGAGAACACGTGGTGGCGTGTGATGACATCATGTCTAAGATTAGACTTGAAGACCATGACATAATGGACTGAGTTAAAAATACTGAGAGAGAGGGAGTGGGAAAGAAGGAGAAACAAAAGAAGTGACAAACCTACAAAGGAGAGCACGTGGTGGTGTGTGATGTCATCGTGTCATGACACATGCTCTCCTTTTTCCAAGCAGCTACAATATCATGAGAAATATATACAGTCTAGCCATAGTTCGGTATAGCATAATGCCATTGGTAGTCAGTCAAAATATATAGCTATCCTCAGACATTGTAAAAGCAAAAAAAAATATGGGGGGATCTTCCCCCCAGACCCCCCTTTTACGACTTATGAACATGTTAAGAAAATATTAACAAAAATTAGGGCACCAAGTGACCAACCATTTCCACCCCCCCCCCCCCCCCCCCCCTAGAGAACTAGAGAAAAATTGTGTATGAAACCTGTTGTCCATGATTTTGTAAGAAAATGCATGGAATGCAACATAATTCGATTTCACAAAAGCCCACCTCCATTATACGAGTGACAAGTGACTATATCTAATCTATATATGCTGATTGCCGTAGCATGCAACTTCAGCAAATATTTAAGATGGAATGTTGTACTAAAGATTTTAGAAAAAGTGCATGCCATCATAAGTAGCAGCTATATATACAGTTAGTGCTGCAAAAATACCTGTGGGTAAAACACTTTCGTACTCCATGCGGAAGCCCAGGGTGCACGTCCCCTTTCCGCACCATCCAGGCTCTCCGCCCCCCCTTATTTTTCCATATCTCAAGTTCGCCCCCCCTTGGCAAAATTTCTGTATACAACCCTGAGTAGTTCATTACTTAATAATGACCAAGTGTTTAAAAAAGCACTGCAGTCCACCACCACTTCTTGCAGATGCTAATGCATAGTACCTGGTTGAGTACAACAACTGTGGGCTGTTGGCAGTAAGTCATCCATTATGTATTCTAGGAAAAGAAAAGTTGTTCACTTTAGAAAAGAGAAATAAGAAGGAAAGTTGTGATTATTAGCACTAATGTTATTAGCACTAATGTAAAACAAGTTTTGCTAACATGCAATATTCATGAACATTGTAGAGTAGTGCAAATTTAGGCCACCCCATTCCTCCACCCACCTCTACTGACAGACCACTTCCTTTGAGAGACCTGTTTAGTATTTTATAGTCACAGACTACTGTTTTCCAGAATGTCCACATTCTGGATCGAAAGCCGATGCTTCAAAATTTAAGCCTCAAGGAGAGGGAGGCTTCTATTAGAGAGCAGCAACCATTTGGGGGGACGAGAGCAGGCATATCACGTGGAAAAGTAAAGATTGAGATGGCAACTGGGGAAAATTAAATTACACACAGCAACTTTGAGAGCTACTAGCAGTCGTCTTCTAGAATAACTTCACTCTGTTCAAGTTCACCAATGTTCTGCAGGAACAGGGAGCTACTGCTCAAGGGAGAGAGGCACTTATTACCTGGACCAAGCTCAAACAATACTGTACTATTGCGCATGCTATGTGTGAAATGTAGAGAGCGAGCACGGGTCGGTGTGTGTGTTAAAGAGCAGCTACTGTTTCAGAAGTGACCACTATTTCACTCGGGAAGTGGGTGTGGTTCATTATTAGACAGCGGCAACCAAATAAGAGTGACTTTTGTATAGAGTTAGTTACCATTTAAATATACTTTAGGTATGTTCTTATGTAAACTTGCATTGAAATAGCTTCAGGCGATTTATTATTGTCAGTCTCGTATAAACTCTGTCTTCATAACACCCCTGCTATATATATGTCCGGCACTTAATCAAGAATTCTCTCCCATTATTGTCACTACTACAGATCAGGCATGAAGGGATTGATCCATATTTCATCGATGGACAAGACTCCTCCCACTCTAATTGGATGAGATTTGTTAACTGTGCCCGAAATGAAGATGAACAGAATATGCTGGCGTACCAGTATCATGGCAGCATTTATTATCGCACATTTAAAACCATATACCCCAAATCGGAGCTCTTGGTCTGGTATGGGGAACAGTATGCCAAGGAGTTGGGCATACATCCAAACACTGACGGTTAGTATGCATTATATTGCTACAGCACATTCATGGCATAATAAATGTTTGCTTCTTGTTATAGCCTGCACTGCTAATTTCTGTTGCCGTGGTTGTGGAGGATCTTTCTCAGAAGAAACTTCCTTTCACATCCATTTGAAGTACAGTTCAATATGTGCAAGGACTCATCCACAAACCTTTACTTGTCTCAAGTGCCACCAACATTTCACACAACTCGAGTGCTTGCAACAACACATTAGGAAACATGGCAACTTTGCTCAAGACAAACAATGCTCCTATTGTGGAAAGAGTTTCAATCAGAGTAGGGGCCTACAGAGGCACATCAGGACACATACAGGAGACAAGCCATACAAGTGTGAGTACTGTGGAAAGAGTTTCAATCGGAAGAACAACCTACAGAGGCACTTCAGGACACATACAGGAGACAAACCATACAAGTGTGAGTACTGTGGAAAGAGTTTCAATGATAAGGGCTACCTACAGGTGCACTTCAGGACACATACAGGAGACAAGCCATACAAGTGTGAGTACTGTGAAAAGAGTTTCAATCAGAGTGGGGACCTACAGAGGCACTTCAGGACACATACAGGAGACAAGCCATACAAGTGCGAGTACTGTGGAAAGAGTTTCAATGATAGGGGCTACCTACAGGTGCACTTCAGAACACATACAGGAGACAAGCCATACAAGTGTGAGTACTGTGGAAAGTGTTTCAATTGGAAGAACAACCTACGGAGGCACTTCAGGACACATACAGGAGACAAGCCATACAAGTGCGAGTACTGTGGAAAGAGTTTCAGTGATAGGGGCTACCTACAGGTGCACTTCAGGACACATACAGGAGAAAAGCCATACAAGTGTGAGTACTGTGAAAAGAGTTTCAATCAGAGTGGGGACCTACAGAGGCACATCAGGACACATACAGGAGACAAGCCATACAAGTGCGAGTACTGTGGAAAGAGTTTCAATAGTAGGGGCTACCTACAGGTGCACTTCAGGACACATACAGGAGACAAGCCATACAAGTGTGAGTACTGTGAAAAGAGTTTCAATCAGAGTGGAGACCTACAGAGGCACATCAGGACACATTCAGGAGACAAGCCACACAAGTGTAAGTACTGTGAAAAGAGTTTCAATCAGAGTGGGGTCCTACAGAGCCACATCAGGACACATACAGGAGACAAGCCATACAAGTGCGAGTACTGTGGAAAGAGTTTCAATCAGAGGAACCAACTACAAAGGCACTTCAGGACACATACAGGAGACAAGCCATAGGATCCTAAGTGTGACATTATGGACGGTTAAAATTTTCACCCTTCATTTCTAAAACCATCACTCGAAAGTGGCTTTAAAGAAACCAATGTGGGTACACTCTGTCTTTATAATTAGGACCACATGCATGCTGCTTCCACTGCCAGAAGAAACTCATTCAACATGTGCACCACTAAATCATATGTGTAGCATGATGAGCCTGTTTATTTATAATGTGGTCCTGTGTGAGATGTTTGATAGATGCATGGTGATATTAAAATTAAGACTGCTTCATTAGCACCTCTCCTTGTTCAATACGGTGTAGGTGTCCATGTGATGTGTGTGTGTGTCCATGTGGTGTGTGTGTGTCCATGTGATGTGTGTGTGTGTCCATGTGGTGTGTGTGTCCATGTGATGTGTGTGTCCATGTGATGTGAGTGTGTGTCCATGTGGTGTGTGTGTCCATGTGATGTGTGTGTCCATGTGATGTGTAGGTGTCCATGTGATGTGTGTGTATTCATGTGATGTGTCCATGTGATGTGTGTGTCCATGCAGAGGCGGAGGAAGCTATTGAAAGTAGGGGTGGCACAGTATTAAATTATATTAAATCATCCCCCCCCCCCTCCCCCCCCCCCCCCCCCTCTCCTCAGGAGCATAGGGGCCAATACAAAATTAACATACTGTAAACTACTGCAAGTGCAAGACCAAGTTTGAGAGGGGAGCCCCAAGATGCATTTCTCAGCAAATTACTATTGTAATAATCAAGTTTTGGGGAGGGGGGGGGCCTCCTGGCTACACCCCCAGTGTTATGGTTACGTTTGTCACAAGAAAAAATTATACTTTAATGCTATTTGTTATATTCGGTTCACTGTGAAACCTACAAACCTACTCCGGACTGGACCATGGATTGGACTATAATATTGTATGGACTGAAGATGGACGTTAATTTTATATATAGCTATAGCTATATATTTTGTTATATGCTGCAAGGTCATTTTACATTAATGAGATGATTATATTAATAACAAAATGCTGAAGTAAACAAATAAAACAAATCTTTAAACGTGTGAAAACATCAGTGAGGCTATTGTTGCCTAACAAAGCCACATGCACTGCCATTTGTAAAATATTAAATGTCCAACCTCAGTCCAGAGTATATACATGTTTTAGTAGTTACCCTTATTAGGCTACAAAAAAGACATACAAATCTATCGAGCAGCAAATTTTATTCCAAGATTCAATATAGTCAGTATTATTATTGTATATATTACACAAATGTTTCATCCGCCTTGTGTTAGCAGACGTAAACAAACGAGCAATTTCTGTTAGACCCAGGACATCTGTTTGCTCTTTGTGTGCATGCAACAATAAAATTTTACGCTCTTCGGTCATGGTGGATCTGCCTCCTTATGTCCACAAATAGCCAGGCCTTGTCGCAGCAAGAATTGTAGATGTTTTAACAATAGAATTCTATTCTCTGATTGTGTCTTCACAGCTTGCGGTTCCAGTTGATCGATCACACTAGGAGCCTGGAAACATTTGGGTCTAAGTACAACCTCTTTATGGCACTCACTAACTTGATGACGCTCGAATCTTTCCCGTGCTTTCTTCCAGTTGCTGAATCCATCAATTATAAATGCATCTTCATAATAGTCAGTAGGCCTTTGTTGTTGCCTTGAAGACAATACAGGCAGAAATATTTTCTTTTCGTTGCACAAAAATGAATCCATTTGAAGTCTTTGTACCATCTGGGATTTAAAAACCGGAACTTCTGTCCAACTTTCTGTCTGGTAGAAGCTATTGTTGCCTTATCACAAGGTTGATATGGAGTTGCCTCTTCCACCACACTACAACACACACTTGTGCAGGGTAAGCCTTTCCTGACCCTATTTAAAGACAAAAAGGTTTACAGTGATACTCAGCTAGCTGTAGTTTAGCTATCGATATCAAGTGTATCAAATAGTTACAGACAAATAAAACTTACTCAGTTGACCGAGATGATGTCTCGACGTCAGCTTCATCAGCATCTGCTTTATCAGCATCTGCCTCGCTAAGGTCACTGCCAAAATTTAAAGATGGTGAATGTCTTTTTTCTGGGACGAAGTAACTCATTATGTCGCGTTGCCGCTTCATCAGGACTCAAGCTCTCAACGCAAAGAAAACCAATCCCTAGTCTCTTCCCTCCTTTTTCATCGTGTATCACGCGTGCGCAATGGACAAATTTTGCCCCCACATAGAGAATATTGTGGGGGCACGTGCCCCCCCTCCCCCCCGGTTCCGCCGCCTCTGAGTCCATGTGATGTGTAGGTGTCCATATGATGTGTGTGTGTCCATGTGATGTGTGTGTATCCATGTGATGTGTCCATGTGATGTGTGTGTGTTCATGTGATGTGTGTGTGTTCATGTGATGTGTAGGTGTCCATGTGATATGTAGGTATCCATGTGATGAATGTGTCCATGTGATGTGTGTGTGTTCATGTGATGTGTGTGTGTTCATGTGATTGTAGGTGTCCATGTGATGTGTAGGTATCCATGTGATGTGTGTGTCCATGTGATGTGTGTGTTCATGTGTTGTGTGTGTGTCCATGTGATGTGACAATGTGATGGTCCATGTGATGTGTATGTGTCCATGCGATGTGTCCATGTGATGTGTATGTGTCTATGTGATGTGTCCATGTGATGTGTATGTGTCCATGTGATGGTTGGGTGTGTCTATGTGTATGTGTCCATGTGATGGATGTGTGTGTCTATGTGTATGTGTCCATGTGATGTGTGTGTGTCCCATGTGTATGTGTCCATGTGATGGGTGTGTGTGTCTATGTGTATGTGTCCATGTGATGGGTGGGTGTGTCTATGTGTATGTGTCCATGTGATATGTGTGTGTGCATGGTCATGGTTGGAAGACATTTCTCCAAGAGGGAAAAAAAGGTCTCCAAATTTGCTAACACCGTTTCATTTAGAAGGGGGTGGGGGGGCAGGGTGTGCGGGGGGCCTCCCTTGGAACCTTTTTGCCCCCCCCCCCCCCCCCCCTTGGAAATTGTATTATTAAAATTCATTGTTGATAAATGCTTTACAAAGTGCATGAGCAGTGACAGTATGCATATGTAATGACATAAGAGTCTAAATGAGCAATCCGTCTACTTTTTCTACTCCACATGTCAACAATTTCTTCCAAATCGCTATCAGTGAGTTTTTCGGGAGATTCAACGACAATTTTAATTAAGTTGGACAGGCTAAGTTTAGTTAAGCGGTTACAAAAGTGATTCTTTATTAATTTCATGTCTGAGAAACTTTGTTCTGCTGATGCTGTAGAAATGGGAATAGACAAGCATATGGTTGCCAGGTAGATTGGGGAATAATGCTATAAGCATGTCATTGGTGAGTAATTCCTTCAGCTGCATGAATGTATCATCTTTTGGCTGCTTAATAAGGAGCTGATGATACGTTTTCCACTCTGTGCTGGGTCAGAAGAGACAATGTCTGCCTTCTCAAATTCAGTTCCTTCCATTGATTTAGCTGCTAAATCTCTCCCAAACTGTCCAATGAGAGTTTGAATTGAACTGTCTCCATATAAAGGTAGTTCATGAGTAGAAAGGCTGGGCACTTTCTTCGGATCAAAAATGTTGAATGATAACACATCTTTTGAGGAGGATCTAAACCGGCTGGATATGTGATCTTTGACGAGTCTGCTCTTTCTTGAAAAGAGCATATATCTAAATGAGTGACTTCAATACCTGTTTCTGCTTTTAACTCTTCTCTAGCTGTAAAACCCAATTTGCTGAAGGCAGCATAGCATCATCAAGTGAATTAAGAATAGCATCCAATAGACTAGAAATAAGGAGAGGTCCAGGTGCTTGGTCTGTCGGCTAAGCTTTGCCACTTGAGGAAGAATGTAGTCGAGTATATAGGTACATTGCTGCTATTGTGGAGTGACTAGAAAAGGCTTTACTTGGACCAAGAGCTTCTGGTTCATGTGATGTTTCATATATATTTTCAAGAGCAAGAACTATTGAGCTGTAAACTGTATAGCTTTTACTGCTTTGACACAACGCTCATGTGCAAGCCAGCGTGTGTCTGACGGTTTCACAATCTTGAGCTATGGAAGATCTAGTACTTTCTGAATCTCCTTTAATGACTCTGCACGTTTTGGGGAGTAATGGCCATAACGTCATCAGAGTAGTTTAGACATGCTTGATACCTGGTGTAGCATTAGCAGCTTGCACAGAAGCCAGTTGAAGGACATGACAGCGACAGTGGACAACAATGCATGAGGTGAGAGCTCTTTCAACCTTCTTTGAACTCCTGTTTTGTCTCCAGAGAAAATAGCAGCTCCATCAAATCCCATTCCTAAACTAAAGCAGAATAAATACTTTCAGCATTAGCTTTCTTCAAGGGATTCAATGAAGTGTTCTTCTGGTACCGCTCTCCACCCAACGACAAGAAATTGTCAGCTCCTCTATGGTAGTAAAATCAATGCATTCATCAGTCATGATGCTAAAAAAGGGTGCCTTATGAAACCACTTAAGTAGAGACCCTTCCACCCATGTTAAGGGCATTCACAAACTCCATTTTTAGGGCATTTCTTCCAATGTCAAGAAAGGTTTGAAGAGTCTCTCCACCACAAGTCGCTGCCAATCAACTAGTTTGTCAAAGTTAGTAGAATGTGCGATGTGCTGATGAACTAGAAAGTGAGTATATTGGATTAGAGCTTTAATCCCCTTAATCTTTGCTGCTCTCCAACATTTTGAAGCTGGCTGATAATGGATCCTTCTCTTCTAGCTCCATCAGCTTCCACATCCAATTGACAGGATAGAAGGTGCACTTCACTTTTTGAATGTGATTTCATTTAAAAAAAATACAAATACAATACTGATATTTAAGAATGTTAGAGTAATAAGTTAACTGAGTTCAGAAATAGCAGTCTTGCCTTGGAAGCATTCTTGCTGTTGGTTTGAAGTCGAAACAAGGTTCCTTTGTGTTCACTTGCATTCGAGGCAATGCAGATAAAGTATCCACACTCAAACTATTTCGTACCTTGGTTTTATTCAGCCCAATATGACTACCAAATCTGCATTGCCATGGGTAATTATTATCACTGCTTTAGCTAACCTACTGAGGAGCTGATAACGAAATTCTCCTGAAACATCTTTGACTTGCCCAACTTGATGCCAGTATCCTTTGTAGCAACAATTTCAAGAGGGAGCTCAGCAGTGCAGTAATCAATAAATTCTTCATTAAGCCGACCTTTTTCGTCTTCTTTGATGACTTGTTTAAGGCATGATGCAACAAACAGTACCTGTCTATATAGCATATCCATACCCTTGGTTGTGAAGAGAAATCCAACTTAAGTTTTTCAATTATCAACTGGCAGTTTTTTAATAGCATACTTTGCTGCAGCCACCCAAAAATTTCTGCATGTCCGCCTGAACTTTCTGGCTCAATCGACAAGAGATCATTCTCACCAGAGAGAAAGCTCTCTGCTTTTTGACCCACAAATACTTCTTCTAGGGGAAGAAACTGGTCCTCGTCATCTAGATAAGAGCTGAAATACTAGCATTTTGCACAGAAGAGGATGGGGAAAAACATAGCAAAATCTTTTTTTTATGACTGGACCTCTTGGTGAAGGAAATGTATTGTAGGTGATTGCAATTGCATCGTTTTGTTAAATTGGCAAATGAATCACTCAGAAACATTAAATATAATTTACAAAGTGGATTCTCAAGACCAGTTTTTATTCTGAGAACAACAGCTTGCTTCACTTCTGTACTTTTGAAGAAGAGCATCAAACTGTCTATTTACACAGACTTCTAAGCTTAGCCACCTCATTTGTGCAACTTGTGTGTCTTGGTATTGGTGAAAACTTGAGAATTTTCAAAGGTGCGTTGACGTTTTGGGCTTGGAAGAAATACCAAATTTGAACTGTAGAATATCGGGGATTAGCAATTAAGGCTGCTATAAATTATGGCAATTACAGTGAAAGGCCATCAAAGAGGGTTGATTAGTTTTTAATTTAGTCATAACAGAATCTCTTTTTCCCAGAATTACATTAGCACCACCCAGTCCCACTAGATTAGCATATTTTATAGGTCCATTGGCACTGAAATTAGTCTAGGACCTGGAATAAACTTGCTGCATCAGCCTTCTGCACTGACTCCAACTTTAGGAAAAAGCAACAAACCTTTTCAGTGGTATTGTCAAAGAACCGGATCATAATACCGCATTGTTGGTTAACGGTAATATCAGTGGTTTCATCTGTATGTAAGCTGGAAAACTTTCAAGACGGGTAGGTAAATCAGAAACTACTTCTTCAGCTACTACTTTCACCGTGGCTTTAGTCTGGCCACATTTTATAGATTTTGTAATTGCAGAATCTGGAAATAGGGCAGGAAACAATTTTGAGCAGTGATCAGCTACCAAAAATGGAAGGTGATGCTCTGCTAGAAAGAAAGCAAACTTAACCTCTGCTTATGACAGCTTCTTCTCACTTTGGTCCATCTCTGTTTCGAATGTATGACGTAAGAGCTTGCAGATTCCACACTTTTACTTGCTGAAATATGCACAGCAGTCTGTTCATGTTTTCTCAGGTCTCTGGTGCCACCATCATATGCAATGCCAATATCACGATTACATAATTTGCAGAATGCATAACATGAACCCTTTTTTGATAGCTTTGCCCACTTTGCCCACTTGAACTTATTAGAATAGTCTGGCTTGAATGCACAAACATATCTTGGCTTCTTAATCTTAGATGAGAAGCTATATCTGCATCAACATTTTCATTAGTAGAACTGCCTTCTTGTTCAACAATGTTGCTGGTGCTATACGTCACTGGTTAGAACTTCTACTAGCACTACTCACAATACCTGTCTCCTGAGGTCCCTGCTGATCACTGACAATGTGCTCTGCCATCACCTTGACCAGGGTTAAAAGTTCTACAGAGCTAACAATAATCATTTTGAACTTTAAACCCCATGAACTTTGAACCCCCAAAGCAGGTCTCGAGTTGCAGGAAGAGTACACTACAAGATTATTAAAATACATCCAAAGATATATACTGTTCAAGGTTACAAATATTTGTATAAAATCTGAGTTTTTGACTGAACAGTCCTCAGAATCACTAGAGCTAGAAACTACCGAAGACTCCTTAAATATGAACGAATATCCATTTTTATGTTTTGTTTCTCTCTGTTCAATTTATATATATACCACTCAATAATATGATGATGTTATTGTTCCTTCTATAAATTATTGATAACATGGACAGCATTTCTACACACCAGTTTACCTTTCTACATGTACAACCTTTGTGTCAACTGTTGTTCCACATCATAGGGGTAGGAAGGGGGGGGCTGGAGCCCCCCCAATAATCCTCAAGAGGGGACAGAGCCCCCTCAATATTTGTGCTTCACTATTATGATTTTGGATCACTCATTAGCGTATTAATTGCATAGTTAACACCCATGGGACCCACTGATCATAATCAATGTGTGAATGCACTCTGAACTCAGTAGCTCTAGGCTAGCTAGCTATATAGTCAAAATGGCCAAGAGACTGAGACAAACAGGTATTTTTGATACTTTTTCGAAGAGACATGCAGCTGGTGAAGATGTACAAGACTCAGAGGGAAGTACAGCAGGCATCTTGTCAGAGCCAGAAGTTGAATTCACTAGTGGTCAGGATGATGATCAACAACCACAAACACAGGAAAGTGAGTGCATTTCTTCATGCTGTACAGATATGCCTATCAACCAACCAATAAAGCTAATGGTGGGAGAAATTTTATGGAAAAGTGGTACACAACTTACCCCTGGTTAACTATGTACAACCAGAAAGAAGGTGTTTTGCTTCTATTGCAGGACTGCACAATGCCAAGGAATGCTCTCATTCAGTACTAAAGCTGAGTCAACCTTTACAAAAACAGGTTATAATAATTGGAAAAAGGCGTTAGAAAAGTTTAAAAATCATACTCATTGCTGTGCTCATGGAGAAGCTGTTCTAAAATGGCAAATGCTTCAGACAGCGCCAGTAAGTGAGCTATTAAGCACTCAAGCTAACAAAGATCAAAATGAAAGAAGACAAGCTTTGCTTAAGCAGCTCCATTGTCTTCGATTTCTTCTTCGCCAGGGATTGGCAATTCGTGGGCACAATATTGAGGGAAATCTGCAACAGATGCTAATAATGTGGTCCAATTATGATTCTGGCTTAAAAATTTGGCTGAAGGAAAACAAGTACTTATCTCCTGTGATAGTTAATGAACAGATTACTACCTTGGGGTTAAGTGTGTTGCGTTCATTATTGATTAATATTAAGCAGTGCTCTCCTGCTTGGTATGCAATAATTGCTGATGAAGCAACAGATGTTGAGCAATTGAATTTGTCCATTAGATGGGTAAACAATGATTATGAAATTAGTGAAGACTCTGTTGGGCTTTATTGTCTCCCTAATACTAAATCTGACACCCTCTATACTGTGATAATGGATATACTTACTCGGTGCAATATTCCACTTGCACTATGTAGGGGACAGGCATATGATGGGTCCGCTAACATGCAGGGAAAACGAAATGGTCTTGCCACCAAAATAAGGAATGAATTTCCTGCTGCCCTTCCAATGCATTGTTTGGCTCACTGTCTAAATTTATGCTTGCAAGATGCAGGGCGTAAACTCCCATTCTTACGAGATGCACTGGATACAGTCAGGGAAATAGCCAAGTTAATCAAGTTTCCCCCCAAAAGAGCAGAGAAATTGACCCAATCCGAAGACCTTGGTGTAACAATCAAATTGCTCTGTCATACCAGATGGACAGCTAGAACAGGAGCAATAGGTGCCATTTTAACTGACTACACTGTTTTAATGGACACCTTAGATGAAGTGCACCAGACCACAAGAGATGAGTACGGAATAAAAGCTGCTGGACTTTTAACTGCTTTAGAGAAGTTTTCAACATTGTTTGGACTGAAATTAGGTTATCTTATCTTTGGAGCTTCAGAAACATTGTCTAAATCATTGCAGGGTAAAGACACAACCATCCAAGAAGCACTTTTCAGCTGTAAACCTTTCTACAAAAGGCAACGGCAAGATGAAGCTTTTCATCACTTCTATGATGATGTGGTTGATACTGCACAGAAGTTGAATATAACTAGACCCCAATTACCTCGTTACAGGGGAGTATCAAGGAGACTGGATGATGGAAGCAAGTCACATAGGTATGATACGCCAAAAGATTACTTCCGACATCAGTATTTTGAAGTTTGTGATTTACTTATTCAAGAATTGGATAACAGGTTTGATCAAAGTGGATTATTACCACCTGTCCTCTCTGTTGAAAATCTTCTGATAAAAGCTGCAAATGGAGTGAATTATGAAGAGGATCTTCAGGTAGTAAAAACCTCCTGTTACAAAAATGATCTTGATTTTGATCACCTGCAAAATCAGCTTCCAATGTCTGCTGATTTAGTTCGACAAGCTCTTCCTAGTGTGAAACAGGTTACATCGGTGCATACCATATGTGAAGCAATGAACACACAGATAGTGTACAAATCTATGCTATTCGAGGTACACAAACTTCTACAGTTATACCTTACAGTTCCGATAACATCAGCCACATCTGAGCGAACATTTTCAGCTTTGCGAAGAGTATACTTACTTATATACAGTCATCTAAGTCTGAACAACGACTGAACAGCTGCATGACACTTCACATTCACAAACACTTAACTGACTCTTGTGATCTAGTACAAATTGCAAAGGAATTTATTGCTGCTAACAATGAAAGAAGAAATTATTTCGGCACATTTAGAAACACTGCACCTTCATGAACATAATTACATCAATGATGTATACCTTTTCTTTAAATTAAATGACATTATTTGTATTGTATTAAATGACATTAAACACCAGCTGATAAAAATCACAGCCAGCCCCCCCCCAATATTTCCAGCCCTGATACACCTATGCACATTATAGTACTCAAGTATATCCAGGCAGAAGCCACCTCAGCCAACCAAAGGGGACTCTACACCCACCAAGGTTTCATTTAGGGGAGGGGGTGAAGCCGTGGGATCTCCCCAAAGACCAGTTTATCCCCCCCCCCTAAAAATGTTTCTTTTCCTTAACAATTCTGTATTAAAGTGCGGAATATAGTTCATGCAAAGTAGCAAGAAATTTTGTCCCCCCACTTCACAACCCAAATAGAACTGAGTCTGGCTTTTTAGAACTGACTACTAACTAGTACCCCCAGAATGCCTCAGAATCAATCTCAGAGCATCTATTATTATTTTTTTATATTCTGGGGGAGCATGCCCCCAGACCCCCCTAGTTGTTATGTGCTATACACCCACCTCCATGTCAACACCAAACTTTGGAGTTCTCCCCCCCCCCCCCCCCCCCCCCACCTCCCAAAACTAAAAATTCTGTATGAAACCTTACACACACACACATTCAAGCATACCCCCCAGATGGCGTTTGTGAAACTTTGTCACATCTTTAACCATCATGCCCTCCCACTTCAAATCCAGTTGCCACCCCTTTGGACAATTTTCTAAATAAAACCCTGGCTATGGCCCCAAAAAGCCCTACCATTTATGTCCGACTGACCTTTCCCTACCAAATATATACTAGGTGTAGTGTCTTGACTATCTAATGATCTTAGTTAACACTAACATGATAGGGTTCTTGAGTAAGATAAAACTATTTCATATTCGAATCAATGCACACCAAGATAATACATACAATGCACACACATGCACCACCACAGGGGAGGGTGCCTAGCTGGCCAAACACAATAATCAATAACATACTACATTCCTCACCACTTAATATGAGAATACATAAATGTCCATAAAAGTTAAGTTCCAGAACGATAATAGTCCGGTGCAGAACGGTTTCTAGTTGGGTACTGTTTAGTAACCGGTGTTACTGATGAACGATCTGTAGAAATGATTTGGTCTGACTCGAGAGTTATTGAGGATGTTTCAGTTCCTGCTGAATCCGTGGGTAGTGTACCAGAATCAACTTCAGATCATACAGCTTTAGAGTTAAAAGGTTCCCAATGATCATCATTCCTTTGAGTGGATTGGGTACTTTCACGGACGACTCTGTCTTTCAAATGATCAACGTGCCTTCTCCAAAATAGTTGATGATCTGTTGTTTCCACAAGGAAAGACAAGGGTCCTAACCTTTCTACCACAGTTGCTGGTATCCAGTTAGCTCCTGGAAGGAGATTTTTCACCATGACACTTTGTCCTATTGAAAACTGGCGTGTGCGAGAATGCTGATCGTGTCCAGCCTTTTGCTGAAACTCACCCGGGATTTAACATCAAGTGGAAGAAGATCAAATCTCGTATGCATCTCCCTCTTTAAAAACAATGAACTTGGTAATACTCCAGTAGTCGAGTGTGGAAAACTGCGGTAAGTGAATAAAAAGTTACACAACCTGTGTGTGAGTGGTAGGACACTAGCTTTCAGTCCTTGTTTCATTGTCTACACAAACCTTTCGGCAAGTCCATTTGTGAAAGGATGATATGGAGCACTTCTGATGTGTTTGACTCCATTCATCTTCATAAATACAGCAAAATCCTCTGAAGTGAATTGGGGTCCATTGTCGGAAACAATCTGTTCAGGAATGCCATTCCTGACATGTAATACGTTGATGGTTTTCTTCACACTGGTACTGCATTACAAAGACTTCTGGCCATTTTGAATGTGCATCCACGGCAATCAAAAACATTGCTCCTTGAAATGGCCCAGCGAAATCGATGTGAACACGCAGAAAAACTCTTGAGGGCCAAATCCATGGATGTAATGGTGCAACAGCAGGTGAGTTCTTCACTGCTTGACAGTCCAGACAGCTTTTGGCGAACGACTCAATATTTCTGTCTAGTCCTGGCCACCACATGTAACTTGGTGCGATGCCCTTCATCTTACAAATTCCAGGATGATCATAATGCAACTCATTCGACAGCTTCTCTCTCAAATTCTATGGAATAATCACTCTTGAACCCCACAGCACACATCCACCATCCAAGGTCAACTCTTCCTTCCTTGAATGGAATGGTTTCAAGCTGTCGTCAACTTGACTTGGCCAACCCTTGAGAGTGTAGCAATACACATCACTGAGTGTCTTATCAGTGTGTGTAGCAGTGGCTAGTCGCGTTGCTGTGATGGGTAAACTTCTCAACTGATTAATGTTGAAAAAGTGCGGATCGGGTGTGTGTCCCTCGGTACTTGTGACATTAACTGGCAATCTTGAGAGAGCCTCGGCATTTGCATGTTCACTTGTACGACGAAATATGATGTCGTAAGTGTACGCTGACAACTTGACAGCCCAACGCAGCTGCAGCCGTTGGAGGAACACCTTGTTTTGGTCCCAAAATCGTTGTCAGTGGCTTGTGATCTGTTATCAATGTGAATTTCCATCCATATAAATATGAATGAAACTTGGTTATTCCATAGATCAGTGATGACAATGCCTCCTTTTCAATTTGTGCGTAGTTACGCTCACTAGGTAGCAGAGTCCTGGAAGCAAATGCTATTGGTCGTTCGGTACCATCCTTCATAACGTGCGATATCACGGTTCCCACTCCGTCTGATGCATCTCCAGCCAGTCTGATAGGAGGGTTTGCATTGTAATGAACGAGTACATTTGGTGATATGAGCTAACATGATAGGGTTCTTGAGTAAGATAAAACTATTTCATATTCGAATCAATGCACACAAGATAATACATACAATGCACACACGTGCACCACCACAGGGGCAGGCGCCTAGCTGGCCAAACACTATAATCAATAACATACTACACGAGGGAAGTAAAAGAGATTCTAATTCCAAGGTAGAAGTTGTACGTAGAGTTCATCAACTCTCCTTTTTATAGAGTCCACAATTTAGCATCCTAGGAAAGTTACATCCTGGCAGAGGTGAGGAAGACACTCAAATATTCCAGCAAGTAGAAGATATGCACATCACAATATTGTAGCATACCGAGCCATAATAATAAAAAATGTATGCATGTATATAACATATCTACATACATAATACAGACAGAAACCATAAAAGGAATGAGATATACACACTTACTATGTAGATACTTCTCCTTGTGCACCATACAACAGAAGGTAGCATGAAAGGAGTTAATAATTCTTGATATACTATATTGGAGTTCGAATATTAGAACCTAAGTTACGCACTGCAGTACACATCAGATAATTACGCATATGCTCTCCTTTCTCCCCCCACTAGTTTTTACGTCCAGCCAACCCCTCGTAGATGAATTTTGGGTCCCCTCTGGCTACAACCATGTGACTGTCCATCTCACTGGACATGCTGACCAAAGAGTCTCGTAGAGGTGGCATGCGCTCATTAACGCGATCGTACTTCCTGGCATCATCAAAGCTGCCAATTTTGTTCTTGAAATCTACAATAGCTGTTGGGAGAGTGGGTGGGTTGTGTGTGGGACAAAGGTAAAGTAAGGCAGAACTGACAACATATTCATCAGGTTCCATTGTAATCAGCACACATGCAAGTGACACAACATGATACAGCTGTTTTTTTGGTGGGTGGGGGAGGGAGGGTAGTGGCGGTGAAAAATACACAATATTCCTGATGAAAGTTATTCTGATCTTATTCTTGATAACAGTCTTCCTCTGAGCAATGCCTGAGTCTTCTTGGATCCAGGAACCACCTTCATATCATCGGCCACTGACAAGTCATCAGCCCGCCCTTCAGAGTTAGAACATTCACCGACATCTCTGTCACTGCATTCAGAGAGAAGAAGGAGAGGTCAGAGCTCAAGTGAAATTTGCATGTTTAGTGCTTTAGCCAAGAACCACTTCTGAAGCCTTCAAGAGCTACTAATTTGGCACGGTTGTATCAAGTCAACTTCACAGTTGGCTGCAATTAATGGTCCGACAATTCCATAGGACCTAACGATATTAATACCAAATACACCCACTCTCATATATGTACACTTGTACTAACATGCACATGCACACATACACACATTTGTGCTGCATACAGATTAACTTGCACACAAACATATGACTAAAAGTGCACTTATCACAACTACAGTATTAAGAGCTTGGTGACCCCATGACCTAACTGAGAAAGGTCATGTATGCACCCCCAGCAATGGTGATAGGAGACAAAGGAAAGTGACATGTCATTTAGACTTGGACTTACAAATTGCAAGCAGAAACTATGCTCAAGCCGAGAGTTATGGAGCTCCCCTGAAGGCTATTAATTCTCGATGACCTCTAAGTTGACATCACAGATGCAAGGACTTGCTTGATTATCAACTTGAACCTACTCACTCGACATCTCAGCTATATGCTATACTCCAGGGATAATGAAACATGGAACACTCAAGTGAGCATGTGAAGTTGATAACCGGTAGCTAGCTATGCACTATGTGGCCTGGCACATACGTGATGCGGATGAGTGGAGAGAGGAGGGGAATATCAATAACAGATTATTAAACTAGAAAGCCATCTTAGACCAGGCTAGGAGACAAAGGAACTGATAGCGAAGAAGGCATTGCACATGATTGTATTTAGCACTTAATTATAATAATACCCTACCGCATTTAACAAAAAAATAACTACATAACTAAAACAAAACAAGTGAAAAATTATGGTAGTCATGGTTTCAAACCCCTGGGGTTCTTGCGAGTGCCCACCCAGCAGCCTGGTAAGTCCAGTCTACAATTCACATTGAACTGCTCACACTTTGGTGCTAAGCTAATGAGCAATGCCTCCTTCGCTAGCAGTTCCTTCTGCCCCCTAGCCTGGTCTGAAATGGTGGCTCCTCCCTCATGTGCTTCACATGTGTGCCAGGGTGTGGTTTACACCACGTGGCGGATAGCTAGATACTGGTATAGATCAACTTCAAGTGAGTCTCAGCATCCTGGTAGATTGTTCTATCAGTATACTATGACTTTGCTCTTGTTATCCTCCTTTCTTTGTCTCTTTTGTGGTTGTGTACGTGGTTATGGTTGTGGTAATGTGGCTTGTTCTGACTAGTCCAGCTTCTCTGACAAAATGCTTACATAAAAGATACCATAACAATGTTTATTAACCAATCGCCATATTGGCACAAACTCGGACATTGTCAGTAATAAAATTTAAAGAAGTATTATGCACCCATCCAACCTATGCACATGCCCAATCTACTCATTTACAACAGTAATACCCACATGAGGAGAGTGAGCAAAAAAAATGTAATGGCCGACAACTGCTATTGTCTTCATTAAGAGTCTCTTCCTGGATTTTGCTACTGTTTCTGGAAGTTCATCTTCGGTGGATGGTGGAAGGCTGCACAAGCGACTGTGCCTGCCAGGAATTACTCTAAATTCCTTCTCTCCCCAAGGAGGTGCCCCTGGATGGTCTCCTTTGCTGCTGTAGACATATAGCAACATAGTGCTGCGTAGCTCTTGTTTGCTTACTTCAACAGAGCTGATTCCTATACCAAAACTGCAGCTCATTGTGTTTCTAATGATAAGAACAGTTTGAGAAGTTGATTAAAAATACACATTTCTACTATTGTACTTGCATGTTAAACACATAACTCTATCCTTAATTAGTTAATTGTCGGTCATGACTAGGCCTCCTCCTGCTCCAGCATTCTCTGTTTCTTCCATTGCTGGAGACCAGACAGACTTGTAGCTGCAATGTCCACATATAGCACTCTCCAGGCTGTGCTCTGCAACAGATCAACAACACACAAGCCTAGCCTTCTAGCTAGCCCAGTGGATCGACTCAGCCACATCTGCATGGCAGTGCAGCTTCTCTGGCACCCATTTTCCTGCTGACTGATAAGAGCCCTGCTTAACCAATTAACACTTACCTTATTTGCAGCATGCACATAAAAATAGCTATAAGCCCCCCCCCCCCCCCCCCCCCCCCCCCCAAAAAAAACACAACTGGCTAGTGTAGTTTTCTGGTAATGTCACAATATTGTGCAATTTGTGAGCTAACGTTGCCAGCACAACAACACATGCAATCCATTCCTAAACAAAATGGCCAACAATGCCAAGTACCCGCCGTTTCTGGCAGCGGTGGCTCCTAGCAACAAAGACCACCACAACATTTTATCTAGTATTGGTCCCTGCCCCCTGCCTAACTTGTCCATAAAATATTGTGAAAATCCATCAGTGAGTTTCTGTGTAATCCTGCTGACACACGGACGAACGCACTAGGGTGATAACATACCCTCCTACCCTCCTTGGTTGAGGCAATAAGCTGGAAAAAAAAAATCTGCTCCATCGAGGAAAACAAAACAAAACATGTCTACAAGGAAACCTACAGCTAAGAAATCCACCCAGGAGTGACTTTTTCTTCACAGGATTGAAGGGATTCGGAGCAACCTCTGGTATGCACAGGTGCCTGTGCAGCTTTCCTCAGGTAAGCATACGTGCCTGTGCAGCTTTCCTCAGGTAAGCATACGTGCCTGTGCAGCTTTCCTCAGGTAAGCACAGGTGCCTGTGCAGCTTTCCTCAGGTAAGCATACGTGCCTGTGCAGCTTTCCTCAGGTAAGCATACGTGCCTGTGCAGCTTTCCTCAGGTAAGCATACGTGCCTGTGCAGCTTTCCTCAGGTAAGCACGGGTGCCTGTGCAGCTTTCGTCAGGTAAGCACAGGTGCTCAGGTAGGCATACGTTCCAGTGCAGCTTCCTCGATAACCAGCCCTTCTCTACCTCCATCTCTGCTGCAGTGCCTCTGTTTGCTCCTATAAACCAGCCCTTCTCCACCTCCATCTCTGCTGCAGTAGCTCTGTCTTGCTCCTGCATAAACCAGCCCTTCTCCACCTCTGTCTCTACTGCAGTGGCTCTGTCTTGCTCCTGCATAAACCAGCCCTTCTCCACCTCTGTCTCTGCTGCAGTAGCTCTGTCTCGCTCTTGTGTTGTTGCGCAGGTTAATGATATACATATTGTATTGCACATGCTCAGTTGCTTTACATGCAAATACACTCACCATTATATATAATAAAATTTCACCCACTGGGCATGTGCAGGAAGGAAGGAAAATAAATAAATAAGCCTGTGTCTAGCATACATTAATAAGCATGTGTCTAGCATACATTATAAATAAGCATATGTCTAGCACACATTAATTAGCATGTGTCTAAATAAGAATGTGTCTAGCACACATTAATAAGCATGTATCTAGCACACATTAATAAGCATGTGCCTAGGATGCATTAATAAGCATGTATCTAGCACACATTAATAAGCGTGTGTCTAGCAGACATTAATAAAAATTAGCGTGTGTCTAGCACACATTTTCGTTACAGCTGACATGTACAATGTTAATGTATTATTGGTGCAACAAGAGCTTTCCTTGTTTGCCCATCTGCATCCCAATCACTTATCCCATGGAAGTCATTTTAAGTGGTCGAGTCAGCCCACAGATTAACCAGCCAGTCAAAGTGAGTGTAGACACAAGTAGAGCTGGCCAAGGTGATCTCACAGCCTTCTGTTCTGCCAGAGATAGTGGAACTACCGACACCATAATCCGAGAAGCTGATACACCAGCAAAATATAACATTTGATTCCATCCAACTGCCGCCAATTTGTAGAGTGGTATTGAAGTCAAACAATCTCCAATTCCAGTGGATCTTCGCGGTCAAGTAAACAACTTAATTTTAGAAGGAAGTGTCCCAGTTTGCCCCATCACAAACCCCTACCTAATATTGGCACACACACATCAGCTTAATTAAACAATCTTTATCATAGTTCATCTATTCTTGTATACACAATATCTCATTTATTAAATACTAGCAGAGGTACCACTCTATTGTGGGAATGTTTTCGAATTGGAGGAGTCGGTGACAATAATCAGTCAGTTTATTATGAGAAAAATGGCAAAAAAACCAAAAGAGTTGGCAAGTAGTAAAGATTGATTCTCAAAATATGATGGGGAATAGCTTCTATGGTGTTACAGATATATATCAGTGTGAGGGTTGTTGGTCTAGCCAGCAGGGTGTGATCAGCAAATCCACTTTATATATATGTAGAATATATTATATATACCAAAATGTCATTCCTTTCTGTGTGTGTATACGTTTGTGCATTCTTTTTCTTTGTCCCCAATATCTGCTCATAAAGAACCCAGGAAGAGTAAAAACAGGTGAGAGAGGGGGACCTTGGCCATGGGGAGATAATGGGAAGGGTTTGAGTCCCATGAGCCATGCCACTTGGCCATACCACTCACCCAATCTTCATAATGGCCAAATGATGTGACCAGAGGGGACTAGTGGTAACTTGGGCAGGGGAAAAGCATGCAGGTTTGGGAGCTCTAGGCAATGCTCGCTGGCCATGCCATGTTTCCAACCATAACCATCAACTAGATAATAGAGAATATTATTCTTGGCCTTTCTATCTGTCTCCTCTATGGGTGCTCAGTCATAGGGACCTGAGGTGGGCTTCTATGCACTCTGCATGTATCTTTTTGTTGAAGGAGTGTTTTCAAGCCAGTTAAATATATCTTGTAGATATCCAGGGGGCATGGCCTGTAGGCCTTAAACTCTGCCAATGTTCTTTTCCTGGCCTTACCCCTATACTCACTGGTCATATAATCTGCCTTAGTTTCGCTGTTTTTGCTTTTTAAAGCTTGGGGGCATGCCCTGGCCAAGGCGCATTGCCTATGGGTCTTAGACCCAGCCATATCTTGCCATGGTTGAGTTATTCCTATCTCCCCTGGTCCCACCCTCCCTGGATCTTCTGTGTAACATACACAATTAAGGAGTGCAGTAGCACACCCTATATTGGTTTGACGCCTATTTTTAAGTGGCAGACAAAAAACGCATGTCTCAGTGAAAACTCACTTTGCTTCTTAGTAACCTAAATGGTGGTTTCTCGCAATTTTAACCTAAAAACACTTCATGTGTGCCTATCCTTCACATGGGTATTAAACTGGCGGCCTCCATGAAACTCACTTCAAGATCTTGAATATATCCAATGACTTGTGTACATTATTCCTATTGTCATAATTTTAACTCCAAATTATACCAGTGTATTGCAACGACTAAAAAAACGAAAATGTGTAAAATCCATGTCATAAACATGGTTGTGTGTGTGCAATATTGAGTCAATTAGCTAGTAGTTGCACATTTTTGTAGCAAGAAGTGACCTGATTATAGTTAACAGCAAAAACGTTCAGCAAAAACCAGGTATATAACTATTTATGATGAATGTGTATCAGTTGGTTTCCTTAGTAGCTTGTGCACACTTGTGAGAATAGTTAATAGCATAAAACTAACTCTGCTGAGTCACCTGTATATGCTGCACATTTTCTATCATGAACTGATCAGTTGGTTCCTCAGAAGTGTATTCTTGTGACAATAGTTACCAGCATAGTCCTGCAACAATGCCAGCTAAGTAAATACTTGCGATGCATGTGCATCAGTTTGTTCCTCAGAAGTTTAGTCTTGTAAGAATATTTACCAGCACAGACCTGCAACAATATCAGGTAACTATATAACTACTTATGATGCAAGTGTGTCAGTTGGTTCCTCAGAGGTTTGCTCTTGTGACAATAATTAACAGCACAGACACTATGATGAATGTGTCTATGGGTAAATAGGTAAATAATAACATCTATGATTGGTTAATTCTGGTGATATACCAAGTAACTTCTTTGAAAAGAAAAAATAGAAACAAGACAAAAATGTTCAGATTAACTATAACCCTTACCCCACAAAAAAAAGGAAATTAATAAAGACAAGAATTTGCCAAAGACCACAAACATTTACAGGACCCTATTTGGTGTTCAACATTATTAATAGGTAAAGGGTAAGGTAATTGTGGTCTCATTTGTAAATTCTGGCTTCATTTCTTAGACCATTATTATGTTGTTATAAGACAATGCATGAACCCTAAAGAAGAAGAATGAAAAATATCATGTTTAGAAGAGGATACTGATACGAATACTGAAAAACCAGTTATTTAATAGATTTGCCCATGGCTATATATGTACAAGGGAAAACATAATGGTCTAAGAGTGTTTTGCTTCTTGATAATCTAACACCACTGGTTTATTACTTGCTGCAATAAACTCAATTGACTCAATAGAGAAGTGATGTTTTATCGTGATTGTATCTGTCACAAACTGGGGGAAAATAGAGCATGCTTATGACAATGCCAATTGTGGAGAACTTCACCCCACATATCTATGAATCCAAAAAAGGAATGCAATTTAAAGAAATTTTTCTGCACCTATTCTAGATTCCAGATCAATTCCCATAGTGCTCACCAAGTTGCTATATATATATAAGGAACCATTGATGATACATTTTCCTTATTGGACATCCACTCAAGAAGTTTCTCAGCACATAAGCCACAGGTATGTCTTGCCTATGGTAAACCAGACTGAAACTTCCATTTTTGACCACAGGTGATATAGAACCTCTTATAATTAGGCAGCCATCTAGGAAAGGAATCTGGCCAAAAAATTCTCATAAAATGGATCTTTAATTAAATTGGACCTATGTTCATAACCAATAGATATTTACATACACAGTTAATAACATATAGAAAAGCACAGGGCCAGACTGGGGGAATAAAAAGACTGGGCAAGACTAAAAATCATCTGCCCACAGGTGATTTTTACCCCTAGCCCTAGCCCTAGCCCTAGCCCACTAGGATGAAGCCTGTTCACTTTCATTGCAATTTTAGCATGTTTCATTGCATCTTGTTTCAGATCCTTTTTTTTTTTAATCAATCTTGCCTTGTCATGTCCTAGACACAGATTTCAGAACCATCAATTAATTTTGATTTGATGCACATGTGTAAACAACCCTGCAATGGCTAAGTTGTTTTTTCAAGGATGGGCATATTTTTGAATATTTTTGCTAAGTGTAAACTGGGGCATACATTCACGATAAACATTTTTTTGGATTTTGCATTTAATGCTTAGGCATTAAGGTCGATGTAGTATGGGATAATAACTCGTGTGGAATAATAACTCCCCAGTGTGAATTTCACATGAGATTTGCAGTTCCCCAATGAAAATTCCACGTGGTATTTACACTCCTGGTTGTGGGATATGCACTCTCCCTTTTTAGCAGGCTTGCAAATTTCTTGATATCACCGTTCCTGTCAGTCAGCAATACCCTTGTTTGCTAGGTGATTGTTGATGGTTTCTCCTGCTCTGGAACAGCTACATTAAGGAGGCTGATGTGGGACATCACATTCTATTCCACCAAATTTTCAAGTTCATCATCACCCAGAAGGAATATCCAGAGGGGATGAAGGACAAGGGATAGAAAGCTAACTTTCAATGTGCTTGCGAAGCATTCCTTGTTGAAAAAGGGAAGCTTTACTTCCTGAAAGGTGAATCCAAATTGCGACAAGTGCTTATTATCCTCAGTCCAATGGACTTATCGAGAGGCAAAATTGGACCATAAAAGATTAAATGTCCTTGGGAGATCCATGCGATTGGCCTCAATGTATTTCCCCATTGCTGTTCATGCATAGGACGACAGTCCATGCCTCAATTTAAGATGAGTCCCTTTTTTATTGTTTATGGAAGGTGACTAATTGATGATTATCTGAAGGGCAATGACAGCAATGATTCTTTTAAATATACAGAGAAGATGACAAGGAAAATGAGGATACTTTCAGTGATAATGATTTCAAGTTAGGTCAAGCTGATATTGAGTGAGTGATGAGAGGTTTCCTCCAAATCCGAGAACGAGTAAATCAGATTGCCACTCAAAACACATCCGCATCGCTTAAATCCATCAGAAAACTGACTATGGTAGACGGCAGGGAGTTATGGGGCCCATTTTCAAAGAAGGTGATCATGTGTTGCTCAAAGGCCAATGAAGTGTCGACCGAAAGGGAGAAAAGAAGAATTACCCTATCATGGGCCATACATTGTCAAAGAAATATTCAAGAACCATGCTTGCTCACTACAGAATGTGAACCTAGTAAGTATTGAGGAAGAAACACAACCTGGCCTCTGGAACTACTATGGATGCTTGGGTGTCAGTCTGTACTTACAGATGAGATAGACTTGCAGAAGGGATTTTTCTTCAAATGAGTATCAAGCCACTTCTGTGGCATTTAGGGCAAGGTTTCCTAGAACTACCAGATCTGGCTTTCTTAGTCCTAATCTTTTCGGACAAATAGGTTATGTAGTCTCTTCCATTCATATCCTTTCACTTAGGGAGGTGATCTCTTTTACTGTTTTCCATATTCCATAAGAAGGAACACTCTGGGAGAGCTGGTGTAAAAAGTTGATTCTCACTGGTGTTCATTATTTAGGGTGTCAGAAATTCATGTTGGAGTTTCTCAGTATCAAGCAGGGCAACTTTCCTTAGACTTAGCAAATAGTTGTGACTAATGGGAAGGAACAAACAAACTCATAAAGATCTCTGCAGCCTGCCTAGAAAGGGCTACATGATTCGTGCCCAACCTCTACTACTGCTACCATTTGGGCTAAAGCAGTGCAGTCTCTTCCAGAGGAATTTGTTCTTAAATAATGCTGCACATGATACCCTACCTAAAATGCAAATCTGCACCTGTAGAAAAAGAAGAACTCTGACAACTGCCACCCTGTGCCACGACGATTGCCAGAACCTCATCCATGTCCTAAACTTGCGCAAGATAGCTGTGAAGCTAAGACAATGAGTGGCATGACTCTGTCCTGGCTGTCATCTCTGAAACCATCACACAGCACTAGCCTTTAGCACCGCCAACCTGGCCAATCCATACAATTTCCCCTCCCACATCACTACTACTGAACTCAGACCTGACATTATCTGGTGGAATGATGAACACAAGTGTGTCTGCCTTGTTGTGGAACTAACGTTGTGTTTCGACACCATGAAGCTGCAACTAGGAAGGAGGGCAAATACCTACCACTACTCTCTGCATGTCAACAATCTCAGCTACACAGCCAAGTTGATTGTATTGGAAATTGATTCACATGGCCTGCCAAATCTGTGTGGTTTCATAAAGCTCCAAGACAAATTAAACATCTCAAGAATCATAACCTCTTGTTGCAAGCGGCTAGAGAAGCAATAATTGGCTCCTTTCATATCTGGTGCTACCGAATTACAAATTATCCTTATGTTTTACTTTTGTTGTTTTGTTTTGTCTGAATGTCATTACATAAGTCACTTAGTTTGCGGTTCAGGGGCAAGTGCTTGTACAATTTATTGTAGAATATTATGACAAGCTGAGCTTGGATGACACCACCCCTCATTGGTTTGTTTGTACATGTGCATTTGAGTGAGTGAGTGAGTGAGTGAGTGAGTGATGTCCACGTCCTAAATTCCTGCAAGATAGCCTTGAAACTAAGACGTTACAATGAGCGGCATGACTCTGTTCTGGCTATCATTTATGAAACCATCTCGCAACACCTCCCTAACACAGCCTTTAGCAACTGTTGACCTGGCCAATGCATACAATTTCCCTCCCACATCACCCCTACTGAACTCAGACCTGACATTGTCTGGTGGGATGATGAACGCAAGTGTGTCTGCCTTGTGGAACTAACAGTGTGTTTCGACACCTTATTCCACGAAGCTGCGACTAGGAAGGAGGTCAAATACATACCACTACTCTCTGCATGTCAACAATCAGGCTACACCGCCAAGCTGATTACATTGGAAATTGGTTCACGTGGCCTGCCAAATCTACGTGGTTTCACAAAGCTTCAAGTCGAAATAAACATCTCTACAACCAAGACTCGTATTCTCTTAGTGCAAGCTGCTAGAGAAGCAATAATTGGCTCCTTTAACATCTGGTGCTGCAGAAATAAAAATAATCCATAATTATCCCTAAATTATTCCTTGTTTATCCCTTCATTCCTTTAATCGTTTTAGTTTTTGTTTTGTTGCTTTTCTGCATGTCATGACATAAGGTCACTTAATTTGAGGTTTGGAACCAAGTGAGATTGTGCAATGTTTTTGTAGAACATTATGATAAGCTGAGCTTGGATGACTCCACCCCTCATTGCTTTGTTTGTGCTTGTGCTTTACAATTCAATGAAGTTTATTATATATATATGTGAGTGAGTGTGAGTGGGTGGGTGGGTGGGTGGGCAGGTGGGCGAGCAGGTGGATGGGTGGGTGGGTGAGTGAGTGAGTGAATGAGTGAGTGAGTGTATAAGTGGGGAAAAAAGGGGGGAAAAAATTGTTGGAAAAAAAGGTTAGTAAGTGAGTGCAGTTAGTTGCTATTTCTCCTACTATTTGCTTAAGTGTAGTTGGTACTACCAATTGTTGATATATCTGTAGTACTGGTGAAACTACCACTGTTGGCTAAGTGGGAAGAAAGTTGCTCTGCCTGGTACTGAGAAAGCCCAAACTACAGTTCTTACACCCTAAATAATGAACACCAGTGAGAAACAACCTCCTGCCCCACCTCTCCTAGAGTGTCCCTTCTGTGGAAAACAATTCAAGTCTGTGGGAAATCACCTCCCCAAGTGTAAGGATAGGAATGGAAGAGACTACAATACCTATTTGTCTCAAAAGACAAGGGCCAAGAATGCCAAATCTGGTAGTTCTAGGAAGCCTTGCCCAAAATGTCACAGAAGTTTTCTAAGGCTTGATACACATTTGAGGAATAACCCCTTCTGCAAGTCTATCTCATCTGTAGTAGAGATTGACCCTCAAGCATCCACTGTTCCAACAGTCCCCATACACAGGGTGTGATGACACGGTCTTGTCTCCTCTCCATCTGCAGGATAACTATCCTACAGAATACTTACATGAAAGAAAACCTCCTCTCAATCTACCCTCTACAGAAGAGGATTGGAAGAAAGGTGATTCCTATTTCCTGGAGAATCTTGTCCCACGAATACACATGGGTGCCTCAGTGGATGAAAAGAACTGTATCCTAGCTGAGGGAATTTACAACTACTTTGCCACACAGTACGGAATACGACAGGCTGCTCACAGGACCACCAAACAACTTCCCAACACAAACTATCAAAAACATGATAGGGCCCTCAAGAAGGTAACAGAGCTAAGGAATAAGGCAAGGAAAGAGTTCAGGAAGGTCAAGAGAGAAGGCTCACCCAGAGATATGATTCAGTCCTTTGCAAGAAATTTCTTCAAACTAGTTCGCCAACAGAATGCTTTGAAGAGAAATTCGAAAAGTAAGAGTGAAACCCGATCTGCAAGGTCAGCTAGACACCACTGCCATAAACATTTCTGGAAGTTTACCCATGAGCTTCTAGAACACAATGCTGCCAGCAGGGTCACACCAGAGTTTTCTGAAGGTGAAGCTTTCAAATTCTTCAGCAATTCATACAAATCCATCCCAAAAACCTTTGAGAAACCTGATTGGATGCCGCTCCCCAAGCCTCCCACCACTGAATTCAAGGGAGACCTCATTATGCCAGCAGAAGTCCTAATGGTCATCAGACACACCAATTCTACATCAACCCCTTCCCCATTTGATCAAATTTCCTACCGAATCTTCAAGAGATGCCCCTCCCTCACTCGAGCCCTTGTTGACCTTTTCAATTGTTGTTGGACTATTTCAACAGTCCCATCAGTTTGGAAGTTTGCAGGAATCAAACTCTTTGGCAAGAGTTCAGCTACTGAAGACCCAACAACCCCTTCAAACTTCAGGCCAATTGCCCTGAAATCCTGCATTGGGAAGATGTTTACTACCATCCTCAAAAACAGATGGCTTCAATACATGTTGGAAAATGGCTACCTCGACCGGTCAACCCAGAAGGCTTTCTTGAAAGCAACCCCAGGGTGCACTGAGCACCACTCCAAACTAGCCACTATCCTGTCTGAGGCCCAAAAGAAACATAAATCAATTGCTGTTTCCTGGATTGACCTCGCAAATGCATACGGCAGCGTCCACCACTCGCTCATCCAGTTCTCACTCAAACACTACTATGCCCCCCCACAACTCTGCTCCATCTTAGAATCCCTTTACTCAGACCTCACAGCCACCATCCTAACTTCAGATTGGTCTACCCCAAGCATTCCTCTGAAGATAGGTGTCTATCAAGGTGACCCTCTGTCGGGGGTAGTGTTTAATACAGTGATTAACACCTTAGTTGACACTTTGCAAGCACAAAAAGATCTTGGGTATACATTATCTGACTCCACCCACCACACCAACCTTCTTCAATATGCAGATGATACATGTATCATTACAAACAGCCCAGCCGCCGGTCAGCAACAGTTGAACACGGTCGACCAGTGGCTTGGATGGTCGGGTATGAAGGCAAATATATTGCAAAGTGCCACTCTGTAGCAATACAAAGCTCTACAGGTCACACCATCGACCCCCAGCTTACCTTGTCAGGAAAGACACTCCCTTTCATGGACAGTAGTACGATCAAGTTCCTTGGGTTACCCATTCAGATTCCTCAAAATCCTTCCATGGCCCGATCCAACCTTAAAGAGGCTCTAAATTGCATGGTACAAGCAGTGGACAGATGTCCAGTCACAAGACAGCAGAAGATGAAACTGTACAAGCTTGGTGTGTGTCCTAGGCTCAATTGGCCTCTCACCATCCATGTTTTCCCCATAACTTGGATTGAACGTAACCTAGAGACAACAGCTACGAGATTCCTGAAGAAGTGGACAGGTCTTACAAAATCTGCTAGTCCCAACTTGCTCTACCTCTCACAAAGAGATGGAGGCGTTAACCTACCATAATTGTCCTCTCTCTATAAGCGACTCCAAGTCTCAAGACAGTGCCAGATACTCACCTCAGCTGACCCTTGTGTCAGACATATTGCAGAGAAAGGTTTACAGGCTGAGATTGCTGCGACACGACTGAAATTTCGACCAGCAGTCATTGTTAGGGACACGATGCGAAAAGATCCATCACACTCACGCAAAGCACTACTTGTAGCAGTCAAGAAGCAGGTGACTAATGAGGAGGAACAAGCTCACTTAAAAGATCTCCACAACCTACCTAGACAGGACCACATGATTCGTGCCACCACCCCTAATTCTGCTACCATCTGGGCTAAAGCGGTGCAGTCTCTCCCAGAGGAGTCTTTCAAATTTGTTCTCAATGCTGCACATGATACACTACCCCACAATGCAAATCTGCACCTGTGGAAAAAGAAGAACTCTGACAACTGCCTCCTGTGCCATGATGATCGCCAGAACCTTGTCCACGTCCTAAACTCCTGCAAGATAGCCTTGAAACTAAGACGTTACAATGAGCGGCATGACTCTGTTCTGGCTATCATTTATGAAACCATCTCGCAACACCTACCTAACACAGCCTTTAGCACTGTTGACCTGGCCAATGCATACAATTTCCCTTCCCACATCACCCCTACTGAACTCAGACCTGACATTGTCTGGTGGGATGATGAACGCAAGTGTGTCTGCCTTGTGGCACCTTATTCCACGAAGCTGCGACTAGGAAGGAGGTCAAATACATACCACTACTCTCTGCATGTCAACAATCAGACTACACCGCCAAGCTAATTACATTGGAAATTGGTTCATGTGGCCTGCCAAATCTACGTGGTTTCACAAAGCTTCAAGTCGAACTAAACATCTCCACAACCGAGACTCGTATTCTCTTAATGCAAGCTGCTAGAGAAGCAATAATTGGCTCCTTTAACATCTGGTGCTGCAGAAATAAAAATAATCCATAATTATCACTAAATTATTCCTTAAAGGATAATTAATTATCCCTTCATTATTCCTTAATCATTTATTTTTTGTTTTATTGTTGCTTTTCTGCATGTCATGACGTAAGGTCATTTAATTTGCGGTTTGGAGCAAAGTGATTGTGCAATGTTTTTGTAGAACATTATGACAAGCTGAGCTTGGATGACTCCACCCCTCATTGCTTTGTTTGTGCTTGTGCTTTACAATTCAATGAAGTTTATTATTTTAAATTATATAATGAGTGAGTGGGGAAAAAAAGAAGAAAGAAAGAAAAAAAGGGAAAAAAAGAAGGGAAAAAAAGAAGGGAAAAAAAGAGGAAAAAAAATTGTCGAAAAAGGTTAGTAAGTGAGTGCAGGTAGTCCGACTGTTTGCTAAAGTGTAGTTGGTACCACCAATTGTTGATATATCTGTAGTACTGGTGAAACTACCACTGTTGGCTAAGTGGGAAGAAAGTTGCTCTGCCTGATACTGAGAAAGTACAAACTGCAGTTCTTACACCCTAAATAATGAACACCAGTGAGAAACAACCTCCTACCCCACCTCTCCTAGAGTGTCCCTTCTTGCGGAAAACAATTCAAGTCTGTGGGAAATCACCTCCCCAAGTGTAAGGATAGGAATGGAAGAGACTACAATAACTATTTGTCTCAAAAGACAAGGGCCAAGAATGCCAAATCTGGTAGTTATAGGAAGCCTTGCCCAAAATGTCACAGAAGTTTTCTAAGACTTGATACACATTTGAGGAATAACCCCTTCTGCAAGTCTATCTCATCTGTAGTAGAGATTGACACCCAAGCATCCATTGTTCCAACAGTCCCCATAGATGATGACACAGTCTTGTCTCCTCTCCATCTGCAGGATAACTACCCTGCAGAATACTTACCTGAAAGAAAACCTCCTCTCAATCTACCCTCTACAGAAGAGGATTGGAAAAAGGTGATTCCTATTTCCTGGAGAACCTTGTCCCACGAATACACCTGGCTGCCTCAGTGGATGAAAAGAACTGTATACAACTACTTTGCCACACAGTACGGAGTACGACAGGCTGCTCACAGGGCCACCAAACAACTTCCCAACACAAACTATCAAAAACATGATAGGGCCCTCAAGAAGGTAACAGAGCTAAGGAATAAGGCAAGGAAAGAGTTCAGGAAGGTCAAGAGAGAAGGCTCACCCAGAGAAATGATCCAGTCCTTTGCAAGAAATTTCTTCAAACTAGTTCGCCAACAGAATGCTTTGAAGAGAAAGTCGAAAAGTAAGAGAGAAACCCGATCTGCAAGGTCAGCTAGACAACACTGCCATAAACATTTCTGGAAGTTTACCCATGAGCTTCTAGACGACAACGCTGCCAGCAGGGTCACACCAGAGTTTTCTGAAGGTGAAGCTTTCAAATTCTTCAGAAATTCATACAAATCCATCCCAAAAACCTTTGAGAAACCTGATTGGATGCCGCTCCCCAAGCCTCCCACCACTGAATTCGAGGGAGACCTCATTATGCCAGCAGAGGTCCTAATTGTCATCAGACACACCAATTCTACATCAACCCCTTCCCCATTTGATCACATTCCCTACCGAATCTTCAAGAGATGCCCCTCCCTCACTCGAGCCCTTGTTGACCTTTTCAACTGTTGTTGGACTACTTCAACAGTCCCATCAGTTTGGAAGTTTGCGGGAATCAAACTCTTTGGCAAGAGTTCAGCTACTGAAGACCCAACAACCCCTTCAAACTTCAGGCCAATTGCCCTGACATCCTGCATTGGGAAGATGTTTAATACCAACCTCAAAAACAGATGGCTTCAATACATGTTGGAAAATGGCTACCTCGACCGGTCAACCAAGAAGGCTTTCTTGAAAGCAACCCCAGGGTGCACTGACCACCACTCCAAACTAGCCACTATCCTGTTTGAGGCCCAAAAGAAACATAAATCACTTGCTGTTTCCTGGATTGACCTCGCAAATGCATACGGCAGCGTCCACCAATCGCTCATCCAGTTTTCACTCAAACACTACTATGCCCCCCACAACTCTGCTCCATCTTAGAATCCCTTTACTCAGACCTTACAGCCACCATCCTAACTTCAGATTGGTCTACCCCAAGCATTCCTCTGAAGATAGGTGTCTATCAAGGTGACCCTCTGTCGGGGGGGAGGGGGGGGGGGGACTTTGCAAGCACAAAAAGATCTTGGGTATACATTATCTGACTCCACCCACCACACCAACCTTCTTCAATATGCAGATGATACATGTATCATTACCAACAGCCCAGCCGCCGGTCAGCGACAGTTGAACACGGTCGACCAGTGGCTTGGATGGTCGGGTATGAAGGCAAATATTGCAAAGTGCCACTATGTAGCAATACAAAGCTCTACAGGTCACACCATTGATCCCCAGCTTACCTTGTCAGGAAAGACACTCCATTTCATGGGCAGTAGTACGATCAAGTTCCTTGGGTTAGCCATTCAGATTCCTCAAAATCCTTCCATGGCCCGATCCAACCTTAAAGAGGCTCTAAATCGCATGGTACAAGCAGTGGACAGATGTCCAGTCACAAGACAGCAGAGATGAAACTGTACAAGCTTGGTATGTGTCCTAGGCTCAATTGGCCTCTCACCATCCATGTTTTACCCATAACTTGGATTGAACGTAACCTAGAGACAACAACTACGAGATTTCTGAAGAAGTGGACAGGTCTTACAAAATCTGCTAGCCCCAACTTGCTCTACCTCCCACAGAGAGATGGAAGTCTTAACCTACCATCATTGTCCTCTCTGTATAAGCGACTACAAGTCTCAAGACAGTGCCAGATACTAACCTCAGCTGACCCTTGTGTCAGACATATTGCAGAGAAAGGTTTACAGGCTGAGATTGCTGTGACACGACTGAAATTTCGACCAGCCGTCATTGTTAGGGACACGATGCGAAAAGATCCATCAAGCTCACGCAAAACACTACTTGTAGCAGTCAAGAAGCAGGTGACTAATGATGAGGAACAAGCTCACTTAAAAGATCTCCACACCTAAGACAGGGCCACATGATTCATGCCACCACCCCTGATCCTGCTACCATCTGGGCTAAAGCGGTGCAGTCTCTCCCGGAGGAGTCTTTCAAATTTGTTCTCAATGCTGCACATGATAGACTAGCCCACAATGCAAATCTGCACCTGTGGAAAAAGAAGAACTCTGACAACTGCACCCTGTGCCATGAGGATCACCAGAACCTTGTCCACGTCCTAAACTCCTGCAAGATAGCCTTGAAACTAAGACGTTACAATGAGCGGCATGACTCTGTTCTGGCTATCATTTATGAAACCATCTCGCAACATCTCCCTAACACAGCCTTTAGCACTGTTGACCTGGCCAATGCGTACAATTTCCCTTCCCACATCACCCCAACTGAACTCAGACCTGACATTGTCTGGTGGGATGATGAAAGCAAGTGTGTCTGCCTTGTGGACAGTGTGTTTCGACACCTTATTCCACAAAGCTGCGACTAGGAAGGAGGTTAAATACATACCACTACTCTCTGCATGTCAACAATCAGGCTACACAGCCAAGCTGATTACATTGGAAATTAGTTCACGTGGCCTGCCAAATCTACGTGGTTTCACAAAGCTTCAAGTCGAACTAAACATCTCCACAACCAAGACTCGTATTCTCTTAGTGCAAGCTGCTAGAGAAGCAATAATTGGCTCCTTTAACATCTGGTGCTGCAGAAATAAAAATAATCCATAATTATCACTAAATTATTCCTTAAAGGATAATTAATTATCACTTCATTATTCCTTAATCATTTATTTTTTGTTTTATTGTTGCTTTTCTGCATGTCATGACATAAGGTCACTTTTAATTTGTGGTTTGGAGCCAAGTGATTGTGCAATGTTTTTGGAGAACATTATGCCAAGCTGAGCTTGGATGACTCCACCCCTCATTGCTTTGTTTGTGCTTGTGCTTTACAATTCAATGATGTTTATTATATATGTGAGTGAGTGAGTGAGTGAGTGAGTGGGTGAGTGGGTGAGTGAGTGAGTGGGTGAGTGGGTGAGTGGGTGGGTGGGTGGGTGGGTGGGTGGGTGGGTGAGTGAGTGTGTGAGTGAGTGAGTGAGTGAGTGACGTCATTGTTAGGGACACGATACGAAAAGATCCATCACGCTCACGCAAAGCACTACTTGTAGCTGTCAAGAAACAGGTGACTAATGAGGAGGAACAAGCTCACTTAAAATATCTCCACAACCTACCTAGACAGGGCCACATGATTCGTGCCACCACCCCTGATTCTGCTACCATCTGGGCTAAAGCGGTGCAGTCTCTCCCAGAGGAGTCTTTCAAATTTGTTCTGAATGCTGCACATGATACCCTACCCCGCAATGCAAATCTGCACCTGTGGAAAAAGAAGAACTCTGACAACTGCCCCCTGTGGCCATGATGATCGCCAGAACCTTGTCCACGTCTAAACTCCTGCAAGATAGCCTTGAAACTAAGACGTTACAATGAGCGGCATGACTCTGTCCTGGCTGTCATCTATGAAACCATCTCACAAACCTCCATAAAGCAGCCTTTAGCACCTCTGACCTGGCCAATTCATACAATTGCCCCTCCCACATCACCCCTACTGAACTCAGACCTGACATTGTCTGGTGGGATGATGAACACAAGTGTGTTTCAACACCTTATTCCACGAAGCTGTGACTAGGAAGGAGGGTGGCCTGCCAAATCTGTGTGCTTTCATAAAGCTCCATGACGAACTCCACAACCAAGACTCATATCCTGCTAGAGAAGTGATAATTACCCCTTTTTTCCTCTGGTGCTGCAGAAATAGAAATAATCCCTTAATATTTTTTGTTTGTTTGTTTTGTTTTGTTTTGTTTTTCTGCATGTCACATGACATAAAGTCACTTAGTTTGTGTCAGAGCCAAGTGATTGTGCAATGTTTTTGTACATTATGACAAGCTGAGGAAAACTCCACCTCTCATTTACATGTGCATTACAATTCAATGAAGTTTATATATGTGAGTGAGTGAGTGAGTGAGTGAGTGAGTGAGTGAGTGAGTGTGTATGTTGTATGTGCATGTGTGTGCATGTTGTGTGTGCATGTGTTTGTGTTGTGTGTGCATGCATGAGTTTGTGTTGCAATCTGCAGCCATTTTGTTTAAGGATGTATTTGTGCACGCACTTTCACATTTCCAAGCATCAAAATATGATGACATAGCAGGATTACCAACAATGCTAGCTGTAGAGTTCACACAGTGCAAGCATAATTTGAAATTCTAGTTTTGTTATACTGCACCGCTCTAGCCACTGTCCTTAGCTATGACATAACTAATACAGTAGTAATCTGCATCACAATGTTGCTATACTTGGATTGTGATATATAAGGAGGTAGCCAAAAAATTGTATGTATTTATATCCGTTCCTTACAGATTTCAAAATGGTTCAAGGTTGAGCAACATGATGGGATGGTAAATTCTGAAACAAAAATGTACATGTGGAAGTATGTCTGTGAGAGGAGTTTTGTTCAGTGTACTTGGAAGCAGTTTCCCTTGAGTATATATATATGGGAAGAACACTACACTAAGAGTAAGGTCATCAGGAAGTGCTTTCTGCAGGAATTCTCAGTATACCAAAGGAAAGACAATCCAGAAGCTGATAAAACCTTGTTAAAATGATAGTTTGCAGTTTGGTCTCCATTATTAGCACATCTCTCGTCCATTAGCCATATGCATAATTTATTCTTCCTATATATATATAATATGCTAACAATGTAAGCCTTTCTCTCTGTCCACAGAGAGAGGCAGTACGTGTGCTTATCTTAACAAGCCATACAATTATTTCTGCATTATCATGACAGGAAAGGATGCTGGAATTTCATTGTAATATAGCCACTCAATCATGAAGATGCTCTATTACAATGAAATTGCAGCATCCTTTCCTGTCAGCTATTAACTGTGCATCCCATTCTCACTTGTTTTTTCAGCCAGTGTTCTTTCCTCTAGCTTGAAATCTGCTCCTATTTTCCCTTTACTATGTCAACTATTCTCAGTTCACATTATTTAGGCCAGGTGTCTATTCATATTTTTAATGGGTAAACGGATAATGAATATGACAAAAAAAAGTGATCTCTTCAAAAACAAAAAAGTGATCTCTTCAAAAACAAAAAACAAAATATTGGTTAAAAATGAGACAAGAATTTACCTATGTAGACCACAAACATTTGCAGGACCCTTTACCTATTAGTGTAATATGTTAGTCTTCAAAAAGGATACTGTAAATATTTGTGGTCTTTGTTAAATTCTTGTTTTTCATTTCTTTTTTGATTTGTCAAAACCAATAAGTGTAGCTATATATTTTTTATTTTCTAATAAAACATTCGTCTTGTTTCTATAGTCAAGCAGTCACTACAAGAAGTTACTCAGTGTAACATCAGAACATATGTTTTGCTTTACTGTAGCATATATACAGGAGTGACTACATACTAGGATCATAAGGAGTTGCCTGTTTTTGTTAGAAAATCTATAATGTTATTTATTGTCAAAAGTAAGCTTCAGAGGAAACTAACTCACCCCTTCCATGTATATAGCATTAATAGATGATACGATGCTGTCAGCAGTAGTAAGGAGAAGGTTGGACAACCCAAGATATTAGTCATCTGTCCACCTGATCACCAAAGTAAGTTTGACCTTGTTGGATACATCGCATCTAAGTGGGTTAATATCTAGATTTTTGTCCTCAATCTAAGTCACCATCATCAAAAAGTATATATATATATTATTTTATTTTATTTTTTTAATTATTATTTTTTTTTATTGTAATTTTTTTTAATATAATATATTTGGAGTTACTTATTCATACAGTTTATAGAACCCACTTCCCCTTAAGTTCAAATGTTCAAGTGATGACATTAGGGAAATGACTTGTCCCAAACCCGGCAAAGATCCCATTACTGTATTCCACGCTGCACAGCCAGAGAAATCCGTGAAGAAGATGTTGATGGGAGTTCTCTTCATAAGTCACTGACCTCAGGTGGCATCCCAACTCCCTGAAGAATGCCTTTGCTTGAGACCCAAAGGATCCACATGTCTCTACTGCCACAGGTACAAACTTGTATGCCGAGTCCAGGTAGGCGTACTTCTCACCCTTCAAAATCTCCATCTGGGCTGCCACTGCACCAACCTCAGTGATTGCAGCCAAAAGGTTGGATGGGGCAAAGGTGTCACTACAGGTTGCATCCCATACCAAGAGTCTACCACTTGACCATGGAATGATGGACATGCCATCAGGTCTCTTTCCATCGGACCGAAGCAGACCTGAGGGCTCCAACCAGGAAGGGACATTTTCAGCAGTTAATGACCGGTGGATGATATCATTTAAAGCACCATGGTGAGAATGCCTTCCCTGACTGTGCCTGCAGCTCAACCCATGCATACCAAACTGGTCGACATCTGATTCACAGTAACTACAAGAGTGTGGCTGGCACAGGGATGCTCCAAGACGTAGTCCAACTGCTATTCGAACTACGTCATCGCTCATTCGGCGACCCAGTGAGGAAATTGGCAGGGCATTAAGCCAGGCACCTGACTCACATACAGACACTGAGAGGAGATGAGCTCTGGTTTTGGGGTCACTAGCATTCCGCAAAAGTGACTCTGCCCTTTCTAAAATAGAATATCCCACGACTTCTGCTGATGGGAAGTAGGCGGGGCTGGAGGAGGAAAGACAAGGTAATCACACCAGAGTAAAAGGGCAACCTCAATCTCAGGGTACTGGACAGTACCGAACCGAGGGGGGAGGATATGGTGAATGAGATTGGATGATCCGTCAGCAGAAGCCAAAAAGGCAGAGGGAGCAAGATGAACCGCACTCCTAATTCTAATTCCCCCCATGGTTCACTGGAAGGGTGACATGTCAAGAAGGGTCATTGTTCTGAAAATCTATATTAGTGATATTGCTGACGATTGACTTGAGGTGGTCATAGGCTGGGAGGTGACTGGAAGAGAAACAGGGAGCAGAGCTGAGAATGTGCATCATCTTAGGCAGGGCCGTATCTAGGAAAATTTGACCGGGTGGTTATTTAAGAAAATTTGACTGGGGAGGCAGTTGCAAACCCCCATTGGCCATAGGTATGAAGTATGCAGAAGCTAAAACTATACTTCTATTTTGTGGTGCATATATACGAGGCTAAAAAGAACATTACAGCATTAGAACACCTCAACAAAAACATAACAACAAAATTTAATGTTTACTTTTCTGATTAAAAATTGCAATCATTTTTATTTCACTGACTTGTCTCCAGTTACCTGTGTTTCATAAATATCCTCTGATGGATGTCACGATGAATCAAAAGCATTGCTAATCCACTCAACCTTCATTGAAGAACATGTCCAAAGCGAAGAGCAGAAAAAGATATCTCTCACAAGATACACTTCCCACAGATATAGTTAAAAAAGACTGTTAAAATTTTATTAATTGTGGGGAATGACTGAGGATTACACTTAGAGAGAGCATAGCTAGCTGTACCTGGCCTCCTTTTAGGTGAAACAGATCCATAAAACTTTTTCAATTTAGTTATTTCAACAGGGAAGTCGGTCTTCTCTTCCAAGGACATAAATTTCCCATAATAAGAAGTGATACTATTGCTACTCAGTTTGGATAAATAAATATAGTGGTGGATCAGAGATTCAGCTGCAATAATTTCCTTATGATCATTGGAAAATCGTGTTTCTAACTGCTCAACCACATGGTCAATAAATGGGTAATATACATTGATTCTGTAGTAATCAGAAGGAGTCTGGCTAACTTGTCCTGCATTGGCTTGATGGCGCTGAACAGTAGCAGTTCGTAGTTTCACAATTGTTAAATTAATAGACAAGGCTAGCATTTCAATTCTGCTCCAAACTTTCTCCCAGCAGTCATCTTTTCTGGCATCCTGAATGCATTTCTTTGCCGTGTTTACATTCCTGTAAGCTTCTGCACGATCACACTGTTTATCTTGTAAAGCTAGTGTCACTGAACTAAGGAAACAAAGAACTGCCTGTGTAACAACCAGTGTGACAACAAATTGGATATCTTCTAGAAGCCGCACATATGAACAAGCATCACTTATAGCTTCTCCCCTGCTACTATCTTTGATTCAGCCCATGGTCTCCAAGACTGTGACATATTGGACTATAAGAGCTGAAAGAGTCCTCATCCTTGCACTCCAATGGGTGGCACAAAATCTAGGCACATGATACCTCCTTGAACCTGCTTCTATTGCAGTCAAACACTCACTAAGTTCATCATCATCTTCATTCATCAAGAAGTCAAGAAGCTCTTTTCCTTCGTTAGTAGATGCAACTTCAAAAAAAAAATTCTTTACTCTAGGTCAGATAAAAACCATGTCAACTTTTGAATATCATCCAAAAAGGTTACGGATAGATGGCACACCCGTACAACTTCTGCAAATGGCAAGATTCAAAACATGTGAATGGCAATGAACATGTGGCATGGGCAGCTACTTTAGCCTGTACTCCATTTCTACTTGAATTCATTACAGCGGCTCCATTATACTCTTGACCAACTAGAAAAGACATGTTCAATCCCTATTGCTGAAGTGTAGAGAGCAAAGCATCAGCAATCATTTGAGCATCCATCTTTGCAATTTTAATAAACCCCAGGAATTCTTCTTAAACTTCACAATTATTAACAAACTTTGCACAGATTCTAACCTGTTACACATTTGAAAGGTCTTCAGTTTCATCAGCCATGAGACTCCAGTACGATGATAAAATATTCTCACGAATAGCGCCTTTGCATATGGAAATTATTGTATTCTGTACTAGGGGTGTAGTATACCTAGCATTTTTAGCAGCTGCTGAAAATGCCATTAAGATCTGTGTCAAACTGTGACTTCCATTTCACAAAAAAAAAAGAAGTTTCCTTCTTCAGTTTTTGTGAACTTGTCCCAATTACCTCGAAAAGCAATGCCCCTCTTACCAAGGACATCAATGATTGACAAAATGCCTAGTATAGGCCTGCTGAATTCCCACTTCTTTGGCCATTAGTGAAGCAACATCTAAACCAGGTTGTTATGTTTTTAGGAAAAGACAAGCTTTCTCATCTGCTAGTTTGTGTGCTTAACTCTCCTTGTGCTTATCAAATAAGCTGCTCTTCTTACCGAGAGCTTTCTTCCATTTATTAAAGCCCATGAAGAAAACGGGGATTTGGTGTCTACACTTGCCATGGCAGACAGTATGCACTATCATTTGATATGTTATAATGCAACCATGGCCTATTTACTGTCCAGCTTAGACTAAATCTTCTCCCTGAAGTGACAGGGAACACAAAATTAGGTGGGCATTTAAACTTGGACATCAAAAGTGTTAGCTTGTCATCGACATCCAATAAGGAATGCTTTCCAGCATAAAGTGCTGGGTCATTGATCAAAATAATCTTTGACAATAGGACTTGCAGTTTCTAGATCTATTTCAGGTAGATCATCATCATGAAGGGACTCTTCATCATGAGACCCCTCAACATGAGCCTCTTCATCATGAGCCTCTTCATCATGAACCTCTTCATCATGAGCCTCTTCATCATTTACTTGCCTCTTCATCATTTACTTGAGAGTTGTCTTCATTTTCCCTACATCATTTCATCAATACTTTAATATAGCTACCACTATGAATCACATGCATGGAGCATTAATACCTTGAAGGTCCAAAAAATGAAGTTACTTTAGCTTGATGACACGGTCTTTTGGCTTTTGGAGGAGTAGGATCTTCAGCTTCAGTAGCCATATCCAACAGTGACCTACTATGACCTTTTGTCATGTGCATAGGCAGATACATGAGTGGCCAAAGCCCCACCTAAAATTTGTTAACCCATAATTAGTCATTAGTGCAATCAACATCTATACATCTAGCTATAGTGTTGATATGTGAAACAGGAGGTCTAGCTTACAAAATGTATTAGTGGTTGATTGTACTGATAGTGCTTGTAATAAACAGACACTTAGCATCATGACAGCTGCAAGATTTATGAGACTGATGGGCCCCTCAATTTAACATTATTCTTGTTGTTGTGCAGGCAGCTAGATGGCAAATATATTTTTTACACTGCTAGCACACTGACAGCTGAAATTAACAGGGTGATGTTTTAATTATATACATCACACAAGTACTGATTATGTGACTTTTCACATCCAAGCCCACCTAATTTTGGGGGGCCTCTGAATTTTGTAGTCAAATATATCAGGGGGGGGGCCACCCACCCTGCCCCCCCTAAATACGGCCCTGTAATTCTACAAACATAATACAGCTGCTAATGAGGGAGGTGGATAAATAAACTGGAACATTGGGAGAATGATGGTGTCTGGATTAACTTTAATATAATGGAAAGCCATGAAATGGGAAGTGTACTCAATGAACATATTGCTAAGTGTTGGAAGAGTTTGAAAAACAAGTTAAATATAAGCAGAGAAGGATTTAAGTTTTGGGGAGGAAGCTAAACCAGTTGGGGGTTGTATATAGAGGAAGTTGAGCCAGAGGATATTACAGAGAAGGTGGTAAAGGACATGGGACAAGTTAAGGTGGTGACACTGATGGGAGCAGTAAGTATGAGGAAGTTACAAAGGCTGAAGAAGAAAATTTTCAGGATGTCCAGAGAAAACCGCCAAGGAGGCCATTTATCCTGAGAAATATATATACAAGTGATGGAGGGAGAGTCTTTGGTGGAATGGAGGTGCGTGCATAGTGCAGGAGTTGAATCAGCAGTACTGGGGTTGTAAGTAAAGGGTTTCCAGCAAATCAAACCAATGGAGATGACACGCAAGGAAACTAGTCGGTGTGGAAAAGTGAGGCGGGGCAAAGGAGAAGTGGTGGGAATACAAATTGCAACCAGGAGGAAGAGTCAAGTGGAAAGATAATTATGTTCACTGCAACTTGGTAGATTTGGACTGCCAGGGGGAGACACTCCAGTAGATGACACAGAGGGGGTTGAGGAGAAGAAAGGGTAGGAGCACCAAGTGGGGAGTCATCCATCAGGGGTGGTGGGGGTGGATCAGTGGTGGGGGAGGGGTAGTAGAGGACCACACTACTGCTCACATGATAGAGCAATTCAAAACCTTCCTGTCACAGAAGCACCTATTGACTGAAGAGAATACGTCCAAGGTCAGGAATGTGAAGGACCAAATTTGTATGTGAGTGTGATGAGTTTGCTAAGTGGGTTGGGGGGAGAGGGGGGGGGGGGGGTGGGGGGGGGGACCAAAGATAGGAAAGTGGGTGGTCGAGCATGGTGTTAGTTAATTGTAGAAAATGGTGGCCAAGGGAGGTGGCTTTGAAGGTATTGGGTAGTGCAGAGAAGAAAGGAACTGTTGTATGGCGAGCTAAGGAATGATCTTTGGTCCCCTCTCCTCCGCCTTAGTGACTTATTGCTTCCCATGTGGTGGCCTTAACAGGCTCAGCAGTATCAAGATTAAACAACTATTTGTGCATTACAACAAAAATGGCATATTCTACTCCACAGCTGGAGCATGTTCATGAATTATGCATCCACGTCAGAATGGAACTGTAGTATCCTGCTGCTGAACACATGCAACCCATTTTCACTCGCCTGGGCTGGTGCGATCTTTATCTACGCTATGATGACCTCATCCAGTTTAAGTCCCCCCTCCCCCCACCCCTAAGTAACTCCTTCATTGGAGAGCAAAAAGAGCCCCCACTAGGGAGGTAAATGAAATCATGGATTTGTATCTTCCTAACGGTCACTACATTGGCCGAACTTCCCCCCGACCCCTCACCAAAACTGAAACTCATACCTCAGCTAAAACTCACATCTCCACAGCTTCTCAAATCGTGACTTCACAAAGTTTTAACACTAAAAAGACTAGCAACGTGCCTTGAATCCTTCTCTTAGCAAACCAGGTGTCCCAGAGAATCAGGCGTCCCCAGTATTTTCTCCCTTCTTCTTTGGAGAAGGTTTGTCATTATCCTGTCCTTTCCTTTCTTCTTGACCATTATTGCTCTCTTTGCATACAACCTCATCCGTGCAATGTTAACCTTCTTTCGAAATACATCTCCAGCTTCATTGCTCAGTTGATGAACAACTTTCCCCAGTATTTACTGATTATGTAAGGACCTCACCACGCCAGAGTGAATTTAGATTCACATTTTCTCTGTTTATCCGCCATGTTCTCTACAAGAACTCCAGCTCCAATTGCCAATTTGGAAGATGCTTATGCTTATAAGCTTCTTTTTGCTTCATATGTGCATCATCAATATCTTTTTTTTGCACTCGTGAAATCTTTTTCTCTTGATGAAGGAGTTTCTCAATGATGACTATAATCTGTGTAATCTTAAAACTCGGCATCAATGTGGAAGTCTCATATGTTGCTAATAGAGCATGCATATAATAAGGAGAATGTTTAGCCTGGATGCTCCTTATGGTATTGATTTTTCATTCCAGATAGTTGGCTGTCATTTGGCTAGATATCATGAGAATTGCTTAACCACTCAATTACCTTTATTATGACGACAAAAGAAGGGAAAAGTACAATAATGCTATTATGTATAATATTTACAGCGTACAGTGGAAACTATTCATGTTCTGATTAGAGAGGTGTCCTTATTATTTAATTTTAGGATGTCAACATTGAAGGGCTCTACTGCAATAACTTTTACCCGAGAATGGTAGGCACTAGTGGTTCTGTGTTCTGCATTGGTAACAGCATATAACTCATCTGAGAATGAACCTGATCATTGGATCAGAACTGATGGACATCCAGAGTGAATACAATTTGAAGCTGATTATTGAGAGGGTGCTTTTAATGTTATTATGTCAACTGAGAGTTCATTGAGAGTTTATTTAATGGACATCCATGTCTACATATCATATATAAATATCAGAGTCATCAAAAATTGATGATGATTCATTACGCTGGAATTTAAGAACTTTGCTATTCCAATGAGTGCTTTATCAAAAAAGTCCAGCTTCTTCCCATTTCCAGAAATACTCAGTAGTAGTGATGATTTACTTATTCCCATGTGAGAGAGCTCCATCCCAACCTGTTGCTGGAGCTTAAGCTAGACAGGAATTGGGTGCAATTCCCTTCTTATGTTTTTTCTGGCACTTGTAAGATGAGACCTAGCAATTAGCATAATAGTGGCTTTTTCATATTGCTTTAGACATATAACTGAATATCGTTGCACATATTGGAATCGGGGGGGGGGGGGGGGGGGAGAATTGTACAAAGGGGCCTTTTTAATATGAATATAAAATTGGAGTGCTAATATTATAGGGGGGGCTTAATTTTCCCTTGATACAAGCAATTTAAATGTTTAAAAAACAGAAAATGGTTCATCTCCAAGGATCTATCTTTTTTTTTGCCACTCGCATAATTTGCACAGTGAAGTATATAGGTCCATTCAAGAAAAAAATGGAGGACCTGAAGACTCTAAATCTACCAAAGCATGTCCTAGCTACTTTACTTCTCGATTGTGAGGGAAAGGCATGAGGTAGACGTGGCTGTCAACAAGCCACGCCTCCTCACATGCTGCCTCAGAATTGAGTAAAAACCACAAAATGGTTACCAAGTCCAAAGGAGACTGTCGTTGATAAAATACCAAAATATTTGCTGCTTGGTTGGTGGAAGTCCAACTGTTACCAAGTCCTTGAAGTCAAGTCCTTGACGGAGGCTGTAGCATGGGTAAAGTCAACACTAGCAGAATACGATGTGTTATGTGCTGATATTTGTGTAGAGGGCAACATAATTACATAGTGTGGACAATAATAGCGACAAGACAAGGCATGTGTTGATTTGTGTTTTGTACCAGAACAACAAGAGAAAAAGTGTTTGAAATAGAGTGGACACCATGAAACTCAAATTTGTAGTTTGCACTGCTCGATTTTAATTTACAGTAAAAAAAAAAAACGAACGAAAAAAACGTTTAAATCAACAAAAATGTTTGTATTGGATTGATTTTAACAAAAATTAAGGAAACAAGACTCGACAACCAGCTCTTCATGCTTTAAAAGTCAATAATGTTATAAATAGTAGGGGTTCATCAAAATTTGTTGTGGTCTTCATGGCTAGAGTATAAAATTTTAGTTCATGTGTTATGAGAATTGCTGAAATCAAATGGGGGGAAACTTACTTTGAATATATACATGGATATATATGTCTACCTTCTCCATAATAGCATTGTCAGTCTAATCTATTTCTGGCCTACCCATTACAAAGTTTTGTAAAAGAAGGACAAAAAAATTGGTTGGATATATATACACTGGGATTATATGTGGCACCATCTCGTTATCATTGCAGCCAAAACATTTTCCAGTCGGACCTTGACTGCACATATATACATGAAATGCCTTGTTTCCTCTTCATATATAGCTGCTCTTCATATCTGTAGAGGGAAAAATCAATTGATAGAATACTTTGCTTCAAATAGATATATGATGCACCACACACGAGATGCATAATTGAGGAAGATCCCAAGCCTCTGTGAATAGGTCCCAGGTTCTCAATGAATTCATTTGGCTAGCACAATAAACTTTCTCGATAATCAACTTCAGTTTACCCACTGGATAGATGCTCTAGCCTTCATTATTACTGAAGGCTAGAACATTTAACAAAATTTCAAGTGAGTAATGATTATCAAGAAAGTCATTGTATAGTAACGGGGGGAGTTTTCAGCCAGGGTCGGTTTTCAGCCACCTCGCAACTTTTTTAATTTTATCCTCTGAACTAGAGCGCAGATGTTCTAAATAGACATCCAGTGAAGTCACATGGTAATATAGAAATAATTTAAGCCATTGTTTAATAGCTGGTAATAGGCTTCGACCGAGCTAGGCGGTGAATAAGCAGTGGCGTTTGCTTCAGAACTAGTCGCGGTCCACCCTGAAAGTGTGTAGCTAAGGGGGAGGTGTAAACTTTGTAGTATAGTTCTGTCTGTGATTGGAGTTAAGCTGCTGGAGTTGGTCTGCAGGCTAACAGATGTCTGATAATAAAGAAAATCTACATCAAAGGGAAACTAACACCAGGGAAAGGTACAGAAAATGGTCAGTACAAATGATGACAAAGGCCTTGAAAGATTGCAATGATGGCATGGGGGTGCGGCAATCTGCCAAAAAAAAATGATGTTCCTAGAGGTAAGTTTCACTTCTAAGCTTAGTTTTAGGGTGTTTTTTTTCATAATGGAGTTGAATGAAACTTCCTTTGTCCTTTATAGGTACTCTACAAAGTAAAGTTAAGCACAACATCCCTGCTAATTCTCGATCAGGCCCTTCTCCATATCTATCTGGTGCAGAGGAAGCTGAGCTTGTTAACTGGGTATTCCACATGTCTTCAATTGGATATGGCCGCACAAGGGACCATCTAACGTTGATAGTCAAGGCGATTCTAGATAAAGATGGTCGACGTAACCCATTTGCACAAAACCGTCCTGGTAAGGATTGGCTTCGTGGGTTTATGGCAAGACATCCTGAAATTTCACTCAGGAAGTCACAAACCTTGGATGTGTATCGTGCTCTCTCTTGCACTCCGGCCATTCTGGATCAATGGTATGCTGGCTTTAAAGTTTTCCTAGAATCACACAATATTCTTGATTGCCCCTCTGCTATCTACAACTGCGATGAGAGTGGGTTTCCTCTCATGTCTCGTACTGGGAAAGTGCTAGCACCATGTGGTTCAAAACAAGTGAACAAAGTTAGTAGTGGAAATAAACAACAGATCACTACATTGGTCTGCTATAATGCAGCTGGCGAAACCATACCACCCTATCACGTCTTTCCAGGTGAACGCTTCAAAGAAAACCCTTTAGATGGTGGTGTTCCAAATAGTTACATGGGACACAGTGACAATGGTTGGATGACAGCATCACTCTTCTATGGTTGGTTAGCCAACCATTTTATTAAGAGAATACCTCCTGAACGTCCAGTTGTCATAGTTTTTGATGGACATGGCTCTCATATCAATATGGAAGTTTCTAAACTCGCCATAGAAAATCAGGTACTACTCTATTGTCTCCCACCTCACTGTACACATTGTATGCAGCCATGTGATGTCGGCTTCTTCAAGCCTCTGAAACAGAACTGGGATAAGGCTGTAGAAAGATGGGAGATAGAGCACCTAGGCGATGTATTGAGTAAATATGATTTCGCAAAAGTGTTTCGAGTTGCCTGGGAGAAGACAGTGAAATTGTCAACCATGGTAAACAGCTTCAGAGTCACAGGTCTTTGTCCTATAAACAGGCTAGCTATTAAAGCTGATATCCTTGCACCATCTACTGTCTACCACTCTCAGAACAGTGGAGCTGGTGACAAGAATCCGAGTCCACCTGAGTGTCCACATGACAACCCACCTGAGAATCTACCTGATGTTACAGGATCTACACCAACTCTGCAGATGTTAGAAAAATCAATGACAGTGGACCAGATTGAGTGTTTCCAGTGCCGACTAGATGAAGGATATGATCTCACTCATGATGAGTTGTACCTTGAATGGAAGTCACTCAAAAGTCTAGCAGACCAGACTTCCACATCGTCGCAAGATGCTACAACAAAAGGTAACATTTCTCCACCAAAGGCCAGTGGTACGGCTACCTCTGTAACTTCCACACCTGTCTCTGTAGCTTCCATGCATGCATCAAGTGAGACACCAGCACCAAATCTTAAATTGCAACCTGGAAAAGCAATTTCTCCGGTATTCAAAGACATTTTATGTTATCCAAAAGTGAAAAGTAAGAAGGGGAAGCAAACAGCACATCGAACTAAGCTTCCAAGCCACCTGACATCAAATCAGTTTATTGAACTTTGCGAAGAAAAAGAATGAAAGAAAAAAGAAGAAGAAGAGGACAAGGAAAGGAAAAGACTAGAGCGAGAGGAAAAGGCAAGGAAAAGAAAGGAATTGGAAAAAGAGAAAGCCAGAATCCGGCATCAAAAACAGGAAGAAAGAGAGAGGAAGAAGGAGGAGGAGCAAAAGAGAAAGGAAAAGAGGCAGCTTGAGCTTCAACAGAAGAAGTACGGGAAACAGAGAAGCAAGCAAAATTCCAACCCATCTTCATCGGGTGAGTCTCCGTCATCCACTGGTGAGCCTCTGTCATCCACTATCGAGCCTCCATCTACTACTGAGCCTCTGTCATCCACTGGTGATCCTTCAACATTGGGAGGTTCTGGGTTGCCACATTTCAACCAGTCTTCATCAGGTGATTCTGGTGTAGTGAAACGTGGAACGAAGCGTCGTAAGGTTGCACTTGTGACGTCTGTTTGTTGTGCTCTCTGTGGGACAGCCGAAGATAGTTCGGATTCTGAGGAGAACTGGGTGGAATGTGGCCACTGTGGAAGATGGTTTGAAGAGACATGTGCTGATGTAGACATTGGAAGTATTTTAGACATTGAATGGCTTTGTCACTTTTGTGAAAGTATTTGATTATTGGTCAAAATATGAAAAACAACCCCACTACTATTTGGTTTGCTTAAATATTAATGAGAAGATATAATAGTTAATTCATAGTACATCATTATTGTGTGTGTAGAATGGAAGTTGTTGGCACAATTGTTGGGTTAAAAGGTGTGGCTGAAAACTCCCTCTGGTGGCTGAAAACTCCCTTAGTTAGGTGGGTGCACTTTGGTGTAAAAATCTGAACAAAACACATACATGATCCTTAACTAAAGTGATATTATTGTAGCCCAAGATATGCCCAACACTAAATCCTACAAAAAGAAATGAAGTTCAATGAAGAGTGTGGTAGAACAAGGAAAAGTAGCTTAGGTGGCTGAAAACTCCCCCCCCCCCCCCCCCCCCCCCCCGATACTATAGCTTTTGCACAGCTTTCTCATGCAAATGGATAACTACAGTTCATACCTATATGATTAATCCTTACAGGAAAAATCAAGCACCTTATTGCAAAGGTATATATATATATATACCTGCAGCCAAAATCTTATTTTCTCATCTGCTACACAATTTTTTTGTTCTACAAAAAGAAGGTTTCTTGGACTCTCCTACATTTAAAACACTATGGAGCTAATGTTTTCCAGTAATAGATTCCCTCACAGCATAGCCATGCATTACGACTTTTTTCCTCTACTCCGTAGGATTTTGATTGGTAGCGAGTCTGCAGTAGATGGCTCTGCAGCTTTCCACCGAAGAAGAGCCTCCAGAAGCTATCGGGACGGTCACAGTGAAGTAAAGTCATCATTGTCAAAAATATATATATGCCTTGACCAATTCGGAATCACGTGACTTCTTTCCCACCTCCCCCTTCGCCGCACCAAGGTTATACCCGCCCACGTGAATGAAGTTGCGCGGTGAAAGTGAAGTTACGGCAGCAGAAGGTTACTTTCACACTGACAGTGCTACAAAACTTATTTCGTTTAGGAAACTGAAGTTAAAGCAATGGTCGCCAACACAGACACCTCCAGTGACTGTGAAAGTCAGTGTAGCAGTGGACCAGAAGAAGTATTGTGCGACTACGAGAAAAAGAGGCTGGAGAACATTAAGAAAAATCAGGAGATGATGAAAGCCTTAGGTAAATAGCTATAGTGAATATCATTTTAGAGGTACAATAACTAGAAATACAATATTGGGCGGAATAAACTTCATAGTACAAAAATTTCCAGTTAGCCACTAGCAATATCAGATCCACAGCGTTTGCATTCTCCCACTGCATTGAAGATATTAGTTTGAAAGGAACTATTGTACTCATGGCTAGCATATCTACAAGTCTACAACCTAAGCTACAGGAAGAATAGAGAGAGAGAGAGCTCTTGGCCTTCTCTTTGAACCTCTATAAACTAGATAGCTATGTATTGCTTTAGGCAGTAAGGGGAAATGAACCAGCTTTTCATTATCAGGCTGACCTTTTCTATATTTGAAGATTTTCAATGGGTTGTGTCATCCTTGGACTCGGGTACAATGGTTTAGTTGTCAATTAGTATCTGTATTATTTAAAAAATGGAAATGGGTAAAGGTTGTTAACTTTGAGAGTGTTTGAAATAGTGCTTTAAGCTGAGCATGCTGCTATATAGTAGCAATTGATTCAGCTGCTGTACATTTTTGTAGCAAAGAAGTCAGTTGGTTTACTGAGAGGCTTACTTTTCTGTGTAACTTGGCTGGTGATATCTGGAATCATCTATGGCTGTCCAAAGTTTAAAGTTCTTTCTCACATAATACTTGCTAGAGATGTCGGTCCAGTGCTAGGATTTATGTCTGAGTTTTGAACATCCATACAAACCTGCCAGAATTGTCCATGTCTTATGTACAAATAAAAATAAAAAACATGCTCAAGAGACAATTCTCATACTGGAGTCTCAGAGGCACAGAACTGGCCACTGATACTCAACTGGAATATCATAACTCTTACCAGATGAACGTGAAAAATTGAATATTACTTACCAAGACGACGTCACGTACGCATAATTTCAGTCACCAGGATGGCACTTTTTTACCTAAGAACCTACAGGCAATTTGCTTGTGGCGGCGAAGGAAGTTCTCTGTTCCCCATGGTTACAAAAAGTAGCTTTCTCGATCCTTTGACTAGTGCACTTATAGCTTCTCCCGCTTCGTCCTAGCAAGTTAGTGTTTTAGCGTACCTCTTTGCTTAGTTTGTAAACTTTGTTTGCTAGTTGGGCATCTGTTAGACTGCTAGCATTGCTCTGGTAAGTGTACTATAGATGGCTAGTTACTGAATTATAACAAAGGGGTTGTCCCAACCCATGAATATTTCTAAATTATTTTCTCACCTCATCTTTTTAGCAGACATGAAATCTTCTGTGAAGAACATCGCGTCTTCGTTGGCGATTGAGTGGCCGGTTACTTAGGTGAGTTTTAGATATAGCTGAGACATTTTGTTTGTTGTACTCTGACATATTTTGTTTAGGGGTCGACTTCTCTACCTCAAGGACACAAAAAGATGCTGTCGTTATTTAAGTAAGTAGCTTCTGAGCTTTTACTAGATAGTCATTAGGTTGTAACTAAAGAGAGCCAACTTTAGCCAACCATGTCAAGAAATATAAATTGATTTTGTTTTTCCTCAATCAGGATTTGGCAGGGGAGAGGTGGGACACTTCAGGACTCTTCACTATAAACAACCAAGTTACATCCTGATGTGTGCAGCTGTCTAACTTTGGGGACCTTCCTCAGATAAGGCATCATGATTAAGGTAGTAACAGCAGACAAATATGAGTATGCCTAATATATAATAATATCGACATGTATGCATATATAATATACCACTGTACTCATTGGTGTATTAATTTTTTTTTGTAATAAGCTTTGAAGCAATCTGTAAGGCACATTGATGGTTGTGGTAGGTGCTATATACACTCATACAAAAGGTGATGTTTGCCACCCTCATTTCTTATGCTACGATCAATACAGTCCCTTCCTTTCGTTGTCTTCCTCTGAAAGTGACGCAGTTGTTGAAGGCGCTCCACACTCTTGAGGTTTGCCATGGAGGTTGATCTTAGTGCGTCCAGCTCTTATAAAATGAGTGATCACTGATATATGTGTGAATATATAATTGTAGGTGTAGTGCCTTACACTAACTAATTTTACATCAATTCATTGCTTGGATTTTTTGGCAGTATATTCATTGGTTTGTCTAACAAAAATTGCAAGAGTTGGTCAATAAAAAAAAGAGAGAGAAGTCCGAAGTCCTTAGGTGTCCTGGGTGCCATTGACAGGTTACTTCCAGACCACAGTAAAGGGTGCTGGAGTGGGAGCTATATGTCTTCTGTGATAATGGTTGGACAGTATGTTATACTCACAACATAATTATGAACAAGAAATTACCTGTTTCAACCTCTGTCCAGGTATACTGCTGCAAAGTGACTGAGGCTACTCTCCCTCTTCCTCTCCATCGCCATTCCACCCCTTCTACTTCCAACACCCACACTACTGCCCCTGCTACAGCATTGTATTCCCAAGCTACTGCCTACCGTACTGCTTCCTGCTGCATATCACTAATTCCCATTCTACCCTGGCAAGCGTTACTGGCTCGACCCCCTATCAAAGCAGCCCCACCCTAGTGTTCTTCATTACCCACACTACTTTCCCCATAGCTGTCACTACCAGTTTCACTAGTATACTTCACACTCTCACCTGATCAGTTTCCATATCAGACATCATTGCTAGGCACTCCTCACTTGAATAGAATTTTCTGGCTATTTTTACTAAAGCAGGAAAAAGCAACTGCTATATAGTTTGTTTGCTTTCAGTTGGATCATGGCACCAGTGCACCTTAGTTGTGGTCTGTGCAACTACAACCTTTTGTGGTTCTTATACACTGATAAACCGTAGCTGCTGTTGACGAAGCTAATTAAAGAACTTGTGGTAGCATTCAACATCACGAATTTGTGGCCCTAGTCCTCACAACTGTTTTGCATGTCATGAATCCGTAACACTCGTCCTGCAGACTGAATTAATTGTGTCACGATCGTCCTGTAAGGGTTTTAAGACATGTCGTCTGACTGCCTGCAACTACAACATTACATAGAGAAACAAATGGACAAACAAAATGGCATAAACACAAAGAAATAACTGTACATTATATTAATTGTTAATAAGGAAGGAAATATTTAGGCCAAACACTCTTAGATTTCTCCCAGCCAATTTATAAAAACATCATTGATATCGACACCAAAATAATAAAATTTAAAAAAAATTTAAGTGAAGGTCTTGTCCTTACATGAGGTTTTAACTATTAGTAAATGGGTGTGAATATAAGCATGATCAAAATGGCTTTTATTATTATCTGTATATTTGCCGACAAGCCATAATAGTTGGGAGGGTTTATATAGCTATAAGTTTGTCCACATCAAGAACATTGGGGATAACTTTATTCCTCGTCAATGATGATAACATTATGGGGAAGCAGGTCGGATAGTTAGCTCTTATTATATATAGGCAATTATGATGTCTATATATATACTTTAAGTATTTATGTGGAATGTTCATGGAACATCCTGAGCATACGAAAACTGAATGGCTCCATTTAGTCCGTGTCTCTTACAGCTTATCAGTGTTGTTTCCTAGGCACCTAGATGACCGGTGAATGCTAATCTCTTAGGTGGGGTTGAAGTAACATAGAGGTATCTATAATGAGGGGGATCAAAGAGGACTGTTGTAATAATGATATTTTATCATTAATAAATGTTGGTGTATATTACCACACACAGGTCTACAAGTGAATGACGTTGGTAAGACAGGAAGACCCATCATCACTAGAAGTAAGGCTAGGAACAGCGGCATGGCATGGAGAGCAGAGAGGAACCATAGGAAGGGGAAGAAGAAAAAGAGGCGTAGGTCGGCATCAGAGAGTGACTCAGACTGGGAGCCCTGGATGGACGTGCAGACCAGCAGGAGCACATGCAAGACAAGTCAGTTGCGGTGTAATCTGTATTAATACATGAACAAGATGCTAACTTTACATGCATGCACATATAGAGCTGCCACGCTTGAGTTTGGCTGAATTCCTGGAGATGCAAAAAGTTGTGGACAAAGAAATTGTGAGGAATTCCATTGCATTATAGGGAAAGAGGGGGCCTTGGAAACCAGCACGTACCAAGAACTTTAGACTACACCTACTTTTGACACCTTTACCTGTTCAATTATATGGACAATTGGCATGCAGAAGCTCCTTTAGTGTAAAATGTTATGCCTGTCATAGGTCTGTAAACAGTGACTACATAATAATGCCATTAATGGTCATCCACTAACGGTTAAGCATTTGGGAGATACATCTTTTGAGACTAAACTTAAATTCATTAAGATACAATGATCATAGTCCATTTTCTGTCCCTTGGTCCCCTTTTATGAATCAGCTATGCTAAAGACCTTACAATATTTTAGGTTTTTCCCTCTCCTCTGCGGCGGGAACAGCACACAAGCAGGTCATCAACTGACAAGATGACATTATTTTAAGGGGGGGACTATGCGTCAAAACCACAAAATAGTTGTACCTATTTCTAATTGTCATCACTTTTTTTCTCTTTCGTCTACACAAGTATTTATCGTACCAAAGTCTTTACTATTCTGTGTTTGTTTTTATAAAGTGTTAAATATCTATATAATATACAAATTTTCTCGGAAGATACATGCAGAAACATCGAGGTGACTCCAAGATATTTGTGGCAGACCTAGCTGCCTAACGATTTGAAGTCATTTACTCATAATTGGTGTGTGGCTTGCTAAGGAGTGTCTCAGTGATATCCATGGACCAAAGTTACCATATGTTGTCATGTTGATTAGTTACACAATACAGAGTTGATAAAAACTAGAGGCCACCTCTTCTAACCACCATCTCTTGGCAATCCTTGCAGTAAACAAAAATCTGATACATGTATATCACAGAGTACTAAAAGAGCTCTCAAATGACATACATAGCCCAAAAAATTAGCAAACGGTTTTAAAGTTATTCTCGCAACAAGAAATATTTCCATTAATTGTGGAAGCATTCCAAGTTTGGAAAACGAAATGTTTGAGTTAGCACTGAAATAACTTGACAAAATATGTTCTTTTACAAGTTTTAGCAATTCCTTGATCTGTTTTTATTTTATTTCCGTGACTCTTTTGAGTTTTTCTGTGCCTATATCTACATGTAACAAAGAAAAATATGATGAAAATTGTTATGGAATTTTCCTTTACAGCTGAATGTTTGTGCATGTCAAAGAAATTTATGATGAAGTAGATCCACCATAACTTTGAAAGAAGCATCCTATGTCTCCAAAACTTTGGAAATAGCAAGTAGAGAGATGCAACAACAGTTTGAACTTATTTCATGTGTAGTCGCCAGGGGTGTGTGTGTGGGGGGGGGGACTGTACGTCAGCACAACCAAAGTATTATAAATTGCCATAACTTTTGTTGTATATGCAGGTCATTTTATTCCCTATTTCCCTTATGCTTTGTTCCTAATGATATGTTGAATGTCTCTGCAGACATATTTTCTTGGAAGATACATCAAGATCCCTAAATAAGTTGATCTATCTTGCAGTACAATTCGTAACTGCCCTAATTATCAAGACCAAAGTCCCAGATTTGGTCAGCTGATAGAGGAGGCCCTAATCTGCAATATGTGAACAGATTATCAATAAATGTAGTGGTTTTTGTGTGGCAGGCCACCGCTTTGGCAACTGGAAAACACCAGGAAAAATCCCAAACCTAACCACTTCAAATCACCATAACTTGCTAATACTTAGAGTACTTAAAATTTTGGCACATACAATAGATAGATAATTAGAAGGGCTATCCAGTGATATAAAAATTATCGTTTTTTAGTAAAGTTTAGAAAAGTGATGAGCTTTACGGTAAAAAAACAGGATTTTTTGGAAACAATGAGAAATATATGGACCAAATTAGGGCAAATATCATGCAAGAAGTGTTCTCTTTGTAGTTTCTTGATCTCTTACATGGACCAAAAAATTGTTTGCAAGAAGAAGAAAAAAAAGAAGGGAAAAAAAGAAATCTCTAATTTTTGACACATAGTCCCCCCTTAAGCTAAGCTTCTAAAGGCGTATTCACAATATGCCACATTAATGATACAATGCTTCATTTTTGTGAGATTGTGAATGCATCAAATTTCTTGAAGCAATGCCTGCAGTGCGACTGCCTCACAAAATATTGTAACTAGCCCAACACACAATTATTAGTGTGTGTGTGTGTGTGTGTCTGCAGGATGAGGTGATAAAGAGAGGATGTGTGGTAGGCAACAAGAGGCACAGAAGGACGTCTACACAAGGAGCTGGTAGGAGATCTACTAGGATACGTCAGGGGAGATTGTCTCTGCTGGAGGTCACACTACCAGATATGTTCAGCTCAGACCTCTCGGATAAAGACGAGTTTAAAGGCTTCAGTGTTGAAGATTTGGAGCTGCCTAAAGGTTGCACACCCAGTCAATTGTGCGATGATGATGGGAGTGATGGAAATGATAATGTTGGAGATGGTGATTGTTTGTTCCCCAAAGCAACATTGGATGATGAGGCAGAGTTCACAGGGTTCATGGAAGAGAATGTGTAAGTAGTCATTGGTCTCATTGAGAGTGCTTAGGCATTGGTTGGCTGCTATTGGTGCCATGCATCATGTTATATGCTGTAATGCCCTGTAGATTGACTACTGAGGTACCCAACTGCAACACTAGAAGAAGCTCAAGGCTTGCAACTGCTAATAATAAACAGTATGAAGAAGACGTCCTCTCAGATGAGGACGAATATTTGTGTGAGTTCAAACAGACAACCACAGATAATGTTACTCTTTGGCTGTGTTTTACGATAATCTTCCTATAGTCTGTGATGACTGTAATGACCTGTATCATGGCGAGTGTCCTGTGCACGGCCCTCTTGCAGAGCTGGACCCCACAGCAGGATATGATAAGGCTTCGCTTGCCTACACACAATTACCGGTGCCAGCACAACTCACGGTTAGACCCTCGATGATCCATGGGGCGGGATTAGGAGTCTTCGCTGTCTCGCTCATCAATAAAGGCGTGCGTGTTGGACCTTATGAAGGCAGGAAAGTAGCACGGGAAGATATGGGAGATCTTCACAACACTGCCTATGCATGGGAGGTGAGTTATATATGCCTTTATCACCAGTCAGTGCTCAGAACATGCACTGGGCTATGGCAGGTCGACACTTGGGACTGACGTAGGATATGTGTGTGCAAGTGATTTTCATGCTCCTAATGGTAGTGGATGTTGGCAACCATACACTAATGCTGCTATACTAACAGTTATGAAATGGTGTAATTTACTTTTGGTAATCATCGAAGCCACATAGTTAGCTGTGGCAGTGAATGATCTGGAATACGACATAAAAGACTGACCAGTTAGGGGAGCATGTGAATAATACAATGATATAATATTAGCCTTTTAATAATTGATTTAATCTTGCTTAATCACAATTAGTCAATGCTAATATATAATTAGCTTATTGGAGTTAACTAAATGACAGTCATACATGCAAACTTAGACATCATTTATGCTAAACATGTGTTTTTGCACATGCCATTAGATGGATATAAGGGAGTCGTAAAATTTTATCTCTGGTTTGACAGGGAAGCAAGAGTGGTAGAAAAAAGCTGATGATGGTAACTGCCTAAACTTCTGGAAATCCTTCTTCAGAGGAAAGCTGCAAAAGACACAGAAGCATACATGGAGTCACTCTGAAAATCCCTTGGATCTCGAGAAAGGAGGTGTTTTTGGATGGATTTGTTTTGCTGTAGACATAGAGCAACATTGCTTCTTAGGTTTTGTATGAGTACCTCAATAAAGCTATCAAATTTTAGCCCATTGTATTTGCATTCTAATTAATAGGTCTAGCTAAAACAAATGTGGCTCCAGAACAACCTAAGCCACATCTACTTGCTTTTTCTGTTGGATAACGATGTGGACAATTCTTGTTTCTAAGAAATGAACCTGGAATACAAATAACTAGTGGGGTTACCAAACATTGGCCAGGCAAAAAAAAGAGGAAGTGATGAAAGTATTGATCTCAGATACAATGTGTTTATATATAGTTGGTCTGTTTGTGCATGTTTGTTTACAGACTGTTGGATACCAGAACAGAATTTTAATTTTTTGCCACTTTTTCACTTGATGTGTATGTTAGCTTAGAACTCGGGATCGCATGGACCAATCAAAATTAAACTGGGTGTGGATTTGAGTGACCACCCATCAACAGTTTTAATATTTGCATTTTGTAATTAGTACTCTGTAAACAAAATGGCCAATGATTGGGAATAGCCTAAAAATGAGTTATTCTACCAATCTAAAAAGCAAATCAATATACAAAAAATGGCTTAAAACCTTCTCTAAAGGCCACACAAAGTTCGGTGAGGATCAGCCCTTGGAGTCATAAGCTGACATACACATAACCTTTAGTTGAGTTGACCAATATTTCAGTCAGTCAACATTCCATTCTGAACCAGATCATTACTCTACTCAAGTCTCTATCTGAAGCATATACTACAAATATCTTTACTTGCTGATAGCTCATGCTGGTCAGAGTGTGACCAGATATATCCTTGCCCTTCCTCAGACAGCTCAGGTTATTGGCCACATTATTGTGAGAGAACTGTCAGACATCATTCAGACTGACTACCTGACCCTATTTCACATTTTTGCAAGCTAGCATCAAGTAATAATTGCTTATCTCTTTGAAGGATAACTCCCGTTAAAAAAAAATGCGCAAGTTACGTATCTGTGAAGCTCGTCCTCCGCAACTTAATTAATTGCGTCTCAGATTCGTGATGCTTGTCTTGTATCACCAGGTAAGTAGTCTCTCTTACAAGACAACCTTCCCTCCAAATGTATACCACTTTCTGTATAGGCATATAGCAACACAAATTGCATAAAAACTTACCTCTAGCCACAGGCCACCTCCAGTGCCCAATTAACCATCCATGAAGTGTTAAGAATTTCCACAAGTCATGAGCAAACAACACATCATGTACATTACAACATATATATGGTAGTTCATTACTTAATAATGACCAAGTGTTTAAAAAAATCAACACACATTGTGCACTGCAGTCCACCACCACTTCTTGCAGCTGCTAATGCATAGTACCTGGTTGAGTACAACAACTGTGTGCTGTTGCCAGTAAGTCATCCATTATGTATTCTAGGAAAAGAAAAGTTGTTCACTTTAGAAAAGAGAAATAAGAAGGAAAGTTGTGATTATTAGCACTAATGTTATTAGCACTAATGTAAAACAAGTTTTGCTAACATTCATTATTCATGAACATTGTAGAGTAGTGTAAATTTAGGCCACCCCATTCCTCCACCCACCTCTACTGACAGACCACTTCCTTTAAGAGACCAGTTTAGTATTTTATAGTCACAGACTACTGTTTTCCAGAATGTCCACATTCTGGATCGAAAGCCGATGCTTCAAAATTTCAGCCTCAAGGAGAGGGAGGCTTCTATTAGAGAGCAGCAACCATTTGGGGGGACGAGAGCAGGCATATCACGTGGAAAAGTAAAGAGTGAGATGGCAACTGGGGAAAATTAAATTACACACAGCAACTTTGAGAGCTACTAACAGTCGTCTTCTAGAATAACTTCACTCTGTTCAAGTTCACCAACATTCTGCAGGAACAGGGAGCTACTGCTCGAGTGAGAGAGGCACTTATTACCTGGACCAAGCTCAAACAATACTGTGCTATTCCGCATGCTATGTGTGAAATGTAGAGAGCGAGCATTGGGTCGGTGTGTGTGTTCAAGAGCAGCTACTGTTTCAGAAGTGGCCACTATTTCACTCGGCAAGAGGAAGTTGGTGTGGGTCATTATTAGACAGCGGCAACCAAATAAGAGTGACTTTTGTATAGAGTTAGTTACCATTTAAATATACTTTTGAGTATGTTCTGAGGGACTGTGTAAACATGCATTGAAATAGCTTCAGGCAATATTGTATAAACTGTAAAGACTGTATCTTCATGACACCCCTGCTATATGTCCGGCACTGAATTTTCTCCCATTACTGTCACTACTACAGATCAGGCATGAAGGGATTGATCCATATTTCATCGACGGACAAGACTCCTCCCACTCTAATTGGATGAGATTTGTTAACTGTGCCCGAAATGAAGATGAACAGAATATGCTGGCGTACCAGTATCATGGCAGCATTTATTATCGCACATTTAAAACCATATACCCCAAATCGGAGCTCTTGGTCTGGTATGGGGAACAGTATGCCAAGGAGTTGGGCATACATCCAAACACTGACGGTTAGTATGCATTATATTGCTACAGCACATTCATGGCATAATAAATGTTTGCTTCTTGTTATAGCCTGCACTGCTAATTTCTGTTGCCGTGGTTGTGGAGGATCTTTCTCAGAAGAAACTTCCTTTCACATCCATTTGAAGTACAGTTCAATATGTGCAAGGACTCATCCACAAACCTTTACTTGTCTCAAGTGCCATCAACATTTCACACAACTCGAGTGCTTGCAACAACACATTAGAAAACATGGCAACCTTGCTCAAGACAAACAATCCTATTGTGGAAAGAGTTTCAATCAGAGTAGGGACCTACAGAGGCACATCAGGACACATACAGGAGACAAGCCATACAAGTGTGAGTACTGTGGAAAGAGTTTCAATCAGAGTGGGATCCTACAGAGGCACATCAGGACACATACAGGAGACAAACCATACAAGTGTGAGTACTGTGGAAAGAGTTTCAATGATAGGGGCTACCTACAGGTGCACTTCAGGACACATACAGGAGACAAGCCATACAAGTGTGAGTACTGTGAAAAGAGTTTCAATCAGAGTGGGACCCTACAGAGGCACATCAGGACACATACAGGAGACAAGCCATACAAATGCGAGTACTGTGGAAAGAGTTTCAATAATAGGGGCCACCTACAGGTGCACTTCAGGACACATACAGGAGACAAGCCATACAAGTGTGAGTACTGTGAAAAGAGTTTCAATCAGAGTGGGGTCCTACAGAGGCACATCAGGACACATACAGGAGACAAGCCATACAAGTGCGAGTACTGTGGAAAGAATTTCAATAATAGGGGCTACCTACAGGTGCGCTTCAGGACACATACAGAAGACAAGCCATACAAGTGCGAGCACTGTGGAAAGAGTTTCATTCAGAGTGGGGACCTACAGAGGCACATCAGGACACATACAGGAGACAAGCCATACAAGTGTGAGTACTGTGGAAAGAGTTTCAATCAGAGGAACCACCTACAGAGTCACTTCAGGACACATACAGGAGACGACAAGCCATAGAATCCTAAGTGTGACATTATGGATGGTTAGAATTTTCACCCTTCATTTCTAAAACCATCACTCGAAAGTGGCCTTAAAGAAGCCAATGTGGGAGACTCTGTCTTTATAATCGCATGCCATAGGACCACATGCATGCTGCTTCCACTGCCAGAAGAAACTCGTTCAACATGTGCACCACTAAATCATATGTATAGCATGATGAGTCTGTTTATTTATAATGTGGTCCTGTGTGAGATGTTTGATAGATGCATAGTGATATTAAAATTATGACTGCTTCATTAGCACCTCTCCTTGTTCAATACGGTGTGTGTGTGTGTCCATGTGATGTGTAGGTGTCCATGTGATGTGTGTGTATCCATGTGATGTGTCCATGTGGTGTGTATGTGTGTGTGTCCATGTGATTGTGTAGGTGTCCATGTGATATGTGATGTGTCCATGTGATGTGTGTGTGTGTGTTCATGTGGTGTGTGTGTCCATGTGATGTGTGTGTGTGTGTGTTCATGTGGTGTGTGTGTGTGTCCATGTGAGTGTAAGTGTCCATGTGAGTGTAAGTGTCCATGTGATATGTATGTGTGTCCATGTGATGTGTGTGTCCATGTGATGTTGTGTCCATGTGATGTATATGCGTCCATGTGATGGATATGCGTCCATGTGATGGGTGTGTGTGTCTATGTTTATGTGTCCATGTGATGGGGTATGTGTCTATGTGTATGTGTCCATGTGATGGGTGTGTGTGTCTATCTGTATGTGTCCATGTGATGGGTGTGTGTGTCTATGTTTATGTGTCCATGTGATGGGGTATGTGTCTATGTGTATGTGTCCATGTGATGGGGTATGTGTCTATGTGTATGTGTCCATGTGATGGGTGTGTGTGTCTATGTGTATGTGTCCATGTGATGGGGTATGTGTCTGTGTATGCAAGGCCGTAGCAAGCGGTCCGGCTGCTCCGGTTTTGGCCGGACCACTTTTTGGGGTAAAAATATTTAAAAAAATAAATAATAATAATAAATAAAATATTAAAAAAATTAAAAAAATATATAAAAAAATTAAAAAATTATATATATATTTTAAATCCTACACGAGCATAGTGGGCATGCGCACTGAGTGTCCATTTTGAACAGTTTCGTCCGCGTGGCAATTGATCTTTGAGAGTCAATTTATGGCAACTTCTGGAGATTCACAAGAGATTGACCCTAAAGTGGAGGGACCTGCATCCCAAAGTCCCCATCCAGAATAACTCCAGATTGCTAAGTGCCAAAAAATTGAAATTGGTACGAGTGGCTAGAGGAAGCCCTAGAGCATGCAATGATCTTTTTCATTAGGCGTTAAAAATTTATTACCTGGTCAAGCGCGCGGGTGGAAAATTGAGGGCGTTGATTGGAAAATTGAAGGCGTTGATTGCAACGCCCTCAATTTTCTACCCGCGCGCTTGACCAGGTAATAAATTTTTAACGCCTAATGAAAAAGATCATTGCATGCTCTAGAGCTTCCTCTAGCCACTCGTACCAATTTCAATTTTTTTTGCACTTAGCAATCTGGAGTTATTCTGGATGGGGACTTTGGGATGCAGGTTTTTGAGGTCCCTCCACTTTAGGGTCTAGTAACTTGCCTATAGTTATACATATGAAATATATTTTAGTATCAAAAGAGAGCACACAGAGAGACCTATCTTTTGAGCTATATATCAAGTCCATACCATGAAGTTTGCAGAATCTACGGAACTCTAAAGTTGTAACCACAAGTAAAAAAAAAATACCATCGAAACTCGCCCTCCACGGACAGTCTTCTTTCCCAAGAATTGAATGGAGGTGTATGTACAAAAGTCACTATAAGTCCAGAATGGAGCATCCAAATCTTCTCAAATTTGGAATGCAGCATCTTACAGGTCCTGGCAACATATTTATGGGAAGGGGAAAAAAACCCCAAAAACAAAAACAAAAAACATTGTTGGACCTGAAGCCCCCTTTTAAGGCGTGTCAAGATGTATCTTCGTGCAACAATGAAGCAGGAACGGCTGAATTATCTGATGCTTCTACATGTACATAAAGACAAAACGGATGCATTGGATCTCAAAGTTATTCATAACGAATTTGTAAGTCGTTCTGAACACAGATGTAACATATTTGCAAAATTTTGAATATATATATAATTATACAACTTCGATTATTTTAATTGTTTGATGGAGCTGATATTGTATTTATCTTTATTTTTTTAATACTTATGCTAAGGAGTGACCAATGTTTTTGTTTTGCGATTGAATAATGAACTTTCTTTTTTGTTTGTTATCATCTTTTATCTTTGTATTTTTGCCTTGCTGTATTCTAAAAAAAGTGTTAACTATTATGTGTTAATTTCCAACATGGTGTCAAACCACCCACTCTAGTTGTTAGCAATGATGATAATTGGTATAATGACAACATCCGACCACACCCACGTGGCCACACCCACTTCCTGGCCGGACCACTTCATAATTGCTTGCTACGGGCCTGGTATGTGTTCATGTGATAGGTGTGTGTGTCTATGTGTATGTGTCCATGTGATGGGTGTGCGTGTCTATGTGTATGTGTCCATGTGATGGAGTATGTGTCTATGTGTATGTGTCCATGTGATGGGTGTGTGTGTCTATGTGTATGTGTCCATGTGATGGGTGTGTGTGTCTATGTGTATGTGTCCATGTGATGAGTGTGTGCATGGTCATGGTTGGAAGACATTTCTTGAAGAGGAAAAAAAGGTCTGCAAATTTGCTAATACCATTTCATTTAGGAAGGGGGGGCAGGGTGTGTGTGGGGGGGGGGGGGGGGGGGGGTGATGTGTCTGCCTCCCTTGGAACCCCCCCCCCCCCCCCTGGATGGAAATTGTATTATTAAAATTTCATTATTGATGTTGATAAGTGCTTTACAAAGTGCATGAGTGACAGTATGCATATATAATGAGATAAGAGTCTAAATGAGAGTTCACAGCAATCCGTCTACTTTTTCTACTCCACATGTCAAAAATTTCTTCCAAATCATTATCAGTGAGTTTTTCGGGAGATTCAATGACAATTTTACTTTAACTGAACTTAGCCTGTCCCAACTTTAAGCAGTTACCAAAGTGATTCTTTATTAATTTCATGTCTGAGAAAGTTTGTTCCGCTGATGCTGTAGAAATGGGCATATGGTTGCCAGTTTATGTAGATTCATGTCATTGGTGAGTAATTCCATGGATGTATCATCTTTTGGCTGCTTAACCCTCTCACTGTCAGCATTGTGGAGAATTATTTAAAATTTAATACAGCCACATTAAAAAATTAATATCAAATCAGGTATTTAGCTGAACCATTTACCATTTGGTCATGTGATAGCATGATTATTTTAGAAGATGTGGTCAAAAGAGTTGACCACAAAGTGACCATATAATATGAATATAATTATGCAAACAATGGTCATGATTAGGAGTCCCATAACTTCTCCATAGTTCATGTTATGGACTCGATATATAGCTCAAACGATAGCTCTATCCATATGCTTTCTTATGCTTCTAAGATCCTATATAGCAATATGCATTATTATTCAAAAGTTATGCCAACCCATAAGGTCCTCAAAAATCGACAACAAAAATGTCCTTATTTATCAACACAAGAACTTTGTCAATACAACATTCAGTAAACATTTGATATAATTGTTTGACACAGTGTAATCGAAAGAGATTTTGGGTGGAGTTTGAGGTGAAATTAGTGTCTGTGGCAAAAGTCAACCAAGTTGTGGAAACCATGGAAACAATTCCGATCCTCCATAATGCAAAGGTGAACCTTGCAGTATTTGCATTGCACACGACTCTCGTGGCGATTTCCAGATCGCGGAAGTTTGTACTTCTTGATATATAGAAGCCAGGCACACGACACAGTTCTTTTTCTCCTCCACCATCAAAGGACTATGGTCTAAGGCTCGGTTTAGATGGTCCAAACGTTCATTTTCTGAAGTACGGAGAGGACCAACCCGATTCTGGAAGGAAAACCTCCCACTAGCTCATTAGCCACCTCAAGTCTGAATTTGAGGAAGTCTCGCTTTTCCACCCACCTGCTGCATGCTCCACCGAGTGAACATAGGAGTCAAGAATATAGCTGTTGAGCAGACAGCTCTCAAAGATGTATGCAAACACCCGTCTCCACCACTCTACCAACATTATAGTAAGACTCAAGTTGGTCACCTCTGTCAACACCTCGCATGTATGCCTGGTAGTCCACAAGCAATGGAGGGCAAGGTACATCAATGCGTGACTTATCCAGCTTCCTCCTCTTTACAGTGGTATTACCCTCTCGATCTTTTATCTATCCAGACTGATGCCAGGAGAGGGCCATTCGAAAGATAATCATAAAAGCCTCTGTTGCTCACTGTAGCCTTAGTTTATACTTCTTTTGGGAAAAATCGCCGGGTGAGGCAAACTGTCCCCCCACAAGCCGTGATTGTAGAGGGTGAGAAAGAGGGTGGGGCTTGTGTAATAATTGTCAGTGAAGAGCTGATGGCCACTAAACTCAAGTCCCTCCATCAGCTCTCTAACACGACCCTTGTAGAAAGCCCAACATCTGTGGTGGTCGCAGATCAAACAGTGGGGCCCAAGCCCTTTCCAGTGTATATCTGAAATTTTGCATTGGCAGAATCTGCCAGCACAAAAGATTTGATGCCCCATTCGGTGGGCTTGTCCTTGTTTGAAGGCAATACGACCCTTGAAAGGTATCATTGCCTCATCAATTGTTACCTGCTGGTGGAGGACATACTCAGCCTGAAATGTTGGCAAAATCAAATCTAACAAAGGACGCACCTTGAAGAGTCGGTCACGAGGCTGGGAGAGTGTAGTTGCAGCAATGTGACAGTCACTTAGGTGGGGAAAAACAATAAATCTGTTGAAAACGCGTCAATGACATTACACTTGAAATACCATGAGTCTGCAAGTGAACATCTTGTGCGGACCAATATAATTATACATTTGTAAACGAGGAAGATGTAAAATCCCCATGTAGATTAGCATTCCAAGGAAAGCCTTCATCTCTTCCACTGTGACATCATACCAGGGACGAACATGTGGAGAACTAATGTGGCTTCTCTGTTCTGCTACATACTGGTTAGTCTTGTTGACAAGAAGCTGCCATACTTCGTCAGTAAAAAACCCGCAAAACAAGTCACAGGCTGTTGAACTGGCTGACACCTCAGGAGAGGTTGGACCAGGAGTTAGGGTGTACCGATAGTTTGACTGACAAGGTTCTTCTTTCTTTCAACTCCCACTTGGTGTTGTAAGTGAAGGAGTAGTGATATTACCCAAAGTTGTGCTCACAGAAGTGCTGGAGGAGAAAGCAGCAACAAAACTGGAGCATGAAGTGGCAACAGAACTGGAGCATGAAGTAGCAACAGAACTGGAGCTGGAAGATGCAGCAGAAATAGAGGAAACACCAGCAGAACTGGATGTGACAGGCAATCTGCGTTTAGCACGACAAGCAAGCTGTACCATAGGAGTAATAGCATGGCGAGAAGATGGAATAGGGTGGTAAGAGCAATGCGGCATATATGAATCTCCACCTACACTCAAACTATTAGTACCACAGCACTCACATGCCTGGATGATGGAGTTGATAGAGCAACAGTAGGAGTTACTATTGGAGAGCAAGGTCCAACACCAGCATCATCATCCATCAATTCTATCAACACAATATATACAATATTTTAAAAAACACCTTTACCCAGAACTATTAGCCAGGAAAAAAATAGCTAATACTCGACCTAGATTATTTTGCACACCTGAGAACACTTCCACACCAGTGACTTCTTCCTCAGATAGGAGAGGATCACTGGCAGCACGAACAAAATTGTCTTGTGGCATATCTACTGTCAGAGAAGCTAAAGACTCCACTTCTCAATGGTCCAAAAATCTTTCTCCGAGGTAGGAATGGATGCCTTCACATTCTTCGTCGCTTGATTCATCATCAGAGATATCCCAAGCTGCCCCAGTCACTTGGGAAATAACTTCAGCTATTTACAGACTCTTCTCCATCGGTGATATCGTCCGACTTAAGGGGGGAAGAGGGCTGAAAACACATATTTTTTCAAAAAAATTTTTTTTTACCCAAAAGGGTTCGTAATAATTATTATGTCTGGAGTTTGAGTTTCAAGTTTCAGAGCAAGTGAATACTTGCACCAGAAGATATATACAGTGCATTATTATTCCATTTCATTTCATTTCACTTCACATTGGAAGAGGATCTCTCCCAGTTTTACCTGGCTACAATCGGGCGGTCGGCGATCCTCGCCTACCCAAAATACAGTTTTTATAATAATTATATCAAAATGTTGCCAATTTCATGGAGACCCTTACCAGTCGTTTGCGCAATGAATTGGCCAGGCGGGGTGGGGGGGTAGCGCAACCGCTAAGACGAGCACGTTTTTTTTAGGTCACGTGTTTTTTTAGTCAGTTCGCCAGAATCACTTGAAACTTTAACTCTGTTGAGTTATGGGGAAGAGAACAGAGAAGTATTTTAAACAGAAAGGCCAAGGATTCAAGAAGAGTGACGACAAGAAGAAGAAAGCCCTACAGGCGGCTGTTGTTGAGCCTGTCACAGTAGCCGCGCCAGGCAAGTTTTAATGTTCATCTCCGTACTAAAAAGTTACTAGCTGTTTCCTTCCTTTGTTAGTGAGTCTCTTGGATCCTGTAGGTGGGCTAGCGCCTTCTGTGAACCTTCACTTACCTTGCAATCAATTGCAAATGTCTGAAGAGAGTCCAGTTCCATTGGTGACTATGACCAGTGACTATGACCAGGAAGAAGTTGGCTCTCATGGATCGTTCAGCTGCTTATGTGGCTGTTGCTACTGGATCTACTGGCTCTACCTCTTTGGACTCGGGTGGTGTTGGAGAACTAGGTAAGGGTAATCGTATAATAAACTTAGATAAGCTTAGAGAGGTCATAGAAAGGTGTAATAAGTATATTCAATGTGGTAACTGAGCTCCCTTGCAACTGAAGCCCGTAGGGCAGGCATGGCGTCTCATTTTTACTTTTTGTTCAAATTGTAGTAACACTCGAGACATCTCAAACCCTGTATCTGTAGAAGCATTCTTTGAACATCCAGTCAGTACTGGGTGCTCGCATTGCTGGAATTAGTCATTCTGGTCTGGAAGACATCACTGCAGTCATGGATATGTTGCCCCCTCTTAGTTCCACTTTAAAAAAATTTTTTTTATACTAGGTCAATAGGGAGTGACGCAAATGCAGTAACAGAGTATTATGTTGGATGCTGCTCATAGGTTACATGATTTTTATAGGGTTAGGCATGAAGACATCATTGATGTTAGTATTACTGTTGACGGCACATGGCTTAGACAGGGCCACAAATCAAATTATGGCTTGGTTGCGGTGATGTCTTGGGACATTGGAGAAGTTTTAGATAATTATCTTATGTCTAAGTTCTGTCAAGCTTGTGCACGAAGACCTGAAGATGAAACAGAAGCAAGTTACACAGAATGGTTTGAGGGTCACAAGGTAAATTGTGAAGCCAATTTTGAAGGCTCTTCGGGTTCTGTGGAAGTTGAAGGAACACAATAACTTTTTTAGCGTTCAATGGAGAGACTGAAGCTTAGGTACACACATTAATTAGTGATGGGTATACAACATGCACATAAACGGTTGTTGGAAGTCGAGCCTTACGGTCCTAGTGTCTTTGGGGGGGTTAGTCATGTGTCTATAGTTAAAATGCAAACCTACTATAGGGGAGCAATTAGAAATAATAAGGACAACCTAGAGGGGATGATTTGCGATGTGAAAGCGATTTTTTATCACTCTTAGTCAACTATGGAACATCCCAACACGAGTATTGTCCTACAGGAGTTTTGAGTTGGTGTAAGTTGAATCCAGCTTGTGCTAAAGGTGAGATACCACCAGTACCCATAGGCCTATGATTCCTCTGGACAAGGCTATGTATGTTAGGAGGTTTTTGATAAATTAATGTCCGAGGATCTTTTGTGCAAATGTTTAGGTGGTTATACACAACCAAAATGAGAGTTTAATTCTGTTGTGTGGAGTAGAGTGGGTAAGACAGAACATAGGAGTGCAACAAGTGTCAGGCTTGCGTCGAGAGGCAGCAGAGTTCAATGGAGGGCGGAGCATTGTATGGTCCTGGCATGGGGGACCTGTAACATTTTTATTTTGTTTGCGTCTTTTGCTTTCTATTGTCAAACAGAGATTACTGGAAGATACTTTTATTTGTGTGTATTTTTGTCAAGCTTAGGAATTAGATGACTTTTGTTTGTGTTCTATTGTTTTTCAGGGATTACTGGAGGGTGTCGGAAGACATGTGTGGAGGGTGACGATGGACCTGGGCATGGGAGCCCTGCAAATGATGACATGTTTATGTTTGCTAATTCAATATTAGCAAAGCAACATAACAAGTCTGATGCGTCTTTAATTTATGTGTATGTATATACTGTATATATATATTGTTGGTTTTCAGGTTGTAGTTAGGATGTAGGGATACTGCTGTTGTTGAAAAAATAAAGGACTGAAAAGTCAATTGGTTGCTTTCAACATTTTGTTTGCACACACAATTCTAGTAATGAGGGGATGTATTCTGGTGAAGCAGGGGGTGTTTCTGGCAGATGTGATGTGATTACAAACTGCTTGGACTTCAGCTCAATATCTCGGAAGTGATTTTTGAAAAACCGTTCAAATGATAACTTGAATATTTTTTATTCATATTATATTAAATCGAAGAATTTGTACTACATGCCCATTCTCCATCTGCACATGCCCAGTAAACTGCACATGCCTAGTAAACAGCAGGGTTTCATTTGGGGGGGGGAAGTTGAAGAAATTATATTAACGATTTTAATTAAGGGGGAAAGAGGGCTGCGTATCGTGTAGTCTCATATAAAGTACCATATCTTTGCTCGCTCGCATTCACTCTAGTTTCCCGATTTATATATCATTATAGCTTTCTTTCTAATGGTGTCTCTTGTTATTTTGTTTCGCCATAATTTTTTCATTATAGGCTCTTCCAGTGCGGACCGTAAGCCGTTAAGTAAACTTGTTGCCCGGTCTGTTGGCACACTCACTAGGTACTAGCCCGTGCTACCAATGCTTGGAGTAGAGTCAAGTATTGACTTGTCCGTCAGTGTAGGAGAATTTACAGTGTTGTCATATTTTGAGGATCAAGTAATTGAGATATTTTTTTTGACTCCATGAAGATCTCATGTTTAGCTGGAAAGAAAGAAAAAATCTTGTGGCCTGGAAACTCTTGTGGCATTTGCTGGGACAATGGAAAGTCACTTAGCACTCTAAATCAAGCTAGTTCTCTCTAATTGTAGGCATTATCGCTCAGCCTACTTTAGGTACTTAGAGTCCACCATTACCATATCTCATCTTCCAGACTTCACCATTACAGTATTCCATCTTCCTGCTGAAATAAAAGGGGGTAATATTCAGGCTTGGGCAGATGACATTGTGATTTTTAGTCTTGAACGAGGACCAATTCAGGGAGCTCTTGACATTCTCTGCACCTGGTGTTCAAGAAACAAAATTGAAGTGAATGTATATACTGAAAACAAAAATTCTCAAATTTCGTAGGGGAGGCAGACTTGCTCAAGCAGACACTTTCACATACGGATCAGCAAACATCCCATTGACAGCATCCTATGAGTATCTTGGTATAACCCTGACTCCTACCCTCTCTTTCAGTCAACACTTATCTAAGAAATATACTGCCTGTTCCTCAGCTACATTCTCCATTAAGAATCTCTGTCTTCTTTCTCTCGACTGTGCAATTAGACTTTTTGGAATTAAAATTCATCCCATTATCACCCATGCCATCTCGACTTTCTGGGAGCATCTGAAGGAAAGAGACTTTCAGATCATAGATAAGATGAAAACAACATACCTGAAGAAATGTTTGGGTCTACCTGCAAACACCAAGAATAGGCTGGTGCTGTCCCTTTGTCATGAGGAGCCTCTCACTCAGAACCTGTATTTATCTATCCCTGCCTTAAAGCTCACTCCTGCTTTAGCCTCCCATTTCCGTTCATACACTGAGAAGATTTGTGCCATCCCTCTTGAGTTTTACCAATCGGTAGGCATGGTAAATAGGGAATGGAGTAAAGGAAATAGGGATAATGGTCATGCAATTACAAGATACTCGTGTCATGGTTTCCACTTCAAATTGTGTACAAATTCTTCTTTTCATACTCCTCATCCAATATGTGTGTGTAAATTCTGTGGTGATCAAGCAGGATGTATATATCACCTTCGAATTGCACAGTTTCGCCAAGCATCTCAAAGATTGCTGTAGAATGATTGATTCTCAAACTTGCTTACACATTATAATATGTATATATATACACATAGTATTTAAATTTATTCATTGCCCATTTAGAGGCGCTGCTGTAAAAAATAATAATAAAAAATAAATAAACTAGCTTTGATACAATGCTCATGTGCAAGCCAGCGTGTGTCTGATGGTTTCACAATCTTGAGCTCTGGAAGATCTATATAGTACTTTCTGAATCTCCTTTAATGACTGCACGTTTTGGGGAGTAATGAAAGAACTTCCATAACGTCATCAGAGTAGTGTAGACATGCTTGATACCTGGTGTAGCATTAGCAGCATGCACAGAAGCCAGTTGAAGGACATGACAGCGACAGTGGACAACAATGCATGAGGTGAGAGCTCTTTCAACCTTTGAACTCCTGTTTTGTCTCCAGAGAAAGTAGCAGCTCCATCAAATCCCATTCCTATAAGCCTTCCCAAACTAAAGCAGAATAGATACTTTCAGCATTAGCTTTCTTCAAGGGGTTCAATGAAGTGTTCTTCTGGTACCGCTCTCCACCCAACGACAAGAAATTGTCAGCTCCTCTATGGTAGTAACATCAATGCATTTATCATGATGCTAAAAAAAGGGTGCCTTATGAAGCCACTTGAGTAGAGACTCTTCCACCCATTAAGAGCATTCACAAACTCATTTTTTAGGTGTACACTGCATTTCTTCCAGCTCTGTCAAGAAAGGTTTGAAGAGTCTCTCCACCACAAGTCACTACCAGTTTGTCAAAGTTAGTAGTATGTGCGATGTGCTGATGAGCTAGAAAGTGAGTACATTGGATTAGAGCTTTAATTGCCTTCCTATTTTGTAATCTTTGCTGCTCCAACATTTTGAAGCTGGCTGATAATGTTCTAGCTCTATCAGCTTCCACATCCAATTGACAGGATAGAAGGTGTACTTCACTTTTTGAATGTGATTTCATTTTCTGAGTCGCCTTCTTCCAGTTAGTGAATGGTTTGGTAATCCAAGCCCCACCAGTCTCCTCTGAAGAGATCTTCCTCCTTGTTGCATAATAAAACCGAGTCTGGCTGTGTAGACTTCCCTTTTAGAACTGACTACTAGTACCCCCAGAATGCCTCAGAATCAATCTAAGAGCATCTAATTCTGGGGGAGCATGCCCCCAGACCCCTCCTAGTTGTTATGTGCTATACACCCCCCTCCACATCAACACCAAACTGTGGAGTTCCTCCCTCCCAAAACTCAAAATCATGTATGAAATATTGCATACACATTCAAGCATACCCCGAAACTTTGTCACATCTTTAACCACCACGCCCCCCTTCAAATCCAGATTTCTCCAGTTGCCCCCCCCCCCCCCCTTGGACAATTTTCTAAATAAAACCTTGGCTAAGGACACCAAAAATCCCTACCATCTATGCCAGACTTACCTTTCCCTACCAAAAAATACTAGGGAAGTAAAAGAGATTCTAATTCCAAGGTAGAAGTTGTACGTATAGTTCATCAACCTCCCTATAGAGTCTACAATTTAGCATCCTAGGAAAGTTATATATTGGCAGAGGTGAGGAAGACACTCCCATATTCCAGCAAGTAGAAGATATATATGCATATCACAATATTGTAGCATATCGAGCCATAATATTAAAAAAATGTATGCATATATATATACATGTATATAACATATCTACATACATAATACAGACAGAAACCATAAAAGGAATGAGATATAAGATACTTCTCCTTGTGCACCATACAACAGAAGGTAGCACGAAAGGAGTTAATAATTCTTGATATATTATATTGGAGTTCGAATATTAGAACCTAAGTTACGCACTGCAGTACACATCAGATAATTACGCATATGCTCTCCTTTCTCCCCCCACTAGTTTTTACGTCCAGCCAACCCCTCGTAGGTGAATTTTGGGTCCTCTCTGGCTACAACCATGGAACTGTCCATCTCGCTGGACATGCTGACCACAGAGTCTCGTAGAGGTGGCGTGTGCTCATTAACACGATTGTACTTCCTGGCATTGTCAAAGCTGCCAATTTTGTCCTTCAAATCTACAATAGCTGTTGGGACAGTGGGTGGGACAAAGGTAAAGTAAGGCAGAACTGACAACATATTCATCAGGCTCCATTGTAATCAGCACACACGCAAGTGACACAACATGATACAGCTGTTGTTATTGTTGTTGGGGGGGGGGAGGTGGGGGGTAGTGGTGGTGAAAAATACACAATATTCCTGATGAAAAAATTGAGCAATTAAGCTGATTATTAGCAAAGTCATCTATATATTTCTGATGAAGGCTATCAAAATGTCGAGAGAATACAATTTCAAGTTGATTATTGAGAAGGTTATTATAAAGTCATTATAACTCCTCTAAATCTTTTACACTTGAGAAAAGAGTCACCCCTAACAAATGTCATAGACACAGACTGTCATTGAGTGATGAAGGGATGTGTAGTATTTGTGTTTGCCTTCCTCAATAGAGTTGATCCTAACCCAGAACTGTGGCTTATGGCATGAAGGGCTTGAGATGTTTACTGTTGATAAAAAAAGAGATAAATATAAAAGCCACAGCCAGCAGATATAACACAACGGTGTCCAGCTACACACCAGAAAAAGCCACAACCACAAGACGAGTTGTTTGTATTCCGATAAACCTTCAAAACTACTTAATGAACTTCTCTATGTGGGATTACAAGCAGTTATCAGTTATAATTATAGCAAAGACTGTTGTGGACATAATGAATATGTATACTCTCCTTCAACCCCACTCCCCCCTACTGATCTTCCTCACCTGAGCATGGAGAAGACCCATGCCATCTTCCCCACCACCCTGATCTTATTCTTGATAACAGCCTTCCTCTGAGCAATGCTTGAGTCTTCTTGGACCCAGGAACCACCTTCATATCGTCGGCCACTGACAAGTCATCAGTCCCTCCCTTCAGTGTTAGAACATTCACCAACATCTCTGTCACTGCATTCAGAGAGAAGAAGGAGAGGTCAGAGCTCAAGTGAAATTTGCATGTTTGGTAACCACTGGCAAGAACCACTTCTGAAGCCTTCAAGAGCTACTAATTTGGCACGGTTGTACCAAAGGTTAACTTCACAGTTGGCTGCAATTAATGGTCCGGGACCTAACGATATTAATACCAAATACACCCACTCCCATATATGTACACTTGTACTCACATGCACACACACACACACACATTTGCATTTGTTCTGCGTACAGATTAATTCGCACACAAACATATGACTAACTTGAAAAAAGTGCACTTATCACAACTACAGCATTAAGAGCTTGGTGACCCCATGACCTAACTGGAAAGGTTTGCTTGCTCATATATGCACCCCCAGCAATGGTGAGAGGAGACGAAGGAAAGTGACATGTCATTTAGACTTGGACTTACAAATTGCAAGCAGAAACTATGCTCAAGCCGAGAGTTATGGAGCTCCCCTGAAGGCTATTAATTCTCGATGACCTCTAAGTTGACATCACAGATGCAAGGACTTGCTTGATTATCAACTTGAACCTACTCACTCGACATCTCAGCTATATGCTACCCTTCATCAGGGATAATGAAATATTGAACACTCAAGTGATCATGTGAAGTTGATAACCAGTAGCTAGCTATGCACTATGTGGCCGGGCAGATACGGGATACACATGAACTGGATGAGCGGAGGGAGGAGGGAATATCAATAGCAGATTATAAAACAAGGAAGCCATCTTAGACCAGGCTAGGAGACAAGAAGGAACTGATAGCGAAGAAGGCATTGCACATGATGGCATTTAGCACCTAGTTTTACAAATTTATAATAATACCCTACCCCACTCAACAAAAAAATAACTACATAACTAAAACAAAACAAAAACAAAATAATAATAAAACAGCGAAAAATTATGGTGGTCATGGTTTCAAACGCCTGGGGGTCTTGAGAGTGCCCACCCAGCAGCCTGGTAAGTCCAGTCCACAATCCACATTGAACTGCTCACACTTTGGTGCTAGGCTAATGTGCAACTCCTTTGCTAGTATTCCTTCTGCCCCCTAGCCTGGTCTGAAATGGCGGCTCCTCCCTCATGTGCTTCACATGTGTGCCAGGGTGTGGTTTACACCACATGGTGGATAGCTAGATACTGGTATAGATAAACTTCAAGTGAGTCTCAGCATCCTGGTAGATTGTTCTATCAGTATACTGTGACTTTGCTCTTGCTATCCTCCTTTCTTCGTCTCTTTTGTGGTTGTGTACGTGGTTATGGTTGTGATAGTGTGGCTGGTTCTTCTGCAGCCTCAGGTGGTGCTGGCTAGTCCGGCTTCCGCTTACATAAAATATACCATAACAATGTTTATTAACCAATCTCACCATAATTATTGGCACAAACTCGGACATTGTCAGTAATAAAATTTAAAGAAGTAATATGCACCCATTAACCCTATGCACATGCCCAATCTACTGATTTACAACAGTAATAAAACTTTTCCCACATGAGGACAGTGAGCAAATAAATGGCCGACAACCACAATTGTCTTCGTTTAGAGTCTCTTCCTGGCTTTTGCTACTGTTTCTGGAAGTTCTTCTTCAGTGGACGATGGAAGGCTGCACAAGCACATGTGCCTGCCAGGAATTACTCTAAATTCCTTCACTCCAACAAGGAGGTGCCCCTGGATGGTCTCCTTTGCTGCTGTAGACATATAGTGATGTAGCGCTGCATAGCTCTTATTTGCTTACTTCAACAGAGCTGATTCCTATACCAAAACTGCAGCTCATTGTGTTTGTAATGATAAGAACAGTTTGAGAATTGATTAAAAATACAACAAACCACAGATAGTCAGCATTTCTATACTGTACTTGCATGTTAAACACCTACTTGTTAAAAACACATAATTGCTGTTAGCTCTATCCTTAATTAGTTAAGTGTTGGCCTCCTCCTGCTCCAGCATTCTATGTTTCTTCTATTGCTGGAGACCAGACAGACTTGTAGCTGCAATGTCCACATATAGCACTCTCCAGGCTGTGCTCTGCAACAGATCAGCAACACACAAGCCTAGCCTTCTAGCTAGCCCAGTGGATCGACTCAGCCACATCTGCATGGCAGTGCAGCTTCTCTGGCACCCATTTTCCTGCTGACTGATAAGAGCCCTGCTTAACCAATTAACACTTATCTTATTTGCAGCATGTACATAAAAATAGCTATAAGCCCCCCCCCCCCCCCCCCCCAAAAACACACACACAACTGGCTAGTGTAGTTTTATGGTAATGTCACCATATTGTGCAATTTGTAAGCTAACGTTGCCAGCACAACAACAACACATGCAATACATTCCTAAACAAAATGGCCAACAATGCCAAGTACTGGCAGTGGTAGCCCATAGCAACAAAGACCACCACAACATTGTATCTAGTATTGGTCCATGCCCCCTGCCTAACCTGTCCATAAAATATCCATAAAATATTGTGAAAATCCATCAGTAAGTTTCTGTGTAATCCTGCTGACACACGGACTAGGGTGGAAACATACCCTCCTACCCGAGGCAATAAGCTGGAATATAATTTTTTTTTGGAAAACAAAACAAAACATGTCTACAAGGAAACCTATAGCTAAGAAATCCACCCAGGAGTGAGTTTTTATTCACAGGATTGAAGGGATTCGGAGCAACCTCAGGTAAGCACAGGTGCCTGTGCAGCTTTCCTCAGGTAAGCACAGGTGCCTGTGCAGCTTTCCTCAGGTAAGCACAGGTGCCTGTGCAGCTTTCCTCAGGTAAGCACAGGTGCCTGTGCAGGTTTCCTCAGGTAAGCATACGTGCCTGTGCAGCTTTCCTCAGGTAAGCATAGGTGCCTGTGCAGGTTTCCTCAGGTAAGCATACGTGCCTATGCAGCTTTCCCAGGTAAGCATACGTGCATGCTTCCTCAGGTAAGCATACATTCCTGTACAGCTTTCCTCGATAACCAGCCCTTCTCCACCTCAATCTCTTCTGCAGTGACTTTCTCTTGCCTGCATAAACTTGTACTCCATCTCTGCTGCAGTGGCTCTCTTTGCTCCTGCATAAACCACCTCCATCTCTGCTGCAGTTGTCTTGCTTGCATAAACCAGCCCTTCTCCACCTCCATCTCTGCTGCAGTGGCTCTGTTTGCTCCTGCATAAACAGTCCTTCTTATACTCCATCTCTGCTGCAGTGGCTCTGTCTTGCTCCTGCATAAACCAGCCCTTCTCCACCTCCATCTCTGCTGCAGTAGCTCTGTCTCGCTCTTGTGTTGTTTTGCAGGTTAATGATATACGTATTGTATTGCACATGCTCAGTTGCATTACATACAAATACACTCACCATTACATTAATAAAATTTCACCCACTGGACATGTGCAGGAAGGAAGGAAAATAAATAAATAAGCAGGTGTCTAGCACACATTAATAAGCATGTGTCAAGCACACATTAATAAAAATGAGCTTGTGTCTAGCACACATTTTCGTAACAACAGTTTTGAGTCCCTTTTGTGGAATACTTTGTGAATGGACATCCACCCCATTGCAATTTCTCTCTCTCTTATAAATGTCATCTCACAAACACCTTCTTAATCACCTGTAATAATAGGAATGCCTTAATCACATGTAATAATAGGAACACCTTAATTACCTGTAATAATAGGAACACCTTAATCACCTGTAATAATAGGTCACCTGTAATAATAGGAACACCTTAATCACCTGTAATAATAGGAACACCTTAATCATCTGTAATAATAGGAACACCTTAATTACCTGTAATAATAGGAACACCTTAATCACCTGTAATAATAGGAACACCTTAATCACCTGTAATAATAGTAACACCTTACTCACCTGTAATGATAGGAACACCTTAACCACCTGTAATAATAGGAACACCTTAACCACCTGTAATAGTAACATCTTAACTACCTGTAATAATAGGAACACCTTAACCACATGTAATAATAGGAACACCTTAATTACCAATAATAGGAAACCTTAATCTCCTGTAATAATAGGTAATCATCTGTAATAATAGGAACACCTTAATCACCTGTAATGATAGGAACACCTTAATTACCTGTAATAATAGGAACACCTTAATCACCTGTAATAGGAACACCTTAATCATCTGTAATAATAGGAACACCTTAATCACCTGTAATAATAGGAACACCTTAATTACCTGTAATAATAGGAACACCTTAATCACCTGTAATAATAGGAACACCTTAATCACCTGTAATAATAGGAACACCTTAATAATAGGAACACCTTAATCACCTGTAATAATAGGTCACCTGTAATAATAGTAACACCTTAATCACCAGTAATAATAGGAACACCTGTAATAATAGGAAGAGCCCCGCACGGAGTTGTGACTGAAGTGCTCCAGGCTGGGCTTCTCTGTGCCAAAGTCCTCCAGAGGATCTGACCATAGGAGCAGGAAGTTCCTTATAGCGGTCCAACTTCTCATGCAGGGGGACAGCGGAGAGGAGGGGCGGAGGGCCCCCTTTTTGAGCTCTTGGGAGTTGAAGGGAATGACAGAAATTCTGACAGAGATGACAAAACCTTCCTTGTGACAGGATGGGAGAGGAATAGAAAAGGAGAGGAGTGGCAAGGAGCAGAAAGGAAGGACGGGTAGGAGGGGAGAGGTAAGCGGAATTGCGAGGAGGTGTAGGAGGGGAGGAAAGATTGGGAGGACGAGTAGGAGGGGAGAGGTAAGAGGAAAGATTGGGAGGCCGAGTAGGAGGGGAGAGGAGAGATGAAAGATTGGGAGGAGGAGTAGGAGGGGAGAGGTAAGAGGAATTGGGGGGAGGAGTAGGAGTTGATAAATGTATAAAAAAGTGGACAAAAAGAGAGCGAGATAGAAAGAGAGAGAGAGCAACAAGATGCACAAAAGTATGAGGTGTGTGGTCGTGATAGGAACCATGTGGCACCGAGGAGGGAGAGGAGGAGATCAAGCACATGCAGTGGGAGTGGACCAGTTGAGATGGATGTATTTACTAAAGGATCTGGAAATGCACAATTCACAGCTACATGTGCTGGGTGTGTCGGTGACAAAAATCCTGTGTACATTTGATAACATTTCAAAGGATCACTATCTCCTAGATATATCCTCTAAAGGAAGACTTGTTCACTGGCACTATCAAATATGGAGGAAAAGAAGTACAAGATTCTCCTTTTCTAATCACTATCACTAAATCAGAGCATGGTGAGGTTTCATTTGATAATGAGGCTGATGCCTATGCTCCTGTCCAGGTAACATTTGGTGATCTCCATATCCCTGAGACAGTATATCCTACCAGTGAGGTATGGATGGATGTGGTTTGCCCCAAAGCATTCCAAGGTCCCTTGACAGCTGAATATATGAGGCAGAATGAAGAAGGCAATTTTCCAATTTCTGTGGAGGACCAATAGTAAATATAGAGTAAAATTCAGTCCAGTGCTACGTGACATTTACACATTGACAATTTGTTCGGGAGGTGACATTCTTCCAGAAGGAGTATTCGAAATCAACCTCCTCTCAAAGCCTTGTGCAAAGTTCGTCCGCCATCTTGGCACATGCACTCCACATGATATTGGAGAGCCAGTGGTGCTCAAGTTTGATGCAAGCAAAGCTGGCCCGGGAACAATGAGGGGGCGGGTCGATGGTGTCTCTCAAGCAGGCCACATTGATTCTAGAGTGGATCTGGTTGATGAAGAAAATGGCATCTACCATTTCATTTTCATACCTGTTGCAGCTGAGGTGTACAATGTTGATGTATATTGGTCCAACAAGAGCATTCCCTGTTCTCCCATCTGCATCCCAACCACCTATCCCATGGAAGTCATTTTAAGTGGTCCAGTCAGCCCACAGATTAACCAGCCAGTCATAGTGAGTGTAGACACAAGTAGAGCTGGCCAAGGTGATCTCGCAGCCTTCTGTTCTGCCAGAGATAGTGGAACTACTGACACCATAATCCGAGAAGCTGACACACCAGAAAAATATAACATTTGCTTCCATCCAACCGCCGCCGATTTGTATCTCCTTAGAGTTCATTTTTGTGGTATTGAAGTCAAGCAATCTCTGATTCCAGTGGATCTACGCGGTCAAGTAAAGAACTCCATTCTGGAAGGAAGTGTCCCAATTTTCCCCTTTACAAACCCCTACCTAATATTGTGGTATATCGTCACATTCAACTTAATTAAACTATTTTTATCATAGTTCCTCTTATTCTTGCATACACAATATCTCATTTGTTATGTACTAGCAGAGCTACCACCATTCTATCATAGGAATATTTTCAAACTGGTGTAGGGGTTGACAGTATTAATCAGGTTCAATAAGAAAAATGGCAACAAAACTATGAAAGCTTTGGCAAGTGGGAAAGATTGATTCTCAAAATGTGCTGGGGTACAATAATTTTAAACCCCAAAGCCTCTTTGGGGTTACAGATATTAGTGTGAGGGTTCTTGGCAAATTCATTTCTCAACAGTTCCCATTACTACAGAAGTGTTATTAATACAGTAACCTGACCAACTCTGATACCATTGGAGAGGCCCAGACACCTAGTACTTGTAGGGTTTTTGTGAATCTGATGTGAGATGCACTAACATAGATCTGTCCTGTCTGGGCTAAGCATGGCGATGTCAGCTCCAGACTATTATTATTTTAATGGCATGGTCTACCAAATATATTAGAGTGTACAATTGAATTTGAATAGAATAATAATTAGTCATCACAATGCTGGTTATACCAGTCACTGACCTACCAAGCATTGCCTTTATAGTGACCCGTTGCTTTTCTCACTTACTCTGTGAGGGAAAGGCTTAAAATAACATCTCAACAAGATGCCAGAATCCATATGTATATATAAATATATTTATGTATGTATATTATGCATACTCTTTTGTAAGATATTGCTGATTTCTCCTCATTCTTCTTCTTTCCTGCACTGATATTATTAAGAAGGCCCATGGCATTTAACCATGTCTTAAAAATCATCAGATCTTCATTGCTTGAAGGTTTCATTAATGAAATTATTTTTAATTATATTCATATTAGGGCAGATACTTGGCATTGCTGGGACAAAAAAGAAGTGATGCAAATATTGATTACAGATCATTCACTGTTGTTACAGGTATATGTCCGGATGACATATCAGATTGAAAAAATAATAGTTGTCTAGTATGTCATCTGCACCCAGTAGCTTGAAACAAAACCTTGGTACCCAGTGGCTGAGCTCTCCAAGTAGGTACCCAGTGGCTGAGCTCTCCAAGTAGCAGTGTTTAGGTAACCAGTGGCTGAGCTCTCCAAGTAGGTACCCAGTAGCTGGACTCCCCATGAAGAAGACTTAGGCAACCAGTAGATGATTTCCCCATAAACATTTGTTGCGTGTGTGTGACGTTGTTTGCAGCATTAGTTGTTGTCTTTTACAGAGGTTACCTGAATGTATTTTAACAGGTAAGGTGTGCGTCCTTAGTGGTAGGACTCTCTAGCCACCCAATGTCTTCAGAGCCTAACCTCCTATCTATCATGGCACCGCATTTCACTGTCCTCTGTAAATTTTCAGCAATTGCAGTGTGTTTCTAGTTAGAGGCAGCCTCACTAACAATTGCTTGGATTATGTGAGCTATAACAAAGCTACCATAGTTTGTTGGTAGGACTGGTTATTGCTAACTATCAGTAGGAAGGTGAAGTATGTATGACATGTATTTCCCTAACATAATGACTGCCATCAGTCGCAGATTGCGCTTTTTTGGTCCACTCTAGTAAAACAAAAGATTTTTTGGGCTTACACTTACCTGGGTTCTCTCTTAATAAGGTTACATAACTTAGTTCAGGTTTAACGAATATATTTGTGCTTTTATATGCAGGATGTATAAATATATCAATCTATTATCCTTTTCTGTGTGTGTGGATATGTGTGTGTTCCTTTTTATTGTCCTCAATATCTACTCATACAGAGGACCCAGGATGGGTTAAAACAAGGGTGGGAGAGGAGTATCTCAACCATTGGAAGGCCATGGGAAGTATTTGAGTAACATGGGCCATGTCTCTTGCCCATGCCACTCCCTAAATATTAAAATTCATAATGGCCAGGTGATGTAGCCAGAGAGGAAAATGTACAGGTTTCAGAGCTGTAAGCAAAGCTCCATGGCCATGCCATGCTCCCAAGATATTTTGGCAAACAACTTCTTTTTTCCAATGGATTTTCACACATCACTGAAAGGTAATGATGATGAAAAACAAAAAGAGCACTTTAACACAGTCATGGTTAATTAGTGTGAAAATTGCCAGTTAGTACAATACTCTCATACTGTAGTGAGTCATTAATTAAACAATCATGTTGTCAGACTCTGTTGTCTATTTTGCAAAATTTGACCTTCACTCGAGCTGAATATTATGAGTAGCTATGCAGCAAAAATACAAAGCAGATATTTATAAAGTCTCTGTGTTTCTCAGGTGCAGAAATCTGGAGCCAGTAAAATATCCTCAACTCTGAATACCCTTCTTCAAAGTCCCTATTAGCCAGTTAACATGAGTGTTCTCTATGCAGTTACTATGTTAACTCAGCTTAAGAAGTGGATCAAGAGTCAAAAGGAGGAAAATAAGAGCTGCCTCCAGAAAATTGTCAAAAGGCATATCCTATCTCAACTGCCAACGCATTGCCCTTCCTAAGGGAAAGCTTGAGGAGTCACATTTCAAGCAGCTCTTCCTTCTCCGAGCTGAAAACAAAGAAGTTTCGAAAGTGGATTGCGTGACAAGAAAATGAGACTGGGTCCTCAGAATGAAAAACAACAAATCATGGCTCTAAAAGTGTTGTGTGGTATAGCAAATGACATAGCTGAATATGGATGCTCCAGTAGCATGGCTAATGAGAGGCGAGCAACATTAGTCATTTGTACATATTGGGTGAACAAGGAGATGAGAGTACGAGTTGGTCTGATGCCAGTTGCTCAGACAAATACAGATACAATTGTTTGCTTGCATAAAATATGTGTTGCTGCATATGAATCTCAGAACTCAAGATGCCTGTGGACATTACTATGATGGACATTCCACCATGACTACAACCAAAAATGGGGTTGATGCACAAATCAAGAAACTTAATGTCTGCTGACACACTGCTACTGCCACTCACTTGCTGTCAAGGATACAATAACCTCTTCTGAAAGAAGCATCCCAAAAGAGGGGCAGAATTCCACAGAAAACAAGCAGAAATTCTGAGATAAATGGAAAATGTCCTCCATGCAGTATGATATTGACTCACCAACTCTGAAAATCCTATTCGCAACAAAATGGACTGCATCACTGAGTGCTATTCTGAAAAGCTATGGAACTTTGATGAAGCTATGGAGCAGGGTACAAGATAATGTCAGCGACTCTGAGAAAGCAAGAATAATTGGAGTGCATGCTAAAATGCAGATTCTAATTTCTTCTATGGACTTGAACTTATCTTTTGCATTACCTCAGCACTAGCATTCCAAGGGCAGATCTAAGTACAGTGGATGCCCAAGAGAATGCCAGGATTTCTGTCACTGTTCTTTGGGATATATGAACCAGACTGTGATGAAAGACTCCAGTAGATAAAGGTCACTCAAACTGCTGTAAAATTGGAGTTACAAGCACCTTCACTTCCATGTCACTGTAAGATGCCATCAAGGTATTTTGAGGCTAATGCTCAACCTGAGCACCATTCCAATGCAGAGCACTTTTACCACCAGATCTACTTTGAAACTGTGGACACTGTAGCTGTGCATTGTAGAGCATTTCAATCAAAAGCACTACATGTATGCAACTTGTGAGCAGGTTCTTGTGAAAGGAGTATTGGGGTAACTTGTCTCACAAAATGTTGACAAACTGTGTCAGTTCTACACCCAGTTTAACCTTAATACTATACAAATTCATCTATCTATGATGGCAGAATTCTATCACCATTTCAGGTGAAGGGGAAGATACATTGCACAATGTCTCTCAAATAGAACAAAAAGATCTGGCCCTCATACCAGATGCCATGTCCTTGATTAAGATTGTTCTGGTTATGCCAGAAACAAATTCCAGTTGTGAACAGGCCTTCAGTGCACTGAGAAGGGTGAAGTATTACCTCCATACTAGCATGTGGAACATCCACCTCAATCATCTCATGACATGCACAGTGCCTAAGGGTCTGGTGAAGGAAATGAACCTCAAGCAAGTCCCCAATGACTCTGTGGAGTAGAGAGGCGCTCATCCATCTTCGGTCAATTCCACAAGAATTAATAGATGTGGATGAATACAACTCTACTCTAGGTCTCTCTGGCTCACTCTCTCTAACTATTTAGGTCTTTATGATATTAATATGTGGTCATGACACGTAATGATAATGGCTAAATTTTCAGTGTAAAAGTCAGTAGGATTGCAACCCTATTTTTCAAAAATACTAGGGGAGTGCCCCAGCCCCCATTATAAGGTAACCAGCGTTACTGCTGCTTTTTCCCCCCCCAACTAAACTTGTGCAAAATAGTATGAAGCAAAGGCGGTACAATGAGCGGCATGAATCTGTCCTGGCTGTCATATATGAAACCATCTCACAATACCTCCATAAAGCAGCCTTTAGCATCTCTGACCTGGCCAATTCATACAATTGCCACTCCCACATTACCCCTACTGAACTCAGACCTGACATTGTCTGGTGGGATGATGAACACAAGTGTGTCTGCCTTGTGGACTAACGGTGTGTTTCAAACCTTATTCCACGAAGCTGTGACTAGGAAGGAGGGTGGCCTGCCAAATCTGTGTGCTTTCATAAAGCTCCATGACGAACTCCACAACCAAGACTCGTTTTTCCTTGGTGCTGCTAGAGAAGGGATATAATTAGCTCCTTTAACCTCTGGTGCTGCAGAAATAGAATTATCGCTTAATTTTTGTTTGTTTGTTTGTTTTGTTTTGTTTTGTTTTGTTTTTCTGCATGTCACATGACATAAAGTCACTTAGTTTGTGTCAGAGCCAAGTGATTGTGCAATGTTTTTGTAGGAAATTATGACAAGCTGAGGATCACTCCACCCCTCATTGGTTTGTTTGTACATGTGCATTACAATTCAATGAAGTTTATATAATTATGTGAGTGAGTGAGTGAGTGAGTGAGTGAGTGTGCATGTTGTATGTGCATGTGTGTGCATGCTGTGTCTGGATGTATTTTTGTGTGTGTGTGTGTGTGTGCATGCATAAGTTTGTGCAGCCATTTCATTTAAGGATGTACTTGTGCACACACTTTTACATTTCTAAGCATCAAAATATGATGACATAGCAGCATTACCAACAGTGCTAGCTCTGTAAGGGTTCACACAGTGCAAGCATAATTTGAAATCCTATTTTTGTTATACTACACCGCTCTAGCCACTGTCCTTAGCTTTGACACAACTAAAGGCCTAATACAGTAGTAATCTGTACATTATTAAGCAGAAACACCCTGGGCTAACCCGGATTCTTCCATAATGCTATCCTCCGACCCTTCATCATTCTCTTTCTCAGTTACGAGGCCATCATCACTCAAGCCATACGCTCCTTCCAAAATAGATCTGCAGGTGGCCAGGATGGCCTCAGACAACAACATCTCAAAGACCTCACAAGTCCGTCCGCTGGTGAAGGTGGCCATTCATTACTGAGGGCGCTCACTTCTTTGGTATCTCTGATCCTAAGAGGTGACACACCTATCCACCTGGTAGCTCTGTGTAAGAAGGATGGTGGGGTATGCCCTATCGCTGTGGGCTGTACCCTGCGCAGACTTGCTGCTAAGTGTGCTTGCCTTCATGCCATGCAAAAAGTTCCCAATTTCCTGGCCCCTCAGCTTGTTGAATCAACATCGCAATCAGGTCATCGAGGGTCATTTACGTGGGCAAACGCATTCGAAAATCCATCGTGTACTCCAAGAGGGCCACACGACTTTTCAGCTTGTGCCTGACTGCCAATTGCATGACAGCAGCCATAGCTGAAAACTTCACTTAATACCAGAAAAATCTTTCATGTCACTCTAAATGCTTAATAAATACATGCCATTCTCTGGCAGTACAATAATGAACATACATATAGAGTTTGTGTGATGAGTTGCTTCACTTCCATGAGGATAATGGGTGCAGCCTTGTTTGTTCAGGTTTTCTTTTCTTGGAAATTTGGCAAGAGTCCTGCAGAAACAAATTATACACCCATTAATTTATACCTGGCAATTCTGTAGCATTCTCTTTAATTAATCCATCAAATGGCTAGATTGGGGAATGTGGTTGTACTCTCTATTGGCTTGACCCCATTTTAAAATGGAGGACAAAAAAAGGCAAAACTGACTTTGGCAGCTAACTTTTTAGCATCCTAAACAATTTTGACTTCAAGTTTGCCTTGAATCCTTCCAGAGGTATATAGTAAAGCTCCCCCAAAACAGTGAAATCTTATGAGTAAAATATGTCTGTTTGTCATACTACCAAAAGACTCACAAAAGACTCCCAAAATGCAATGAGCCACTTCTAATAATAATTAATAATAAACCTGAAAATCGGTAAAAGGTCTTTAACATCATTAACACATGGAAGTAGTTTGACAGCACAAACCTTCAACAAAAAAGGTTAACTAATGATGCATAAGTACGCATAAAATGTAAAACCTAGGCACGTGTGCCCATTTTAATAACATCTATGATGATGTTACACTGAGTATATATATATATAACTTCATGTTTAAAGTTATATAGGTGGCTGCTTGACTATAACGAAACAAAACGAGACAAAGAAAATTAATGTCTTGACTTACATAACCCTTTACCTATTAATTAATATAATGAAGACCATATATATACACATAGTACACACACACATACACACATATAGTACATATTCACACATGTATATATTTATACAAAATAGTACATATACACATGTAGACATTTATACATAAATAAGTATATATAAACACATGTGTATAAATAGAGTACATATACACACATATATATATATATTTATACACACATATAGTACATATACACACATATTTATACACACATATATAATAAATATACACACATAATATGCATATGTATATTTATACACACATATATAGTACATATACACATGTATATGTATATTATTATATACATATAGTACATATACACATATATATGCTACACATATGCATGTATATATTTATACACACATATATGTACATATATAGTACATATACACACATACATATGTATTATCATTTTCTTGACACACACACAGAGAATGAGCTATTAAAACTTGGCTCCTCCTAACATTATGATAACTTTACCCATTCTTCTGATGCACTTGGCCAATCTACGCTGAAGTTTGGGGCAAACAAGTGTGTATCTGCATCCAATCAGATAGCCCTCAGGATTCATGAACTGTCGTAAAAGGAGAACATCTCTGTACAAATATATGTCTTGAGAAAATGTGGTAACCAACTTTTCCATGGAGGAGGAGGGGGTCTTATCGTCATGGAAACAGGTTCAATGTAGGAACTCGGGTCTCCATAGCTCTTGCTAACTGCTGTTGTATGTGATGTCATATGCTTGTATGTATGCAGGTCTTCAATATTTTGGCTACAGAGATGTGTGTATAAATATATATATGCATGTATATGTACTATATGTATATATATTTATACACATGTGTGTATAATATGTATATACTATTTATGTATAAATGTCTACGTGTGTATATGTACTATTGTGTATAAATTATACATATGTGAATATGTATTATATGTGTATATATAGATCATCAATACAGTAAGTACACTTTTGAATCTAAGTCAGTAAGCAGCTACATATTTTTATATTTACTAAGAAAAGATTACTTGATTACCTCAGAACTTTACTGTTATGACAGCAGTTAACAGCACAGACCTTCAATGGCACTTTGCATAGATGTTGCACTAACCACTTCTGTCCCTCCTCTCCACTTTTCAACCACCTACTGGCATACTCATGCTAAGCTCCTTTTTACTCATTAGTAACCATATCCACTTCTTCCAGACTTCATCCAATCAGCTCCAATTCCTCACATGACCTCTCCTCATTACCATCCATCTAACGTTGTTCCTTTTTCTAGCACCTCAGCTATGCAGTCTACTTTTGTTTCCACTGCCGTCACACTGTAGACGTCACTCCACCCTCCATTAGATCCTCTGCCTCTCTCTTTTCCTTCAGATGGTTGATTACAAGTTATAATTTTTCTTCATTATAAATTATTATGTAGTATGTCATGCTCATGATTAGCTTTGACTAATGAATTAATTTTTCTTAAAAAATAACATTAAAACATGTCGTTTATGTGGAACATTAACTCTAACCAACCGAGTCAAGCAAGCAGCTTATGTTTTTGTTTGCTACATGGAAGAGTTTTCCTCTGAAGCTTACTGTTTGACAATAAATAACATTATAGATTTTCAACAAAACCAGGCAACTACTTATGATCCACGTATATAGTCACTCCTGTATGCTACAATAAAGCAAAACATATGTTCTGATGTTACACTGAGTAACTTCTTGTAGTGACTGCTTGACTATAAAAACAAATAGAAACAAGACGAACGTTTTAGAAAAAATATATAGCTACACTTATTGGTTTTGACAAATCAAAAAAGAAATGAAACAAGAATTTAACAAAGACCACAAACATTTACAGTATCCTTTTTGAAGACTAACATATTACACTAATAGGTAAAGGTCCTGCAAATGTTTGTTGTCTACATTGGTAAATTCTTCTCATTTTTTTTGCGTATGTATATATGTATGTATTCATCATCTGCGTACCCATTAAAAATATGAATAGAACACCTGCCCTAAATAGTGTGGGCTTATGAAAACTGAGAATAGTTGACATAGTGAAGGGAAAGATTGAGAAAACAGGAGCAGATTTCAAGCTAGAGCAAAGAAGACTGGCTGCAAAAACAAGTGAGAATGGGATGCACAGTTAATAGCTGACAGGAAAGGATGCTGCAATTTCATTGTAATAGAGCATCTTCATGATCGAGTGGCTATATTACAATGAAATTCCAGCATTCTTTCCTGTAATGATAATGCAGAAATATTGTATGGCTTGTTAAGATAAGCACACGTACTGCCTCTCTCTGTGGACAGAGAGAAAGGCTTACATTGTTAGCATATTATATATATAGGAAGCGCATATGGCTAATGGACGAGGGATGTGCTAATAATGGAGACCAAACTGAATGGTACAAACTATCATTATAACAAGGTTTTATCAGCTTCTGGATTGTCTTTGCTTTGGTATACTGAGAATTCCTGCAGAAAGCACTTCCTGATGACTTTACTCTTAGTGTAGTGTTCTTCCCATATATATATACTGAAGGGAAACTGCTTCCAAGTACACTGAACAAAGCCCCTCTCACAGTCGTACTTCCACAGTAGACTTTTGTTTCAGAATTTACCATGTCATCATGTTGCTCAACCTTGAACCATTTTGAAATCTGTAAGGAATATATATAAATACATACAATTTTTGGCTACCTCCTGATATATCACAATCCAACATTGTGATGACATTAAAGGCTTCCAGAGTGTCAGGTGAGTGATCAGCTAAAACATCCTCAGCACATGCAAGCCTGATAGCGACCTTGATGTCGCCCTCTTCCAGCTTGGATGTCACCTTTGAAGATAGGAGCTCTAGGGGATCATGAGACTTATCGAACGAAAGAAGAACTGCACCACAAATCATTCTTCTTCCAAATTTAGATAGTCATTTAGCCAGCTAATTACGGGTGATCTCGTGAACCTTAATTGTTGGATGGCCTCGTGACTCCAGGCAATTTTGGCACAAGCCAATCTTATTTCACATCACATCATGACTATGTGCCATTTGGATACCACACAAGATATCCAGAATTTACATGAAAAATTATTCCATCCCACACTCCCCCCCCCCCCCTTCCCATAATCCTGTGATGCTGCATATGATCCTGTTCTATACTTTGTTTGTTGCAAAGCAGATATACCTCGATCAACAGATTGTGGTCTGGAATACAAATCTGAGCCTCCATGTCAAATTATTCTGTAATAATAACCAAGCAGAGCTAATAAATGATGGGATAGTGCAGGGAAGACCACTCATAGAGAGCTGCGATCAATGAGAGAAAGATATCTTGAGCCTCATCTTTTACAGACAATTATGCTGTTAGTGCAGTATCAAAGTATGATGTAGCTATATCATGAAGTCATTAGAGATGGCTATCCCAAACAATTTTCAAGTTCAATTTTTCAGACAGGACTGAAGAACAAACTTACTACAGGACCAATCCCTGTGCTCTGCTTTGAAAAGTCCCTGCTTAAATGAATACAACAGCTTATATTTTGGACCAATGAGGGAGGTAGATGAGAATCAAGAAATTTGTCTGACATAGCCCGCTAACAGTGGAATTATTCTCCTCTGTTCTGTATTTTTTCTGATCACTGCAGCTGGTATAATTATATGCAGCTTATATTTTGGACCAATGAGGGAGGTAGATGAGAATCAAGAAATTTGTCTGACATAGCCCGCTAACAGTGGAATTATTCTCCTCTGCTCTGTATTTTTTCTGATCACTGCAGCTGGTATAATTATAATAGGTTTATTAATCATTGCAATTGCATTGATAAGATCATTCCTATAGTATTCCGTACATTATATAGTTATTTGCCTATTATATATCCCTTATATTACTTATTCTCAGTAGACATTTTAAGGCAATGGTAGATATATGTCATGTTTCTCATCCAGAAAGTAATTAAAAACTCAATGTGGGGGGGGGTCGGGGGGGGGAAACAAACACACATACAAACAAAACACAGCTATTATGTAAAAGGTGAAAGGAAACATTGAAACCAAAGTCTGTGCTCTGCTTTGAAAAGTCCCTGCTTAAATAAATACAACAGCAATATGCGGCTTACATTTTTGACCAATGAGCGAGGTAGATGAGAATCAAGAAATTTGTCTGACATAGCCCGCTAACAGTGGAATTATTCTCCTCTGCTCTGTATTTTTTCTGATCACTGCAGCTGGTATAGGTTTATTAATCATTGCAATTGCATTGATGAACGATCATTCCTATAGTATTCCATACATTATTAGCCTATTATGTATCCCTTATATTACTTATTCTCAGTATTGACAGCAAGTTATCTCCAATAGTCAAGTATTACATGGTGTCAGAAGTGGGTTGGCTAATATTCCTCCATAGTAGTTAGACTTCTCAGAGACTGGACAGGTAGACCGATGCAATTCTCTACCGTCTGAAGCTGGGGCAGTGTAGCATGAACATCACCAGGAGTATGCTCATAATGGAGAAGACTCATAGTTTATAGATCTCAACAGCCCTGCACACTTCACAAGATTACACTGTAACTCCAAAACAACATCGTAAATTTCAGTACAGTTTTTGTCTTGTTGAATGTTGTTACCATTTTTTCACACATGAGGTAAGTGAAAATAGCTGCTACGGACCAGTACTCACTCAAGATGAGGTAGAGGGTCTGTTCACATGTCAGTACTTAGGGAAAGATCCCGTTCTCCGCTCTCACTCAAGGTGAGGTAAAGTGTCTTTCCACATGCTAGCCACAGACAAGGCAAGGGAAAGATCCCTGTTCACCACTCTCACTCAAGGTGAGGAAGAAGTCTGTCCACAAACACCAGCAGACAGTCGAGCCCACCACACCAACACATGCACTTATAACAGGAGCAAAACACTGAGTATTGTCTAGCAAGGGGATTGGATGAATTAAATCACATTATTATTGAGATAGCTAGATCACAAAGCATGTTAGTAGAGACTGAGATAATATATCAACCAGTATCATGCTAATATTATAATTAAGATAATCGATAATTAGACATGAAGTATTGCTTTTGCAAAGCAGACACCTTAAAGTGGGTGCTGGCTACTGTTAATTAGTTCAGTGACACAAATATGTTTTTTGCCTGCTTTCTTTAATCGAGGAGTGCCCCTGCCACCAGTTCTATAATCATTAAAAAAGTGAACAAGAGTTATTACAAATTAAACAGACCATATATACAATAATAGAATTGCTTCAAACCGAGTTGAATATGAGCAAAGGTTAGTTACAATACTGCTAGCATAGCACAAGCTGAAGTGGTCCTGAATTCAGTTATTGCTGAAGGAGAGGTCACCATTGCCGGTAGGTTTCCTACGACAATTTGAGGCGGAGCTAAGCAGTTACAATCAGAGGGGAGGTTAGAACTGCAGGGATAGTATCTCCCAAGCCTTGTTCACACAAAGCCATTAATCTGGAATCAAACCAGGATTTTATCTTATTCGGTTATGTCCTAGTGAGTGAGCTAGACTAGATGGAAATGACTTCACTAATTATGGCTGACACATGTATTACAGATTTGTGGAGGCCTATTACAGCCATGCAGCACTATTACCTCACCTACAGGCACTAGAACAAACATAAAGGGTGGAGGAAGTAGCAAGGCTGGACAAAGCACATGCTTGATAGCTATAGTTCGGAAGCTAGTGATAGACACAATCAAGGGAAAAAATCCATATTCATGAGGCCACTGCAGGCTAATAAGTGTAGCTCCTACATGAAAACATGCATCGCACAGGATGTAACCACAATTGTAATTAAAACTGCAAAGCACACAGCAATAGGAGCCACACTTGCAGCCAGTCCAGGCACTCAAATATTTTAGGGACCCCCACATAGCTGCAGGAGCCATTGACATGGTTACACCTATGCAACATTTTTAGCATAAAAATTGAGCAACAGCGACACCTACCTTTTGAGCTTGTATTGTGCAGAATCTATGGAGCTCCAAAGTCGTAAAACAAGCTTTAGAAAATACTATAAATTTTTTTATTTTTTTTCCCTTCTATTCCCCCCCCTCATAAAAACCTGATGAGCTAACTCCTGTCAATGGGTGGATTACAACCTGAATTAAAGTTGGACAAAGAGCATATATGATGCATGTGTAGATGAAGTTATGAAGATGACCACACCTTGTCTTCTTGCCTGCACTTGGAGATTGATAGGAGCCAAGACATTGACTTGCTGGAACTGCAATAGAAGGTACAGAGTTAATGTGCTAGCACTTCAACAAAGAATCGAGTTTTGTATGCATAGCCAAAGTATTGTAGGAACCAAACCAGGCATAAGTACCCCAATAAGCTATTAACTAGGAATGTGTGTTCTTTTTAGGAAGATGCCCAACAAAAAGAAAAAGGGATTCAGACGTGCACTGTTGGCTTTGCCACCATGGCCACCCAGATGAGACACATGAAGCACAGTTCTATGAGAATCCAATGGACTCAAGAGCAAATGTCAGCTTCTACAAATAGTGTGACAACCCAAGGCCTTTCTGGTAACAAAGCCACAATTTGCAAGAGATATTGAAGTGATCATCTTTTGTACCTCCCTCCTCACATCCACAAATGTCAACCTCTAGACTGTAGTCTTTGAAGCGACATTGGCAGGAGGCTCGTTGCAAATTTATTTCTGCAGTGTGTTTCGGAATGCTTGGCTACATGCTATCACCACTGCAAACATCTAGGGTGGATTAAAGAATGCTGGAGTATTTCCATTTAATCGATGCGGTGCAACTCTATGATATAAGATCTGCAGGCAGTGATGACATTTGCAGTGGAGGAGGCCTTAGTAAGTTCTCCATTCTTCACTCTGTCACACATTCACATGCCAATCATGCACATGGCATTAAATATAATTTGTGTGACTGAGTAATAAAGCATGTTCTAAATAATGTGTAATAGAGCTACTTTAGACTGACACACACACACATGCACATATACTCTCAATGCTATTAACATATTCAGGTGACACGCAACATGTACAGACACACACACACACACTGCTATTAACATATAGATTCTAGTGGGCGAGGCGGTGGTAGTGACCAAAATATATAGACGTTGGTAGTGGTGGAGATGAATCTCAGCCTGCAGGAGACTGAGATCAAGTCACTGGCAAGTCCAACACTGGAGACCCTGGTGACCCAAACAAACCCTGGAGTCTGACTCGAACCCTGGAGACCCAGGTGACTCGAACCCCAGAGCCCATGGTGACTCGAACCCTGGAGACCCTAGAGATGGAGATCGTAGTAATTTGTCCTCTGCTGGAATAGAAGGCCTGGACTTTTCTGGAAGTGTGGATCTCACTGACAGCAATGCAATGTTTTCTGTTGAGGAGGAGTTACGATTATGTTAACAGGTTTGAAGAAGGCTCTGATCAGTTTTAACCAAGGTATGAAACCTGGCTGAAAGCTCATCACCGTGAAGCAATATGCAAAAGTAACATATTACATTCCAAATTCCAATTCTTTCAACCTTCCACACATATCATCAGCATCCTTGTTCATTTCAAGTACTACTCCAACACCTACTTCAAGTTTATATTTTGTCACATCCACTAAACGTTCTCCGATTTCTGATTTGCTTAACCTACCAACATTGACAAGCACTCCCAATAGGCCTAAGACAGGAACAGCTCGTGTTCTAACAAGTAGTGAATGTTTACATGTATAGGAGAAGGAAGAGATCAGTAGCAAAGGAGAAAGAAATGAGAAATCAGGAAAGAGAGAGTTGAAAAAGAAGCAAAGAGAAGAGGAACTGAAATACAAGGCAGATGAATAGCCAAGCTGATAGGAGGGATCAGGAAAAGACTCACAAAGCAGTCAAAAAGGCTCGCAAGGCTGCTCAGAGGGAAGCCAAGAATGCAGAGAAGCAGAAGTCAATGGAAGGAGCATCAGCAGTTCCAACTGAGGCTAATCTCACAGCATTCGACCAAAGCAAAAGAAAGCCTGAGATGAGATAGATGAGACTATTCATACTGACCTGTGTTGTGCCTGCTTTGGCTGTTATGATGATGACAGACACTGGAAGAGAATGGCTGTTCTGTTGCTGTGATAGATGAATCCATAAGAATGTGTAGATTATCTTGATATCGATAATACCAGTAATGAAGTGTGTCCTCTATGCTAATGTAATTCACTCCTGTAAACTGAGACATAAGAATTTAATGAAAATTGCTGGTAAGGAAGAGTCACTCCCGCTGAATTCAGTGGTGCTTGTTTTGAAACTGGAAATTAGGTACGGCGTGATTTGCTACAGTGGCCAATATTATGCTATTGTAAAATGTATGCCTAGCCGAGTGGACGATAAATGATAAATGATGAGCTAGCAAAGCTTTATGGACCTCTTTCTATAAAGGAAAAACCCTGGGGTTAAGTTTATAGAGCGGCTGCGGCCTTTTGAACCCAAGTAATCCTAAGCTAAGGCCTATTGCCTTGACACACCTACTATTAACAGAGTTTTATTGTGCAGTTGTAGGAAGATAAACTTTCACTAATTATATAAAGACATGGCACAAAATACAAGATATACCTACATAATATATTTGAGTCAAACTCAGAAGATAAAAACAGCAGATTTTACAAATAATAGTCCCACACTGTGCTGTAATATATATGTGATGGCCTTAACAGGCTCAGCAATATCAATATCTGTTGTAAGAATGAAAAACTTTTATCAAGCAGTTTGCACTATGGCTTTACCATAGACATGAATACCACTTGGATTCAAGAACTACATGTGCACAGACACTTAAAGTGCCCCAGAGAAGCTGCAGATCCATAAGTGATGCATATTTGCTAATTTTATCTCTTCTCTCAGCATTGTAAGTATACTGTGTGGTTCTTCTCTTAGGTTTTGGTTCCAATTGAGATACCATGTCTCCAACACACAACTTCGCTAGGTAAGGCTACACCATCCACCACTTTAAGAAAATACAAAAATCTTGGTTTTCCAGTTCTATCTTATGAAAATAGCTCATGAGAAACTTCCTTAGGCAAAAATCAGTCTCCATTTATGCTGTGGAGAGCAGAGAGCATGTGGTATAAATTAATACGATGAATGTGAAGATAATAGCCTAAATATCTCTGCATAGCACTCTCTAGCAATACCGAACCAAAATTAAATTAGACAACAGCTCCCCCTATATGCAGGGGCTTAACCTCCGTGCGATTTTAATCGAGATTTTAATACTTTCGCTCTTGGGACAGCAGCTGCTAACTCTCCAGATGCTAAAGAAGAAGGTCTACGCGGGTGCAGTTCTTCTTACGTTCTTGGTTACCTTGACGGTGATTTCGATCGGGATAAACAATAGAGACATTCACCCGTATAGATGCGGTTTCAGGGCTTGGGAATATGGAGCTGTGACAGTTTTACAGCCACCGATAGCCAAGAACTGCAGCAAACTATTTAGCGGAGATACTGATGAGGTAAAAATGGTCAGTGCTAAGACTACTGTTTGGAATAATTCATTGAGTGACCATGACTTCTACAAAATGACCATGAACTGTTCTTGGGTGAGACACTACTTTAGTAACAACTTTTATGTTACTGAGCTGGAGCGATTTTTTCCCAATAGCTTTCTCATTTCTTGTGGATAACAGTCCACAACAAGTTATACGACTGCTGAAGGTAATTTACAGAGCTCACAATCAATATTGCATCATTCCTGATTCCAAATCCAACCTATCTATATTGACATCTTTAAAAACATCGCTGCATGCTTGAGCAATGTACAAGTTCCTTCAAAACTAATACCAGTTACATGGGGGACGTTTTTCATTTTGGATGCCCAGATGGTATGTTATAAGGACTTGTTGGATACAAGAGAGAGACAGTCGGAACAGAGGAAGTGGAAATACGTCATCAATTTGTGTGGCAAAGAATTGCCACTAGCTACTAACCATGAGATAGTTTCCCACCTTGTGAAACTCAATGGATCTTCAGCTATCTATCCTAAACAAGTACCAAAAAATGAATATAAAACATATAAGAGATTGAAAGGCCAAAATATCCCTTTTAACCTGCCCTACTATAAAGCTGTGACCTACATGGGCTTACCTTATGACTTTGTCAAGTTTCTTTTCACCAATTCAACGGCTATTAAGATTCGTCAATTCTTTAAATTATCCTTCACTGGCTTCACTATGAGAACAGGCTGACATGTATGAGAGTCCTTTCGTCATATGATATGAGATGCTGTAGAAGAAGGCCAAGGATAGGCTAGGAGAGAAGGCACTGCTGCTCTGTGTGCCAGGACCGTGTCATAGCATTCAAGCCGGGACAAGACTTGTTCAAGTGTTGATTCGTGCTAATTCAAGTGTTGATTCATGCTAATTCATGGGTCGATTCATGCTAATTCATGGGTCGATTCATGCTAATTCATGGGTCGATTCACACTAACTAAAGTCGATTCACGCTAATTCAAGGGTCAATTCATGTTAATTCAAGGGTCGATCACGCTAATTCAAGGGTCGATTCATGTACAGGTGCCTAACAGAGTAATTCTTCTGGCCAAGAATGTATGCGGATGTACAATGAATGTGCCAGGTATGTGAAGAGTGCCAGAAAATGGCCAGATGGCAATAGACTAGTGCACGGCTCCTTTGAGACCTACCAGTAATCAATGAACCATTTGAAAAGACCTGGTTGGTCCACTGCCAAGGATGAAGTGAAGGCTGGTAAGCGCCACATCCTGGTTATTGTGATCATGCTACATGTTGGCCCGAAGCTATGCCATTACGAAACATGGACTGCAAGACAATTGCTGGAGAACTCCTAGCAATAGCAGAGTTGGAGTACCGAAAGAGATCCTCCGATTGTGGGGCAAACTTCACCAGCAAACTCATGGAGTTCTACGGACTGATGAATGTGCAGGCACTTACTACCACTTCACTCCATTTCATGCAGAGTGTGATGGTCTCGTACAATGCTTCAATTTACACTCATGGGAATGCTGAAGAAAACCTTGAATACATGGAGTGGACAGTGGGACCTGGCACTTCCCCATTTACTAGGAGAATATCGATCTGCACAACTTGTTTCACTCAGTCTAAGCTACTCTATGGACAACAGATCATGGGACACCTGCAAAATCTGAAGGAATAATGGATGGAAAGGGAATCTACCCGAACAGGCATGATAACGTACATCACGAGATCCAGGATAGGCTGAAGGAAATCCAGCACCAAGTTAAGAAAAACGATCGATGGAAGAAGCAGAAGGAAAAGGAAGTTTTAAAACATAATGTAAGTATACGAAACTTCAAGGTAGGGGGACCTCATCTTTCTATGAACACCACCAAAAGGGCCCAGTCTGTACGCAGAATGGGATGGGCCATACTCTATTGTCAAACGAATAAATGATACTACGTATGAGTTGTTTATACCTGACCATCCGAGACGTAGAGCCAAAAGACACGTAAATCTACTCAATTCCAGTTGCAGGCATTGGGCTGTTTGGCAACGACCAAAATTTTGGGAGATGATCTGCCTGACTGCTCGCCAGAGGAAGGAGGGGGAGGTGGAGAACTGCCAGATGTAAGAACAATGAGCATAAGTGACAGTGACCGAATCAGGCTGAGGGAACTGCTAGGAAAATACTGGGACATTTTCAGAAGAACACCAGGTTGTGTGAGAGGGCAGGAAATACATATAGAGACCGGTGATTCCTATCCAATAAGTCAACCACTCTACAGAGTGGAAATTACCAAGCAAGTGAGCCTGGAAAAGGAGGTCGGATCCTTGCTCTAGGACGGGCTGATCCGACCCTCCAAGAGTCCATAGGTATCCCCAGCCATACGATATCACCAGATTCCCATAGATCCAGACTCCATCCCAAAGATGGCCTCTATAACACCCCAGGAGAAATGGTAGTATATAAGGATGCCATTTGGACTCAGAAATGCACCCTCAGTCTTTCAACGCATCATGAATGCAGCAATGGAAGACAGGGCAGAGTATACTGCATTGTACATCGATAACATTATCGTCTTCAGTACGAATGTGGAAGATCACCTGAAGAACCTGGAAGCAGTGTTTGCATGGATGAGGGACATTGGCCTCACGCTGAAGGCCAGAAAGTGTGCGTTAGCCAGTGCAAGCTGCGTATACCTGGGTCACCGAGTGGGAGGTGGACAGGTCAGACCACTGGAGGCCAAAATCAAGGACATAAGGGAGTGCCCACATCCAAGAACAAGATGCAACTGGGGGCCATTCTGGGGCTCTCCAACTACTATAGGCATTTTATCCCCAACTGTGGTACCTTGGCAGTTCTGCTCACCGATGCCACTAGAGCAGGAACCAGATTGGATAGAAGCCTGAATGCAAGCCTTCGAAAGTTAAGGGCAGCCTCAGTCATGAGCCAGTTTAATAAGCCTGGATCCCGACTGACCATTCGTGGATACACAGATGCTTCTGGCGTTGTTATTGGGGCAGTGTCCAGCCAAGATGATGACGGAGGAGCCGATCACCCAATGGCCTTCTACAGTCGCAAGTTGAAGGGATCCCAGGTCCAATACATGGTGACTGAGCAGGAATGCCTGGCAGTCTCATGGAAGCAGTAAGGCACTTCAGGGTTTGCCTGTTGGGAGCCAGATTAACTATCGTTACTGACCACAGAAGTCTGAAACACCTGGACAAAGTCAAGGATGAAAACAGCAGGCTGGCCAGGTAGGCCATGGTGCTCCAGCCTTTCCTTTACGACATCATATACTGGGCAGGCAGCCGGCATGCCAATGGAGATGGCATGTCAAGGCAGGCCTGGACGAGTGAGCCAAATGACCAGACTAGTCCAAGCACAGACAGACCACCCGACCGGGACCTCTCAAGGCGGAAGACAAGAAAAGTCGACTGACCCAACAGATGGATGACAGCCACCTTAGGAGAACAGGAGTGGGATGTCGCGGGGCGCGACCTACTGCTAACTTTTGAGTATACATGATTTGACCCACACACACACTGATGAATTTAATTATACCAGTAATCACAACCCACTGTAATATCTAGCCGTGCGTGTTATATTCTTGTCCGATCTTTTCTGACCACTATGTTATTTCCTTTTAAGGCAGCTGACACCGACAGCTCATTAATTATTCATGAGGTGATTGAATGGTATTATAACTTGATTGTCCTTTGTCTCCTATAGGCAATTTTAGTGTCAAAAGACAGCTTATTTTAATGGCTTTCCAATGATATGATTCATAATCATTTTCAACCAAGTATAAAATGGATACCTTCTAGCTTGACCATGGTCACAATAAAAATTGCTATACAATAATGATAGCCAACTACCACTTCCCATTTATGGAGGTGCTAAAATAAACACTAAAGTGTGCATTGCATTGAGCATTTGCCACAAAACCACATAGGACCTTTGTTACAGAACCAACCATCATCAACCATAAGTGGGTCCAACATATCAATGTGTACCTGTACCATGACTCTTCAAATGCAATTATGCTCAATGGAATGCATAGAGCATAGAATGAGCTTCAGAATGATATATTATGAAGCAATATTCATCAAGTTTTCACAGAGATATAAAAAAATTTGCATGAAAAAACAAACGTTTTAGGAAACCACTGTTGCAGTTTGGTATACCATTTTTACCTGCTCTCCAGTGTGTTTTACACAGACTTGTTGGTCAGATAAAATATTTTGTGAAAGTGGGGCTCTTAAAAAACCAGTCATTCAAATCACAAGAAAAATGTGTGGATGAAGCAAGATATTATCAAGTGAGTGTAGTCTGTGGGGTGCATGCCTGGGTCTGAGCAGCTTCCCTAGCCAGAGCTATCTTCTTGCCTGAGATGGTGGTGACAGGAATAGGATTTGGAGGGAGTGTGGAAATAGGGGTAGAGCTTGAGGTAGGAGCATAGTTAGAACTGGGGACAGGGTTAGAACTTGTTGAAGCTAGAGAAGCAGGAGCCTTCATAGCTTGCTTCTGGCAGCCTTTGAAACCCTTAGTGGGTTTCTTCTTGTAATCTGAACGGCACTTCCTGTCAGACATCTTGAACAAAAACTATTCAAATAAAGCCGACTGTGCAGTAGTTCAAAAATTCTCAATTATAATTATGTGCAATTAGAGTACCATTATTCTAGAGGAAGTGGGCTTTATTTTGATTGTAAAAGTAAATCTTTAGGCCAAAAGTGGTTGAAGATATGTCCCATGCTACTTACGTACCAGGAACTGAGCAAATTTCTTCTTGAACATTGAGGTGGGGATGCATGTATATAATTCTTTGTTGTAACTCCAGAATGGAGCATCCAAATGCTTTCAAATTTAAAAGACAACTAGTAGAGATGTTTAGGAAGAGTTTAAAGCAACAATCAGAAAACTTATAATTTTGACAATAATAACGAATTTTATGGGTGTCAGCTGCCTTAAATCTCTTGTAATCCTTCTAAGCTCTCCAAATTTCAACCCATGCTTGTATTCTAAAGCAGATCTTCCTGGCCTATGTTGTTATCTCCTGGATGCCGATTTTAGTAGCTGCCTAAACTCAAGTGAGATTGAAAATGCATGGCAGGCATTTAAAGGGATCCTCAGTCAGGCAATGAATATTTTTATTTCAAAGGTCAGGCTAAGATCGCACCAAAGCCCTAAGTGGATTAACTCTGATCTCAAACATCAATTAAATTGCCTCAATTCACTGAGAAGGAAATGCAATTTGCATCCTTCTGTTGAAGCTTCATACTTTAGAAGAGATTGTTAAGTCCTCAATCTTAAACGCTAAATCAGTTTTTGAAAGAAATCTGATAAAGAACTTAACTAAAAACAAATCAAAGTGCTATAGTTATATCAATCGTATAACCAAGAACAACTCTATTCCTCCTACTCTGTTCATGGATACCATTTGTGCACATCTGAAAAGGCAATGGCAAATCTTTTTAACCAATATTTTCATTCAGTACATACCACATGTTCATACCTTCTTCCCCCTTTGGAAACCATACCATCACCTTCATCCACTCTTGCCAAAATTCACATTTCTGACTACGATGTTTACTCGGCTCTTTCCAAATTAGACTTATCTAAGGCCGCTGGTCCAGATAGTCTTGGACCATGTTGAAGTCCATCGCTCCTGCAATATTTGAGCCTGTCAGACACCTGTTTATTCTAAGTCTAACTCAAACTCAAATCCCCAAAGACTGGCATGTTCATGTTATAACCCCAATATATATACAAGTCTGGGGACAAATTATCGGCTAGAAGCTATAGACCCATCTCCCTTCTCTGTTGTATTTCTCTTGTCATGGAATGGATAATTTACACAAAAGGTGATGGGATTCAATTCACAACCTATCTCTCCAAATTAGTTTGGATTTCTAAAGGGACATTGAACAACTCAACAGCTGCTTCATTTAGTCCACAGTTCAGACATTGCACTTAATGAGAAATCTCAATTGGACGTAGTGTACTTGGACTATAGTAAAGCTTTTGATAGTGTTCCTCATCTTTTCAAACTGTGGTGTTCTGGTATAACAGGAGAGCTGTGGCATTGGTTCAGAGGAGATTCTCGCTGTCAAATGGTATCACTAAATACTCTGATCTACTTCCTGTCAGTTCCAGTGTTCCACAAGGCAGCATCCTTGGTCCATTACTATTTTTCATCTACATAAATGACATTGCATCTACCATTTCTTCATCTTCTCTACTCTTATATACAGATGATACCAAGTGTTCTAAAGGTATTAAATCAGTTTCTGATGTATCCCTTCTTCAAAATGATTTATCCTCACTGGCAAAATGGTCAACTGATTGGCATCTTTCTTTTAATATCACAAAGTGTTGCCTTTTGAGGATTTTCTCAAAAGTGCCTGCTGTTGACTCTAAATACTTTTTTGGATGACATTTGCATAAACTCCAAAAATGGTGTTAAAGATCTAGGTGTAATAATTTCAAGTGACCTAACATGGAACCATCATGTATCAAACATTCTCTCAAAAGCCTAGCAGACCTTGAGCCTTCTATGTTGCACTCTCAATCATTGTGACTCGAGTAGTGCCAAAGGGTTACTTTTCATGTCTCCTGTTTTTTCACAACTCACCTACTGTTCTCCTGTCTGTGTCCTAACCTGAGGAAAGATTTTATTCTTCTAGAATAAATACAAAGAAGAGCTACTAAATTTGTACTTAATGACTACAAATCTGACTACAAGTCTCGCCTATTGAGTTAAAACATTTTCCCCATGATGACTCTTGAACTGAATGACATTTTTTCTAGTTAAATCTTTAAAAGAGCCTACAGGTCACTTTTAGAACCTCAATTATATAACTCTATCATCATCGTGCACAAGATCGGGAGGTCACACAAAATTACTCCACACTCAATCAAAAGGCAATATTTCTTTTTTAATCGGCTACCTCGCCTATGGAACTCTCTGCCATGTATTGATCTGAATATGTCATCGTCTAAAATTAAATATCTCTTAAAATCATATTTTCATAATCATTTCATTGCAAACTTTGATTCCAATAACTTGTGCACTTCCACTTTCAATGTCCATGTGTAAATTGTTCTAATGTTCCCTCCCCTTGTAATTTCAAGCCATTATTGGCTACTAGTTAATTCTAGTAGACCAACAGTACAAAGCTACATCCTCATATCACAGTCACCTCATCTGTAATTCATGTATACTGTAAAGTGATAATAATAATAATAATAATGTCATTTATAACCAGATAAGTAACTAACGTTCTTGTGAGACAGTCGTTGAAACACCACTATTGTAAGTAATAATATTAATAATATTGAGTTACTCTTTCTTCAATACAGACAAACTTGAGGAGGCACAGGTGGACCTCAACTGGTGGCAGCACTATCAACCCGAACCTACAGTTTGGTTGTAGGCTCTCGAGGAGACGTCCTGCAACAGGTGTGACCTGATCAGGTGTGACCCGAAGTACAAAATTGCCCAGAGATTTGTTTTTTATATAGACTAACTTGGCACATTATAAAACAGATCACTGACCGCAATGTATTTGCCTGTTGCTAGTAGTACAAATGGACATAGTCTATGCAAGTGATTGGGCTAGGGTTAGGTAAAATAATAGTAGAAAAAGTAGTACATACGTAGATGAAGAAGAATTTCATGGCTTTTGGTCTGCTAGTGAAGGATCTAGGGAGTACTTTGAGAGCAAAAAAAATCTGTTCAACTACTATCTAGGATGCAAAAAAAAATCCCTGTGTGTGTGTGTGTGTGTGTGCGCTTACATGCATGTCTGTGTGTCTGTGTTTGGTGTCCATCATTTACAATTGGTCATACCAAAATAGGATTGATGCACTCCATGAGAATTGCCAAAAAGGTTGTTGTTTTTTTTAGCTCTAAGATTTTTTTCTTTTTGGAATCATCAATTTGGGGGCTGTTCCAGCATTGAGAATTGTTTCTTTCTTGTTCTTGAAATAACTTCAACAAATTTGGCACTCTTTTGTTTGTTGTCTTTTTATATTTTTTTATTATAATATTTTCTATATTTATAGCACATTTTTTAAGCATCCCATTACTGAGAACATGAAAATAAGCCCATCAAAAAAGCACATTTTGGAACTGTCTCATTACTGGGAACTACCCCAACAAGAAGAACTCCAGCAGTTATGAACTGCATTATCAGCTATTTAGTAAACATTCGGATTTGAAGGCAGAAAAAACACTGGATCCTTGAAGAGCCTCCGCAGCTGATGTGAAAATCTTAAAATGATATCAGAGGGAAGGAGGTTTCCTGGAATCAATTGATCGGTCAGGTTAAAAAGATGGCTAGTAGTTTGCTTGCTACCTGGCTACTTAACTAGATAGTTCAGGCCCAGATGTAATGCCGTCATTTTGTAGTTGTGGTTGCTGGTCAGCTAGCAAGATCGTTTTCTAGAAGCTTATAAGCTGGTTAGCTAGTAATGGGTAGATTTCTAGCAGTTGATGTAGCAGATCAGTTTGTAGGATAGTTTTCTAGAAGCGGGTCAGCTTGAAGCCATCAGTTTACTAGTGACAGTATTCTAGAAGCAGATGTAGCTACAATCACTTCTTCTCCAAATATGTAGAAGATATCAGTGAAAAGCATCATGTGGCATGTCTCTCTGATCATGCAGGCATCTTGCAGTTTGTTCTCAACTACATATAAAAACCTTCCTCTTAGTATTATATATCTAACTGTCAGAGTTTACTTTGCTTCTGGTTTGACTGGTAATGCAACAGTGACAGAGGTTCGATTTTTTCTATGCTTACTTATCCGGTAGGATAGAGGAGGGCCCTACTGATGAGGATATTGCCAACTCTCTGGCTGTCACTTCCTGAGAAATGATTGGGATTGAATTATTTAGCTGGCATGGGGAGAGGGAGGGGAGGAGTTACGGGTAGCAGTCCTCTTTCCTACAAGTCTTTCATTGGGATACTTGTAGTGGCCTTATTAATATCAATATTTTCTTCCATTTCAACCATCAATACTTTCAGTGGCCATGCTTGACCATAACCACTTTTTAATACCTAATGAAGACACTCATTGCACTGACAAGGGCTTCCTCTTGGCACACAGTAGTTTCATCTCTCGAGCTCTTTCCCATTGCAGACACACTTGCAGCAAGTTCAGGCACTCAGATTTTGAGGTATTTCCACTTTACAGAGGAAGAGCCAAAAAATTGGAGTGGTCCAGTTCGAATTATGATTTTAATGGGGCTCAAACTTCACATATATGGTGAGGGGGGGTGCAGGAAAAAAAGCAAATCTCATTATTAAATTTGCATCGAAACAAGAGCATTTCAGAACAGTTAGATAAGTTAGCATTGAAATTCACAACCGACTAAAATAACAAAGAACAATATTTACTAAATAAAATTCAGCAATTAAAATATAGCAAATATATAATGCTGACATGATTCATTAGCACAAATAAATTCATTGGCTATGACTTTTATGTCCAAATTTTCCATACTGTCTTCGTGATAATGAAGAACAATCATGTGGTTAAGACCTTTCAGAAGTATACAATTCATAGCAGGCATTATATACCAGAACCTGAAATAGTTGGAAAGTGCAACCAATTAGTGTTCTTTGAGCCGGACTTATACTCTGAAGAACAAATTCCAGTCCAGTTTCTCGTCTTCCTTTTTAGCAACATGCAACATTCGCAAAGTCATGAGCAGTGATTGAAGGTCATGGCGGTTAAGTTCTTCACCATAAAAACTACATACAGCAACCAGTTCACTCTCACGGTTTTCGGAGTTGTTATACATTTGAGTTGAACCCAGGTTGGTCAAATCTGTCGGTCATACACAGCACAGCTAAATCCAGTACTTCTAAATAATTAAGTCTGTAGCTTTTGGTGTTGCTGGAAACTCTGCTTCACCAACTCCTTCTTCATAGTGATGTGGCCTCCTACACCTTCTTGATAAGGCAATGTTAATCTACTCATTTCCAAAATCTCTATCCAAATGCATCCCCTAAAGACTCTTAACTGTAAGCATGGCTATCTCATGACCCTCAACACTAGAAATTTCAGGATTTTGTAGGTCAGGCTAAGCCTATTTGTATGCCAAAGGCTCATTTCTGATAACATCAGGTTGAAGAGGAATGGGAAAGTACCCATTTGACTATCAACACACTGGATCTAGCCTTCATTCTGGTATCAGTGGTGACTCTGGGTGCCTCTTGCCCCACAAATTCAGAATATATTTATTGGACATAGTGCTGGTTAAAGTATCAGTTAATACTGTCCAACTTTTGGGAAATATTGACGGCGATTCACTTCCTGTTTCCTCTTTGATTCTACTCAGCATAATCTCTCACTTGGGAGAAAACTTTACAAGTTTTATCAGTTCAAAACATGTAAGACAATCTTCCATACCAGCAGACCCTTTGAAATTAAGGGCATGGCCATAGTAGTGCGTAAGCACTGCCTTGGGCTCAATTTGCTGCATCTTATATAGCAGCTACTCCACCTCTAGCTCCAGCCTTTATGCTGGAGCTGTCACCTCATAGCTTAAGTGGGTATCTCAAAATGAAAAAGAACATCTTTAATAGATGATACGATGCTGTCAGCAGTAGTAGAGAGAAGGTTGGACAACCCAAGATACTCTTCATTAAGTCATCTGTCCACCTGATCACCAAAGTAAGTTTTACCTTGTTGGATACATTGGGTTAATATCTAGATTTTTGTCCTCAATCTAAGTCACCATCAATCCAAAAATATATAGCTATATTATTTTATTTATTTTATTTTTTTATTTATTTTTTGTTGTAATTTTTTGGTAATATATATATTTGGAGTTTCTTATTCATACAGTTTATAGAACCCCCTTCCCCTTAAGTTCAAATGTTCAAGTGATGACATTAGGGAAATGACTTGTCCCAAACCCTGATGGCAAAGATCCCATGTATTCCCATGCTGCACAGCCAGAGAAATCTGTGAAGAAGATGTTGATGGGAGTTCTCTTCATAAGTCACTGACCTCAGGTGGCATCCCAACTCCCTGAAGAATGCCTTTGCTTGAGGCCCAAAGGATCCACATGTCTCTACCGCCACAGATACAAACTTGTATGCCGAGTCCAGGTAGGCATACTTCTCACCCTTCAAAATCTCCATCTGGGCTGCCACACTGCACCAACCTCAGTGATTGCAGCCAAAAGGTTGGATGGGGCAAAGGTGTAACTGCAGGTTGCATCCCATACCAAGAGTCTACCCACTTGACCATGGAATGATGGACATGCCATCAGGTCTCTTTCCATCGGACCGAAGCAGACCTGAGGGCTCCAACCAGGAAGGGACATTTTCAGCAGTTAATGACCGGTGGATGATATCATTTAAAGCACCATGGCGAGAACGCCTTCCCTGACTGTACCTGCAGCTCAACTTATGCATGCCAAACTGGTCGACATCCAATTCACAGTAACTACAAGAGTGTGGCTGGCACAGGGATTCTCCAAGACGTATTCCAACTGCTATTCGAACTACGTCATCGCTCATTCGGAGACCCAGTGAGGAAATTGGCAGGACATTAAGCCAGGCACCTGACTCACATACAGACACTGAGAGGAGATGAGAACACCTCAACAAAAACATAACAACAAAATTTAATGTTCACGGTTCTGATTAAAAATTGCAGAATGTGACAGAGTTATCTCATTTTTATTTCACTGACTTGTCTCCAGTTAGCCTGTCTTTCATAAATATCCTCTGATGGAATACATTCAGTGTCACGATGAATCAAGAGCGTTGCTAATCCACTCAACCTCTCTTCTTTCATTGAAGAACGTGTCCAAAGCTTTAGACGATGAAGAGCAGAAAAAGATATCTCTCACAAGATACACTTCCCACAGATATAGTTAAAAAGACTGTTAAATTTTAATTAATTGTGGGGAATGACTGAGGATTACACTTAGAGAGAGCACAGCTAGCCTCCTTTTAGGTGAAACAGATCCATAAAACTTTTTCCATTAGTTATTTCAACAGGGAAGTCGGTCTTCTCTTCCAAGGACATAAATTTCCCATAATAAGAAGTGCTATATACTCAGTTTGGATAAATAAATATAGTGGTGGATCAGAGATTCAGCTGCAATAATTTCCTTATGCTCATTGGAAAATCGTGTTTCTAACTGCTCAACCACATGGTCAATAAATTAGTAATATACATTGATTCTGTAGTAATCAGAAGGAGTCGGGCTAACTTGTCCTGCATTGGCTCGATGGCGCTGAACAGTAGCAGTTCGTAGTTTCACAATTGTTAAATTAATAGACAAGGCTAGCATTTCAATTCTGCTCCAAACTTTCTCCCAGCAGTCATCTTTTCTGGCATCCTGAATGCATTTCTTTGTCGTGTTTACATTCCTGTAGGCTTCTGCAAGATCACACTGTTTATCTTGTAAAGCTAGTGTCACTGAACTAAGGAAACAAAGAACTGCCTGTGTAACAACCAGTGTGACAACAAATTGGCTATCTTCTAGAAGTTGCATATATGAACGAGCATCACTTATAGCTTCTCCCCTGCTATATACTATCTTTGATTTAGCCCATGGTCTCCAAGACTGTGACATATTGGGCTATAAGAGCTGAAAGAGTCCTCACCCTTGCACTCCAATGGGTGGCACAAAATCTAGGCACATGATACCTCCTTGAACCTGCTTCTCTATTGCAGTCAAACACTTACTAAGCTTATCATCATCTTCAATCATCAAGAAGTCAAGAAGCTCTTTTCCTTGGTCAGTAGATGCAACTTCAAAAAAAAATTCTTTACGCTTGGTAGTACCAGATAAAAACCATGTCAACTTTTGAATATCATCCAAAAAGGTTACGGATAGATGGCACAACCGTACAACTTCTGCAAATGGCAAGATTCAAAACATGTGAATGGCACAATGAACATGTGGCAAGGGGATATTTTTCAGCTACTTTAGCCTGTACTCCATTTCTACTTGAACTCATTACAGAGGCTCCATTATACCCTTGACCAACTAGAAAAGACATGTTCAATCCCTATTGCTGAAGTGTAGAGAGCAAAGCATCAGCAATCGTTTGAGCATCCATCTTTGCAATTTTAATAAACCCCAGGAATTGTTCATAAACTTCACAATTATTAACAAACTTTGCACAGATTCTAACCTGTTCCACATTTGAAAGGTCTTCAGTTTCATCAGCCATGAGACTCCAGTATGATGAAAACATTGATAAAATATTCTCACGAATATTTAGCAGCTGCTGAAAATGCTCATTAAGATCTGTGTCAAACTGTGAGGTCAATTTCACAAAAAAAGCGAAGTTTCCTTCTTCAGTTTTTGTGATCTTGTCCAAAAGCAATGCCCCTCTTACCAAGGGCTACAACCACATCAATGATTGACAAAATGCATAGTATGGGCCTGCTGAATTCCCACTTCTTTGGCCATTAGTGAAGCAACATCTAAACTAGGTTGTTATTTTTTTAGGAAAAGATAAGCTTTTTCATCTACTAGTTTGTGTGCTTAACTCTCCTTGTACTTATCAAATAAGCTGCTCTTCTTACCGAGAGCTTTCTTCCATTTATTAAAGCCCATGAAGAAAACGGGGATTTGGCATCTACACTTGCAAAGGACAGGCATGGCAGACAGTATGCACTATCATTTCATATGTTATAATGCAACCATGGCCTATTTACTGTCCAGCTTAGACTAAATCTTCTCCTTGAAGTGACAGGGAACACAAAATTAGGTGGGCATTTAAACTTGGACATCAAAAGTGTTAGCTTGTCATCGACATCCAATAAGGAATGCTTTCCAGCATAAAGTTCTGGATCATTGGGATCAAAATAATCTTTGACAATAGGACTTGCAGTTGCTAGATCTATTTCAGGTAGATCATCATCATGAAGGGACTCTTCATCATGAGCCCCCTCAACATGAGCCTCTTCATCATGAGCCTCTTCATCATGAGCCTCTTCATCATGTACTTGCCTCTTCATCATTTACTTGAGAGTTGTCTTTATTTTTCCTACATCTTTCATCAATACTTTAATATAGCATGAATCACATGCATGGAGCATTAATACCTTGAAGGTCCAAAAAATGAAGTTATTTTATTGATGACACAGTATTTTGGCATTTGGAGGAGTAGGATCTTCAGTAAATGGAAGGAAGTTGTTGGAGCTGGTTATGGTTTGAGGTCTGGTTGTAGGGAACGAGTTGTAGGCTGTGAGGGTAGGTGGACATGGGAATGTGGGCAGAGAAAACTGGTCGTAGATTGTATGTTGTTTAGTGAAGACATGGATGTAGCTAGGGTGGTAGTTGAGGACTCGGGCAAGCTGTATGTGGGATCGGACCATAACATTTTATGGGGTAGGAGAGAGGTACAAGTGAGAAGAGAGCAATATAAATGGAGAGTTGACAATAGGCTAGACTGGGAGGAATATCAGGAGGCAGTGGAGAAAATGTTCTTGGGATGGGAAGAGGAGGTGAGAGAACTTGAGCAAGAGTTGGGTGAAAATATAGTTGAAGAGATGTGGAGTAAGTCCAAGGAGAAAGTTTTGGCTGCAGCGGAGAGACAGGTCAAGGATGGTGGTCGGAAGATGTGGAGAGGTTAACTGGTGTTGGGAAGGAGAACTGTAAGAGGTTGAGGGAAGCAACGAAGAGAGGGGAGAGAAAGGCTACATTAAGACAATTATGGGATGACTATAGAGAAGCAAGAAAGGAAGGGAAAAAGACTATTAGGAAAGAGAAGAAGGAATTGAGGAAGAGAACTATAAGGAAGATCAGAGAGCAGGGTGAGACTAGTTGTAAGCATGATTTAAGAGCAAAGAGGTAGGAGAGAAGGATAAAAGGAGTGAAAGATGATGAGGGAAGGAGGAGGAAGACAAGGTGTTGGAGGTGATGGCAAAACACTGGAAAGAGTTGGGGAGGAAAAAAGAGGATGCCACAGTCAGAATTAGGAATAGGATATGTGAGTGGGCATGATGTGGGTATATGCGAGGAAGTAAGTTGGGAAGAAGTAGTAGAGGTAATGAAGTGTTTGAAGAGAGGAAAGGCACCTGGCCCTGATGGAATGTTGAATGAGATGCTGATCTATGGAGGTAGAAGGTTGGTGGAGGTGATGAATGTGGTGAATAGGAATGAATGCTGCCCAGTGGACTGGAGGAGAAATTTGGAGTTGCAATTTAGACCGAGGACATCAGCTGGGTTGTTAGAGGATAAGAAGAGATGTAGAATGGTTAGGGATGAGAGGTGTATCATGTGTGGTAGTGGAGCAGGGATGTGGGATATTTCTTGGTGTGATGTATGGGGAATTTGACAGGTACTGGTGGATAAGGTGGCACAGAATTGGGCAGTGTCTGGATGAAGAATGGGTAAGGGTGGAAAGTGGCATTGCTTTTGGGAAAAGGTGTGGAGGGAGTAAGTGATGCAATGATGGAGGAGGTGGATGAGTGTATTATGTATGGTGTAGAGTAGTGGTGGCAGAGGAGAAAGGAACTGGAGCTGAGGAATGATCTTTGGTCTCCTCTCCTCCGCCTTAGTGACTTATATTTAATACCACACTACACTGCTTCCCATGGGTAGCCTTAACAGGCTCAAGAATTAAACAACTATCAACAAAAATGGCATATTCTACTCCACAGCTGGAGCATGTTCATGAATTATGCATCCACGTCAGAATGGAACTGTAGTATCCTGCTACTGAACACATGCAACCCATTTTCACTCGCCTGGGCTGGTGCGATCTTTATCTTCGCTACGATGACCTCATCTAGTTTAAGTCCCCCCTCCCCCCACCCCTAAGTAACTCCTTCATTTGGAGAGCAAAAAGAGCCCCCACTAGGGAGGTAAATGAAATCTTGGATTTGTATCTTCCTAACGGTCACTACATTGGCCGAACTTCCCCCCGACCCCTCACCAAAACTGAAACTCATACCTCAGCTAAAACTCACATCTCCACAGCTTCTCAAATCGTGACTTCACAAAGTTTTAACACTAAAAAGACTAGCAACGTGCCTTGAATCCTTCTCTTAGCAAACCAGGTGTCCCAGAGAATCAGGCGTCCCCAGTATTTTCTCCCTTCTTCTTTGGAGAAGGTTTGTCATTATCCTGTCCTTTCCTTTCTTCTTGACCATTATCGCTCTCTTTGCATACAACCTCATCCGTGCAATGTTAACCTTCTTTCGAAATACATCTCCAGCTTCATTGCTCAGTTGATGAACAACTTTTCCCAGTATTTACTGATTATGTAAGGACCTCACCATGCCAGGGTGAATTTAGATTCCCACTTTCTCTGTTTATCCGCCATGTTCTCTACAAGAACTCCAGCTCCAATTGCCAATTTGGAAGATGCTTATGCATATAAGCTTCTTTGTGCTTCGTATGTGCATCATCAATTTTTTTTTTTTTTGCACTCATGAAATCTTTTTCTCTTGATAGAAGGAGTTTCTCAATGATGACTGAAATCTGTGTAATCTTCATCACCATGCTTTAGAAACTCGGCATCAATGGAAAGTCTCATATGTTGCTAGTAGAGCATAGAGCATATAATAAGAAGAATGTTTAGCCTGATGGTATCGATTGTTCATTCCAGATAGTTGGCTGTCATCAATAACCTTGGGGCTAGACATCGTGAGAATTGCTTAACCACTCAATTACCTTTATTATGACGACGAAAGAAGGGAAAAGTACAATGGTATTATGTATATTTTCATTTTTACAGCGTACAGTGGAAACTTTTCATGTTCTAATTAGAGAGGTGTCCTTATTATTTAATTTTAGGATGTCAACATTGAGGGTCTCTACTGCAATAACTTTTACCCGAGGATGATAGGCACTAGTGGTTCTGTGTTCTGCATTGGTAACAGCATATAACTCATCTGAGAATGAACTTGATCAGTGATCAGAACTGATGGACATCCAGAGTGAATACAATTTTAAGTTGATTAATGAGAGGGTGCTTTTAATGTTATTATGTCAACTGAGAGTTCATTGAGAGTTTATTTAATGGACATACATGTCTACATATCATATATAAACATCAGTCATCAAAAATTGATGACGATTAATTACGCTGGAATTTAAGAACTTTGCTATTCCAATGAGTGTTTTATCAAAAAAGTCCAGCTTCTTCCCATTTCCAGTAGTCTACTTATTCCCATGTGCATCCCAACCTGTTGCTGGAGCTTAAGCTAGACAGGAATTGGGTGCAATTCCTTTCTTTAGTTTGTAAATGTTTTTTCTGGCACTTGTAAGATGAGACCTAGCAATTAGCATAATAGTTTTTCATATTGCTTTAGACATATAACTGAATATCGTTGCTCATCTCTGACCAGTAATACTTCACTGATATTATATATATCAGTAGTCCTGTTGAAATGATTACTGCCATGGATCTGATAACTCTCAATCGCACCTTCAATGACATGTCTTTCAAACCTATAAAAAAACAGCAGATCTGAAGATAGGAGGACAAAGAACAGAGATCATCCTCCCATCATTTAGAAATCATCTACCTGTGCTGTAACTCACTCACTACTTGTGTAATACAGTTTAGTATCCTCCACTGCAAAGCTCTTTTTTTTACCATTCTTGTCAGGGTAGTTTCCACCATTCAGATATTCAAAAAAATGGATAAAGAAGATCCTTTTTCTGGTTCAGTCATTTCAGCATGCTATCGATTCCAATATGTGCCATGTGTGCATGCATGGGGGGGATAATAATTGTACAAAGGGGCCCCCCTTTTTAATATGAATATAAAATTGGAGTGGGATGGATGGCTAATATTATGGGGTGGGGGCCCCTTGATACAAGCAATTTAAATGTTAAAAATGAAACCAAAAAACAGAAAAAAGTTCATCTCCAAGCATCTATCTTTCCAGGTTTGTTAGTTTTTTCCACTCGCATAATTCACAGTGAAGTAGGTCCATTCAAGAAAAAAATGGAGGACCTGAAGACTAAATCTACCAAAGCATGTCCCAGCTACTCTACTTCTCGATTGTGAGGGAAAGGCATGAGGTAGACATGGCTGTCGACAAGCCACGCCTCCTCACATGCTGCCTCAGAATTGAGTAAAAACCACATGTGCTGTATGAGAGAATGTACGACTCGGCTGTTCATTTTGTGGAGTAAACTATAATTACATAGTGCAGACAACAGTAGCAACAAGACAAGGCATGTGTTGATTTGTGTTTTGTACCAGAACAACAAAAAAGTTAGAAAAAGTGTTTGAAAGAGAGTGGACACCATGAAACTCAAATTTGTAGTCTGCACTGCTCGACTTTAATTTACAGGGGGGAAAAATGAACAGAAAAAACGATAATAACTTTTAAAACAACAAAAATGTTTGTATTGGACAAAAAAAATTAAGGAAATGAGACTCTGCCAATGTGGATAACCAGTTAGATAACTCTTCATGCTTTAAAAGGCAATAATGTTATAAATAGTAGGGGTTCATCAAAATTTGTTGTGGTCTTCATGGCTAGAGAATGTTTTATACAATTTTTAGTCCATGTGCTATATATGAGAATTGCTGAAATCAAATGGGGGGAAACTTACTTTGAATACATGGGTATGTCTAACTTCTCCATGATAGCATTGTCAGTCTAATCTATTTCTCACCTACACATTATACTAAAAAATTGGTTGGATATAATTATATGCACTGGGATTATATGTGGTATATACCATATCGTTATCATTTGCAGCCGAAACATTTTTAAGTTGACCTTGACTGCACATACATGAAATGCCCATACATGAAATGCCTTGTTTCCTCTTCATAGCTGCTCTTCATATCTGCAGAGAAAAAAATCAATTGATAGAATATATACTTTGCTTCAAATATATATAAGATACACCACACACGAGATGCATAATTGAGGAAGATCCTTCTCTGATACTAAGCCTCTGTGAATAGGGAAAACTAGTCCCAGGTTCTCAATGAATTCAGTTGGCTAGCAGATACAATAAACTTTCTCGATAATCAACTTCAGTTTACCCACTGGACATTTCGGCTCCTTCATCAGGAATACTGAAGGCTAGAACATTTAACCAAAATGTCAAGTGAGTAATGATTATCAAGAAAGTCATTGTAGCTTTTGCACAGCAAATCTCAGCTTTCTCATGCAAATGGTTCATACTGATCAGGAAAAATCAAGCTTCCTATTTCAGTAGAGCAAAGCGCCAAAATTTTATTTTACACAATACAAAAAGGTTTCTTGGAGCTCTCCTACATTTTAAACACTACGGGCCTAGCGTTTTCCAGTTGTAGATTCCCTCACAGCATAGCCATGCATTACTTCTTTCCCAACTCCCCCTTCAAGCAAAACTGCGCCTTCCGTTGCGCACCAAGGTTATACTCGCCCACGTGAATGAAGTTGCGCGGGAAAACTTGAAAGTGAAGTTACGGCAGCAGAAGGTTACTGCCACAGTGCTACAAAACTTATTTCGTTTAGGAAACTGAAGTTAAAGCAATGGCCACCAACACAGACACCTCCAGTGACTGTGAAAGTCAGTGTAGCAGTGGACCAGAAGAAGTATTGTGCGACTACGAGAAAAAGAGGCTGGAGAATATTAAGAAAAACCAGGAAATGATGAAAGCCTTAGGTAAATAGCTATAGTCTTCCTACTGTTTTAGAGGTACAATAACTAGAATACAATAACTAGAAAGACGTAATATTGGGCGGAATAAACTTCATAGTACAAAAATTTCCAGTTAGCCACTAGCAATATCAGATCCACAGCGTTTGCTGCATTGAAGATATTAGTTTGAAAGGAACTATTGTACTCATGGCTAGCATATCTACAAGTCTACAACCTAAGCTACAGGAAGAATAGAGAGAGAGCTCTTGGCCTTCTCTTTGAACCTCTATAAACTAGATAGCTTTAGGCAGTAAGGGGAAATGAACCAGCTTTTCATTATCAGGCTGACCTTTTCTATATTTGAAGATTTTCAATGGGTAATGAGTATCTGTATTATTTAAAAAATGGAAATGGGAAAAGATTGTTAACTTTGAGAGTGTTTGAAATAACATGCTGCTAGTAGCAACTGATTCAGCTGCTGTACATTTTTGCAGCAAAGAAGTCAGTTGGTTTACTGAGAGGCTTACTTTTCTGTGTAACTTGGCTGGTGGAATCATCTATGGCTGTCCAAAGTTTAAAGTGCTTTATCATATAATACTTGCTAGAGATGTCAGTCGAGTGCTAGGATTAATGTCTGAGTTTTGAACATCCATACAAACCTGCCAGAATTGTCCTTATAATTAAAAATTAAAAACATGCTCAAGAGACAATCCTCATACTGGAGTCTCAGAGGCGCAGAACTGGCCACTGATACTCAACTGGAATAGCATAACTCTTACCAGATGAACATGAAAAATTCAATATTGCTTCGTCAAGTACGCATAATTTCAGTCACTAAGATGGCACTTTAAAAAAAAAATTCTACTATTTCCTTGTGGAAGCGAAGGAAGTTCTCCGTGCCCCATGGTTACAAAAAGTAGCTTTCTCGATCCTTTGACTAGTGTGCTTATAGCTTCTCCCGCTTCGTCCTAGCAAGTTAATGTTTTTTGTAAATTTTGTTTGCTAGTTGGGCATCTGTTAGACTGCTAGCATTGCTCTGGTAAGTGTACTATAGATGGCATTATAACAAAGGTGTTGTCCCAACCCAATAATCATTTTCTCACCTCATCTTTTTAGCCGACATGAAATCTTCTGTGAGACTTCGTTGGCGATTGAGTGGCCGGTTACTTAGGTCAGTTACTTGGGTGAGTGTTAGATATAGCTGAGACATTTTGTTTGTTGTATATACTCTGACATATTTTGTTTAGGGGTCGACTTTCTCTACCTCAAGGACACAAAAAGATGCTGTCGTTATTTAAGTAAGTAGCTTCTGAGCTTTTACTAGCTAGTCATTAGGTTGTAACTAAAGAGAGCCAACTTTAGCCAACCATGTCAAGAAATATAATATATTGATTTCGTTTTTCCTCAATCAGGATTTGGCAGGGGAGAAGTAGGACACTTCAGGACTCTTCGCTATAAACCACCAAGTTACATCCTGATGTGTGCAGCTGTCTAACTTTGGGGACCTTCCTCAGATAAGGCATCATGATTAAGGTAGTAGTAACAGCAGACAAATATGAATATGTTATGCAATAATATCAACATGTATGCATATATAATATACTACTGTACTCATTGGTGTATTAATTTTTTGTGTGTGTGATAAGCTTTGAAGCAATCTGTAGGGCACATTGCAGGATGGTTGTGACAGGTGCTACACTCATACAAAAGGTGATGTTTGCCACCCTCATTTCTTATGCTACGATCAATACAGTCCCTTCCTTTCGTTGTCTTCCTCTGAAAGTGACGCAGCTGTTGAAGGCGCTCCACACTATTAAGGTTTGCCATGGAGGTTGCGTCCAGCTCTTATAAAATGAGTGATCACTGATATATGTGAATAAATAATTGTAGATGTAGTGCCTTACACTAACTAATTTTACATAAATTCATTGCTTGGATATTTTGGCAGTATATTCATTGGTTTGTCTACCAAAAATTGCAAGAGTTGGTCAATAAAAAAAGAGAGAGAAGTCCTTAGGTGTCCTGGGTGCCATTGACAGATTACTTCCAGACACCACAGTAAAGGGTGCTGGAGTGGGAACTATATATATATATGTCTTCTGTGATAATGGCTGTACAGTATGTTATACTCACAACATAATTATGAACAAGAAATTACCTGTTCCAACCTCTGTCCAGGTATACTGCTGCGATGTGACTGAGGCTACTCTCACTCTTCCTCTCCGTCGCCATTCCACCCCTTCTACTTCCAACACCCACACTACTGCCCCTGCTCCAGCATTGTATTCCCAAGCTACTGCCTACCCTACTGCTTCCTGCTCATATATCACTAATTCCCATTCTACCCTGACCAGCGTTACTGGCTAGACACCCTATCAAAGCAGCCCCACCCTAGTGTTCTTCATTACCCACACTATTTTCCCCATAGCTGTCACTACCAGTTTCACTAGTAGACTCATTCACACTCTCACCTGATCAGTTTCCATATCAGACATCATTGCTAGGCACTTGAATAGAATTTTCTGGCTATTTTTACTAAAGCAGGAAAAATCAACTGCTAGTTTGTTTGCTTTCAGTTGGATCATGGCACCAGTGCACCTCAGTTGTGGTCATGTGCAACTACAACCTTTTATGGTTCTTATACACCGCTGTTGACGTAGAGCTAATTAAAGAACTTGCGGTAGCATTCAACGTCACGAATTCGTGGCCCTAGTCCTCACAACCGTTTGCACGTCATGAATCCGTAACACTCATCCTACAGACTCAATTAATTGTGTCACGATCATCCTGTAAGGGTTTTAAGACATGTCGTGGCTGATTGCCTGCAACTACAACATTACATAGAGAAACAAATGGACAAACAAAATGGCATAAACACAAAGAAAAAATAACTGTACATTATATTAATTATTAATAAGGAAGGAAATATTTAGGCCAAACACTCTTAGATTTCTCCCAACCAATTTGTAAACCAGATTAAAAACATCATTGATATCGATACCAAAATAATAAAAAATTAAAAAAAGTGTAAGGTCTTGTCCTTCACATGAAGTTTTAACTATTAGTAAATGGGTGTGAAATGGGTGTGAATATAAGCATGATCTAAATGGCTTTTATTATTATCTGTATATTTGCCGACAAGCCATAATAGTTGGGAGGGTTTATATATAAGTTTGTCCACATCAAGAACATTGGGGATAACCTTATTCTCGTCAATGATGATAACATTATTGGGAAGCAGGTCGGATAGTTTGCTCTTATTATAGGCAATTACAATGTCTATATACTTTAAGTATTTATGTGGAATGTTCATGGAACATCCTGAGCATACGAAAACTGAATGGCTCCATTTAGTCAGTGTCTCTTACAGCTTATCAGCTAGGCACCTAGATGACTGGTGAAAACTAGTGGGGTGGAAGTAACACAGAGGTATCTATAATGAGGTGGATCAAAGAGGACTGTTGTAATAATGATATTTTATCATTAATAAATGTTGGTGTATATTACCACACACAGGTCTACAAGTGAATGACATTGGTAAGACAGGAAGACCCATCATCGCTAGAAGTAAGGCTAGGAACAGCGGCATGGCACGGAGAGCAGGGAGGAACCATAGGAAGGGGAAGAAGAGAAAGAGGCGTTGGTCGGCATCAGAAAGTGACTCAGACTGGGAGCCCTGGATGGACGTGCGGACCAGCAGGAGCACCACATGCAAGACAAGTCAGTTGTGGTGTAATCTGTATTAATACATGAACAAGAAGCTTTTACAATGCATGCACATATATAGAGCTGCCACGCTTGAGTTTGGCTGAATTCCTGGAGATGCAAGAAGTTGTGGACAAAGAAATTGTGAGGAATTTCATTGCATTATAGGGAAAGAGGGGGCCTTGGAAACCAGCACTTACCCAGAACTTTAGACCACACCTACTTTTGACAACATTTACCTGTTTAATTATATGGACAATTGGCATGCAGAAGCTCCTTTAATGTAAAATGTTATGCCTGTCATAGATCTGTAAACAGTGACTACATAATAATGCCTAATGGCCATCCACTAACGGTTAAGCATTTGGGAGATACATCTTTTGAGACTAAACTTAAATTCATTAAGATACAGGGAGAGACTTGATCATAGTCCATTTACTGTCCCTTGGTCCCCTTTTATGAATCAGCTATGCTAAAGACCTTACAATATTTTAAGTTTTCTCCTCTCCCCTGTGGCAGGAACAGCACACAAGCAGGTCGTCAACTGACAAGATGACATTATTTTAAGCTAAGCTTCTAAAGGCGTATTCACAATATGCCACATTAATGATACAATGTTTAATTTTTGTGATATTGTGAATGCATCAAATTTCTTGAGTTTTACTCAAGCAATGCATGCAGTGCGACTGCTTCGCCCAACACACAATTATTAGTGTGTGTGTGTCTGCAGGATGAGGTGATGAAGAGAGGATGTGTGGTAGGCAACAAGAGGCAGAGAAGGACGTCTACACAAAGAGCTGGTAGGAGATCTACTAGGATACGTCAGGGGAGATTGTCTCTGCTGGAGGTCACACTACCAGATATGTTCAGCTCAGACCTCTCGGATAAAGACGAGTTTAAAGGCTTCAGTGTTGAAGATTTGGAGCTGCCTAAAGGTTGCACACCCAGTCAATTGTGCGATGATGATGGGAGTGATGGAAATGATAATGTTGGAGATGGTGATTGTTTGTTCCCCGAAGAAACATTGGATGACGAGGCAGACTTCACAGGGTTTATGGAAGAGAATGTGTAAGTAGTCATTGGTCTCATTCAGATTACTTAGGCATTGGTTGACTGCTATTGGTGCCATGCATCATGTTATATCCCTGTAGATTGACTACTGAGGTACCCAACTGCAGCACTAGAAGAAGCTCGAGGCTTGCAACTGCTAATAATAAACAGTATGAAGAAGACGTCCTCTCAGATGAGGACGAATATTTGTGTGAGTTCAAACAGACAACCACAGACAATGTTACTCTTTGGCCATGTTTTACGATAATCTTCCTATAGTCTGTGATGACTGTAATGACCTGCATCATGGCGAGTGTCCTGTGCACGGCCCTCTCGCAGAGCTGGACCCCACAGCAGGATATGATAAGGCTTCGCTTGCCTACACACAATTACCGGTGCCAGCACAACTCACGGTTAGACCCTCGATGATCCATGGGGCAGGATTAGGAGTCTTTGCTGTCTCGCTCATCAATAAAGGCGTGCGTGTTGGGCCTTATGAAGGCAGGAAAGTAGCACGGGAAGATATGGGAGATCTTCACAACACTGCCTATGCATGGGAGGTGAGCTATACATGCCTTTATCACCAGTCAGTGCTCAGAACATGCACTGGGCTATGGCAGGTCGACACTTGGGCCTGGCATAGGATATGTGTGTGCAAGTGATTTTCATGCTCCTAATGGCAGTGCTAAGCATACAAGAGTGCATGTTGGCAACCATACACAAATGCTACTCTACTAACAGTTATGAAATGGTGTAGTTTACTTTTGGTAAGCATCATCGAAGCCACATAGTAAGCTGTGGCAGTGAATCATCTGGAATACGACATAAAAGATCAGTTAGGAATAATACAATGATATAATATTAGATGTACGTAACCTTGATTTAATCTTGCTTAATCACAATTAGTCGATGCTAATATATAAGTAGCTTATTGGAGTTAACTAAATGACAGTCATACATGCAAACTCAGACATCATTTATGCTAAACATGTGTTTTTGCACGTGCCATTAGAGGATATAAGAGGGTTGTAAAATTCTATCTCCGGTTTGACAGGGAAGTAAGAGGAATAAAAGTGGTAGAAAAAGGCTGATGGGAACTGCCATCATGAACATTTCTTCCTGGCCTTTACTTCTGGAAATCGTTCTTCAGAGAAACTGCAAAAGACACAGAAGCTTACATGGAGTCACTCTGAAAATCCCATGGCTTTCGAGAAAGGTGTTTTTGGATGGATTTCATTTTGCTGTAGACATAGAGCAGCATTGCTTCTTAGGTTTTGTATGAGTACCTCAATAAAGCTATCAAATTGTAGCCCATTGTATTTGCATTCTAATTAAAAGGTCTAGCATCATTAAAAAAATAAAAAAAATTAAATTGCAGAACAGCCTAAAATCTACTTGCTTTTTCTGTTGGATAACGATGTGGACAATTTTTGTTTCTAAGAAATGAACCTGGAATACAAATAACTAGTGGGGTTACCTAACATTGGCCAGACAAAAAAAGAGGTATTGATCACAGATATAGCTATACACTGTGTTTATAGTTGGTCTGTTTGTGCATGTTTGCGAACAGAATTTTTTATTAATTATTTTTTTGCCACTTTTCCACTTGATGTGTATGTTAGCTTATAACTCGGGATTGCATGGACCAATCAAAATTAAACTGGATGTGGATTTGAGTGACCACCCATGAACAGTTTTAATATTTGCATTTTGTAATTAGTACTCTGTAAACAAAATGGCCAATGATTGGGAATAGCCTAAAAATGAGTTATTCTACCAATCTAAAAAGCAAATCAATATACAAAAAATGGCTTAAGACCTTCTCTAAAGGCCACACAAAGTTCGGTGAGGATCAGCCCTTGGAGTCCCAAGTTATAAGCTGACATACACATAACCTTTTTTGGCTTTAGTTGAGTTGACCAATATTTCAACAGTCAGTCAACATTCCATTCTGAACCAGATCATTACTCTACTCAAGTCTCTATCTGAAGCATATACTAAAAATATCTCTACTTGCTGATAGCTCATGTTGGTCAGAGTGTGACCAGATATATCCTTGCCCTTCCTCAGACAGCTCAGGTTATTGGCCACATTATTGTGAGAGAACTGTCAGACATCATTGACTGACTACCTGACCCTATTTCACATTTTTGCAAGCTAGCATCAAGTAATAATTGCTTATCTCTTTGAAGATAACTCCTGTTAAAAAAAAATGCGCAAGTTACGTATCTGTGAAGCTCGTCCTCCGCAACTTAATTAATTGCGTCTCAGATTCGTGATGCTTGTCTTGTATCATCAGGTAAGTAGTCTCTCTTACAAGACAACCCTTCCCTCCCAATGTATACCACTTCCTGTATAGGAATATAGCAACACAAATTGCATAAAAACTTATCTCTAGCCACAGGTCACCTCCAGTGCCCAATTAACCATCTATGAAGTGTTAAGAATTTCCACAAGTCATGAGCAAACAACACATCATGTACATTACAACATATATATAGTAGTTCATTACTTAATAATGACCAAGTGTTAAAAAAAGCACTGCAGTCCACCACCACTTCTTGCAGATGCTAATGCATAGTACCTGGTTGAGTACAACAACTGTGGGCTGTTGGCAGTAAGTCATCCATTATGTATTCTAGGAAAAGAAAAGTTGTTCACTTTAGAAAAGAGAAATAAGAAGGAAAGTTGTGATTATTAGCACTAATGTAAAACAAGTTTTGCTAACATGCATTATTCATGAACATTGTAGAGTAGTGCAAATTTAGGCCACCCCATTCCTCCACCCACCTCTACTGACAGACCACTTCCTTTGAGAGACCTGTTTAGTATTTTATAGTCACAGACTATATACTGTTTTCCAGAATGTCCACATTCTGGATCGAAAGCCGATGCTTCAAAATTTAAGCCTCAAGGAGAGGGAGGCTTCTATTAGAGAGCAGCAACCATTTGGGGGGACGAGAGCAGGCATATCACGTGGAAAAGTAAAGATTGAGATGGCAACTGGGGAAAATTAAATTACACACAGCAACTTTGAGAGCTACTAGCAGTCGTCTTCTAGAATAACTTCACTCTGTTCAAGTTCACCAATGTTCTGCAGGAACAGGGAGCTACTGCTCAAGGGAGAGAGGCACTTATTACCTGGACCAAGCTCAAACAATACTGTACTATTGCGCATGCTATGTGTGAAATGTAGAGAGCGAGCACGGGTCGGTGTGTGTGTTAAAGAGCAGCTACTGTTTCAGAAGTGACCACTATTTCACTCGGGAAGTGGGTGTGGTTCATTATTAGACAGCGGCAACCAAATAAGAGTGACTTTTGTATAGAGTTAGTTACCATTTAAATATAATTTAGGTATGTTCTTAGGGACTATGTAAACTTGCATTGAAATAGCTTCAGGCGATTTATTATTGTCAGTCTCGTATAAACTCTGTCTTCATAACACCCCTGCTATATATATGTCCGGCACTTAATCAAGAATTCTCTCCCATTATTGTCACTACTACAGATCAGGCATGAAGGGATTGATCCATATTTCATCGATGGACAAGACTCCTCCCACTCTAATTGGATGAGATTTGTTAACTGTGCCCGAAATGAAGATGAACAGAATATGCTGGCGTACCAGTATCATGGCAGCATTTATTATCGCACATTTAAAACCATATACCCCAAATCGGAGCTCTTGGTCTGGTATGGGGAACAGTATGCCAAGGAGTTGGGCATACATCCAAACACTGACGGTTAGTATGCATTATATTGCTACAGCACATTCATGGCATAATAAATGTTTGCTTCTTGTTATAGCCTGCACTGCTAATTTCTGTTGCCGTGGTTGTGGAGGATCTTTCTCAGAAGAAACTTCCTTTCACATCCATTTGAAGTACAGTTCAATATGTGCAAGGGCTCATCCACAAACCTTTACTTGTCTCAAGTGCCATCAACATTTCACACAACTCGAGTGCTTGCAACAACACATTAGGAAACATGACAACCTTGCTCAAGACAAACAATGCTCCTATTGTGGAAAGAGTTTCAATCAGAGTGGGGACCTACAGAGGCACTTCAGGACACATACAGGAGACAAGCCATACAAGTGTGAGTACTGTGGAAAGAGTTTCAATTGGAAGAACAACCTACAGGTGCACTTCAGGACACATACAGGAGACAAGCCATACAAGTGCGAGTACTGTGGAAAGAGTTTCAATAGGAAGAACAACCTACAGGTACACTTCAGGACACATACAGGAGACAAACCATACAAGTGCGAGTACTGTGGAAAGAGTTTCAATTGGAAGAGCAACCTACAGAGGCACACCAGGACACATACAGGAGACAAGCCATACAAGTGTGAGTACTGTGAAAAGAGTTTCAATCAGAGTGGGGTCCTACAGAGCCACATCAGGACACATACAGGAGACAAGCCATACAAGTGCGAGTACTGTGGAAAGAGTTTCAATTGGAAGAACAGCCTACAGAGCCACTTCAGGACACATACAGGAGACAAGCCATACAAGTGTGAGTACTGTGGAAAGAGTTTCAATCAGAGTGGGGTCCTACAGAGCCACATCAGGACACATACAGGAGACAAGCCATACAAGTGCGAGTACTGTGGAAAGAGTTTCAATTGGAAGAACAGCCTACAGAGCCACTTCAGGACACATACAGGAGACAAGCCATACAAGTGTGAGTACTGTGAAAAGAGTTACAATCAGAGTGGGGACCTACAGAGGCACATCAGGACACATACAGGAGACAAGCCATACAAGTGCGAGTACTGTGGAAAGAGTTTCAATAATAGGGGCTACCTACAGGTGCACTTCAGGACACATACAGGAGACAAGCCATACAAGTGTGAGTACCGTGGAAAGAGTTTCAATCATAGTCACAACCGACAGGTGCACTTCAGGACACATACAGGAGACAAGCCATAGAATCCTAAGTGTGACATTATGGACGGTTAGAATTTTCACCCTTCATTTCTAAAACCATCACTCGAAAGTGGCCTTAAAGAAGCCAATGTGGGTACACTCTGTCTTTATAATCGCATTTTATAATCGCATACCATAGGACCACATGCACGCTGCTTCCACTGCCAGAAGAAACTCATTCAACATGTGCACCACTAAATCATATGTATAGCATGATGAGCCTGTTTATTTATAATGTGGTCCGGTGTGAGATGTTTGATAGATGCATGGTGATATTAAAATTAAGACTGCTTCATTAGCACCTCTCCTTGTTCAATACGGTGTGTGTGTGTGTCCATGTGATGTGTAGGTGTCCATGTGATGTGTAGGTGTCCATGTGATGTGTGTGTATCCATGTGATGTGTCCATGTGGTGTGTGTGTGTGTGTCCATGTGATGTGTAGGTGTCCATGTGATGTGTAGGTGTCCATGTGATGTGTGTGTGTCCATGTGATAAGTGTGTATCCTTCTGATGTGTGTGTGTGTGTTCATGTGGTGTGTGTGTATCCATGTGAGTGTAAGTGTCCATGTGAGTGTGAGTGTCCATGTGATATGTATGTGTGTCCATGTGATGTGATGTGTCCATGTGATGTATGTGTCCATGTGATGGGGGTGTGTGTCTATGTGTATGTGTCCATGTGATGGGTGTGTGTGTCTATGTGTATGTGTCCATGTGACGGGTGTGTGCATGGTCATGGTTGGAAGACATTTCTTCAAGAGGAAAAAAAGGTCTGCAAATTTTCTAATACCATTTCATTTAGGAGGGGGGGCAGGGTGTGTGTGGGGGGGGAGGGGGGTGATGTGTCTGCCTCCCTTGGAACCGCCCCGCCCCCGCCCCCCCCCCTGGAAATTGTATTATTAAAATTTCATTATTGATGTTGATAAGTGCTTTACAAAGTGCATGAGTGACAGTATGCATATGTAATGAGATAAGAGTCTAAATGAGAGTTCACAGCAATCCGTCTACTTTTTCTACTCCAAACGTCAAAAATTTCTTCCAAATCATTATCAGTGAGTTTTTCGGGAGATTCTATGACAATTTTACTTTAAGTTGGGACAGGCTAAGTTCAGTTAAGCGGTTACCAAAGTGATTCTTTATTAATTTCATGTCTGAGAAAGTTTGTTCCGCTGATGCTGTAGAAATGGGCATATGGTTCCCAGTTTATGTAGATTGGGGAATAATGCTTTAAACATGTCATTGGTGAGTAATTCCTTCAGTTGCATGGATGTATCATCTTTTGGCTGCTTAACCCTCGTGGCTGCTTAACCCTCTCACTGTGGAGAATTATTTAAAATTTAACACAGCCACATTAAAAAATTAATATCAAATCAGGTATTTAGCTGAACCATTTACCATTTGGTCATGTAATAGCATGACTATTTTAGAAGTTGTGGTCAAAAGATGTGACCACGAAGTGACCATATAATATGAATATAATTATGCAAACAATGGTCATGATTAGGAGTCCAATAACTTCTCCATAGTTCATGTTATGGACTCGATATATAGCTCAAAAGATAGCTCTATCCATATGGTTTCTTATGCTTCTAAGATCCTAGCAATACACATTATTATTCAAAAGTTATGCCAACCCATAATAAGGTCCTAATAAATCGACCACTAAAATGTCCTTATTTATCAACACAAGAACTTTGTCAATACAACATTCAGTAAACATTTGATATAATTGTTTGACACAATGTAATCGAAAGAGATTTTGGGTGGAGTTTGAGGTGAAATTAGTGTCTGTGGCAAAAGTCAACCAAGTTGTGGAAAGCATGGAAACAATTCCGATCCTCCATAATGCAAAGGTGAACCTTGCAGCATTTGCATTGCACACGACTCTCATGGCGATTTCCAAATCGCGGAAGTTTGTACTTCTTGATAGAAGCCAGGCACACGACACAGTTCTTTTTCTCCTCCACCATCAAAGGACTATGGTCTAAGGCTCGGTTTAGACGGTCCAAACGTTCATTTTCTGAAGTACAGAGAGGACCAACCCGTTTCCTGGAAGGAAAACCTCCCACTAGCTCATTAGCCACCTCAAGTCTGAATTTGAGGAAGTCTCGCTTTTTCCACCCACCTGCTGCATGCTCCACCGAGTGAACATAGGAGTCAAGAATATAGCTGTTGAGCAGACAGCTCTCAAAGATGTATGCAAACACCCGCCTCCACCACTGACACTGCACCTACCAACATTATAGTAAGACTCAAGTTGGTCACCTCTGTCAACACCTCGCATGTATGCCTTGGTAGTCCACAAGCATTGGAGGGCAAGGTACATCAATGCGTGACTTATCCAGCTTCCTCCTCTTTACAGTGGTATTACCCTCTCGATCTTTTATCTATCCAGACTGATGCCAGGAGAGGGCCATTCGAAAGATAATCATAAAAGCCTCTGTTGCTCACTGTAGCCTTAGTTGATACCTCTTTTGGGAAAAATCGCCAGGTGAGGCGAACTGTCACCCCACAAGCATCGATGCCGTGATTGTAGAGGGTGAGAAAGAGGGTGGGGCTTGTGTAATAATTGTCAGTGAAGAGCTGATGGCCACTAAACTCAAGTCCCTCCATCAGCTCTAACACGACCCTTGTACAAAGCCCAACATCTGTGGTGGTCGCAGATCCAACAGTGGGCCCCAAGCCCTTTCCAGTGTATATCTGAAATTTTGCAAGAATCTGCCAGCACAAAAGATTTGATGCCCCATTCGGTGGGCTTGTCCTTGTTTGAAGGCAATACGACCCTTGAAAGGTATCATTGCCTCATCAATTGTTACCTGCTGGTGGAGGACATACTCAGCCTGAAATGTTGGCAAAATCAAATCTAACAAAGGACGCACCTTGAAGAGTCGGTCACGAGGCTGGGAGAGTGTAGTTGCAGCAATGTGACAGTCACTCAGGTGAGAAAAAAACGATAAATCTGTTGAAAACGCGTGGACATTACACTTGAAATATAAGGAGTCTGCAAGTGAACATCTTGTGCGGACCAATACATTTGTAAACGAGGAAGATGTAAAATCCTCATGTAGATTAGCATTCTAAGGAAAGCCTTCATCTCTTCCACTGTGATATCATACCAGGGACGAACATTTGAAGAACTAATGTGGCTTCTCTGTTCTGCTACATACTGGTTAGTCTTGTTGACAAGAAGCTGCCATACTTCGTCAGTAAAAAAACGGCAAAACAAGTCACAGGCTGTTGAACTGGCTGACACCTCAGGAGAGGTTGGACCAGGAGTTAGGGTGTACCGATAGTTTGACTGACATGGTTCTTTTTCTTCCAACTCCCACTTGGTTTTGAAAGTGAAGGAGTAGTGAGATTACCCAAAGTTGTGCTCACAGAAGTGCTGGAGGAGAAAGCAGCAACAGAACTGGAGCATGAAGTAGCAACAGAACTGGAGCAGGGAGCAGCAACAGAACATGAAGCAGCAACAGAACTGGAGCCGGGAGCAGCAACAGAACATGAAGCAGCAACAGAACTGGAGCAGGGAGCAGCAACAGAACTGGAGCAGGGAGCAGCAACAGAACTGGAGCAGGGAGCAGCAACAGAACTGGAGCATGAAGTAGCACTGGAGCATGAAGTAGCAACAGAACTGGAGCATGAAGCAGCAACAGAACTGGAGCATGAAGCAGCAACAGAACTGGAGCATGAAGTGGCAACAGAACTGGAGCATGAAGTAGAAACAGAACTGGAGCATGAAGTAGCAACAGAACTGGAGCATGAAGTGGCAACAGAACTGGAGCATGAAGTAGCAACAGAACTGGAGCATGAAGTAGCAACAGAACTAGAGCATGAAGTAGCAACAGAACTGGAGCTGGAAGATGCAGCAGAAATAGAGGAAACGCCAGCAGAACTGGATGTGATGGGCAATCTGCGTTTAGCACGACGAGCAAGCTGTACCATAGGAGTAATAGCATGGAGAGAAGATGGAATAGGGTGGTAAGAGCAATGCAGCATATATGAATCTCCACCTACACTCACACTATTAGTACCACTCACATGCCTGGATGATGGAGTTGATAGAGCAACAGTAGGAGTTACTATTGGAGAGCAAGGTCCAACACCAGCATCATCATTCATCAATTCTATCAACATAATGTATACAATATTTAAAAAACACCTTTACCCAGGACTATTAGCCAGGAAAGAAATAGCTCTAACTGGCTAATACTCTAGCTAGATTATTTTGCACACCTGAGAACACTTCCACACCAGTGGCTTCTTCCTCAGATAGGAGAGGATCACTGGCAGCGAACAAAATTGTCTTGTGGCATATCAGAAGCCAAAGACTCCACGTCTCCATGGTCCAAAAATCTTTCTCCGAGGTAGGAATGGATGCCTTCACATTCGCTGCCCCAGTCACTTGGGAAATAACTTCAGCTATTGACAGTCTCTTCTCCATCGCTGATATAAAATCGTTCGTGTTTTAAATATAATTTCGTCCGCCCAACCGCCATAAAAATTGTAGAGTTTGAATTCAGATATAAAAATTATTGCCAAAGCGTGTAAATTTTTACAAAGCGAGGCGGCGATGACGCCTGCGACAGTGAGAGGGTTAATAAGGAGCTGATGACACGTTTTCCACTCTGTGCTGAGGTCAGAAGAGACAATGTCTGCCTTCTCAAATTCAGTTCCTTCCATTGATTTAGCTGGTAAATCTCTCCCAAACTGTCCAATGAGAGTTTGAATTGAACTGTCTCCATATAAAGGTAGTTCATGAGTAGAAAGGCTGGGCACTTTCTTTGGATGAATGCTGATAACAAATCTTTTGAGGAGGATCTAAACTGTGATCTTTGATGAGTCTGATAAAAGACTTGCCCACTCTTTCTTAAAAATCTAAATGAGTGACTTCAATACCCGTTTCTGCTTTTAACTTTTCTCTTGCATCTTGTCGCTGTAAAACCCAATTTTCTGAAGGCAGCATAGCATCATCAAGTGAATTAAGAGTAGCATCCACTAGACTAGAAATAAGGAGAGGTCTAGGTGCTTGGTCTGTCGGCTAAGCTTTGCCACTTGAGGAAGAATGTAGTCAAGTAGGTACATTGCTGCTATTGTGGAGTGACTAGAAAGGGCTTTACTTAGTCCAAGAGCTTCTGGTTCATGTGATGTTTCATATATATTTTCAAGAGCAAGAACTATTGAGCTGTAACTAGCTTTTAATGCTTTGCACAACGCTCATGTGCAAGGCAGCATGTGTCTGACGGTTTCACAATCTTGAGCTCTGGAAGATCTAGTACTTTCTGAATCTCCTTTAATGACTCTGCACGTTTTGGGGAGTAATGAAAGAACTTCCATAACATCATCAGAGTAGTGTAGACATGCTTGATACCTGGTGTAGCATTAGCAGCTTGCACAGAAGCCAGTTGAAGGACATGACAGCGACAGTGGACAACAATGCATAAGGTGAGAGCTCTTTCAACATTCTTTGAACTCCTGTTTTGTCTCCAGAGAAAGTAGCAGCTCCATTCCTATAACCCTTCCCAAACTAAAGCAGAATAAATACTTTCAGCATTAGCTTTCTTCAAGGGGTTCAATGAAGTGTTCTTCTGGTACCGCTCTCCACCCAACGACAAGAAATTGTCAGCTCCTCTATGGTAGTAACATCAATGCATTTATCATGATGCTAAAAAAGGGTGCCTTATTATGCCACTTTAGTAGAGACTCTTCCACCCATTAAGAGCATTCACAAACTCTACTAAAGCCATTTTTGAGGTGTACACACTGCATTTCTTCCAGCTCTGTCAAGAAAGGTTTGAAGAGTCTCTCCACCACAAGTCGCTATATACCAGTTTGTCAAATTTAGTAGTATGTGCGATGTGCTGATGAGCTAGAAAGTGAGTACATTGGATTAGAGCTTTAATTGCCTTCCTATTTTGTTATCTTTGCTGCTCTCCAACATTTTGAAGCTGGCTGATAATGTTCTAGCTCTATCAGCTTCCACGTCCAATTGACAGGATAGAAGGTGTACTTAACTTTTTGAATGTGATTTCATTTTCTGAGTCACCTTCTTCCAGTTAGTGAATAATCCAAGCCCCACCAGTCCTCTGAAGAGGTCTTCCCCCTTTTTGCATAATTTGCAGAATGCAACCAGTAAATTTTCATCAAACTCTAACCAGGGAAAAGTTTCTTCCCACTTTTTGTTGTATTTCCTGATTCCAGATCCTGACTTGGAAGGTGGTTTAGAAGTAGAACTTGAACAATGCTTCTTAGGAGGATTGGGCTATATAACCATTACCGTCCTCAGAATTACTAGAGCTAGAAACTACCGAAGACTTGGATGCACTCCTGAAATACGAACGAATATCCATTTTTATGTTTTGTTTCTCTCTGTTCAATTTATATACTACTCAATAATTATTATGGGGATGTAAGTGTCTAGTATTTTCTATAAATAGATTATATGGACAGCATTTCTACACACCATACCTTTCTACAACCTTTGTGTCAACTGTTAGTTCCACATTATAGTACTCAAGTATATCCATGCAGAAGCCACCTCAGCCAACCAAAGGGTACTCCACACACACCAGGGTTTCATCATTTAGGAGGAGGGCGGTGGCCCTGGGATCTCCCCAAAGACCAGTTTATCTCCCCCCCCCCCCCCCCCCCCGCCTAAAAATGTTCTTTTCCTTAACAATAATTCTATATTAATAAAGGAATATAGTGCATGGAAAGTAGTAAGAAATTCCGTCCTCCACCCCCCTCCCACCACTTCACAACCTAAATAAAACCGAGTCTGGCTGTGTAGACTTCCCTTTTAGAACTGACTACTAGTACCCCCAGAATGCCTCAGAATCAATCTAAGAGCATCTAATTCTGGGGGAGCATGCCCCCAGATCCCCCCTAGTTGTTATGTGCTATACACCCCCCTCCACATCAACACCAAACTTTGGAGTTCCTCCCTACCAAAACTCAAAATCATGTATGAAATATTGCACACACATTCAAGCATACCCCGACCCCCCAGATGGTGTTAGTCAAACTTTGTCACATTGTTATGTGCTATACACCCCCCTCCACATCAACACCAAACTTTGGAGTTCCTCCCTACCAAAACTCAAAATCATGTATGAAATATTGCACACACATTCAAGCATACCCCGACCCCCCAGATGGTGTTAGTCAAACTTTGTCACATCTTTAACCACCACGCCCCCCCTTCAAATCCAGATTTCTCCAGTTGCCCCCCCCCCCCTTGGACAATTTTCTAAATAAAACCCTGGCTAAGGGCACCAAAAATCCCTACCATCTATGCCAGACTGACCTTTCCCTACCAAAAAATACTAGGGAAGTAAAAGAGATTCTAATTCCAAGGTAGAAGTTGTACGTAGAGTTCATCAACCTCCTTATAGAGTCTACAATTTAGCATCCTAGGAAAGTTACATCTTGGCAGAGGTGAGGAAGACACTCCCATATTCCAGCAAGTAGAAGATATGCACATCACAATATTGTAGCATACTGAGCCATAATAATAAAAAAATTATGCATATAATATATACATGTACATAACATATCTACATACATAATACAGACAGAAACCATAAAAGGAATGAGATATAGACACTATATAGATACTTCCCCTTATGCACCATACAACAGAAGGTAGTACAAAAGGAGTTAATAATAATTCTTGGTATACTATGTTGGAGTTCAAATATTAGAACCTAAGTTACGCACTGCAGTACACATCAGATAATTACGCATATGCTCTCCTTTCTCCCCCCACTAGTTTTTACGTCCAGCCAACCCCTCGTAGGTGAATTTTGGGTCCCCTCTGGCTACGACCATGGGACTGTCCATCTCTCCGGACATGCTGACCATAGAGTCTCGTAGAGGTGGCATGCGCTCATTAACACGATCGTTTCCTGGCATTGTCAAAGCTGCCAATTTTGTCCTTCAAATCTACAATAGCTGTTGGGAGATGGATGGGACAAAGGTAAAGTAAGGCAGAACTGACAACATATTCATCAGGTTCCATTGTAATCATCACACATGCAAGTGACACAACATGAAACAGCTGTTGTTTTTTTGTTGTTTTGGTGGGTGGGTAGTGGTGGTGAAAAATACACAATATTTCTGATGAAGGTTAGAGCTTCTAGCCCAAATTTCGAATGAGCAATTAAGTTGATTATTAGCAAAGTCATCTATTCCTGATGAAGGCTAGAGCATCTAGTCAAAACGTCCGAGAGAATACAATTTCAAGTTGATTATTGAGAAGGTTATTGTAAAGTCATTATAACTCCTCTAAATCCTTTACACTTGAGAAAAGAGTCACCCCTAACAAATTCCATAGACACAGACTGTCATTGAGTGATGAAGGGATGTGTAGTATTTGTGTTTGCCTTCCTCAATAGAGTTGATCCTAACCCAGAACTGTGGCTTATGGCATGAAGGGCTTGAGATGTTTACTGCTGATAAAAAAGAAAAGCCACAGCCAGCAGATATAACACAATGGTGACCAGCTACACACCAGAAAAAGCCACAACCACAAGACGAGTTGTTTGTATTCCGATAAACCTTCAAAACTACTTAATGAACTTCTCTATGTGGGATTACAAGCAGTTATCAGTTTATATAGCAAAGACTGTTGTGGACATAATGAATATGTATGCTCTCCTTCAACCACCCCGCCTACTGATCTTCCTCACCTGAGCATGGAGAAGACCCATGCCATCTTCCCCACCGCCCTGATCTTATTCTTGATAACAGCCTTCCTCTGAGCAATGCTTGAGTCTTCTTGGACCCAGGAACCACCTTCATATCGTCGGCCACTGACAAGTCATCAGTCCCGCCCTTCAGAGTTAGAACATTCACCAACATCTCTGTCACTGCATTTAGAGAGAAGAAGGAGAGGTCAGAGCTCAAGTGAAATTTGCATGTTTAGTGCTTTAGCTTAACCACTGGCAAGAACCACTTCTGAAGCCTTTAAGAGCTACTAATTTGGCACGGTTGTATGGGTTAACTTCACAGTTGGCTGCAATTAATGGTCCGACAATTCCATAGGACCTAACGATAATAATACCAAATACACCCACTCCCATATATGTACACTTGTAATCACACGCACAAGCACACACACACACATTTGCATTTGTTCTGTGTACAGATTAACTCGCCCACAAACATATGACTAACTTGAAAAAAGTGCACTTATCACAACTACAGATTAAGAACTTGGTGACCCCATGACCTAACTGAGAAAGGTTTGCTTACTCATATATGCACCCCCAACAATGGCAAGAGGAGACAAAGGAAAGTGACATGTCATTTAGACTTGGACTTACAAATTGCAAGCAGAAACTATGCTCAAGCCGAGAGTTATGGAGCTCCCCTGAAAGCTATTAATTCTCGATGACCTCTAAGTTGACATCACAGATGCAACGACTTGCTTGATTATCAACTTGAACCTACTCACTCGACATCTCAGCTATATGCTACCCTTCATCAGGGATAATGAAACATTGAACACTCAAGTGATCATGTGAAGTTGATAACCAGTAGCTAGCTATGCACTATATGGCCGGGCAGATACGGGATGCACATGAACTGGATGAGCGGAGGGAGGAGGGGAATATCAATAACAGCAAGGAAGCCATCTTAGACCAGGCTAGGAGACAAGAAGGAACTGATAGCAAAGAAGGCATTGCACATGATGGTATTTAGCACCTAATTTTAATAATACCCTATCCCACTTAGCAATAAAATAACTACATAACTAAAACAAAACAATAATAAAACACAACGAAAAATTATGGTGGTCATGGTTTCAAACCCCTGGGGCTCTTGAGAGTGCCCACCCAGCAGCCAGGTAAGTCCAGTCCACGATCCACATTGAACTGCTCACACTTTGGTGCTAGGCTAATGTGCAATGCCTCCTTCGCTAGCAGTTCTTTCTTCCCCCTAGCCTGGTCTGAAATGGCGGCTCCTCCCTCATGTGCTTCACATGTGTGCCAGGGTGTGGTTTACACCACGTGGCGGATAGCTAGATACTGGTATAGATAAACTTCAAGTGAGTCTCAACATCTGGTAGATTGTTCTATCAGTATTTCTTTGTCTCTTTTGTGGTTGTGTATGTGGTTATGGTTGTGGTAATGTGGCTTGTTCTGCTGATAGTGCTGCTTAAATAAAAGATACAATGACAACCAATCACCGTATTGGGACATTGTCAGTAATAAAATTTAAAGCACCCATTCACCCTATGCACATGCCCAATCTACTGATTTACAACAGTAGTAATATACCCACATGAGGAGAGTGAGCAAATTTTTTTTAATTAGCCGACAAATGCTATTGTCTTCGTTAAGAGTCTCTTCCTGACTTTTGCTACTGTTTCTGGAAGTTCATCTTCGGTGGACGGTGGAAGGCTGCACAAGCGCCTGTGCCTGCCAGGGATTACTCTAAATTCCTTCGCTCCCCAAGGAGGTGCCCCTGGATGGTCTCCTTTGCTGCTGTAGACATATAGCAACATAGTGCTGCGTTTGCTTACTTCAACAGAGCTGATTCCTATACCAAAACTGCAGCTCATTGTGTTTCTAATGATAAGAACAGTTTGAGAAGTTGATTAAAAATACAACAAAACGCAGATGTCAGCATTCCTACTACTGTACTTGCATGTTAAACACATAACTCTATCCTTAATTATTAGTTAAGTGTCGGTCTAGACTAGGCCTCCTCCTGCTCCCCAGTATTCTCTGTTTCTTCCATTGCTGGAGACCAGACAGACTTGTAGCTGCAATGTCCATATATAGCACTCTCCAGGCTGTGCTCTGCAACAGATCAACAACACACAAGCCTAGCCTTCTAGCTAGCCCAATGGATCGACTCAGCCACATCTGCATGGCAGTGCTCGTTAAGCAGCTTCTCTGGCACCCATTTTCCTGCTGACTGATAAGAGCCTTGCTTAACCAATTAAAAATAGCTATAAGCCCCCCCCCCCAAAAAAAACACATTGCCAGCACAACAACAACACATGCAATACATTCCTAAACAAAATGGCCAACAATGCCAAGTACCAGCCGTTTCTGGCAGTGGTAGCCCCTAGCAACAAAGACCACCACAACATTGTATCTAGTATTGGTCCATGCCCCCTGCCTAACCTGTCCATAAAATATCCATAAAATATTGTGAAAATCCATCAGTAAGTTTCTGTGTAATCCTGCTGACACACGGACTAGGGTGGAAACATACCCTCCTACCCGAGGCAATAAGCTGGAATATAAAAAATTTGGAAAACAAAACAAAACATGTCTACAAGGAAACCTATAGCTAAGAAATCCACCCAGGAGGGACTTTTTATTCACAGGATTGAAGGGATTCGGAGCAACCTCAGGTAAGCACAGGTGCCTGTGCAGCTTTCCTCAGGTAAGCACAGGTGCCTGTGCAGCTTTCCTCAGGTAAGCACAGGTGCCTGTGCAGGTTTCCTCAGGTAAGCACAGGTGCCTGTGCAGGTTTCCTCAGGTAAGCATACGTGCCTGTGCAGCTTTCCTCAGGTAAGCAGAGGTCAGGTGCCTATGCAGCTTTCCCAGGTAAGCATACGTGCATGTTTCCTCAGGTAAGCATACATTCCTGTACAGCTTTCCTCGATAACCAGCCCTTCTCCACCTCAATCTCTTCTGCAGTGACTTTCTCTTGCCTGCATAAACTTGTACTCCATCTCTGCTGCAGTGGCTCTCTTTGCCCCTGCATAAACCACCTCCATCTCTGCTGCAGTTGTCTTGCTTGCATAAACCAGCCCTTCTCCACCTCCATCTCTGCTGCAGTGGCTCTGTTTGCTCCTGCATAAACAGTCCTTCTTATATTCCATCTCTGCTGCAGTGGCTCTGTCTTGCTCCTGCATAAACCAGCCCTTCTCCACCTCCATCTCTGCTGCAGTAGCTCTGTCTCGCTCTTGTGTTGTTTTGCAGGTTAATGATATACGTATTGTATTGCACATGCTCAGTTGCATTACATACAAATACACTCACCATTACATAAATAAAATTTCACCCACTGGACATGTGCAGGAAGGAGACATGTGCAGGAAGGAAGGAAAATAAATAAATAAGCATGTGTCTAGCACACATTAATAAGCATGTGTCAAGCACACATTAATAAGCATGTGTCTAGGACACATTAATAAAAATGAGCTTGTGTCTAGCACACATTTTAGTAACAACAGTTTTGAGTCCCTTTTGTGGAATACTTTGTGAATGGACATCCACCCCATTGCAATTTCTCTCTCTCTTATAAATGTCATCTCACAAACACCTTCTTAATCACATGCAATAATAGGAACACCTTAATTACCTGTAATAATAGGAACACCTTAATCACCTGTAATAATAAATAATAGGAACACCTTAATCATCTGTAATAATAGGAACACCTTAATCAACTGTAATAATAGGTAATCACCTGCAATAATAGGAACACCTTAATCACCTGTAATAATAAGAACACCTTAATCACCTGTAATAATAGGAACACCTTAATCACTTGTAATAATAGGAACACCTTAATCACGTGTAATAATAGGAACACCTTAATCACCTGTAATAATAGATAATCATCTGTAATAATAGGAATGCCTTAATCACCTGCAATAATAGGAACACCTTAATCACCTGTAATAATATGAACACCTTAATTACCTGTAATAATAGGAACACCTTAATCACCTGTAATAATAGGAACACCTTAATCACCTGTAATAATAGTAACACCTTAATCACCTGTAATAATAGGAACACCTTAACCACCTGTATTAATAGGAACACCTTAACCACATGTAATAATAGGAACACCTTAATTACCTGTAATAATAGGAAACCTTGATCACCTGTAATAATAGGTAATCATCTGTAATAATAGGAACACCTTAATCACCTGTAATGATAGGAACACCTTAATTACCTGTAATAATATGAACACCTTAATTACCTGTAATAATAGGAACACCTTAATCACCTATAATAATAGGAATACCTTAATCATCTGTAATAATAGGAACACCTTAATCAACTGTAATAATAGGTAATCACCTGCAATAATAGGAACACCTTAATCACCTGTAATAATAAGAATACCTTAATCACCTGTAATAATAGGAACACCTTAATCACTTGTAATAATAGGAACACCTTAATCACGTGTAATAATAGGAACACCTTAATCACCTGTAATAATAGATAATCATCTGTAATAATAGGAATGCCTTAATAACCTGCAATAATAGGAACACCTTAATCACCTGTAATAATATGAACACCTTAATTACCTGTAATAATAGGAACACCTTAATCACCTGTAATAATAGGAACACCTTAATCACCTGTAATAATAGTAACACCTTAATCACCTGTAATAATAGGAACACCTTAACCACCTGTATTAATAGGAACACCTTAACCACATGTAATAATAGGAACACCTTAATTACCTGTAATAATAGGAAACCTTAATCACCTGTAATAATAGGTAATCATCTGTAATAATAGGAACACCTTAATCACCTGTAATGATAGGAACACCTTAATTACCTGTAATAATATGAACACCTTAATTACCTGTAATAATAGGAACACCTTAATCACCTGTAATAATAGGAACACCTTAATCACCTGTAATAATAGTAACACCTTAATCACCTGTAATAATAGGAACACCTTAACCACCTGTATTAATAGGAACACCTTAACCACATGTAATAATAGGAACACCTTAATTACCTGTAATAATAGGAAACCTTAATCACCTGTAATAATAGGTAATCATCTGTAATAATAGGAACACCTTAATCACCTGTAATGATAGGAACACCTTAATTACCTGTAATAATAGGAACACCTTAATCACCTGTAATAATAGGAACATGTAATAATAGGAACACCTTAATCACCTGTAATAATAGGAACACCTTAATCACCTGTAATAATAGGAACACCTTAATAACAGGAACACCTTAATCACCTGTAATAATAGGTCACCTGTAATAATAGTAACACCTTAATCATAGGAACACCTGTAATAATAGGAAGAGCCCCGCACGGAGTTGTGACTGAAGTGCTCCAGGCTGGGCTTCTCTGTGCCAAAGTCATCCAGAGGATCTGACCATAGGAGATCACACACTGGACCAAAGGCAGGAAGTTCCTTATAGCGGTCCAACTTCTCGTGCAGGGGGACAGGGGAGGGGAGGATGGAGGGCAGGGGAGTGAAGGAGGATGGGAGAGGAATAGAAAAGGAGAGGAGTGGCAAGGAGCAGAAAGGAATGACGGGTAGGAGGGGAGAGGTAAGCGGAAAGATTGGGAGGCCGAGTAGGAGGGGAGAGGAGAGAGGAAAGATTGGGAGGAGGAGTAGGAGGGGAGAGGTAAGAGGAATTGGGGGGAGGAGTAGGAGTTGATAAATGTATAAAAAAAGTGGACAAAAAGAGAGCGAGATAGAAAGAGAGAGAGAGCAACAAGATGCACAAAAGTATGAGGTGTGTGGTAGTGATAGGAACCATGTGGCACAGAGGAGGGAGAGGAGGAGATCAAGCACATGCAGTGGGAGTGGACTGGATGTATTTACTAAAGGATTTGGAAATGCACAATTCACAGCTACATGTGCTGGGTGTTCCGGTGACAAAATTCCTGTGTACATTTGATAACATTTCCAAAGGATCACTATCTCCTAGATATATCCTCTAAAGGAAGACTTGTTGACCGGCACTATCAAATATGGAGGAAAAGAAGTACAAGATTCTCCTTTTCTAATCACTATCACTAAATCAGAGCATGGTGAGGTTTCATTTGATAATGAGGCTGATGCCTATGCTCCTGTCCAGGTAACATTTGGTGATCTCCATATCCCTGAGACAGTAGATCCTACCAGTGAGGTATGGATGGATGTGGTTTGCCCCAAAGCATTCCAAGGTCCCTTGACAGCTGAATATATGAGGCAGAATGAAGAAGGCAATTTTCCAATTTCTGTGGAGGACCAATAGTAAATATAGAGTAAAATTCAGTCCAGTGCTACGTGACATTTACACATTGACAATTTGTTTGGGAGGTGACATCCTTCCAGAAGGAGTATTCGAAATCAACCTCCTCTCAAAGCCTTGTGCAAAGTTCGTCCGCCATCTTGGCACATGCACTCCACATGATATTGGAGAGCCAGTGGTGCTCAAGTTTGATGCAAGCAAAGCAGGCCCGGGAACAATGAGGGGGCGGGTCGACGGTGTCTCCCAAGCAGGCCACATTGATTCTAGAGTGGATCTGGTTGATGAAGAAAATGGCATCTACCATTTCATTTTCATACCTGTTGCAGCTGAGGTGTACAATGTTGATGTATATTGGTCCAACAAGAGCATTCCCTGTTCTCCCATCTGCATCCCAATCACCTATCCCATGGAAGTCATTTTAAGTGGTCCAGTCAACCTCAGATTAACCAGCCAGTCATAGTGAGTGTAGACACAAGTAGAACTGGCCAAGGTGATCTCACAGCCTTCTGTTCTGCCAGAGATAGTGGAACTACTGACACCATAATCTGAGAAGCTGATACACCAGAAAAATATAACATTTGCTTCCATCCAACCACCGCCGATTTGTATCTCCTTAGAGTTCCTCCGATTCCAGTGGATCTTCGCGGTCAAGTAAAGAACTCCATTCTGGAAGGAAGTGTCCCAATTTTACCCTTTACAAACCCCTACCTAATATTGTGGTATATCATCACATTCAGCTTAATATTTTTATCATAGTTCCTCTTATTCTTGCATACACAATGTCTCATTCGTTATTACTAGCAGAGCCAACCCGATTCTATCATGGGGATATTTTCAAACTGGTGTAGGGGTGGGTGACAGTATTAATCAGGTTCAATGAGAAAAATGGCAACAAAACTATGAAAGCTTTGGCAAGTGGGAAAGATTGATTTTCAAAATGTGCTGGGGTATAATCATTTTAAACCCTAAAGCCTCTTTGGGGTTACAGATATTAGTGTGAGGGTGGTTGGCAAATCCATTTCTCAACAGTCCCCATTACTACATAAGTGTGATTTATACAGTACTCTGACCAACTCTGATACCACCCAGACACCTACTAGAGCTAGTACATGTAGGGTTTTTGTGAATCTGATGTGATGCACTAACATAGATCTGTCCTGTCTGGGCTAAGCATGGCGATGTAAACTACAGACTATTATTATTTTAATGGCATGGTCTACCAAATATATTAGAGTGTATAATGGAATTTGAATAGATTAGTTATCACAATGCTGGTTATACCAGTCACTGACCTACCAATCATTGTCTTTATAGTGACCCTTTTCTTTTCTCACTTACTCTGTGCTTAATATAACAGCTCAACAAGATGCCAGAATCCATATGTGTATATAAATATATTTATGTATGTATAATTATTATGCATACTCTTTTGTAAGATTTAGCTATTGCAAACCTTTTGATTTCTCCTCGTTCTTCTTATATTTTTATTGCCAAAGACACACAGGTAGCTATATAAAAATGCCTATACTGTTCACAGAAAAGATGACAAAAAGATCTTGTTACCCATTGTTCAACAACCATATGAAGTAATGCATCTGCTCTTCCTCTTCCCAATTAGGTGATATTGCAACAATTGAAGAAGATATCTTCTTTCCTCTGATATTATTAAGAAGGCCCATGGCACTTGACCATGTCTTGGTTTCATTAATGAAATTATTTTTAAGTGATGCAAATATTGATTCACTGCTGTTACAGGTATATGTCCAGATGACATATCAGCTTGAAAAAATTATAGTTGCCTAGTATATGCAGGATCTGTCATCTGCACCCAGTAGCTTGAAACAAAACCTGGGTACCCAGTGGCTGAGCTCTCCAAGTAGCAGTGTTTAGGTACCCAGTGGCTGAGCTCTCCAAGTAGTAGTGTCTGGGTACCCAGTGGCTGAGCTCTCCAAGTAGCAGTGTTTAGGTACCCAGTGGCTGAGCTCTCCAAGTAGCAGTGTTTAGGTACCCAGTGGCTGAGCTCTCCAAGTAGCAGTGTATAGGTACCCAGTGGCTGAGCTCTCCAAGTAGCAGTGTTTAGTAGGTAACCAGTAGCTAAGCTCTCCAAGTAGCAGTGTTTAGGTACCCAGTAGCTGAGCTCTCCAAGTAGGTACCCAGTGGCTGAGCTCTCCAAGTAGCAGTGTCTGGGTGAGCTCTCCAAGTAGCAGTGTTTAGGCTGGGCTCTCCAAGTAGCAGTGTTTAGGTACCCAGTGGCTGAGCTCTCCAAGTAGCAGTGTTTAGGTACCCAGTTGGCTGAGCTCTCCAAGTAGCAGTGTTTAGTAGGTACCCAGTAGCTTAGCTCTCCAAGTAGGTACCCAACCAGTAGCAGATTTCCCCATGAACATTTGTTGTGTGTGTGTGACTGTTGTTGTTTGCAGCATTAGTTGTTGTCTTTTTCAGAGGTTACCTGAATGTATTTTAACCCGTGAAGCAGGTAAGGTGTGGCTACTTAGTGGTAGGACTCCCTAGGCACCCAATGTCTACAGAGCCTAACCTCCTATCTATCATGGCACCTCATTTCACTGTCCTCTGTAAATTTTCAGCAATTGCAGTGTGTTTCTAGTTAGAGGCAGCCTCACTAACAATTGCTTATGTAAGCTATAACAAAGCTAGCATAGTTTGTTGGTAGCACTGGTTATTTCTAGCTATCATTAGGAAGGTGAAGTATGTATGACATGTATTTCCCTAACATAATGACTGCCATCAGTCGCAAATTAGCTTTTTTGACTCTAGTAAAACAAAAGAGTTTTGGGGCTTACACTTACCTGGGTTCTCTCTTAATTGAGGTTACATAACTTAGTTCAGGTTTAACAAATATTTTGTGCTTTTATATGCAGGATGTATAAATATATCAATCTATTATCCTTTTCTGTGTGTGTGGATATGTGTGTGTTCCTTTTTATTGTCCTCAATATCTGCTCATACAGAGGACCCAGGATGGGTTAAAACAAGGATGGAAGAGGAGTATCTCAACCATTGGAAGGCCATGGGAAGTATTTGAGTAACATGGGCCATGGCTCTTGCCCATGCCACTCCCTAAATATTAAAATTCATAATGGCCAGGTGATGTGGCCAGAGAGAACTAGGGCTAAGAAAATGTACAGGTTTCAGAGCTGTAAGCAATGCTCCATGGCCATGCCATGCTCCCAAGATATTTTGGCAAACAACTTCTTTTTTCTAAGGGATTTTCACACATCACTGAAAGGTAATGATGATGAAAAACAAAAAGAGCACTTTAACACAGTCACGGTTAATTAGTGTGAAAATTGCCAGTTAGTACAATACTATCATACTGTAGTGAGTCATTAATTAAACAATCATGTTGTCAGACTCTGTTGTCTATTTTGCAAAATTTGACCTTCACTCGAGTAGAATATTATGAGTAGCTATGCAGCAAAAATATCAAGCAGATATTTATAAAGTCTCTGTGTTTCTCTGGTGCAGAAATCTGGAGCCAGTAAAATATCCTCAACTCTGAATACCCTTCTTTCAAGGTCCCTATTATCCAGTTAACATGAGTGTTCTCTATGCAGTTACTATGTTAACTCAGCTGAAGAAGTGGATCAAGAGTCAAAAGGAGGAAAATAAGAGCTGCCTCCAGAAAATTGTCAAAAGGCATATCCTATCTCAACTGCCAAGGCATTGCCCTTCCTAAGGGCAAGCTTGAGGAGTCACATTTCAAGCAGCTCTTCCTTCTCCGAGCTGAAAACAAAGAAGTTTTGAAAGTGGATTGCGTGACAAGAAAATGAGGCTGGGTCTCAGAATAAAAAACAACAAATCATGGCTCTAAAAGTGTTGTGTGGTATAGCTAATAACATAGCTGAATCTGGATGCTACAGTAGCATGGCTGATGAGAGGCGAGCAAGATTAGTACTTTGTACATATTGGGTGAACAAGGAGATGAGAGTACGAGTTGGTCTGATGCCAGTTGCTCAGACAAATGCAGATACAATTGTTGCTTGCATAAAATATATGTTGCTGCATATGAATCTCAGAACCCAAGATGCCTGTGGACATTGCTATGACGGACATTCGACCATGACTAGAACCAAAAATGGGGTTGTCAAGAAACTGAATGTCTGCTGGACACACTGCTAACTGCCACTCACTTGCTGTCAAGGATACAACAAAAATATTCTCCTGTTGAAAGAAAAACTTGATATTGTTTATGCAATCATAAAGAAGCGTCCCAAAAGAGGGGCAGAATTCCACAGAAAACAAGCAGAAATTCTGGGACAAATGGAAAATGACCTCCATGCTGTATGATATTGACTCACCGACTCTGAAAATCTTATTCGCAACAAAATGGACTGTCTGAGCTGCATCACTGAGTGCTATTCTGAAACGTTGATGAAGGTATGGGGCTGGGTGCAAGATATTGTCAGTGACTCTGAGAAGGCAAGAATAATTGGAGTGCATGCTAAAATACAAATTCTAATTTCTTCTATGCACTTGAACTTGTCATTGTATAGCTTTTGCATTAAGATAACCTCAGCACTAGCCTTCAGAGGGCAGATCTAAGTACAGTAGATGCCTAAGAGAATGCCAGGATTTCTGTCACTGTTATTTGGGGTATATTATGAACCAAACTGTGATGCAAGACTCCAGTAATAAAGGTCACTCAAGCTGCTGTGAAATTGGAGTTACAAGCACCTTCACTTCCATGTCACTGTAAGATGCCATCAAGGTATTTTGAGGCTAATGCTCAACCTGAGCACCATTCCAATGTAGAGCACTTTTACCACCACATCTACTTTGAAACTGTGGACACTGTAGCTGTGCATTGTAGAGCATTTCAATCAAAAGCAATACACCATGAATGCAACTTGTGAGCAGGTTCTTGTGAAAGGAGTATTGGGGTAACTTATCTCACAAAATGTTGACCAACTGTGTCAGTTCTACACACAGTTTAACCTTAATACCATACAAATTCATATCTATGATGGAAGAATTCTATCATCATTTCAGTCAAGGTGAAGGGGAAGATACATTGCACAATGTCTCTCAAATAGAACAAAAAGATCTGGCCATCATACCAGATGCCATGTCCTTGATTAAGATTGTTCTGGTTATGCCAGAACCAAATTCCAGTTATGAACATGCCTTCAGTGCACTGAGAAGGGTGAAGTCTTACCTCCATACTAGCATGTGGAACATCCACCTCAATCATCTCATGACATGCACAGTGCCTAAGGGGCTGGTGAAGGAAATGAACCTCAAGCAAGTCCCCAATGACTCTGTGGATAGAGTAGAGAGGCGCTCATCCATCTTCGGTCACTTCCACATAGCAGTAATAGATGTGGATGAATACCTCTCTACTCTAGGTCTCTCTGACTTGCTCTCTCTAAATATTTAGGTCTTTATGATAGTGATATGTGGTCATGACACATAATGATAATGGGATAAAACTGCTAAATTTTCCGTGTAAAAGTCAGTAGAATTGCAATCCTATTTTTTTTAATACTAGGGGAGTGCCCAGCAGCCCCCATTATAGGGTAACCTGCATTACTGCTGCTTTTTGCCCCCGCAACTTTCAGATGGAAATAAATCCCCCATGATATGTGGAGGAGTTAAAATGAGAAGAACAGGAAAGATTGCCAGAGCATATTGCTTCTAAATGAATGATGAAGACAACACTGTGCAAGCTATCATCCATTCTACCTTTGCATTGCATTCTTTCAAAGCAGATTCACCGTGCACCAAGTCAATATCTGCAGTTAACATTTTAATTAGGTTGATAAGGGAGTGAGGGAGCAAGGGAGAGAGTGAGTGAGTGAGTGAAGCTGTATGACAACTGCCCCCTGTGCCATGATGATCGCCAGAACCTTGTCCACATCCTAAACTCCTACAAGATAGCCTTGAAACTAAGACGTTACAATGAGCGGCATGACTCTGTTCTGGCTATTATTTACAAAACCATCTCGCAACACCTCCCTAACACAGCCTTTAGCACTGTTGACCTTGCCAATGCATACAATTTCCCTTCCCACATCACCCCTACTGAACTCAGACCTGACATTGTCTGGTGGGATGATGAACGCAAGTGTGTCTGCCTTGTGGAACTAACAGTGTGTTTCGACACCTTATTCCACGAAGCTGCGACTAGGAAGGAGATCAAATACATACCACTACTCTCTGCATGTCAACAATCAGGCTACACAGCCAAGCTAATTACATTGGAATTGGTTCACGTGGCCTGCCAAATCTACGTGGTTTCACAAAGCTTCAAGTCGAACTAAACATCTTCACAACCAAGACTCGTATTCTCTTAGTTCAAGCTGTAGAGAAGCAATAATTGGCTCCTTTAACATCTGGTGCTGCAGAAATAAAAATAATCCACTAAATTATTCCCTTCATCATTCCTTAATCATTTATTTTTTATTTTATTGTTGCCATTCATGACATAAGGCACTTAGTTTGCGGTTTGGAGCCAGGTGATTTGTGCGTTGTAGAACATTATGACAAGCTGAGCTTGGATGACTCCACCCCTCATTGCTTTGTTTGTACTTGTGCATTATATTACAATTCAATGAAGTTTATTATAGTGAGTGAGTGAGTGAGTGAGTGAGTGAGTGAGTGAGTGAGCCATGTTTTCCCCATAACTTGGATTGAATGTAGCTACGAGATTTCTGAAGAAGTGGACAGGTCTTACTAAATGTACTAGCTCTAACTTGCTTTACCTCCGACAGAGAAATGGAGGCCTTAACCAACCATCACTGTCCTCTCTCTATAAGCAACTCCAAGTTTCCAGGCAGTGTCAGATACTCACCTCAGCTGACTCTTGTGTCAGAAATATTGCAAAGAAGGACTTTCAGGCTGAGATTGCTGCTAAACGGCTGAAGTCTCGACCAGCTGGCATTGTTAGAGACACTATGAAGAAGGATCCAACACACTCACGGAAAGCACTACTTGTAGCAGTCAAGAAGCGGGTGACTAATGAGGAGGAACAAGCTTACTTGAAAGATCTCCACAGCCTGCCTAGACAGGGCCACATGATTTGTGCCACCACCCCTGATTCTGCTACCATCTGGGCTAAAGCAGTGCCGTCTCTCCCAGAGGAGTCTTTCAAATTCGTTCTCAATGTTGCACATGATACCCTACGTTACAATGCAAATATGCACCTGTGGAAAAAGAAGAACTCTGACAACTGCCCCCTGTGCCATGAAGATTGCCAGAATCGTCCATGTCCTAAACTCGTGCAAAATAGTATGAAGCAAAGGTGGAACAATGAGTGGCATGACTCTGTCCTGGCTGTCATCTATGAAACCATCTCACAACACCTCCATAAAGCAGTCTTTAGCAACTCTGACCTGGCCAATTCATACAATTGCCCCTCCCACATCACCCCTGCTGAACTCAGACCTGACATTATCTGGTGGGATGATGAACACAAGTGTGTCTGCCTTGTGGACTAAAAGTGTGTTCCAACACCTTATTCCATGAAACTGTGACTAGGAAGGAGGGTGGCCTGCCAAATCTGTGTGCTTTCATAAATCGTATCCTCTTGGTGCTGCTAGAGAAGTGATAATTGGCCCCTTTAACCTCTGGTTGCACAAATAGAAATAATCCTTAATTATCCCATAATATATTTTGTTTGTTTGTTTTGTTTTTCTGCATGTCACATGACATAAAGTCGTGTCGGAGCCAAGTGATTGTGCAATGTTTTTGTAGGACATTATGACAAGCTGAGCTTGGATCACTCCACCCCTCATTGGTTTGTTTGTACATGTGAAGTTTATATATGTGAGTGAGTGAGTGGGTGGGTGAGTGAGTGTGTATGTTGTATGTGCATGTGTGTGCATGTTGTGTCTGCATGTGTTTGTGTGTGTGTGTGTGTGCATGCGTGAGTTTGTGTTGCAATCAGCAGCCATTTCATTTAAGGATGTACTTCTGCACATTTCCAAGCAGCAAAATATGATGACATAACAGCATTACCAACAATGCTAGCTGTTCACACAGTGCAAGCATAATTTGAAATCCTAGTTTCGTTATACTGCACTGCTCTAGCCTCTGTCTTTAGCCCTGACATAACTAAAGGCCTATATAATACAGTAGTAATCTGTACATTATTAATGTCATCACAATGTTGCTATACTTGGATTGTGATATATAAGGAGGTAGCCAAAAAATTGTATACATTCCTTACAGATTTCAAAATGGTTAAGGTTGAGCAACATGATGGATGGTAAATTCTGAAACAAAAGTGTACATGTGGAAGTACGACTGTGAGAGGAGCTTTGTTCAGTGTACTTGGAAGCAGTTTCCCATGGGAAGAACACTACACTAAGTGTAAGGTCATCAGGAAGTGCTTTCTGCAGGAATTCTCAGCATACTAAAGGAAAGACAATCCAGTAGTTGATAAAACCTTGTTAAAATGATAGTTTGTACCATTCATCCATTATTAGCACATCTCTCGTCCATTAGCACTATTCTTCCTATAATATGCTAACAATGTAGGCCTTTCTCTCTGTTCACAGGATGCTGGAATTCATTGTAATATAGCCACTCAATCATGAAGATGCTCTATTACAATGAAATCAGCATCCTTTCCTGTCAGCTATTAATTACATAAGCCGGGAATGGTTGTCATAGCGAAGAGAAAGATTGAGAAAACAGTAACTAAACGAAAGAACTGTGCATCCCATTTTTGCAGCCAGTCTTCTTTCCTCTAGCTTGAAATCTGCTCCTGTTTTCTCAATCTGTCCATTCACTATGTCAACTATTCTCAGTTTTCATTAGCCCACATTATTTAGGCCAGGTGTTTGATATTTTTAATAGATCAACGGATGATGAATACACATACGCAAGACAAAAAAGTGATCTCTTCAAAAACAAAAAAGTAATCTCTTCAAAAACAAAAAACAAAATATTGGTTAAAAATGAGACAAGAATTTACCACAAACATTTGCAGGACACTTTACCTATTAGTTTAATATGTTAGTCTTCAAAAAGGATACTGTAAATGTTTGTGGTCTTTGTTAAATTCTTGTTTTTCATTTCTTTTTTGATTTGTCAAAACCAATAAGTGTAGCTATATATTTTTTCTTTTCTAATAAAACATTCGTCTTGTTTCTATAGTCAAGCAGTCACTAACATCAGAACATATGTTTTGCTTTACTGTAGCATACAAGAGTGACTATATACATGGATCATAAGTAGTTGCCTGGTTTTATTTATTGTCAAAAGTAAGCTTCAGAGGAAACTAACTCATCTCTTCCATGTAGCAAACAAAAACATTAAGCTGCTTGCTGACTCGGTTGGTTAGAGTTCATAAACGACATGTTTTAATGTTATTAAAAAAAAAATTAATTCATTAGTCAAAGCTAATCATGAGCATGACATACTACATAATAATAATTTATAATGAAGAAAAAATATAACTTGTAATCAACCATCTGAAGGAAGAGAGAGAGGCAGAGGATCTAATGGAGGGTGGGAGTGACATCTAAATGTGACGGCAGTGGAAACAAAAGTAGACTGCATAGCTGAGGTGCTAGAAAAAAGAACAACATTAGATGGATGGTAATGAGGAGAGGTCATGTGAGGAGTTGGAGCTGATTGGATGAAGTCTGGAAGAAAGTGGATATGGTTACTAATGAGTAAAAGGAGCTTAGCATGAGTATGCCAGCTTATGAGAGTAGGTGGTTGAAAAGTGGAGAGGAGGGACAGAAGTCCACTGGTTAGTGCAACATCTATGCAAAGTGCATTGAAGGTCTGTGCTGTTAACTGCTGTCATGACAGTAAAGTTCTGAGGAAATCAATAATCTTTTCTTAGTATAAAAGTATGTAGCTGCTTGCTGACTCAGCTCAGCTAGATTCAAAAATCGCATGTACAAGTGTGCTTACTGTATTGATGATCTATATATACACATATAATACATATTCACACATGCATATACACACATACATAAATAGTACATATACACACATGTGTATAAATATATATACAGACATATACACACATATATGCATATGTACACATATATAGCATATATATATTTATACACACATCTCTGCAGCCAAAATATTGAAGACCTGCATACATACAAGCATATGACATCACATACGACAGCAGTTAGCAAGAGCTATGGAGACCCGAGTTCCTACATTGAACTTGTTTCCATGCCGATAAGACCTCCCCTCCCCGCCTCCTCTGGAAAAGTGGGTTACCACATTTTCTCCCTTCAATGAAGACATATATTTGCACAGAGATGTTCTCCTTTTATGACAGTTCCTGAATCCTGAGGGCTATCTGATTGGACGCAGATACACACATGTTTGACCCAAACTTCAGCATAGATTGGCCAAGTGCATCAAGAGATCCAGAAGAATGGATAAAGGTTATCATAATGACAAACTAGACTTAGGAGGAGCCAAGTTTTAATAGCTCATTCTCTCAAGAAAATGATAATACATATGCATGTGTGTATATGTACTATATATGTGTACATATGTGTGTATAAATATACATATAAGTGTGTATAAATATACATATGCATGTGCAAAATATACATATGCATATATGTGTAGCATATATATGTGTATATGTACTATATGTGTGTATAAATATATATACATATACATGTGTATATGTCTATATATGTGTGTATAAATATACATATGCATATATGTGTGTATATGTACTATATATATATATATATATATTATACACTTGTGTGTATATGTACTATTGTGTATAAACATATACATGTATGAATATGTACTATATGTGTATATATATACATATGTGTGTATGTACTATATGTGTATAAATATATATACATATGCGTATATGTATTATACACGTGTGTATAAATGTTTTTCATTATATTAATTAATAGTTAAAGAGTTCTGCATTATTTTGTCTCGTTTTGTTTTGTTATAGTCAAGCAGCCACCTAACATCAGTGTAACATCAAGGCAAACTTGAAGTCAAAATTGTTTAGGATGCTAAAAAGTTAGCTGCCAAAGTGAGTTTTGCCTTTTTTTTGTCCTCCATTTTAAAATGGAGTCAGAGAGTACAACCAAATTCCCCAATCTAGCCATTTGATGGACTAATTAAAGGGTAATGCTACAGAATTGCCAGGTATAAATTAGTGGGTGTACAATTTGTTTCTGTAGGACTCTTGCCAAATTTCCAAGAAAAGAAAACCTGAACAGACAAGGTTGCACCCATTATCCTTATGGAAGCGAAGGTTGCACCATGTTGATGAACAACTTTTCCCAGTATTTACTGATTATGTAAGGACCTCACCACGCCAGGGTGAATTTAGATTCCCACTTTCTCTGCTTATCTGCCATGTTTTCTACAAGAACTCCAGCTCCAATTGTCAATTTGGAAGTTGCTTATGCTTATAAGCTTCTTTTTGCTTCATATGTGCATCGTCAATATTGTTTTTTTGCACTCGTGAAATCTTTTTCTCTTGATAGAAGGAGTTTCTCATGATTACTTTGAAATCTGTGTAATCTTCATCACCATGCTTTAGAAACTCGGCATCAATGTTGCCAGTAGAGCATATATATAATAAGTAGAATAATTAGCCTGGATGCTCCTTATGGTATCCATTTGTCATTCCAGATAGTTGGCTGTCATCAATAACCTTGGCTAGACATTGTGAGAATTGCTCAATTGCCTTTATTATGATGACTAAAGAAGGGAAAAGTACAATGCTATTATGTATAATATTTTCATTTTTAGAACGTACAGTGGAAACTATTCATGTTCTGATTAGAGAGGTGTCCTTATTGGAAAGTATTATTTAATTTTAGGATGTCAACATTGAAGGGCTCTACTGCAATAACTTTTACCCGAGGATGGTAGGCACTAGTGATTCTGTGTTCTGCATTGGTAACAGCATATAACTCATCTGAGAATGAACTTGATCAGTGATCAGAACTGATGGACATCACAATTTTAAGTTGATTATTGAGAGGGTGATTTTAATGTTATTATGTCAACTGAGAGTTCATAGAGTTTATTTAATGGACATCCATGTCTACATATCATATATAAACATCAGAGTCATTAAAAATTCATTACGCTGGAATTTAAGAACTTTGCCATTCCATGAGCTGCTTTATCAAAAAAAGTCCAGCTTCTTCCCATTTCCAGAAATACTCAGTAGTAGTGATGATCTACTTATTCCCATGTGAGAGAGCTCCATCCCAACCTGTTGCTAGAGCTTAGGCTAGACAGGAATTGGGTGCAACTCCCTTCTTAAGTTTGTAAATGTTTTTTCTGGCACTTGTCAAAGATGAGACCTATATAGCAATTAGCATAATAGTTGCTTTTTTTCATATGCTTTGGACATATAACTGAATATCTCTTGACCAGTAATACTTCACTGATATTATATAATAAGTAGTCCCGTTGAAATGATTACTGCCATGGATAAGATAACTGAATATCTCTTGACCAGTAATACTTCACTGATATTATATAATAAGTAGTCCCGTTGAAATGATTACTGCCATGGATAAGATAACTCTCAATCTCTGGGTAAGCACCTTCAATGACATGTCTTTTAAACCTATAAAAAACAGCAGATCTGAAGATAGGAGGACAAAGAACGGAGATCATCCTCCCACCATTTAGAAATCATCTACCTGTGCTGTAACTTACTCACTACTTGTGTAGTATCCTCCACTGCAAAGAAGATGTCAGGGTAGTTTCCACCATTCAGATATTCAAAAAAAATGGATAAAGAAGATCCTTTTTTCTGGTTCAGTCATTTCAGCATGCTATCAATTCCAATATGTGCACGGGAGGGGGGGGGGGGGGTTGAGGGGGTGGGGATAATTGTTCAAGGGGGCCCCATTTTTAATATGAATATAAAATAGGAGTGGGGTGGATGGCTAATGATGGGGGGGGGGGGGGCTTGGAAAAAATGGAGGACCTGAAGACTCTAAATCTACCAAAGCACGTCCCAGCTATATACTCTACTTCTCAATTGTGAGGGAAAGGCATGAGGTAGATGTGGCTGTTGACAAGCAAAGCCTCCTCACATGCTGCCTCAGAATTGAGTAAAAATCACATGTGCTCTATGAGAGAATGTACGACTTGGCATTTCATTTTGTGGAGTTCTTCTGGAAAACTGCTAGCTACCAAGTTCAAAGGAGACTGTCGTTGATCAAACCAAAATATTTGCTGTTTGGTTGATGGAAGTCCAACTGTTACCAAGTCCTTGAAGTCAAGTCCTTGATGAGGCTGTAGCTGAACCTACATGAGTAAAGTCAACACTAGCAATACGATGCTGATATTTGTGTAGAGGGCAACATAATTACATAGTGCAGACAACAATAGCAACAAGACAAGGCATGTGTTGATTTGTGTTTTTACCAGAACAAAAAAGTTAGAACAAGTGTTTTAAAAAAGAGAGTGGACAACATGAAACTCAAATTTGTAGTTTGCACTGCTCAACTTTAATTTACAGGGAAAAAGGGAAAAACAACAAAACAATTAACGAAAAAAACGATAATAATTTTTTAAACAACAAAAATGTTTGTATTGGATTGATTTTAGCAAGAAACAAGACTCTACCAATGTGGACAACCAGTTAGATGACTCTTCATGCTTTAAAAGTCAATAATGTTATAAATAGTAGGTGTTCTTCAAAATTTGTTGTGGTCGAGAATGTTTTATAACATTTTAGTCCATGTGCTATGAGAATTGCTGAACTCATGGGTATGTCTAACTTCTCTATGATAGCATTGTCAGTCTAATCTATTTCTGACCTACACATTTCAAAGTTTTGTAAAATAAGGAATAAAAAATTGGTTGGATATACACTGGGATTATATCATCTCATTATCATTTGCAGCCAAAACATTTTCCAGTGGACCTTAACTGCACATATATACATGAAATTCCTTGTTTCCTCTTCATATCTTCTGTATATAAAAAAATCTATATACTTTGCTTCAAATAGATATATGATACACCACACACGAGATGCATAATTGAGGAAGATCCTTCTCTGATATATTATACCAAGCCTAGTTCTCAATGAATTCAGTTGGCTAACAGATACAATAAACTTTCTCAATAATCAACTTCAGTTTACCCACTCGACATTTCGGCTAGATGCTCTAGCCTTCATCAGGAATAATTCTGAAGGCTATATAGAATAAACAAAATGTCAAGTGAGTACTGTAATGATTATCAAGAAAATTATTGTAGCTTTTGCACAGCAAATCTCAGCTTTCAGATAACTACAGTTCATACCTATATGATTAATCTTTCCAGGAAAAATCAAGCACCAATCAGTCTTATTTCAGTAGAGCAAAGTGCTAAATAGGGAGAAAAAAATTTCTCATCTGCTTATACACAAAAAAAAATCAACAAAAAGGTTTCTTGGAGCTCTCCTACATTTAAAACACTATGGGGCTAGCGTTTTCCAGTAATAGATTCCCTCACAGCATAGCCATGCATTACTTCTTTCCCAACTCCCCCTTGACTACAGCCGCCTTCAGTTGCGCACCAAGGTTATACCCGTCCACGTGAATGAAGTTGGGCGGGAAAACTTGAGTGAGCAAGCCTCAGTGCTACAAAACTTATTTCGTTTAGGAAACTGCAATGGCCACCAACACAGATACCTCCAGTGACTGTGAAAGTCAGTGTAGCAGTGGACCAGAAGAAGTATTGTGCGACTACGAGAAAAAGAGGCTGGAGAATATTAAGAAAAACCAGGAGATGATGAAAGCCTTAGGTAAATAGCTATAGTCTTCTTACTGAATATCATTTTAGAGGTACAATATAACTAGAAAGAAAGACGTTGCTTATGAATATTGGGCCTTATTAATATTGGGCGGAATAAACATAGTAGTACAAAAATTTCCAGTTAGCCACTAGCAATATCAGATCCACAGCGTTTGCATTCTCCCACTGCATTGAAGATATTAGTTTGAAAGCAGGGGAGGCTCCATTAGGGGGGGCAATCACCCCCCCCCCCCCCCCCCCCCCCCCCCCCCCCCCCCCCAAGCAGGGCATTGCCCCCCCCAATGATCTTGTGGCCTGTCAATGCATGCTATAATTATACTGCCCAGATCACATGTTAACCTGCCAAAACCACCTGGTAAAACCACATTATGATTGGAGCTGCTCAAATTATTAAACCCACCCACATGTGCAAATTAGCAGCTGGAGATGAAGAGAAAGGAAACTCAAAGAAGTCTAACAGAAATGTGGCCAAAGAAGAAGAAAACTTCACAAAAAGAAGGGATGTCTGGTGTATCTGGGAATGAGCTTTTACAAGAACATGACTTTGAAGTTCTTTCAGAACCAGAGTCTGTCGATAAGGAACAGGTATGTAATGAGCTCGAATGTCTGGAAGAGACAGGGAAGAAAGTATTTCTGTTGGTGACAATGAATCTGTTACTGTCAATGAAGAATGCATGAATCAATGCTGTACTGAGGGAAAAAACTGCTTATCAACCAAAAGGAAAGGAAGCATTATCTCTATTTTCTAAGAATGATCGCAAATTTCTCACTACATGGTATGACAAACATGAATGGCTCACTCTACGAAGAAGAAAGTATTCTGTGTCTACTGCAAATATGCACACAAACATGACCTACTTACATTTTCGACATTTGATAATTATAAAAAGGCTATATACTCATAAATGATATGCATCTTGAAATGAAGTTGAAATGGAATGCTCTTGCCAATCCATCAATTGCTACTCAGCTCAACACTCAAATTGCTAGAGCTCAACTGTCTCGGCGTATTGGGCTCTTGAAACAACTTGAGGCTATGAAATATCTTCTCAGGCAAGGCATAGCATTGCGTGGACATTCTGAAGAAGAGGGAAATCTACCTCAATGATTAAGCATGTGGTCAAGTGATAATAATGACATCAAAAAAACGAAGGGAAGTATTTATCACATGACATTGTTAATGAAATGATAAGTCTGATGGGGCAAAAAGTATTACGACAAATTTTAGCAAGAATCATGAGTAGTGTTTCTAGTTGGTATGCTGATGAGGCTACTGACGTTACTTTTAAAGAACAGTTTAACTTGTCTATAAGGTATGTTGATGATGTTGATGATGATTATATGGTGCATGAAGATTCAGTTGGTTTATTCATTCTTCCCAACATTACAGCTGAAACTTTATTTATGCTTATGCGATGTGCTTTGCCTTTGTCATTATGTCGTGGTCAAGCATATGACGGAGCTGCTGCAATGCAGGGGAAAACTTGCGAAAAGAAGTCCCAGCTGCATTACCTGTCCATTGTCTGGCTCACTCCCTGAATCTCTGCCTGCAAGGTGCAGGGAGGCAGATACAGCTATTGAGAGATACTATTGATCTTATTAGAGAAATAGCGAAGTTAATAAATTACTCTCCTAAAAGAAAGCATCTCTTTTCTAAGAAATTGTTGGTAAATGAGACTGCAGAAGGTGGCATTAAGGTGCTGTGTCCAACTCGATGGACAGTGAGAACTGGTGCCATTGGTGATGCGATCAATCAGTATGGTGTTAATGGAAACCATGGAAGAAGTCCATCAAACAACCCATGATGATTATGGATTGGAATACTTGCTGCTTTGGAAAAATTTGATTATTTGGTTTAAAAATGGGTCACCTTCTTTTCATACTGCTGAAGAAACTTCTAAGTCTTACAAGCCAAGGATCTAAGCATTCAAGAGGCAATGTCAGCAGTTAATGTAACACAAGATTTTTTACAAGCGCCAGAGGAAAGATGTAGAGTTTGAAAGGTTCTATAGTGCTGTTGTTGATCAGGCTCATTCATTGGAAATTGGGGACCCTAAACTGCCTAGGTATAAAAGGTTACCAGCAAGATTCGATAGCAGTCAACCTCATCAATTTGATGCACCCAAAGTTTACTTTCTTAAAATTTATTAGAAGCTTGTGATATTCTTATCCAAGAACTGGATGATCGATTTAAGCAAGTGCATTTAATGAACCCCATGATTGCAATGGAATCACTTCTTATTAAGGCTGCTAATGGAGAAGTTTATAAAAGTGAGCTTGAAGTCATTCAAGAATCTGTTTTTAAGAATGACCTTGACTTTGATTGACTGAAGAAGCATCTGGGAGTTCTAGTTGATGTTATCAACCAGGCCTTACCAGAAGTAACTAGCATTCGAACAATATGTGAAGCTATGAGTACACTTGCGTATCGATCAATATTTCCAGAAGTTCATAGATTGCTACGCCTCTACTTTACAGTTCCAATTACATCCTCAACCTCTGAAAGAAGTTTTTCCACTTTAAGACGTGTTCTAACATACTTAAGATCCACTATGTTAGAAAAAAGGTTAAATAACTGTATTTTACTACACATCCACAAGGATCTCGCAGATAGACTTAACTTACAAGAAATTGCCCAAGATTTTATAACACTAAATGGAGATACTTTGGAACATTATAAGTAATCATTGTAATTTGTGTATGTGTGTGATAAAAGTTGTGGCTTTAAAAAGTTGGGGTAGTCTTCAAAAAATTTAGCATGCTTACATGTGCCATCCCTTTGCCCCCCCAACCAGCAACTACTGGAGCCACCCCTGGAAAGGAACTATTGTACTCATGGCTAGCATATCAGCAACTACTGGAGCCACCCCTGGAAAGGAACTATTGTACTCATGGCTAGCATATCTACAAGTCTACAACCTAAGCTACAGGAGGAATAGAGAGAGAGCTCTTGGCATTCTCTTTGAACCTCTATAAACTAGATAGCTTTAGGCAGTAAGGGGAAATGAACCAGCTTTTCATTATCAGGCTGACCTTTTCTATATTTGAAGATTTTCAATGGGTTGTGTCATCCTTGGACTCGGGTACAATGGTTTAGTTGTCAATGAGTACCTGTATTATTTTAAAAATGGAAATGGGAAAAGATTGTAGTGTTTGAAATAGTGCTTTAAGCATGCTGCTATATAGTAGCAACTGATTCAGCTGCTGTACATTTTTGCAGCAAAGAAGTCAGTTGGTTTACTGAGAGGCTTACTTTTCTGTGTAAATTGGCTGATGATATTCTGGAATCATCTATGGCTGTCCAAAGTTTCTCACATAATACTTGCTAGAGATGTCAGTCCAGTGCTAGGATTAATGTCTGAGTTTTGAACATCCATACAAACCTGCCAGAATTGTCCAAATAAAAATTAAAAACATACTCAAGAGACAATTCTCATACTGGAGTCTCAGAGGTGCAGAACTGGCCACTGATACTCAACTGGAATAGCATAACTCTTACCAGATGAACGTGAAAAATTGAATATTGCTTACCAAGATAACGTCACGTACACATGATTTCAGTCACCAGGACGGCACTTTTTTGGAATTTTTCTAAGAACCGACAGGCTATTTGCTCGTGGCAGTGAAGGAAGTTCTCCGTGCCCCACGGTTACAAAAAGTAGCTTTCTCGATCCTTTGACTAGTGCGCTTATAGCTTCTCCCGCTTCGTCCTAGCAAGTTAGTGTTTTAGCATAGTTGTTTGCTTAGTTTGTAAACTTTGTTTGCTAGTTGGGCACCTGTTCGACTGATAGCATCTCTGGTAAGATGGCTAGTTACTGAATTATAACAAAGGGGTTGTCCCAACCCATTAATATTTTTTTTAAAATCTCACCTCATCTTTTTAGCCGACATGAAATATTTTGTGAAGAACATCGCGACTTCATTGGCGATTGATTGGCCGGTTACTTAGGTGAGTTTTAGATATAGCTGAGACATTGTTGTACTCTTACATATTTTGTTCAGGGGTTGACTTCTCTACCTCAAGGACACAAAAAGATGCTGTCGTTATTTAAGTAAGTAGCTTCTGAGCTTTTAGTAGCTAGTCATTAGGTTGTAACTAAAGAGAGCCAACTTTAGCCAACCATGTCAAGAAATATAAATTGATTTTGTTTTTCCTCAATCAGGATTTGACAGGGGAGAGGTGGGACACTTCAGGACTCTTCACTATAAACCACCAAGTTACATACTGATGTGTGCAGCAGTCTAACTTTGGGGACCTTCCTCAGATAAGGCATCATGACTAAGGTAGTAACAGCAGACAAATATGAATATGTAATACAGACCTAATATATACAATAATATCGACATGTATGCATATATAATATACTACTGTACTCATTGGTGTATTAATTTTTGTAGCTTTGAAGCAATCTGTAAGGCGCATTGCAGGATGGTTGTGACAGGTGCTACACTCATACAAAAGGTGACGTTTGCCACCCTCATTTCTTATGCTATGATCAATATAGTCCCTTTTGTTCTTCCTCTGAAAGTGACGCAGTTGTTGAAGGTGCTGCACACTCTTGAGGTTTGCCATGGAGGTTGTGTCCAGCTCTTATAAAATGAGTGATCACTGATATATGTGTGTATATATATAAATATATAATTGTAGATGTAGTACCTTACGCTAACTAATTTTACATACATTCATTGCTTGGATTTTTTGGCAGCATATTCAATGGTTTGTCTACCAAAAACTGCAAGAGTTGGTCAATAAAAAAAGATAGGAAGTCCTTAGGTGTTCTGGGTGCCATTAACAGGTTACTTCCAGACACTACAGTAAAGGGTGTGCTGGAATGGGAGCTATGCCATCTGTGATAATGGTTGTACAGTATGTTATACTCACAACATAATTATGAATAAGAAATTACCTGTTCCAACCTCTGTCCAGGTATACTGCTGCAAAGTGACTGAGGCTACTCTCCCTCTTCCTCTCCGTCGCCATTCCACCCCTTCTACTTCCAACACCCACACTATTGCCCCTGCTACAGCATTGTATTCCCAAGCTACTGCCTACCCTACTGCTTCCTGCTGCATATCACTAATTCCCATTCTACCCTGACAAGCGTTACTGGCTCGACCCCCTATCAAAGCAGCCCCACCCCAGTGTTCTTCATTACCCACACTACTTTCCCCATATCTGTCACTACCAGTTTCACTAGTAGACTCATTCACACTCTCACCTGATCAGTTTCCATATCAGACATCATTGCTAGGCACTTGAATAGAATTTTTTCTGGCTATTTTTACTAAAGCAGGAAAAAGCAACTGCTAGTTTGTTTGCTTTCAGTTGGATCATGGTACCAGTGCACCTTAGTTGTGGTCTGTGCAACTACAACCTTTTGTGGTTCTTATACACTGATAAACTGTAGCTGCTGTTGACGAAGCTAATTAAAGAACTTGCGGTAGCATTCAACGTCACGAATTCATGGCACTCGTCCTCACAACTGTTTTACATGTCACGAATCCATAACACTCGTCCTACAGACTCAATTAATTGTGTCACGATCATCCTGTAAGGGTTTTAAGACATGTCGTCTGACTGCCTGCAACTACAACATTACATAGAGAAACAAATGGACAAACAAAATGGCATAAACACAAAGAAATAACTGTACATTATATTAATTGTTAATAAGGAAGGAAATATTTAGGCCAAACACTCTTAGATTTCTCCCAACCAATGATTTCTCCCAACCAATTTATAAAAACATCATTGATATATCCACACCAAAATAATAAAATAAAAAAATATTTTAAAGTGAAGGTCTTTTCCTTACATGAGGTTTTAACTATTAGTAAATGGGTGTGAATATAAGCATGATCTAAATGGCTTTTATTATTTTCTGTATATTTGCCGACAAGCCATAATAGTTGGGAGGGTTTATATATAAGTTTGTCCACATCAAGAACATTGGGGATAACTTTATTCCTCGTCAATGATGATAACATTATTGGGAAGCAGGTCGGATAGTTAGCTCTTATTATAGGCAATTAGGATGTCTATATATATACTTTAAGTATTTATGTGGAATTTTCATGGAACATCCTGAGCATACGAAAACTGAATGGCTCCATTTAATCCGTGTCTCTTACAGCTTATCAGTGTTGTTTCCTAGGTACCTATAGATGGCACCTATATAGATGACCGGTGAATACTAGTGGGGTGGAAGTACATAGAGGTATCTATAATGAGGTGGATCAAAGAGGACTGTTGTAATAATGATATTTTAAATGTTGGCCACACACAGGTCTACAAGTGAATGACATTGGTAAGACAGGAAGACCCATCATCACTAGAAGTAAGGCTAGGAACAGCGGCATGGCACGGAGAGCAGGGAGGAACCATAGGAAGGGGAAGAAGAAAAAGAGGCATAGGTCGTCATCAGAGAGTGACTCCGACTGGGAGCCCTGGATGGACGTGCAGACCAGCAGGAGCACATGCAAGACAAGTCAGTTGCGGTGTAATCTGTATTAATACATGAACAAGATGCTAACTTTACATGCATGCACATATAGAGCTGCCACGCTTGAGTTTGGCTGAATTCCTGGAGATGCAAAAAGTTGTGGACAAAGAAATTGGGAGGAATTCCATTGCATTATAGGGAAAGAGGGGGCCTTGGAAACCAGCACGTACCAAGAACTTTAGACTACACCTACTTTGGACACCTTTACCTGTTCAATTATATGGACAATTGGCATGCAGAAGCTCCTTTAGTGTAAAATGTTATGCCTGTCATAGGTCTGTAAACAGTGACTACAAATAATGCCATTAATGGTCATCCACTAACGGTTAAGCATTTGGGAGATACAACTTTTGAGACTAAACTTAAATTCATTAAGATACATGATCATAGTCCATTTACTGTCCCTTGGTCCCCTTTTATGAATCAGCTATGCTACAATATTTTAGGTTTTTCCCTCTCCTCTGCGGCGGGAACAGCACACAAGCAGGTCATCAACTGACAAGATGACATTATTTTAAGGGGGGACTATGCGTCAAAACCACAAAATAGTTGTACCTATTTCTAATTGTCATCACTTTTTTTCTCTTTCGTCTACACAAGTATTTATCATACCAAAGTCTTTACTATTCTGTGTTTGTTTTTATGAAGTGTTAAATATCTATATAATATACAAATTTTCTCAGAAGATACATGCAGAAACATCGAGGTGACTCCAAGATATTTGTGGCAGACCTAGCTGCCTAACGATTTGAAGTCATTTACTCATAATTGGTGTGTGGCTTGCTAAGGAGTGTCTCAGTGATATCCATGGACCAAAGTTACCATATGTTGTCATGTTGATTAGTTACACACTACAGAGTCGGGAAAACTGATAAAAACTAGAGGCCACCTCTTCTAACCACCATCTCTTGGCAATCCTTGCAGTAAACAAAAATCTGATACATGGATATCACAGAGTACTAAAAGAGCTCTCAAATGACATACATAGCCCCCAAAATTAGCAAACGGTTTTAAAGTTATTCTCGCAACAAGAAATATTTCCATTAATTGTGGAAGCATTCCAAGTTTGGAAAACGAAATGTTTGAGTTAGCATTGAAATAACTTGACAAAATATGTTCTTTTACAAGTTTTAGCAATTCCTTGATCTGTTTTTTTTTTTACTTCCGTGACTCTTTTGAGTTTTTCTGTGCCTATATCTACATGTAACAAAGAAAAATATGATGAAAATTGTTATGGAATTTTCCTTTACAGCTGAATGTTTGTGCATGTCAAAGAAATGTATGATGAAGTAGATCCACCATAACTTTGAAAGAAGCATCCTATGTCTCTAAAACTTTGGAAATAGCAAGTAGAGAGATGCAACAACAGTTTGAACTTATTTCATGTGTAGTCACCAGGGGTGTGTGGGGGGGGGAGGGACTGTACGTCAGCACAACCAAAGTATTATAAATCGCCATAACTTTTGTTGTATATGCAGGTCATTTTATTCCCTATTTCCCTTATGCTTTGTTCCTAATGATATGTTGAATGTCTCTGCAGACATATTTTCTCGGAAGATACATCAAGATCCCTAAATAAGTTGATCTATCTTGCAGTACAATTCGTAACTGCCCTAATTATCAAGACCAAAGTCCCAGATTTGGTCAGCTGATAGAGGAGGCCCTAATCTGCAATATGTGAACAGATTATCAATAAATGTAGTGGTTTTTGTGTGGTAGGCCACCGCTTTGGCAACTGGAAAACACCAGGAAAAATCCCAAACCTAACCACTTCAAATCACCATAACTTGCTAATACTTAGAGTACTTAAAATTTTGGCACATACAATAGATAGATAATTAGAAGGGCTATCCAGTGATATAAAAATTATAAATGTTTTAGTAAGAAAAAAACTGAAAAATATGGACCAAATTAGGGCAAATATCATGCAAGATGCATTCTCTTTGTAGTTTCTTGATCTCTTACATGGACCAAAAAATTGTTTGCAAGAAGAAGGAAAAAAAGAAGGGAAAAAAAGAAATCTCTAATTTTTGACACATAGTCCCCCCCTTAAGCTAAGCTTCTAAAGGCGTCTTCACAATATGCCACATTAATGATACAATGCTTCATTTTTGTGAGATTGTGAATGCATCAAATTTCTTGAAGCAATGCCTGCAGTGCGACTGCCTCACAAAATATTGTAACTAGCCCAACACACAATTATTAGTGTGTGTGTGTCTGCAGGATGAGGTGATGAAGAGAGGATGTGTGGTAGGCAACAAGAGACACAGAAGGACGTCTACACAAGGAGCTGGTAGGAGATCTACTAGGATACGTCAGGGGAGATTGTCTCTGCTGGAGGTCACACTACCAGATATGTTCAGCTCAGACCTCTCGGATAAAGACGAGTTTAAAGGCTTCAGTGTTGAAGATTTGGAGCTGCCTAAAGGTTGCACACCCAGTCAATTGTGCGATGATGATGGGAGTGATGGAAATGATAATTTTGGAGATGGTGATTGTTTGTTCCCCGAAGAAACATTGGATGATGAGGCAGAGTTCACAGGGTTCATAGAAGAGAATGTGTAAGTAGTCATTGGTCTCATTGAGAGTGCTGAGGCATTGGCTGGCTGCTATTGGTGCCATGCATCATGTTATATGCTGTAATGCCCTGTAGATTGACTACTGAGGCACCCAACTGCAGCACTAGAAGAAGCTCGAGGCTTGCAACTGCTAATAATAAACAGTATGAAGAAGACATCCTCTCAGATGAGGACGAATATTTGTGTGAGTTCAAACAGACAACCACAGATAATGTTACTCTTTGGCCGTGTTTTACGATAATCTTCCTATAGTCTGTGATGACTGTAATGACCTGTATCATGGCGAGTGTCCTGTGCACGGTCCTCTCGCAGAGCTGGACCCCACAGCAGGATATGATAAGGCTTCGCTTGCCTACACACAATTACCGGTGCCAGCACAACTCACGGTTAGACCCTCGATGATCCATGGGGCGGGATTAGGAGTCTTCGCTGTCTCGCTCATCAATAAAAGCGTGCGTGTTGGACCTTATGAAGGCAGGAAAGTAGCACGGGAAGATATGGGAGATCTTCACAACACTGCCTATGCATGGGAGGTGAGTTATATATGCCTTTATCACCAGTCAGTGCTCAGAACATGCACTGGGCTATGGCAGGTTGACACTTGGGACTGACGTAGGATATGTGTGTGCAAGTGATTTTCATGCTCCTAATGGTAGTGGATGTTGGCAACCATACACTAATGCTGCTCTACTAACAGTTATGAAATGGTGTAGTTTACTTTTGGTAATCATCGAAGCCACATAGTTAGCTGTGGCAGTGAATGATCTGGAATACGACATAAAAGACTGACCTGTTAGGGGAGCATGTGAATAATACAATGATATAATATTAGCCTTTTAATAATTGATTTAATCTTGCTTAATCACAATTAGTCAATGCTAATATATAATTAGCTTATTGGAGTTAACTAAATGACAGTCATACATGCAAACTTAGACATCATTTATGCTAAACATGTGTTTTTGCACGTGCCATTAGATGGATATAAGGGAGTCGTAAAATTTTATCTCTGGTTTGACAGGGAAGCAAGAGGAATAAAAGTGGTAGAAAAAAGCTGATGATGGTAACTGCCTAAACTTCTGGAAATCCTTCTTCAGAGGAAAGCTGCAAAAGACACAGAAGCGTACATGGAGTCACTCTGAAAATCCCTTGGATCTCGAGAAAGGAGGTGTTTTTGGATGGATTTGTTTTGCTGTAGACATAGAGCAACATTGCTTCTTAGGTTTTGTATGAGTACCTCAATAAAGCTATCAAATTTTAGCCCATTGTATTTGCATTCTAATTAATAGGTCTAGCTAAAACAAATGTGGCTCCAGAACAACCTAAGCCACATCTACTTGCTTTTTCTTTGGATAACGATGTGGACAATTCTTGTTTCTAAGAAATGAACCTGGAATACAAACAACTCGTGGGGTTACCAAACATTGGCCAGGCAAAAAAAGAGGAAGTGATGAAAGTATTGATCACAGATACACTGTGTTTATATATAGTTGGTCTGTTTGTGCATGTTTGTTTACAGACTGTTGGATACCAGAACAGAATTTTAATTTCTTTTTCACTTGATGTGTATGTTAGCTTAGAACTCGGGATCGCATGGACCAATCAAAATTAAACTGGGTGTGGATTTGAGTGACCACCCATCAACAGTTTTAATATTTGCATTTTGTAATTAGTACTCTGTAAACAAAATGGCCAATGATTGGGAATAGCCTAAAAATGAGTTATTCTACCAATCTAAAAAGCAAATCAATATACAAAAAATGGCTTAAGATCTTCTCTAAAGGCCACACAAAGTTCGGTGAGGATCAGCCCTTGGAGTCCCAAATTATAAGCTGACATACACATAACCTTTTTTTGCTTTAGTTGAGTTGACCAATATTTCAGTCAGTCAACATTCCATTCTGAACCAGATCATTACTCTACTCAAGTCTCTATCTGAAGCATATACTACAAATATCTTTACTTGCTGATAGCTCATGCTGGTCAGAGTGTGACCAGATATATCCTTGCCCTTCCTCAGACAGCTCAGGTTATTGGCCACATTATTGTGAGAGAACTGTCAGACATCATTCAGACTGACTACCTGACCCTATTTCACATTTTTGCAAGCTAGCATCAAGCTTATCTCTTTGAAGATAACTCCCGTTAAAAAAAAATGTGCAAGTTACGTATCTGTGAAGCTCGTCCTCCGCAACTTAATTAATTGCGTCTCAGATTCGTGATGCTTGTCTTGTATCACCAGGTAAGTAGTCTCTCTTACAAGACAACCCTTCCCTCCAAATGTATACCACTTTCTGTATAGGCATATAGCAACACAAATTGCATAAAAACTTACCTCTAGCCACAGGCCACCTCCAGTGCCCAATTAACCATCCATGAAGTGTTAAAAATTTCCACAAGTCATGAGCAAACAACACATCATGTACATTACAACATATATATAGTAGTTCATTACTTAATAATGACCAAGTGTTTAAAAAAAATCAACACACATTGTGCACTGCAGTCCACCACCACTTCTTGCAGCTGCTAATGCATAGTACCTGATTGAGTACAACAACTGTGGGCTGTTGGCAGTAAGTCATCCATTATGTATTCTAGGAAAAGAAAAGTTGTTCACTTTAGAAAAGAGAAATAAGAAGGAAAGTTGTGATTATTAGCACTAATGTTATTAGCACTAATGTAAAACAAGTTTTGCTAACATGCATTATTCATGAACATTGTAGAGTAATGTAAATTTAGGCCACCCCATTCCTCCACCCACCTCTACTGACAGACCACTTCCTTTGAGAGACCAGTTTAGTATTTTATAGTCACAGACTACTGTTTTCCAGAATGTCTTAATTCCAAAACTGACACAACCACATTCTGGATCGAAAGCCGGTGCTTCAAAATTTCAGCCTCAAGGAGAGGGAGGCTTCTATTAGAGAGCAGCAACCATTTGGGGGGACGAGAGCAGGCAGAAAAGTAAAGAGTGAGATGTCAACTGGGGAAAATTAAATTACACACAGCAACTTTGAGAGCTACTAGCAGTCGTCTTCTAGAATAACTTCACTCTGTTCAAGTTCACCAACATTCTGCAGGAACAGGGAGCCACTGCTCGAGGGAGAGAGGCACTTATTACCTGGACCAAGCTCAAACAATACTGTACTATTGCGCATGCTATGTGTGAAATGTAGAGAGCGAGCATGGGTCGGTGTGTGTGTTCAAGAGCAGCTACAGTTTCAGAAGTGGCCACTATTTCACTCGGCCAGAGGAAGTGGGTGTGGTTCATTATTAGACAGCGGCAACCAAATAAGAGTGACTTTTGTATAGAGTTAGTTAACATTTAAATATACTTTTGGGTATGTTCTTAGGGACTGTGTAAACTTGCATTGAAATAGCTTCAGGCGATATTGTCAGTCTTGTATAAACTGTAAAGACTCTGTCTTCATAACACCCCTGCTATATGTCCGGCACTTAATCAAGAATTTTCTCCCATTATTGTCACTACTACAGATCAGGCATGAAGGGATTGATCCATATTTCATCGACGGACAAGACTCCTCCCACTCTAATTGGATGAGATTTGTTAACTGTGCCCGAAATGAAGATGAACAGAATATGCTGGCATACCAGTATCATGGCAGCATTTATTATCGCACATTTAAAACCATATACCCCAAATCGGAGCTCTTGGTCTGGTATGGGGAACAGTATGCCAAGGAGTTGGGCATACATCCAAACACTGACGGTTAGTATGCATTATATTGCTACAGCACATTCATGGCATAATAAATGTTTGCTTCTTGTTATAGCCTGCACTGCTAATTTCTGTTGCCGTGGTTGTGGAGGATCTTTCTCAGAAGAAACTTCCTTTCACATCCATTTGAAGTACAGTTCAATATGTGCAAGGGCTCATCCACAAACCTTTACTTGTCTCAAGTGCCATCAACATTTCACACATCTCGAGTGCTTGCAACAACACATTAGAAAACATGGCAACCTTGCTCAAGACAAACAATCCTATTGTGGAAAGAGTTTCAATCAGAGTAGGGACCTACAGAGGCACATCAGGACACATACAGGAGACAAGTCATACAAGTGTGAGTACTGTGGAAAGAGTTTCAATCAGAGTGGGACCCTACAGAGGCACATCAGGACACATACAGGAGACAAACCATACAAGTGTGAGTACTGTGGAAAGAGTTTCAATGATAGGGGCTACCTACAGGTGCACTTCAGGACACATACAGGAGACAAGCCATACAAGTGTGAGTACTGTGAAAAGAGTTTCAATAAGAGTGGGACCCTACAGAGGCACACCAGGACACATACAGGAGACAAGCCATACAAGTGTGAGTACTGTGGAAAGAGTTTCAGTGATAGGGGCTACATACAGGTGCACTTCAGGACACATACAGGAGACAAGCCATACAAGTGCGAGTACTGTGGAAAGTGTTTCAATAATAGGAGCAACCTACAGGTGCACTTCAGGACACATACAGGAGACAAGCCATACAAGTGCGAGTACTGTGGAAAGAGTTTCAATAATAGGAGCAACCTACAGAGGCACATCAGGACACATACAGGAGACAAGCCATACAAGTGCGATTACTGTGGAAAGAATTTCAATAATAGGTGCTACCTACAGGTGCACTTCAGGACACATACAGAAGACAAGCCATACAAGTGCGAGCACTGTGGAAAGAGTTTCATTCAGAGTGGGGACCTACAGAGGCACATCAGGACACATACAGGAGACAAGCCATACAAGTGTGAGTACTGTGGAAAGAGTTTCAATCAGAGGAACCACCTACAGAGTCACTTCAGGACACATACAGGAGACAAGCCATACAAGTGCGAGTACTGTGGAAAGAGTTTCAATAATAGGAGCCACCTACAGGTGCACTTCAGGACACATACAGGAGACAAGCCATACAAATGCGAGTACTGTGGAAAGAGTTTCAATAATAGGGGCCACCTACAGAGGCACATCAGGACACATACAGGAGACAAGCCATACAAGTGTGAGTACTGTGGAAAGAGTTTCAATCAGAGGAACCACCTACAGAGTCACTTCAGGACACATACAGGAGACAAGCCATACAAATGCGAGTACTGTGGAAAGAGTTTCAATAATAGGAGCCACCTACAGGTGCACTTCAGGACACATACAGGAGACAAGCCATACAAATGCGAGTACTGTGGAAAGAGTTTCAATAATAGGGGCCCTACAGAGGCACATCAGGACACATACAGGAGACAAGCCATACAAGTGCAAGTACTGTGGAAAGAGTTTCAATCAGAGTGGGGACCTACAGAGGCACATCAGGACACATACAGGAGACAAGCCATACAAGTGTGAGTACTGTGGAAAGAGTTTCAATCAGAGGAACCACCTACAGAATCACTTCAGGACACATACAGGAGACGACAAGCCATAGAATCCTAAGTGTGACATTATGGACGGTTAGAATTTTCACCCTTCATTTCTAAAACCATCACTCGAAAGTGGCCTTAAAGAAGCCAATGTGGGTAGACTCTGTCTTTATAATCGCATGCCATAGGACCACATGCATGCTGCTTCCACTGCCAGAAGAAACTCATTCAACATGTGCACCACTAAATCATATGTATAGCCTGTTTATTTATAATGTGGTCCTGTGTGAGATGTTTGATAGATGCATAGTGATATTAAAATTATGACTGCTTCATTAGCATAGGAGCGTGGTTCTATCCTTGTTCAATACGGTGTGTGTGTGTGTCCATGTGATGTGTAGGTGTCCATGTGATGTGTAGGTGTCCATGTGATGTGTGTGTATCCATGTGATGTGTGTGTATCCATGTGATGTGTGTGTATCCATGTGATGTGTCAATGTGGTGTGTATGTGTGTGTGTCCATGTGATGTGTAGGTGTCCATGTGATATCTGATGTGTCCATGTGATGTGTGTGTGTGTGTTCATGTGGTGTGAGTGTCCATGTGATATGTGTGTGTGTCCATGTGATGTGTGTGTGTGTGTGTTCATGTGGTGTGTGTGTGTGTCCATGTGAGTGTAAGTGTCCATGTGAGTGTAAGTGTCCATGTGATATGTATGTATGTCCATGTGATGTGTGTGTCCATGTGAGTGTAAGTGTCCATGTGAGTGTAAGTGTCCATGTGATATGTATGTGTGTCCATGTGATGTGTGTGTCCATGTGATGTGTCCATGTGATGTATATGTGTCCATGTGATGGGTGTGTGTGTCTATGTGTATGTGTCCATGTGATGGGTGTGTGTATCTATCTGTATGTGTCCATGTGATGGGTGTGTGTGTCTATGTTTATGTGTCCATGTGATGGGTGTGTGTGTCTATGTGTATGTGTCCATGTGATGAGTGTGTGCATGGTCATGGTTGGAAGACATTTCTTGAAGAGGAAAAAAAGGTCTGCAAATTTGCTAATACCATTTCATTTAGGAAGGGGGGGCAGGGTGTGTGTGTGGGGGGGGGGGGGGAGGTGATGTGTCTGCCTCCCTTGGAACCCCCCCCCCCCCCCCTGGATGGAAATTGTATTATTAAAATTTCATTATTGATGTTGATAAGTGCTTTACAAAGTGCATGAGTGACAGTATGCATATGTAATGAGATAAGAGTCTAAATGAGAGTTCACAGCAATCCGTCTACTTTTTCTACTCCACATGTCAAAAATTTTCCAACTCATTATCAGTGAGTTTTTCGGGAGATTCAATGACGATTTTACTTTAACTGAACTTAGCCTGTCCCAACTTAAGCAGTTACCAAAGTGATTCTTTATTAATTTCATGTCTGAGAAAGTTTGTTCCGCTGATGCTGTAGAAATGGGCATATGGTTGCCAGTTTATGTAGATTCATGTCATTGGTGAGTAATTCCATGGATGTATCATCTTTTGGCTGCTTAACCCTCTCACTGTCAGAATTGTGAAGAATTATTTAAAATTTAATACAGCCACATTAAAAAATTAATATCAAATCAGGTATTTAGCTGAACCATTTACCATTTGGTCATGTGATAGCATGATTATTTTAGAAGATGTGGTCAAAAGAGTTGACCACAAAGTGACCACATAATATGAATATAATTATGCAAACAATGGTCATGATTAGGAGTCCCATAACTTCTCCATAGTTCATGTTATGGACTCGATATATAGCTCAAACGATAGCTCTATCCATATGCTTTCTTATGCTTCTAAGATCCTATATAGCAATATGCATTATTATTCAAAAGTTATGCCAACCCATAAGGTCCTCAAAAATCGACAACAAAAATGTCCTTATTTATCAACACAAGAACTTTGTCAATACAACATTCAGTAAACATTTGATATAATTGTTTGACACAGTGTAATCGAAAGAGATTTTGGGTGGAGTTTGAGGTGAAATTATTGTCTGTGGCAAAAGTCAACCAAGTTGTGGAAAGCATGGAAACAATTCCGATCCTCCATAATGCAAAGGTGAACCTTGCAGTATTTGCATTGCACACGACTCTCGTGGCGATTTCCAGATCGCGGAAGTTTGTACTTCTTGATATATAGAAGCCAGGCACACGACACAGTTCTTTTTCTCCTCCACCATCAAAGGACTATGGTCTAAGGCTCGGTTTAGATGGTCCAAACGTTCATTTTCTGAAGTACGGAGGGGACCAACCCGATTCTGGAAGGAAAACCTCCCACTAGCTCATTAGCCACCTCAAGTCTGAATTTGAGGAAGTCTCGCTTTTTCCACCCACCTGCTGCATGCTCCACCGAGTGAACATAGGAGTCAAGAATATAGCTGTTGAGCAGACAGATCTCAAAGATGTATGCAAACACCCGTCTCTACCACTCTACCAACATTATAGTAAGACTCAAGTTGGTCACCTCTGTCAACACCTCGCATGTATGCCTGGTAGTCCACAAGCAATGGAGGGCAAGGTACATCAATGCGTGACTTATCCAGCTTCCTCCTCTTTACAGTGGTATTACCCTCTCGATCTTTTATCTATCCAGACTGATGCCAGGAGAGGGCCATTCGAAAGATAATCATAAAAGCCTCTGTTGCTCACTGTAGCCTATAGTTTATACTTCTTTTGTACAAAGCCCAACATCTGTGGTGGTCGCAGATCCAACAGTGGGGCCCAAGCCCTTTCCAGTGTATATCTGAAATTTTGCATTGGCAGAATCTGCCAGCACAAAAGATTTGATGCCCCATTCGGTGGGCTTGTCCTTGTTTGAAGGCAATACGACCCTTGAAAGGTATCATTGCCTCATCAATTGTTACCTGCTGGTGGAGGACATACTCAGCCTGAAATGTTGGCAAAATCAAATCTAACAAAGGACGCACCTTGAAGAGTTGGTCACGAGGCTGGGAGAGTGTAGTTGCAGCAATGTGACAGTCACTTAGGTGGGGGGAAAACAATAAATCTGTTGAAAACGCGTCAATGACATTACACTTGAAATACCATGAGTCTGCAAGTGAACATCTTGTGCGGACCAATATATACATTTGTAAACGAGGAAGATGTAAAATCCCCATGTAGATTAGCATTCCAAGGAAAGCCTTCATCTCTTCCACTGTGACATCATACCAGGGACGAACATGTGGAGAACTAATGTGGCTTCTCTGTTCTGCTACATAATGGTTAGTCTTGTTGACAAGAAGCTGCCATACTTCGTCAGTAAAAAAACGGTAAAACAAGTCACAGGCTGTTGAACTGGCTGACACCTCAGGAGAGGTTGGACCAGGAGTTAGGGTGTACCGATATTTTGACTGACAAGATTCTTCTTTCTTTCAACTCCCACTTGGTGTTGAAAGTGAAGGAGTAGTGAGATTACCCAAAGTTGTGCTAACAGAAGTGCTGGAGGAGAAAGCATCAACAAAACTGGAGCATGAAGTGGCAACAGAACTGGAGCATGAAGTAGCAATAGAACTGGAGCATGAAGTAACAACAGAACTAGAGCTGGAAGATGCAGCAGAAATAGAGGAAACACCAGTAGAACTGGATGTGACAGGCAATCTGCGTTTAGCACGATGAGCAAGCTGTACCATGGAGTAATAGCATGGCGAGAAGATGGAATAGGGTGGTAAGAGCAATGCGGCATATATGAATCTCCACCTACACTCAAACTATTAGTACCACTCACATGCCTGGATGATGGAGTTGATAGAGCAACAGTAGGAGTTACTATTGGAGAGCAAGGTCCAACACCAGCATCATCATCCATCAATTCTATCAACACAATATATACAATATTTTAAAAAAACACTTTTACCCAGGGCTATTAGCCAGGAAAAAAATAGCTAATACTCTAGCTAGATTATTTTGCACACCTGAGAATACTTCCACACCAGTGACTTCTTCCTCAGATAGGAGAGGATCACTGGCAGCACGAAAAAAATTGTCTTGTGGCATATCTACTGTCAGAGAAGCCAAAGACTCCACTTCTCAATGGTCCAAAAATCTTTCTCCGAGGTAGGAATGGATGCCTTCACATTCTTCGTCACTTAATTCATCATCAGAGATGTCCCAAGCTGCCCCAGTCACTTGGGAAATAACTTCAGCTATTGACAGACTCTTCTCCATCGGTGATATCATCCGACTTAATTAAAATCGTTCGTGTTTTAAATATAATTTCTTCAACTTTCCTCCGCCATAAAAATTGTCGTGTAAATGGAGTTTGAATTCAGCGTTAATTTTTTTACAAAGCCGTGGCGCATATGGTGCCTGCGACAGTGAGAGGGTTAATAAGGAGCTGATGACACGTTTTCCACTCTGTGCTGAGGTCAGAATAGAGAATGTCTGCCTTCTCAAATTCAGTTCCTTCCAATGATTTAGCTGGTAAATCTCTCCCAAACTGTCCATATAAAGTTATCATGAGTAGAAAGGCTGGGCACTTTCTTTGGATGAATGCTGATAACACATTTTTTTAGGAGGATCTAAACCGGCTGGATATGTGATCTTTGATGAGTCTGATAAAAGACTTGCCCACTCTTTCTTGAAAAGAGCATATATCTAAATGAGTGACTTCAATACCTGTTTCTGCTTTTAACTTTTCTCTTGCATCTGTAAAACCCAACTTTCTGAAGGCAGCATACATGAACCAGAAGCTCATGGACTAAGTAAAGCCCTTTCTAGTCACTCCACAATAGCAGCAATGTACCTACTTGACTACATTCTTCCTCAAGTGGCAAAGCTTAGCCGACAGACCAAGCACCTGGCTGGACCTCTCCTTATTTCTAGTCTAGTGGATGCTACTCTTAATTCACTTGATGATGCTGATGTTTCATACATATTTTCAAGAGCAAGAACTATTGAGCTGTAACTAGCTTTTAATGCTTTGACACAATGCTCATGTGCAAGCCAGCGTGTGTCTGACGGTTTCACAATCTTGAGCTATGGAAGATCTATATAGTACTTTCTGAATCTCCTTTAATGACTCTGCACGTTTTAGGGGAGTAATGAAAGAACTTCCATAACGTCATCAGAGTAGTGTAGACATGCTTGATACCTGGTGTAGCATTAGCAGCATGCACAGAAGCCAGTTGAAGGACATAACAGCGACAGTGGACAACAATGCATGAGGTGAGAGCTCTTTCAACCTTCTTTGAACTCCTGTTTTGTCTCCAGAGAAAGTAGCAGCTCCATCAAATCCAATTCCTGTAAGCCTTCCCAAACTAAAGCAGAATAGATACTTTCAGCATTAGCTTTCTTCAAGGGGTTCAATGAAGTGTTCTACTGGTACCGCTCTCCACCCAACGACAAGAAATTGTCAGCTCCTCTATGGTCAATGCATTTATCATGATGCTAAAAAAAGGGTGCCTTATGAAGCCACTTGAGTAGAGACTCTTCCACCCATTAAGAGCATTCACAAACTCATTTTTGAGGTGTACACTGCATTTCTTCCAAGAAAGGTTTGAAGAGTCTCTCCACCACAGGTTGCTACCAGTTTGTCAAAGTTAGTAGTATGTGCGATGTGCTGATGAGCTAGAAAGTGAGTACATTGGATTAGAGCTTTAATTGCCTTCCTATTTTGTAATCTTTGCTGCTCTCCAACATTTTGAAGCTGGCTGATAATGTTCTAGCTCTATCAGCTTCCACATCCAATTGACAGGATAGAAGGTGTACTTCACTTTTAGAATGTGATTTCATTTTCTGAGTCGCCTTCTTCCAGTTAGTGAATGGTTTGGTAATCCAAGCCCCACCAGTCCTCTGAAGAGATCTTCCCCCTTGTTGCATAATAAAACCGAGTCTGGCTGTGTAGACTTCCCTTTTAGAACTGACTACTAGTACCCCCAGAATGACTCAGAATCAATCTAAGAGCATCTAATTCTGGGGGAGCATGCCCCCAGACCCCCCCTAGTTGTTATGTGCTATACACCCCCCTCCACATCAACACCAAACTGTGGAGTTCCTCCCTCCCAAAACTCAATATCATGTATGAAATATTGCATACACATTCAAGCATACCCCGAAACTTTGTCACATCTTTAACCACCACACCCACCCTTCAAATCCAGATTTCTCCAGTTGCCTCCCCCCCCCCTTGGACAATTTTCTAAATAAAACCTTGGCTATGGGCACCAAAAATCCCTACCATCTATGCCAGACTTACCTTTCCCTACCAAAAAATACTAGGGAAGTAAAAGAGATTCGGTAGAAGTTGTACGTAGAGTTCATCAACCTCCTTATAGAGTCTACAATTTAGCATCCTAGGAAAGTTACATATTGGCAGAGGTGAGGAAGACACTCCCATACTCCAGCAAGTAGAAGATATGCACATCACAATATTGTAGCATACCGAGCCATAATAATAAAAAAATTATGCATAAGATAATATATACATGTATATAACATATCTACATACATAATACAGACAGAAACCATAAAAGAAATGACTATGTAGATACTTCTCCTTGTGCACCATACAACAGAAGGTAGCACGAAAGGAGTTAATAATAATTCTTGATATACTATGTTGGAGTTCGAATATTAGAACCTAAGTTACGCACTGCAGTACACATCAGATAAATACGCATATGCTCTCCTTTCTCCCCCCACTAGTTTTTATGTCCAGCCAACCCCTCTAGGTGAATTTTGGGTCCCCTCTGGCTACAACCATGGGATTGTATCTCGCTGGACATGCTGACCACAGAGTCTCGTAGAGGTGGCATGCGCTCATTAACACGATCGTACTTCCTGGCATTGTCAAAGCTGCCAATTTTGTCCTTCAAATCTACAATAGCTGTTGGGAGAGTGGGTGGGTCAAAGGTAATGTAAGGCAGAACTGACAACATATTCATCAGGTTCCATTGTAATCATCACACATGCAAGTGACACAAAATGATACAGCTGTTGTTGCTGTGTTTTTTTTTGGGGGGGGGGGTTAGTGGTAGTGAAAAATACACAATATTTCTGATGAAGGCTAGAGCTTCTAGCCCAAATGTCGAATGAGCAATTAAGTTGATTATTAGCAAAGTCATCTATTCCTGATGAAGACTAGAGCATCTAGTCAAAACGTCGAGAGAATACAATTTCAAGTTGATTATAATATTGTAAAGTCATTATAACTCCTCTAAATCCTTTACACTTGAGAAAAGAGTCACCCCTAACAAATTCCATAGACACAGACTGTCATTGAGTGATGAAGGGATGTGTAGTATTTGTGTTTGCCTTCCTCAATAGAGTTGATCCTAACCCAGAACTGCATGAAGGGCTTGAGATGTTTACTGTTGATAAAAAAGAGATAAATATAAAAGCCACAGCCAGCAGATATAACACAATGGTGTCCAGCTACAAACCATAAAAAGCCACAACCACAAGACGAGTTGTTTGTATTCCGATAAACCTTCAAAACTACTTAATGAACTTCTCTATGTGGGATTACAAGCAGTTATCAGTTATATAGCAAAGACTGTTGTGGACATAATGAATATGTATACTCTCCTTCAACCCCCCTCCCCCCTACTGATCTTCCTCACCTGAGCATGGAGAATACCCATGCCATCTTCCCCACCGCCCTGATCTTATTCTTGATAATAGCCTTCCTCTGAGCAATGCTTGAGTCTTCTTGGACCCAGGAACCACCTTCATATCGTCGGCCACTGACAAGTCATCAGTCCCTCCCTTCAGAGTTAGAACATTCACCAACATCTCTACTGCATTCAGAGAGAAGAAGGAGAGGTCAGAGCTCAAGTGAAATTTGCATGTTTAGTGCTTTAGCTAACCACTGGCAAGAACCACTTCTGAAGCCTTCAAGAGCTACTAATTTAGCACGGTTGTATCAAAGGTTAACTTCACAGTTGGCTGCAATTAATGGTCCGACAATTCCATAGGACCTAACGATATTAATACCAAATACACCCACTCCCATATATGTACACTTGTACTCACACGCACACACACACACACACACACATTTGCATTTGTTCTGTGTACAGATTAACTCGCCCACAAACATATGACTAACTTGAAAAAAGTGCACTTATCACAACTATAGATTAAGAGCTTGGTGACCCCATGACCTAATTGAGAAAGGTTTGCTTACTCATATATGCACCCCCAACAATGGCAAGAGGAGACAAAGGAAAGTGACATGTCATTTAGACTTGGACTTACAAATTGCAAGCAGAAACTATGCTCAAGCCGAGAGTTATGGAGCTCCCCTGAAAGCTATTAATTCTCGATGACCTCTTAGTTGACAGACATCACAGATGCAACGACTTGCTTGATTATCAACTTGAACCTACTCACTCGTCATCTCAGCTATATGCTACCCTTCATCAGGGATAATGAAACATTGAACACTCAAGTGATCATGTGAAGTTGATAACCAGTAGCTAGCTATGCACTATGTGGCCGGGCAGATACGGGATGCACATGAACTGGATGAGCGGAGGGAGGAGGGGAATATCAATAACAGCAAGGAAGCCATCTTAGACCAGGCTAGGAGACAAGAAGGAACTGATAGCAAAGAAGGCATTGCACATGATGGCCTAATTTTACTAATACCCTACCAATAAAATAACTACATAACTAAAACAAAACAAAACAATAATAAAACACAAAGAAAAATTATGGTGGTCATGGTTTCAAACCCCTGGGGCTCTTGAGAGTGCCCACCCAGCAGCCAGGTAAGTCCACACGATCCACATTGAACTGCTCACAATTTGGTGCTAGCAATGCCTCCTTCGCTAGCAGTTCCTTCTGCCTCCTAGCCTGGTCTGAAATGGCGGCTCCTCCCTCATGTGCTTCACATGTGTGCCAGGGTGTGGTTTACACCACGTGGCGGATAGCTACTAGATACTGGTATAGATAAAACTTCAAGTGAGTCTCACCATCCTGGTAGATTGTTCTATCAGTATAAGACTTTGCTTCCTTTCTTTGTCTCTTTTGTGGTTGTGTACGTGGTTATGGTTGTGGTAATGTGGCTTGTTCTGCTGCCTCAAAATGCTTACATAAAAGATACCATAACAACCAATCACCATATTATTGGGACATTGTCAGTAATAAAATTTAAAGAAGTATTATGCACCCATTCACCCTATGCACATGCCCAATCTACTGATTTACAACAGTAGTAATACCCGCATGAGGAGAGTGAGCAATTTTTTTTTAATGGCCGACAAATGCTATTGTCTTCGTTAAGAGTCTCTTCCTGGATTTTGCTACTGTTTCTGGAAGTTCATCTTCGGTGGACGGTGGAAGGCTGCACAAGTGCCTGTCCCTGCCAGGAATTACTCGAAATTCCTTCGCTCCCCAAGGAGGTGCCCCTGGATAGTCTCCTTTGCTGCTGTAGACATAATTATAGCAACATAGTGCTGCATAGCTCTCGTTTGCTTACTTCAACAGAGCTGATTCCTATACCAAAACTGCAGCTCATTGTGTTTCTAATGATAAGAACAGTTTGAGAAGTTGATTAAAAATACAACAAACCGCAGATGTCAGCATTTCTACTACTGTACTTGCATGTTAAACACATAACTCTATCCTTAATTAGTTAATTGTCTGTCATGACTAGGCCTCCTCCTGCTCCAGCATTCTCTGTTACTTTCATTGCTGGAGACCAGACAGACTTGTAGCTGCAATGTCCATATATAGCACTCTCCAGGCTGTGCTCTGCAACAGATCAACAACACACAAGCCTAGCCTTCTAGCTAGCCCAATGGATCGACTCAGCCACATCTGCATGGCAGTGCTCGTTAAGCACCTTCTCTGGCACCCATTTTCCTGCTGACTGATAAGAGCCTTGCTTAACCAATTAACACTAACCTTATTTGCAGCATGTACATAAAAATAGCTATAAGCCAACCCCCCCCCCCCAAAAAAACACGTTGCCAGCACAACAACACATGCAATACATTCCTAAACAAAATGGCCAACAATGCCAAGTACTGGCAATTGTAGCCCCTAGCAACAAAGACCACCACAACATTGTATCTAGTATTGGTCCATGCCCCTTGCCTAACCTGTCCATAAAATGTCCATAAAATATTGTGAAAATCCATCAGTAAGTTTCTGTGTAATCCTGCTGACACACGGACTAGGGTGGAAACATACCCTCCTACCCGAGGCAATAAGCTGGAATATAAAAAATTTGGAAAACAAAACAAAACATGTCTACAAGGAAACCTATAGCTAAGAAATCCGCCCAGGAGTGACTAGTTATTTACAGGATTGAAGGGATTCGGAGCAACCTCAGGTAAGCACAGGTGCCTGTGCAGCTTTCCTCAGGTAAGCACAGGTGCCTGTGCAGGTTTCCTCAGATAAGCATATATGCCTGTGCAGCTTTCCTCAGGTAAGCACAGGCGCCTGTGCAGGTTTCCTCAGATAAGCAGAGGTGCCTATGCAGCTTTCCCAGGTAAGCATACGTGCATGTTTCCTCAGGTAAGCATACATTCCTGTACAGCTTTCCTCGATAACCAGCCCTTCTCCACCTCAATCTCTTCTGCAGTGACTTTCTCTTGCCTACATAAACTTCTACTCCATCTCTGCTGCAGTGGCTCTCTTTGCTCCTGCATAAACCAGCCCTTCCCCACCTCCATCTCTGCTGCAGTTGTCTTGCTTGCATAAACCATACCTTCTCCACCTCCATCTCTGCTGCAGTAGCTCTGTCTCGCTCTTGTGTTGTTTTGCAGGTTAATGATATACGTATTGTATTGCACATGCTCAGTTGCATTACATACAAATACACTCACCATTATATTAATAAAATTTCACCCACTGGACATGTGCAGGAAGGAAGGAAAAGAAATAAATAAGCATGTGTCTAGCACACATTAATAAGAATGTGTCAAGCACACATTAATAAAAATCTAGCACACATTTTCGTAACAACAGCTTTGAGTCCCTTTTGTGGAATACTTTGTGAATGGACATCCACCCCATTGCAATTTCTCTCTCTCTTATAAATATCATCTCACAAACACCTTCTTAATCACCTGTAATAATAGGAATGCCTTAATCACATGTAATAATAGGAACACCTTAATTACCTGTAATAATAGGAACACCTTAATCACCTGTAATAATAGGAACACCTTATAATCAACTGTAATAATAGATAATCATCTGTAATAATAGGAATGCCTTAATCACCTGTAATAATAGGAACACCTTAATCACATGTAATAATAGGAACACCTTAATTACCTGTAATAATAGGAAGGCACACCTTAATCACCTGTAATAATAGGAACACCTTAATCACCTGTAATAATAGGAACACCTTAACCACCTGTAATAGTAACACCTTAATCACCTGTAATAATAGGAACACCTTAATCACATGTAATAATAGAAACACCTTAATTATCTGTAATAATAGGAACACCTTAATCACCATAATAGGTAATCATCTGTAATAATAGAAACACCTTAATCACCTGTAATGATAGGAACACCTTAATTACCTGTAATAATAGGAACACCTTAATCACCTGTAATAATAGGAACACCTTAATCACCTGTAATAATAGGAACACCTTAATCATCTGTAATATGTAATAATAGGAACACCTTAATCACCTTTAATAATAGGTACACCTTAATCACCTTTAATAATAGGTACACCTTAATCAACTGTGATAGTAACACCTTAATCACCTGTAATAATAGGAACACCTTAATCACCTGTAATAATAGGAAGACACCCGCACGGAGTTGTGACTGAAGTGCTCCAGGCTGGGGTTCTCTGTGCCAAAGTCCTCCAGAGGATCTGACCATAGGAGATTACACACTGGACCAAAGGCAGGAAGTTCCTTATAGCGGTCCAACTTCTCGTGCAGGGGGACAGGGGAGGGGAGGGGCGGAGGGCAGGGGAGTGAAGGAGGATGGGAGAGGAATAGAAAAGGAGAGGAGTGGCAAGGAGCAGAAAGGAAGGACGGGTAGGAGGGGAGAGGTAAGCGGAATTGGGAGGAGGAGTAGGAGGGGAGAGGTAAGAGGAAAGATTGGGAGGACGAGTAGGAGGAGAGAGGTAAGAGGAAAGATTGGGAGGCTGAGTAGGAGGGGAGAGGAGAGAGGAAAGATTGGGAGTAGGAGTAGGAGGGGAGAGGTAAGAGGAATTTGGGGGAGGAGTAGGAGTTGATAAATGTATAAAAAAGTGGACAAAAAGAGAGCGAGATAGAAAGAGAGAGAGAGCAACAAGATGCACAAAAGTATGAGGTGTGTGGTAGTGATAGGAACCATGTGGCACAGAGGAGGGAGAGGAGGAGATCAAGCACATGCAGTGGGAGTGGACTGTATGTATTTACTAAAGGATCTGGAAATGCACAATTCACAGCTACATGTGCTGGGTGTGCCGGTGACAAAATTCCTGTGTACATTTGATAACATTTCAAAGGATCACACTCTCCTACATATATCCTCTAAAGGAAGACTTGTTGACCGGCACTATCAAATATGGAGGAAAAGAAGTACAAGATTCTCCTTTTCTAATCACTATCACTAAATCAGAGCATCGTGAGGTTTCATTTGATAATGAGGCTGATGCCTATGCTCCTGTCCAGGTAACATTTGGTGATCTCCATATCCCTGAGACAGTAGATCCTACCAGTGAGGTATGGATGGATGTGGTTTGCCCCAAAGCATTCCAAGGTCCCTTGACAGCTGAATATATGAGGCAGAATGAAGAAGGCAATTTTTCAATTTCTGTGGAGGACCAATAGTAAATATAGATCAGTCCAGTGCTACCTGACATTTACACATTGACAATTTGTTTGGGAGGTGACATTCTTCCAGGAGGAGTATTCGAAATCAACCTCCTCTCAAAGCCTCGTGCAAAGTTCGTCCGCCATCTTGGCACATGCACTCCACATGATATTGGAGAGCCAGTGGTGCTCAAGTTTGATGCAAGCAAAGCTGGCCCAGGAACAATGAGGGAGCGGGTCGACGGTGTCTCTCAAGCAGGCCACATTCATTCTAGAGTGGATCTGGTTGATGAAGAAAATGGCATCTACCATTTCATTTTCATACCTGTTGCAGCTGAGGTGTACAATGTTGATGTATATTGGTCCAACAAGAGCATTCCCTGTTTTCCCATCTGCATCCCAATCACCGAAGTCATTTTAAGTGGTCCAGTCAACCCACAGATTAACCAGCCAGTCATAGTGATGAGTGTAGACTGTAGACCCAAGTAGAGCTGGCCAAGGTGATCTCGCAGCCTTCTGTTCTGCCAGAGATAGTGGAACTACCGACACCATAATCCGAGAAGCTAACATACCAGCCATTTGCTTCCATCCAACCGCCACCGATTTGTATCTCCTTAGAGTTCATTTTTGTGGTATTGAAGTCAAGCAATCTCCGATTCCAGTGGATCTTCACGGTCAAGTAAAGAACTCCATTCTGGAAGGAAGTGTCCCAATTTTACCCTTTACCTATATTGTGGTATATCATCACATTCAGCTTAATATTTTTATCATAGTTCCTCTTATTCTTGCATACACAATATCTCATTTGTTATGTACTAGCAGAGCCACCACGATTCTATCATGGGAATATTTTCAAACTGGTGTAGGGGTGGGTGACACTATAAGTCAGGTTCAACGAGAAAAATGGCAACAAAACTATGAAAGCTTTGTCAAGTGGGAAAGATTGATTCTCAAAATGTGCTTGAAGGTTTCATTAATGAAATTATTTTTAATTATATTTATATTAGGGCAGATATTTGGTATGCTGGGACAAAAAAGAAGTGATGCAAATATTGATTACATATTGATTACAGATCATTCACTGCTGTTACGGTATATATCCAGATGACATAGCTTGAAAAAATAATAGTTGACTAGTATATATGCAGGATCTGTCATCTGCACCCAGTAGCTTGAAACAAAACCTGGGTACCCAGTGGCTGAGCTCTCCAAGTAGCAGTGTCTGGGTAAGTAGGTATCCAGTGGCTGAGCTCTCCAAGTAGGTACCCAGTAGCTGAGCTCTCCAAGTAACAGTGTTTAGGTACCCAGTGGCTGAGCTCTCCAAGTAGCAGTGTTTAGGTACCCAGAAGCTAAGCTCTCCAAGTAGCAGTGTTTAGGTACCCAGTAGCTGGACTCCCCATGAAGACTTAGGCAACCAGTAGCTGATTTCCCCATGAACATTTGTTGTTGTGTGTGTGACTGTTTTTGTTTGCAGCATTAGTTGTTGTCTTTTTCAGAGGTTACCTGAATGTATTTTAACCCGTGAAGCAGGTAAGGGGTGGGCACTTAGTGGTAGGACTACCTAGGCACCCAATGTCTTCAGAGCCTAACCTTCTATCTATCATGGCACCTCATTTCACTGTCCTCTGTAAATTTTCAGCAATTGCAGTGTGCTTCTAGTTAGAGGCAGCCTCACTAATAATTGTTTGGATTATGTGAGCTATAACAAAGCTAGCATAGTTTGTTGGTAGCACTGGTTATTGCTAGCTATCATTAGGAAGGTGAAGTATGCATGACATGTATTTCCCTAACATAATGACTGCCATCAGTCGCAAATTGCCTTAAAAGAGCTTTTTTTTAATCCACTCTAGTAAAACAAAAGATTTTTGGGGCCTACACTTACCTGGGTTCTCTCTTAATTAAGGTTACATAATTTAGTTCAGGTTTAACAAATATTTTGTGCTTTTATATGCAGGATGTCAATCTATTATCCTTTTCTGTGTGTGTGGATATGTGTGTGTTCCTTTTTATTGTCCTCAATATCTACTCATACAGAGTACCCAGGATGGGTTAAAACAAGGATGGGAGAGGAGTATCTCAACCATTGGAAGGCCATGGGAAGTATTTGAGTAACATGGGCCATGTCTCTTGCCCATGCCACTGCCTAAATATTAAAATTCATAATGGCCAGGTGATGTGGCCAGAGAGAACTAGCGCTAAGAAAATGTACAGGTTTCAGAGATGTAAGCAATGATCCATGGCCATGCCATGCTGCCAAGATATTATGGCAAACAACTTTTCTTTTTTCCAAGTGATTTTCACACATCACTGAAAGGTAATGATGATGAAAAACATTAAGAGCACTTTAACACAGTCATGGTTAATTAGTGTGATAACTGCCATTTAGTACAATACTCTCATACTGTAGTGAGTCATAACAATCATTTGCCAGACTCTGTTGTCTATTTTGCAAAATTTGACCTTCACTCAAGCTGAATAATTATTATGAGTAGCTATGTAGCAAAATATAAAGCAGATGTTTATAAAGTCTCTCGTGCAGAAACCTGGAGCCAGTAAAATATCCTCAACTCTGAATACCCTTCTTTCAAGGTCCCAATTATCCAGTTAACATGAGAGCTCATTATGTCACAAACATGCAGTTACTATGTTAACTCAGCTGAAGAAGTGGATCAAGAGTCAAAAGGAGGAAAATAAGAACTGCCTCCAGAAAATTGTCCTAAGGCATATCTTATCTCAACTGCCAAGGCATTGCCCTTCCTAAAGGAAAGCTTGAGGAGTCACATTTCAAGCAGCTCTTCCTTCTCCGAGCTGAAGACATTGAAGTACTTTGAAAGTGGATTTAATTTTTTTGTGACAAGCAAATGAGGCTGGGTCCTCAGAATGAAAAACAACAAATCATGGTGTTGTGTGATATAGCAGCTGAATCTGGATGCTACAGTAGCATGGCTGATGAGAGGCGAGCAACGTTAGTAATTTGTACATGTCGGGTGAACAAGGAGATGAGAGTACGAGTTGGTCTGCTGCCAGTTGCTCAGACAAATGCAGATACAATTGTTGCTTGCATAAAATATGCGTTGCTGCATATGAATCTCAGAACTCAAGATGCCTGTGGACATTGCTATGATGGACATTCGACCATGACTACAACCAAAAATGGGGTTGATATACAAATCAAGAAACTGAAACACACTGCTACTGCCACTTACTTGCTGTCAAGGATACAATAAAAATATTCCCCTGCTGAGAGAAAAACTTGATATTGTTTATGCAACCATAAAGAAGCAGCAGAATTCCGCAGAAAACAAGCAGAAATTCTGGGACAAATGGAAAATGACCTCCATGCTGTATGATATTGACAACTCTGAAAATCCTATTCGCAACAAAATGGACTGTCTGGGCTGCATCACTGAGTGCTATTCTGAAAAACTAGGAACTTTGATGAAGGTATGGTGCTGGGTACAAGATAATGTCAGCGATTCTGAGAAGGCAAGAATAATTGGAGTGCATGCTAAAATACAAATTCTAATTTCTTCTATGGACTTGAACTTATCAAGCTTTTGCATTACCTCAGCACTAGCCTTCAGAGGGCAGATCTAAGTACAGTGGATGCCCAAGAGAATGCCAGGGTTTCTGTCACTGTTCTTTGGGGTATATGAACCAAACTGTGATGCAAGACTCCAAGGTCACTCAAGCTGCTGTGAAATTGGAGTTACAAGCACCTTCACTTCCATGTCACTGTAAGATGCCATCAAGGTATTTTGAGGCTAATGCTCAATCCGAGCACTATTCCAATGTAGAGCACTTTTACCACCACATCTACTTTGAAACTGTGGACACTGTAGCTGTGTTATAGAGCATTTCAATCAAAAGCACTACAACATTGTATGCAACTTGTGAGCAGGTTCTTGTGAAAGGAGCATTGGAGGAACTTGTCTCACAAGATGTTGACCAACTGTGTCAGTTCTACACACAGTTTAACCTTAATACCATACAAATTCATCATCTATGATGGCAGAATTCTATCACCATTTCAGTCAAGGTGAAGGGGAAGACATTGCACAATGTCGTAGATGTCCTCAAATAGAATAAAAAGATCTGGCCCTCATACCAGATGTCATGTCCTTGATCGAGATTGTTCTGGTTATGCCAGAAACAAATTCCAGTTGTGAACAGGCCTTCAGTGCAGTGAGAAGTGTGAAGTCTTACCTCCATACTAGCATGTGGAACATCCACCTCAATCATCTCATGATATGCATAGTGCATAAGCGGTTGGTGAAGGAAATGAACCTCAAGCAAGTCCCCAATGACTCTGTGGATAGAGTAGAGAGGCGCTCATCCATCTTCGGTCACTTCCACATAGAAGTAATAGATGTGGATGAATGCCTCTCTACTCTAGGTCTCTCTGACTCTCTCTCTCTAACTATTTGGGTCTTTATGATATGATATGTGATCATGACACCTAATGATAATGGGCTAAATTTTCAGTGTAAAAGTCAGTAGAATCGCAACCCTATTTTTCAAAAATACTAGGGCCAGCCCCCATTATAGGGTAACCTGCGTTACTGCTGATTTTTGCCCCCACCCAACTTTCAGATGGAAAATAATCCCCCCTGATATGTGGGGGAGTTATAATGAGAAGAACAGGAAAGATTGCCGGAGGAGTTCCTTCTAAATGAATGATGAAGACAACACTGTGCAAGCTATCACCCATTCTACCTTTGCATTGCATTCTTTCAAAGCAGATTCACCATGCCCTAAGTCAATTTCTGCAGTTAACATTTTTATTAGGTTGATAAGGGAGTGAGGGAGCGAGGGAGCGTGGGAGAGAGTAGGTGGGTGAGTGAGTGAGTGAGTGGGTGGGTGGGTGGGTGAGTGAGTGAGTGAGTGAGTGAGCAAATCTGAACCTATGGAAAAAGAAGAACTCTGACAACTGCCCCCTGTGCCATGAGGATTGCCAGAACCTTGTCCACGTCCTAAACTCCTGCAAGATAGCCTTGAAACTAAGACGTTACAATGAGCGGCATGACTCTGTTCTGGCTATCATTTATGAAACCATCTCGCAACACCTCCCTAACACAGCCTTTAGCACTGTTGACCTGGCCAATGCGTACAATTTCCCTTCCCACATCACCCCTACTGAACTCAGACCTGACATTGTCTGGTGGGATGATGAACGCAAGTGTGTCTGCCTTGTGGAACTAACAGTGTGTTTCGACACCTTATTCCACGAAGCTGCGACTAGGAAGGAGGTCAAATACATACCACTACTCTCTGCATGTCAACAATCAGGCTACACCGCCAAGCTGATTACATTGGAAATTGGTTCACGTGGCCTGCCAAATCTACGTGGTTTCACAAAGCTTCAAGTCGAACTAAACATCTCCACAACCAAGACTCGTATTCTCTTAGTGCAAGCTGCTAGAGAAGCAATAATTGGCTCCTTTAACATCTGGTGCTGCAGAAATAAAAATAATCCATAATTATCACTAAAATATTTTCTTAAAGGATAATTAATTATCCCTTCATTATTGCTTAATCATTAATTTTTTTTGTTTTATTGTTGCTTTTCTGCATGTCATGACATAAGGTCACTTAATTTGCGGTTTGGAGCCAAGTGATTGTGCAATGTTTTTGTAGAACATTATGACAAGCTGAGCTTGGATGACTCCACCCCTCATTGCTTTGTTTGTGCTTGTGCTTTACAATTCAATGAAGTTTATTATATATATGTGAGTGAGTGAGTGAGTGAGTGAGAATACACCTGGCTGCCTCAGTGGATGAAAAGAACTGTATCCTAGCTGAGGGAATTTACAACTACTTTGCCACACAGTACGGAATACGACAGGCTGCTCACAGGACCACCAAACAACTTCCCAACACTAACTATCAAAAACATGATAGGGCCGTCAAGAAGGTAACAGAGCTAAGGAATAAGGCAAGGAAATAGTTCAGGAAGGTTAAGAGAGAAGGCTCACCCAGAGATATGATCCAGTCCTTTGCAATAAATTTCTTCAAACTAGTTCGCCAACAGAATGCTTTGAAGAGAAAGTCGAAAAGTAAGAGTGAAACCCGATCTGCAAGGTCAGCTAGACACCACTGCCATAAACATTTCTGGAAGTTTACCCATGAGCTTCTAGACCACAATGCTGCCAGCAGGGTCACACCAGAGTTTTCTGAAGGTGAAGCTTTCAAATTCTTCAGCAATTCATACAAATCCATCCCAAAAACCTTTGAGAAACCTGATTGGATGCCGCTCCCCAAGCCTCCCAACACTGAATTCAAGGGAGACCTCATTATGCCAGCAGAAGTCCTAATGGTCATCAGACACACCAATTCTACATCAACCCCTTCCCCATTTGATCAAATTCCCTACCGAATCTTCAAGAGATGCCCCTTCCTCACTCGAGCCCTTGTTGACCTTTTCAATTGTTGTTGGACTACTTCAACAGTCCCATCAGTTTGGAAGTTTGCGGAAATCAAACTCTTTGGCAAGAGTTCAGCTACTGAAGACCCAACAACCCCTTCAAACTTCAGGCCAATTGCCCTGACATCCTGCATTGGGAAGATGTTTACTACCATCCTCAAAAACAGATGGCTTCAATACATGTTGGAAAATGGCTACCTCGACCGGTCAACCCAGAAGGCTTTCTTGAAAGCAACCCCAGGGTGCACTGAGCACCACTCCAAACTAGCCACTATCCTGTTTGAGGCCCCAAAGAAACATAAATCACTTGCTGTTTCCTGGATTGACCTCCCAAATGCATACGGCAGCGTCCACCACTCGCTCATCCAGTTCTCACTCAAACACTACTATGCCCCCCCACAACTCTGCTCCATCTTAGAATCCCTTTACTCAGACCTCACAGCCACCATCCTAACTTCAGATTGGTCTACCCCAAGCATTCCTCTGAGGATAGGTGTCTATCAAGGTGACCCTCTGTCGGGGGTAGTGTTTAATACAGTGATTAACACCTTAGTTGACACTTTGCAAGCACAAAAAGATGTTGGGTATACATTATCTGATTCTACCCACCACACCAACCTCCTTCAATATGCAGATGATACATGTATCATTACAAACAGCCCAGCCGCCAGTCAGCAACAGTTGAACACGGTCGACCAGTGGCTTGGATGGTCGGGTATGAAGGCAAATATTGCAAAGTGCCACTCTGTAGCAATACAAAGCTCTACAGGTCACACCATCGATCCCCAGCTTACCTTGTCAGGAAAGACACTCCCTTTCATGGGCAGTAGTACGATCAAGTTCCTTGGGTTATAGCTGAGACTATATAAACACAGGAAGCTGTAGTTTAACCACAACTATGAATCTATACACACACACCCATGATTGATGTACAGTATCACGTGACTCCTAACAGAGAGCACACCAGTTCTGTAGTGAATGTTTAAAGAGCGATTGATCATTGTCTATATACTACATTGGCGACGAGGTAAAGCTAGAGAAATGGCAGTGGCACTTCAAGTGAGTACAGTGCAGCCATTTGATGTGCACGGAGATGCCAACAGTCTGTCACAAAGGTGGGAGAAATGGCTCAGGTCATTTGAAATGTATGTAGGGGCATCCGGTGTTACAGATGACACTCAGAAGAGACAATTGCTACTACATTGTGCAGGCCCAGATGTGCAAGATATCTTCTTCACATTAGTTGACACCGGTGATAACTTTTCCACTGCTAAGGCAAGTTTAACTGCCTACTTCACCCCTAGGAAAAATACATCCTACAACAGGCACATGTTTAGGAAGGAATCTCAGATAGAGGGGGAAAGTATAACACAATATGTCACCAGGCTTAGGCAGTTAGCCAGGCTGTGCGAGTTTGGAGCCGAAATAAACGATTTTATCCGTGATCAGGTTATTGACCACTGTTGGTCCAATAGACTCCGGACAAAGTTGTTGGCAGAACGAGATCTGAGTCTAGAGAGGGTTCTAGATATAGCATCTGCCATGGAAGCATCTCAGCTCCAGGCAGCACAAATGACACAGGACACAGACCGCACAAACATGGTCCGAGGGTTTCGTCAGTACAACAAACCAAGGCAGAGGTTTCTTGAGAAAGATGAAGTCAATGAGAGAAGCCGGTCCCAAGACTCGCCCGGTAAATGTACCAAGTGTGGTCGACGAGGGCATACAGCAAATGCTTGTCGGTGCACCAGAGGCAAACAGTGTTTCCAGTGTGGAGCAATCAGGCATTTCAGTAAGATGTGCAGCCAGAGCAAGGCAACATCACAGTCAACGCACAATGTCAAGTATTTAAACGAAGAAGCCAGTGAATCAGATGATGATGTTCAGGATGAATATGCCTATGCAATGTCAAATGGTGAAACAGTAACCGTGTCAATAAATGGTGTAGGGGTAACAATGTTGATCGACTCAGGATCAACCTGCAACACAATCAACACTGAGATAAAACAACATCTTATCAAGCAGGGTGTTACACTACTACCGTGTCAGCGTGTAATTCATCCATACAGCTCTCCACCAATACCTATACGACAAATGGCTAAGACAACCTTCACACTAGAAGGTGGACAGGAAATCAAGACAGAAGTCTTAATCGTGGAGGGTACGGCTACTCCACTGTTAGGAAAGGCAGCTGCAGAGTCGTTGGGCATTCTGCGGGTTGGTGTGTACTACATCACAGGCTCGGATGACTATGGAGATGGTCTTATTAGGCGCTTTCCTAAGTTATGGAAGGGCATAGGTTGTCTAAAAGGGGTACAAGTGAAACTTCACATTGACCAATCAGTTGCCCCAGTGGCCCAGAAACACAGCCGTGTTCCTTTTCACAAGCAGGAGAAGGTTGCGAAGGAGATAGCCAAACTGGAGGCAGCAGACATCATTGAAAAGGCATCCGGTCCAACCGAGTGGGTATCGAGGATTGTCACACCTCCTAAACCAAAGAAACCAGAAGAGATTAGGCTATGTGTGGACATGAGAGAGGCAAACAAGGCCATTCTACGCACAAGGCATGTAACCCCCACCCTAGATGGGCTCATCACAGCACTAAATGGTGCTACAGTGTTTAGCAAAATTGACCTCCGATCTGGATACCACTAACTGGTATTGCACCCTTCAAGTCGTTACATAACAACATTCTCGACCCACATAGGCTTATACAGATATAAGCGCCTGTCGTTCGGAATCAATGCAGCTGCAGAAGTGTTTCAACATGAGATCCAGATGGTCATACAGGGTGTTCCAGGGGCAATCAATATCAGTGATGACATAGCAATTTTTGGCAGTGATCAAGGCACACATGATCAAGCATTGGAGAAAGTGTTACATAAACTGCAGGAGGCAGGGCTAACCCTCAATCTGGAAAAGTGCGAGTTCAGGAAGAACAAAATTGAGTTCTATGGACTAGTTTTCTCAAGTGAGGGAGTATCTCCTGACAAAAAAAAAGTAGCAGACCTTTACACAGCGACTGAGCCAAAAAGTGCATCAGAGGTTCGTTCATTCCTTGGTATGGCACAATTCAGTGCTAGGTTCATCCCAAATTATGCAACCATCACAGACCCACTGCGGGCACTCACAAAGAAGCACTCTGTTTGGAGATGGGGGGAGAAGGAAGTTGAAGCCTTCAAGGCTGTGAAGACAGGTTTATCGGAATCAGCAACAAATGCGTACTTCGATGTAACTAAATCAGTTGAAATACTAGTTGATGCCAGTCCAGTTGGCCTTGCAGCTCTCTTAATACAGGACCAGAGAGTTGTAACATATGCAAGCCGAGCATTGTCAAGTGTTGAAGCACGTTACAGCCAGACAGAAAGGGAAGCCCTCATGGTGGTCTGGGCATGTGAGCACTTCGATCGGTTTGTGAATGGTGCACCACATTTCACTGTCATTACTGACCACAAGCCACTAGAGACTATCTGGCAGAAACCTAGACCACCTCTCAGGATAGAGCGTTGGGGTCTACGTCTTCAACCTTACAAAATGACAGTCAAGTATCGACCAGGTGCAGACAACCCAGCAGACTACCTATCCCGGCATCCTTCAGAGCATAGCGGGCCGGAAAGCCAGGAGATGAGCATGGCAGAGTGCTATGTAAACTCAATAGCAGAAGCGGCCATCCCACTGGCCATGACAATTGAAGAAGTCCAGCGTGAAACCGCACGTGATAGCACCCTGCAGGCAGTCATCAACTTGACCCGCAACAGCAAGTGGCATGACACTTCACAATACATTGGATCTGATATCAATCAGGAGGCTCTGCGAGGGTACAGCAGAGTAAAAGACACTCTGACAGTCAATGAGAGTGGAGACCTGGTGTTGAGAGACTACAGAGTGGTCATTCCCCATACCCTTCGACACCGGGCAGTCGAGTTGGCACATGAAGGACACCAGGGCATCTGCAAGACCAAGGCTCTACTTCGCTCCAAAGTGTGGTTCCCTGGTATAGATGCGGCTGCAGAGGAAGCTGTGAGACGATGCATTCCCTGTCAAGCTAATACAGCACATAGGATGAATGAACCATTGTCCATGTCACCACTACCTCGAGGACCCTGGGTGGATATCAGTATGGATTTTTGTGGACCTCTACCCACTCGTGAGTATCTGCTTGTCATTGTCGATGAGTTTTCACGATATCCGGTGGTGGAAGTTGTCAAGGGCATCTCAGGGGACAAGGTCATTCCTGTAGTCGACAAAATATTCAGTCTATTTGGATTCCCTGAGGTCATCAAGACAGACAATGGACCACCATTCATGGGGCACAGTTGGAAAAGCTTTATGCACAAGTGTGGTGTCCGTCATCGCCGAGTAACGCCACTATGGCCACAGGCCAATGCACAGGCAGAAAACTTCAACAAGCCCCTCATGAAAGCTCTTAAGGTAGCCAACATCAAGGGCCTTGCATGGCTCCCCGAGATGCAATGGATGCTCCGTGCATATCGCTGCTCACCGCATGTAACAACTACCTTCACACCATTCAGGTTGATGTTCGGAAGAGAACCTCGCACGAAACTGCCTGAAGTAAGCAAAGTGCACCCTGACAAGAATCTAGTAAAAGACAGAGATGCAGTGACTAAGAAGGGGATGAAGTCATATGCTGATCGACGAGCTAGAGCCCAACAGAGCACAATCAGGGGAGGGGACGTAGTCTTGGTGCAGCAACGGAAAAAAGGAAAACTATCCACACCATTCAACCCCCATCCACTGGTCGTTACAAGACGCAAAGGCTCTATGATAACAGCGCGGGCCAAGGGTGGTTCGCTCGTAACTAGGAATGCAGCAATGTTTCATCGACTGCCCTATGAACTGGCTGAGGAGCACCCAGTCCAGTCTGAGGAAGAGCCGACTGAAGAGGAGCCAAGTGAATTCCCAGAAATAGATGGGCCCCCCGAGCCATCGTCTACAGAGCACGATCCCGTTAAGACACCATCACCAGTGATCGAAGGACTTAGAAGATCTACATGCAGGAGCAGGAAGACTCAGCGTTTGCTCGAGGAAATGTAGCCATGCTCAAGACTTGATGGGCTAGTCATCCGATAAGGGAGGGATGTAGTATAGCTGAGACTATATAAACACAGGAAGCTGTAGTTTAACCACAACTATGAATCTATACACACACACCCATGATTGATGTACAGTATCACGTGACTCCTAACAGAGAGCACACCAGTTCTGTAGTGAATGTTTAAAGAGCGATTGATCATTGTCTATATACTACAGGTTACCCATTCAGATTCCTCAAAATCCTTCCATGGCCCGATCCAACCTTAAAGAGGCTCTAAATCGCATGGTACAAGCAGTGGATAGATGTCCAGTTAACAAGACAGCTGAAGATGAAACTGTACAAGCTTGGTGTGTGTCCTAGGCTCAATTGGCCTCTCACCATCCATGTTTTCCCCATAACTTGGATTGAACGTAACCTAGAGACAACAGCTACGAGATTCCTGAAGAAATGGACAGGTCTTACAAAATCTGCTAGTCCCAACTTGCTCTACCTCCCACAGAGAGATGGAGGCCTTAACCTACCATCATTGTCCTCTCTGTATAAGCGACTCCAAGTCTCAAGACAGTGCCAGATACTCACCTCAGCTGACCCTTGTGTCAGACATATTGCAGAGAAAGGTTACAGGCTGAGATTGCTGTGAAACGACTGAAATTTCGACCAGCCGTCATTGTTAAGGACACAATGCGCAAAGATCCATCACGCTCACGCAAAGCACTACTTGTAGCAGTCAAGAAGCAGGTGACTAATGAGGAGGAACAAGCTCACTTAAAAGATCTCTGCAACTTACCTAGACAGGGCCACATGATTCGTGCCACCACCCCTGATTCTGCTACCATCTGGGCTAAAGCGGTGCAGTCTCTCCCAGAGGAGTCTTTCAAATTTGTTCTCAATGCTGCACATGATACACTACCCCACAATGCAAATCTGCACCTGTGGAAAAATAAGAACTCTGACAACTGCCCCCTGTGCCATGAGGATCGCCAGAACCTTGTCCACGTCCTAAACTCCTGCAAGATAGCCTTGAAACTAAGACGTTACAATGAGCGGCATAACTCTGTTCTGGCTATCATTTATGAAACCATCTCCTAAAACCTCCCTAACACAGCCTTTAGCACTGTTGACCTTGCCAATTCATACAATTTCCCTTCCCACATCACCCCTACTTAACTCAGACCTGACATTGTCTGGTGGGATGATGAATGCAAGTGTGTCTGCTTTGTGGAACTAACAGTTTGTTTCGACACTTTATTCCACAAAGCTGCGACTAGGAAGGAGGTCAAATACATACCACTACTCTCTGCATGTCAACAATCAGGCTACACTGCCAAGCTGATTACATTGGAAATTGGTTCACGCGGCCTGCCAAATCTACGTGGTTTCACAAAACTTCAAGTTGAACTAAACATCTCCACAACCAAGACTCGTATTCTCTTAGTGCAAGCTGCTAGAGAAGCAATAATTGGCTCCTTTAACATCTGGTGCTGCAGAAATAAAAATAATCCATAATTATCACTAAATTATTCCTTAATTATCCCTTCATATTCCTTACAGATTTCAAAATGGTTCAACATTGAGCAACATGATGGGATAGTAAATTCTGAAACAAAAGTGTACATGTGGAAGTACGACTATGAGAGGTGTTTTGTTCAGTGTACTTGGAAGCAGTTTCCCTTGAGTATATATATATGGGAAGAACACTACACTAAGAGTAAGGTCATCAGGAAGTGCTTTCTGCAGGAATTCTCAGTATACCAAAGGAAAAACAATCCAGAAGCTGATAAAACCTTGTTAGTTTGTACCATTCAGTTTGGTCTCCATTATTAGAACATCTCTCGTCCATTAGCATTATTCTTCCTATAATATGCTAACAATGTAAGCCTTTCTCTCTGTTCACAGAGAGAGGCAGTACGTGTGCTTATCCATACAATAATTTCTGCATTATCATTACAGGAAAGAATACTGGAATTTCATTGTAATATAGCCACTCAATCATGAAGATGCTCTATTACAATGACATTGCAGCATCCTATCCTGTCAGCTATTAACTGTGCATCCCATTCCCCATTCTCACTTGTTTATGCAGCAAGTCTTATTTCCTCTAGCTTGAAATCTGCTCCTGTTTTCTCAATCTTTCCCTTCACTATGTCAACTATTCATAAGCCCACATTATTTAGGCCAGGTGTTCTATTCATATTTTTAATGGGTAAAAGAATGACGAGACAAAAAAGTGATCTCTTCAAAAACAAAAAAGTGATCTCTCTCTTCAAAAAAATTTAAAATAATATATTGGTTAAAAATGAGACGAGAATTTACCAATGTAGACCACAAACATTTGCATGACCCTTTACCTATTAGTGTAATATGTTAGTCTTCAAAAAGGATACTGTAAATGTTTGTGGTCTTTGTTAAATTCTTGTTTTTCATTTCTTTTTTGATTTGTCAAAACCAATAAGTGTAGCTATATATTTTTTCTTTTGTAATAAAACATTCATCTTGTTTCTATAGTCAAGCAGTCACTACAAGAAGTTACTCAGTGTAACATCAGAACATATGTTTTGCTTTACTGTAGCATACAGGAGTGACTACATACTAGGATCATAAGGAGTTGCCTGTTTTTGTTAGAAAATCTATAATGTTATTTATTGTCAAAAGTAAGCTTCAGAGGAAACTAACTCATCTCTTCCATGTAGCAAACAAAGACATTAAGCTACTCGCTGACTCGGTTGGTTAGAGTTAATATTCCACATAAACGACATGTTTTAATGTTGTTATTTTTTTTAAATGAAAGAAAAAGTAAGTCAAAGCTAATCATGAGCATGACACTGTTTGGGGGGAGCTTTACTATATACCTCTGGAAGGATTCAAGGCAAACTTGAAGTCAAAATAGTTTAGGATGCTAAAAAGTTAGCTGCCAAAGTCAGTTTTGCCTTTTTTTGTCCTCCATTTTAAAATGGGGTCAAGCCAATAGAGAGTACAACCACATTCCCCAATCTAGCCATTTGATGGATTAATTAAAGGTTAATGCTACACAATTGTTAGGTATAAATTAGTGGGTGTATAATTTGTTTCTGTAGGACACTTGCCAAATTTCCATGAAAAGAAAACCTAAATAGACAAGGTTGCACCCATTATCCTCATGGAAGCGAAGCAACTCATCACACACAACCTTCATAGGAATCTATATGAATGTTCTGCCACAGAATGGCATGTATTTATTAAGCATTTTGAGTGACGTGAAAGATTTTTCTGGTATTAAGTGAAGTTTTCAGCAATGGCTGCTGTCATGCAATTGGCAGCCAGGCACAATCGCTGAAATGTTGTGTGGCCCTCTTGGAGTACACGATATCTGACTGGATTTTCGAATGCGTATGCGCACGTAAACGACCCTCGATTACCTGATTGAAATAAGGCGGGATGAATGATTCGATGCAACTCCAAAACCTTGAGCCAGAGTGGCTAGTGCTGCTGAGGGAACTCCCATTCGGAGGATGCCCGACTCCGCGATATTAAATTATAAAGATGGTGGTGAACGACGAACTCGACGAAGTGAAGGAGAAGTCCGGTGTGTGTCTTTTAAGGATGAAGAAAACTCAGAGAAAGGATCAAGAAAGATTGGATTTGAAGGTTCTTTTAGCGGATAAGAAGAGATGTAGAATGGTTAGGGATGAGAGGTGTATCATGTGTGGTAGTGGAGCATGGATGTGGGATATTTCTTGGTGTGATGTATGGGGAATTTGAGAGGAATCAGCGGGTGGATAAGGTGGCACATAATTGGACAGTGTCTGGATGAATATGGAAGAATGGGTAAGGGTGGATAAGTGGCATTGCTGTTGGGAAAAAGTGTGGAGGGAGTAAGTGATGCAATGATGGAGGAGGTGGATGAGTGTGTTATGTATTGGGTAGGGAAGTGGTGGCAGAGGAGAAAGGAACTGTTTTATGGTGAGCTTATGAATGATTTTTGGTCCCTATATTTAGTACCACACTACACTGCTTCCCATGTGGTGGCCTTAACCTGCTCAGCAGAACAACTATTTGTGCAATTACAACAAAAATGACATATTACTCCACAGCGGGAGCATGTTCATGAATTATGCATGTTGTCGATCTTTATCTTTGCTATGATGACCTCATCCAGTTTAAGTACCCCCTCCCCCCACCCCTAAGTACTCCTTCATTGGAGAGCAAAAAGAGCCCCCACTAGGGAGGTAAATGAAATCATGGATTGTATCTTCCTAACGGTCACTACATGCCGAACTTCCCCCCAACCCCTCACCAAAACTGAAACTCATACCTCAGCTAAAACTCACATCTCCACAGCTTCTTAAATCGTGACTTCACAAAGTTTTAACACTAAAAAGACTAGCAACGTGCCTTGAATCCTTTCTCTTAGCAAACCAGGTGTCCCAGAGAATCAGGCGTCCCCACTATTTTGTCCCTTCTTCTTTGGAGAAGGTATGTCATTATACTGTCCTTTCCTTTATTCTTGACCATTATCTGCTCTCTTTGTATACAACCTCATCCCTGCAATGATAACTTTCTTTCGAAATACATCTCCAGCTTCATTGCTCAGTTGATGAACAACTTTTCCCAGTAATTACTGATTATGCAGGGACCTCACCACGCCAGGGTGAATTTAGATTCCCACTTTCTCTGTTTATCCGCCATGTTACAAGCACTCCAGCTCCAATTGCCAATTTGGAAGATGCTTATGCTTATAAGCTTCTTTTTGCTTCATGTGTGCATCGTTAATTTTTTTTTTTTTTGCACTTGTGAAATCTTTTTCTCTTGATAGAAGGGAGTTTCTCAATGATGACTTTGAAATCTGTATAACGTTCATCACCATGCTTTAGAAACTCGGCATCGGAAGTCTCATATGTTGCTAGTAGAGCATAGAGCATATATATAATAAGGAGAATGTTCAGCCTGGATGCTCCTTATGGTATCGATTGTTCATTCCAGTTGGCTGTCATCAATAACCTTGGGGCTAGACATCGTGAGAATTGCTTAACCACTCAATTACCTTTATTATGCCGATGAAAGAAGGGAAAAGTACAATGCTATTATTTTTACAGCGTACAGTGGAAACTATTCATGTTCTGATTAGAGAGGTGTCCTTATTGGAATGTATTATTTAATTTTAGGATGTCACATTGAGGGGCTCTACTGCAATAACTTTTACCCGAGGATGGTAGGCACTAGTGGTTCTGTGTTCTGCATTGGTAACAGCATATAACTCATTTGAGAATGAACTTGATCAGTGATCAGAACTGATGGACATCCTGAGTGAATACAATTTTAAGTTGATTATTGAGAGGGTGATTTTAATGTTATTATGTCAACTGAGAGTTCATTGAGAGTTTATTCTACATATCATATATAAACATTAGAGTCGTTAAAAATTCATTACGCTGGAATTTAAGAAATTTGCTATTCCATAAGCTGCTTTATCAAAAAAAAGTCAAGCTTCTTCCCATTTCCAGAAATACTCAGTAGTAGTGATGATCTACTTATTCCCACGTGAGAGCTCCATCCCAACCTGTTTTGCTAGAGCTTAGGCTAGACATGAATTGGGTGCAATTCCCTTCTTAAGTTTTTTCTGGAACTTGTCAAAGATGAGACCTAGCAATTAGCATAATAGTTGCTTTTTTCATATTTATAATAAACTGAATATCGTTGCTCATCTCTGACCTGTAATACTTCACTGATATTATATAATAAGTAGCTAGTCCCATTGAAATGATTACTGCCATGGATCAGATAACTCTCAATCTCTGGGTAAGCACCTTCAATGACATGTCTTTTAAACCAATAAAAAACAGCAGATCTGAAGATAGGAGGACAAAAAATGGAGATAATCCTCCCACCATTTAGAAACCATCTACCTGCGCTCACTACTTGTGTAATACAGTTTAGTATCCTCCACTGCAAAGCTCTTTTTTTACCATTCTTGTCAAGGTAGTTTCCACCATTCAGATATTCATAAGGAAAATCCCTTTTTCTGCTTCAGTCATTTCAGCATGCTATCGATTCCAATATGTGCCACGTGTGCATGCATGGGAGGAGGGATAATTGTACAAAGGGGCCCCCATTTTAATATGAAAATATGAATATAAAATTGGAGTGGGGTGGATGGCTAATATTATGGGGGGGGGGGTTAATTTTCCCTTGATACCAGCAATTTAAATGCAAACAAAAAAACAGAAAAAGCCAAGGATCCATCTTTCCAGGTTTGTTACTTTTTTCCACTCGCATAATTTGCACAGTAAAAGGGGGGAAATGGAGGATCTGAAGACTCTAAATCTACCAAAGCATGTCCCAGCTACTCTACTTCTCGATTGTGAGGGAAAGGCATGAGATAGACGTGGGCTGTCGACAAGCCATGCCTCCTCACATGCTGCCTCAGAATTAAGTAAAAAACACATATGCTGTATGAGAGAATGTACGACTCGGCTGTTCATTTTGTGGAGTTCTTCTGGAAAACTGTTACCAAGTCCTTGAAGTCAAGTCTTTGACGGAGGCTGTAGCTGAACCTACATGGGTAAAGTCAACACTATATAGCAATACGATGTTGTATGTGTAGAGGGCAACATAATTACATAGTGCAGACAACAATAGCAACAAGACAAGGCATGTGTTGATTTGTGTTGTGTACCAGAACAACAAAAAAGTTAGAAAAGTGTTTGAAAGAGAGTGGACACCATGAAACTCAAATCTTTTAGTCTGCACTGCTCGACTTTAATTTACAGAAAAAACCAATGAACGAAAAAAACTATAATAACTTTTATAACAACAAAAATGTTTGTATTGGACAAAAAAAATTAAGGAAATGAGACTCTACCAATGTGGACAACCAGTTAGATGACTCTTCATGCTTTAAAAGTCAATAATGTTATATAGTAGGGGTTCATCAAAATTTGTTGTGGTCTTCATGGCTAGAGAATGTTTTATACAATTTTAGTCCATGTGCTATATATGAGAATTGCTGAAATCAAATGGGGGGGGGGGGGGGGGGGGAACTTACTTTGAATACGTGGGTATGTCTACCTTCTCCATAATAGCATTGTCAGTCTAATCTATTTCTCACCTACACATTATACTAAAAAATTGGTTGGATATACATGTATATGCACTGGGATTATATGTGGTATATACCATATCGTTATCATTTGCAGCCAAAACATTTTTCAGCGGACCTTGACTGCACATACATGAAATGCCTTGTTTCCTCTTCATAGCTGCTCTTCATATCTGCAGAGAAAAAAATCAATTGATAGAATACTTTGCTTCAAATATATTTAAGATACACCACACACGAGATGCATAATTGAGGAAGATCCTTCTCTGATACTAAGCCTCTGTGAATAGGGAAAACTAAACTAGTGCCAGGTTCTCAATGAATTCAGTTGGCAATAAAATTTCTCGATAATCAACTTCAGTTTACCCACTGGACATTTCGGCTAGCCTTCATCAGGAATGAACCAAAATGTCAAGTGAGTAATGATTATCAAGAAAGTCATTGTAGCTTTTGCACAGCAAATCTCAGCTTTCTCATGCAAATGGTTCATACCTATATGATTAATCCATACAGGAAAAAACAAGCACCAATCAGTTCTTATTTCAGTAGATAAATAGGTACCTAGCAGCCCAAAAAAAATTCTAATCTGCTACACAATACAAAAAGGTTTCTTGGAGCTCTCCTACATTTTAAACACTACGGGCCTAGCGTTTTCGAGTGGAAACTGAAGTTAAAGCAATGGCCACCAACACAGACACCTCCAGTGACTGTGAAAGTCAGTGTAGCAGTGGACCAGAAGAAGTATTGTGCGACTACGAGAAAAAGAGGCTGGAGAATATTAAGAAAAACCAGGAGATGATGAAAGCTTTAGGTAAATAGCTATAGTCTTCCTACTGTTTTAGAGGTACAATAACTAGAATACAATAACTAGAAAGACGTAATATTGGACGGAATAAACTTCATAGTACAAAAATTTCCAGTTAGCCACTAGAAATATCAGATCCACAGCGTTTGCTGCATTGAAGATATTAGTTTGAAAGGAACTATTGTACTCATGGCTAGCATATCTGCATGTCTACAACCTAAGCTACAGGAGGAATAGAGAGAGAGCTCTTGGCCTTTTCTTTGAACCTCTATAAACTAGATAGCTATGTATTGCTTTAGGCAGTAAGGGGAAATGAACCAGCTTTTCATTATCAGGCTGACCTTTTCTATATTTGAAGATTTTCAATGGGTTGTGCCATCCTTGGACTTGGGTACAATGGTTTAGTTGTCAATGAGTATCTGTATTATTTTAAAAATGGAAATGGGAAAAGATTGTTAACTTTGAGAGTGTTTGAAATAACATGCTGCTATATAGTAGCAACTGATTCAGCTGCTGTACATTTTTGCAGCAAAGAAGTCAGTTGGTTTACTGAGAGGCTTACTTTTCTGTGTAACTTGGCCGGTGATATTCTGGAATCATCTATGGCTGTCCAAAGTTTAAAGTTCTTTCTCATATAATACTTGCTAGAGATGTCAGTCCAATGCTAGGATTAATACACTCACTCACTCGCTCACTCGCTCAAATGCACATGTACAAACAAACCAACGAGGGGCGGAGTCATCCAAACTCAGCTTGTCATAATATTCTACAATAAATTGTACATGCACTTGGCCCTGAACCACAAACTAAGTGACTTATGTAATGACATTCAGACAAAACAAAACAACAAAAGTAAAACATAAGGATAATTTCTAATTCTGTAGTATATATATACCAGATATGAAAGGATCCAATTATTGCTTCTCTAGCCGCTTGCACCAAGAGGTTACGATTCTTGAGATGTTTAATTTGTCTTGGAGCTTTATGAAACCGCACAGATTTGGCAGGCCATGTGAACCAATTTCCAATACAATCAACTTGGCTGTGTAGCTGATTGTTGACATGCAGTGAGTAGTGGTCCTTCCTAGTTGCAGCTTCACTGGAAATAAGGTGTCGAAACACACTGTTAGTTCCACAACAAGGCAGACACACTTGTGTTCATCATACCACCAGATAATGTCAGGTCTGAGTTCAGTAGTAGTGATGTGGGAGGGGAAATTGTATGGATTGGCCAGGTTAGCGGTGCTAAAGGCTGGTGCTGTGTGATGGTTTCAGAGATGACAGCCAGGACAGAGTCATGCCACTCATTGTCTTAGCTTCACAGCTATGTTGCACAAGTTTAGGACATGGATGAGGTTCTGGCAATCGTCGTGGCACAGGGGACAGTTGTCCGAGTTCTTCTTTTTCCACAGGTGCAGATTTGCATTTTAGGTATGGTATTATGTGCAGCATTAAGAACAAATTCCACTGGGAGAGACTGCACTGCTTTAGCCCAAATGGTAGCAGTTATTAGAGGTTGGGCACGAATCATGTAGCCCTTTCTAGGCAGGCTGCAGAGATCTTTGTGTGTTTGTTCCTCCCCACTAGTCACAACTGTTTGCTAAGTATAAGGAAAGTTGCCCTGCTTGATACTGAGAAACTCCAACATGAATGTCTGACACCCTTAAATAATGAACACCAGTGATAATCAACTTTTTACCCCAGCTCTCCCAGAGTGTTCCTTCTATGGAAAACAGTGGGAGATCACCTCCCTAAGTATAAGTATATGAATGGAAGAGATTACATTACCTATTTGTCCGAAAAAATTAGGGATAAAAAGCCAAATCTGGTATATAGGAAACCTTGCCCTAAATGCCACTGAAGTGGCTTGATACTCATTTGAAGAAAAATCCCTTCTGCAAGTCTATCTCATCTGTAAGTATAGACTGTCCCCCAAGCATCCATAGTTCCAGAGGCCAGGTTGTGTTTCTTCCTCAATACTTGCATTCTTAGTGAGCAGGTATGGTTCTTGAATATTTATTTGACAATGTATGGCCCATGATAGGGTAATTCTTCTTTTCTCCCTTTTGGTCGACACTTCATAGCAACATATGATCACCTTCTTTGAATGGGTCCCATAACTCCCTGCCGTCAGTTTTCTGATGGACTTGAGCGATGCGGATGTTTTGAGTGGCAACTGATTTACTCGTTATCGGATTTGGAGGAAACCTCTCATCACTCACTCAATGTCAGCTTGACCTAACTTGAAATCATTATCACTGAAAGTATCCTCATTTTCCTTGTCATCTTCTTTGTATATTTAACAGAATCATTGCCTTCAGATAATCATCAATTAGTTGGCTTCATAGACAATAAAAAAGGGACTCATCTTAATTGAGGCATGGACTGTCCTATGTAATGAGGAAATACATTGAGGCCAATCTCATGGATCTCTCCCAAGGACTTTTAATCACTTCTTTTATGGTCCAATTTTGCCTCTCGATAAGTCCATTGGACTGAGCATAATAAGTACTTGTCGCAATTTCGATTCACCTTTCAGGAAGTAAAGCTTCTCTTTTTCAACAAGGAATGCCTCGCAAGCACATTGAAAGTTAGCTTTCTATCCCTTGTCCTTCATCCCCTCTGGATATTCCTTCTCGGTGATGAACTTGAAAATTTGGTGGAATAGAATATGATGTACATCGGTCTCCTTAGTGTAGCTGTTCCAGAGCAGTAGAACCCATCAACAATCACCTAGCAAACAAGGGTATTGCTGACTGACAGGAACGGTGATATGAAGAAATTTGCAGGCCTACTAAAAAGGGAGAGTGCTGCATATCCAACAACCAGGAGTGTAAATACCATGTGGAATTTTCATTGGGGAAGTGCAGAATCTCAGCAATTCACACTGGGGAGTTATAATATTATTTCACAGGAGTTATTATCCCATACTACATCGACCCACATCAATTAATGCTTGGGCATTAAATGCAAAATCCCCCCAAAAGTTTATCATGAATGTATGCCCAGTTTACACTTAGCAAAAATATTCAAAAATATACCTTGTTTACACATGTGCATCAGATATAATTGATGGTTCTGAAATCTGTGTCTAGGACATGAAAAGGCAAGATTGGCCAAAAAAAAAGGATCTGAAACAAGATGCAATGAAACGTGCCAAAATTGCAATGAAAGTGAACATGCCTCATTCTAGTAGTAATTGATATTACCTGAGCTAGAGCTAGTTATACCAGAGTTAGTAGCGACCACTCTGCTCAGAGCTGCTACTTCATCTGGCTGAATAACTCTTTGTCCTTTGTAAGCATGAAGTTCTTCTGCTGCTTCATCACAACTGGATTCATTCTCTGACAAGCCAAAGTCACTGCGGAGCACATATCCAGAATATCTTCCAACTTATAGCGCACCATCTCTACCACGACCTGACCGGAAAGATAATCAACGGTTGAATTTGACGTCCACAGTTACCTACGCCGTAATGCTTCTATTTTTAGAGTGTTTATTTTTAGAGTGTTGCTAGAGCAACTCTTTAGGCATGCTCAGTTGCTTTATTAGGTGCTTGGACCAAACGGTTGATTTTTTAAATGAATTTAGCGAAGAGGACCGAGTCTGTTTCGCGACACTGTGTCGCGTCTATCCATGAAAGAGTTAAATAGGGTCCTGTAAATATTTGTGGTGTTTGGTAAATTCTTGTCTTTTTCCTCTTATTTTTTTGATGGGGGAAAGGCTATAGCCAATTGAAACATTTTTGTCCTGTTTCTATTTTTTCTTTTCATATATTTAAAAGAAGTTACTCGGTATATCACCAGAATTAACTTATTATTTACCACAAATGCCTATTTACCCACAGACACATTCATCATGGTGTCTATGCTGTTAATTATTGTCACAAGAGTAAACTTCTGAGGAACCAACTGATCAGTTCATGATAGAAAACATATAGCTACAGGTGACTCAGAAGAGTTTTATGCTATTTACTATTCCCATAAGTGCAAGCTACTAAGGAAATCAACTAATACACATTCATTACCTGGATTTTTCTGAAAGTTTTTGCTGTTAACTATAATCAGGTCACTTCTTGGTACAAAAATGTGCAACTACTATATAGCTCAGCTGACTCAATATTGCACACACAACCGTGTTTATAACATGGATTTTATGGGTTTTTTAGTCATTTGCAATGCACTGGTATAATTTGGAGTTAAAATTATGACGATAGGAATAATGTACACAAGTCATGTGTGAAATAAGTGGATAATAGATATATTCAAGATCTTGAAGTAAGTTTCATGGAGGCTCCCAGTTTAATATATACCCATGTGAAGGATAAGGCATGCATGAAGTGTTTTTAGGTCAAAATTGCGAGAAACCACCATTTAGGTTACTAAGAAGCTGCCCAAGTGAGTTTTCACTGAGACATGCTTTTTTGTCTGCCACTTTAATCCTTTCACTGGTAGATTTACGGAGGACTTTTTACAAAAATTGACACAATTTCACATTTATTTTATTTTATAGAGGACCACCTGAAGACAAGTACCCAACAACTACATATCAGGTGATAGCTGATGCACGAAGGGACGTTATGGTAAATTTTAGTTGCTTAGCAACAAACCACAGAAATGTGAATATTGTTATAAGAGACAGGAAGTAAAATAAAAGGGTTTATATCGGGTTTATATCTCAATTTCATAACCAGCAATGTTAGCCGGTCAACTTTTGGTCAACAACAACTACTGTTTGTCAACGACAATTTTTGGGTTGATTATAACAAACCACAAAGATGTGAATATCATTATAAGTAGATATTTCAGCTCGGTTTCATACACATGAAATCAGCAATGTTAGCTAGTCAACGTTTGGTCAACAACAACTATTTGTTAACAACATTTTTATATCAAACCACAAAGATGTGAATAGCATAACAAAGAGGCTAGGGTCCATAGTACTAAAAAATAAATAAAAGTATGTGCAAAGTGTGCATAACATAATTATAAATAAATATAGATAAAAAATCAAAGGGCAATGCTTGGCACTGCATGTTCAGCATAACTCAGACAAACACATAATGCTACATTATAAATAAAAAATATATATATATAAATAATAACCTCTCCTCCAACCCTGTCTTCTCTGCTGCTTCCTCCTCCTCCTCCAGGTCCATGAGTGAAACTACCTTCCAAGGAGAAATAGTTCCTATTATTATGCTAGTTACTAGGCTTTACTATACAACTCTTATCTATTCTTACCTTGGGGGAAGTCTTCATGATCATCACTATCGTCTGAAGCTTCGCTTGGCAGAGTAGGGCGACCTATACTTTGAAAACTTGCTTCGTGGTCGGTGCCAACAGCTTGTGTTATAGCTGCCATAGCATCACCGTCAACTACGCCACTTCCCAGGTAAGCACAGGCACCTTCTTCCTCTTCTTCACTAACGTCAATCTCGAACAGGCCGAAGTCATCCTCAAATAGGAAGTCTTAACGCTTCGTCTCTACTAAAGCGGGTCGCCATTTTTTCTTCTTCGAGACCGGGAATGAACCGGAAGTGATGTTTGCTGGCACGTTTACTTCCCTTTCCTCATTCCGTATTTTCCTGATTATTCAGGGGGGCATGCTTTAGGGCAATTTTTGAAGTATATATATACCGCGAACGGTTAATTTTTTACGAATTTTTTCGTCGCGACTAATCAGTTTTCGCGACTTAAGTCGCTTATGACAGTGAAAGGGTTAAAATAGGCGTCAAACCAAGGGTGTGCCACTGACTGCACTCCTTAAATTGTGCAGGGGCGGCTTGGGCAATTTTGAGGCAGTCAGGCCAGGAAGTGGGTGTGGCGAAGTACACTGTACATATATATATAGTTCTGAATATGAACACGTTTGTTGTTACATTTTACAGCAAAAAAGAAAAAAGAAGTGGTCAAAATACACCAAATACTTGTAGTCTACGTTCACCTTTACTTACAAAGTCATTGGCAACATCACACAAATTAATTTTGTCCGCGAGGTCTTTGTGCACGTGTAACACCATCAAGTTGTTCAATCTTTCCTGTAGCATGGTGGAACGCAGATATGACTTGACTCGACGCATGGCACTAAATGAACGTTCGCTAGTACTACTATTTGTAGCTGGCATCACTAATAATAAGCTTTGCCAAAATAGTAACTTCATTCATCAAATCCTTTCTCCTTGTGAAATATTCTGTAGGTATGACAATATTTCAGAAATATTATTTTTCCCCTCGGGTATGGTGGAGATGAGAATGCAGAGCTGAGTGGCCAGATTGGTCTCATTGAGGTCATCCTTATATACTTTAAGCACACTCCTAAGTTCTTCCGAATAATCTTTCTTCAGGACTACTTTAACGAGAACAGTTTCCAAGCAAGAATAAATCTTATATCCAGGTTGATCAAACCTATCCTCTATTGCTTGCACCAAAAGATCCAGAGCTTCATAATATACCTGCCTGTAACTAATGTACTGGAGAGCATCTTCCCCACATTCCGAGTAGACACTGGCAATGTGATGAGCTTCTCCACAGCAATTTTGTGACAGACGCTCTTCTCATGCTTACGAAATGCTACTGTCCCATCCTTCCAATTTGTAAAACCTTGACCAAGCTATATACACAGTGGTTAAAAATGCAAACAGTAATAAATATACATTATTACATTGATACGGGGAAATATCACGAGTCTGTGGCTAGTATTTCCACGAGTGCCGCAGGCACGAGTGAAAATACCGGCCAATCAGACGAGTGATATTTCACCGTATCAATTTAATAATGTATTTATCATGGGACTGAGGATGCGCAAACCTTTACTGAGCATGCGCATATCGTATAGGTAATAACAAGTAAGTATAATAACAAGTAAGTAATAACAAGTACGCGATATGGTAAAATATCACAGTAGTTCTATTTGTACTATTCTCTATGAGTGGAGTAGATAGCTACATGATAATAATTATTATTATAGCTAAAACATAAAACAATCACGTACAAAGACACCATGAGGATCAGCGGTAGCTCCAGTTTTCACATTGAAATGCTTCTCTCTAATACCTCTGCAACAGAGATGGCAAACTACTGAGTCCTTAGCTTCACTGTAGTGCAGCCAGGACCAAGAACGAAACCAACTTGCTTGACAAGCTCTCGAGATTCCCTTCGTGCCAAACGCTCTCTTAGGGAAAGAGAAAGGATCGGGCTGGTGAGGAGACCCTGGAAGATCTTCCACCACGTCCGTTAAAGAGACGATTTCTGAGCTAACACGCGCTAAATATGCCATTTTGAACAGTTACCAATAGGTCGGCACGTGGGAAAATATAAACCACACCCATCACTTTTCCTGAAAAGTAGTACGGCCATGGCCGTACTGGCCGTACTGCCCACGCCGCCCCTGCACATTGTGTATGTTTACACAGAAGACCCAGGGAGGAATAACTCAACCATGGCAAGAAATGGCTGGGTCTAAGACCCATAGGCAATGCCCCTTGGCCAGGGCATGCCCCCAAGCTTTAAAAAGCAAAAACAGCCAGATTATATGACCAGTGAGTATAGGGGTACTGTAGGAAAAGAACATTGGCAGAGTTTAAGGCCTACAGGCCATGCCCCCTGGATATCTACAAGATATATTTAACTAGCTTGAAAACACTCCTTCAACAAAAAGATACATGCAGAGTGCATAAAAGCCCACTTCAGGTGCTATCCCTATGACTGAGCACCCATAGAGGAGACAGATAGAAAGGTCAAGAATAATATTCCCTATACCTAGTTTGACTGTTGCCGCTGTTGGAAGCATGGCATGGCCAGCGAGCATTGCCTACAGCTCCCAAACCTGCATGTTTTCCCACTGCCAAAGTTACCACACATCATTTGGCCATTATGATTTTTTAAAGATTGGGGGAGTGGCATGGCCAAGAGGCATGACTCATGGGACTCAAACCCTTCCCATTATCTCCCCATGGCCAAGGTTCCCCTCTCCCACCAGGTTTTACTCTCCCTGGGTTCTCTGTATGAGCAGATATTGAGGACAAAGAACATAATATATACACACACAGAAAGGAATGACATTTTTGAATATATATATATATATTCTGCATATAAAGCACAGAATGTTCATCACTCAGTTTGTCTTCTTATGTGTAGATTAATCTGAATCCAGACTAATTTTGTGCAACCTTAAAAGGTAGGAGAGGGTCTGAAAACATGTGGTTTTATTTTAAAGTACCATATCTTTGCTCACATTTATACTGTGATCCTGATTTATATCAAAATGTGGCCAGTGCAGTATGCTTTCTAATGGTGTTTTTGGTTTGCCATACATGTTTTTCTTTTGGAAATGCAGGTTGGAGTGTGAAGTGAAATCACTCCTCAAACTCCGCTAATTTCCAGCATCAAGTCCTGAATGACTGTGATTGATAGAGCCATAGGAACACTACAGTTCCAATATTTTTTAAAGTGGACTTATGCTCATGTAAAGGGGGTCTTAATTATAAAATAAAAATACTAACAAAGCAATGTGGTTAAGACTTTGGAGCTCCATAGATTCTGCAGACTTCATAATATGAACTATATATAGTTCAAATGACAGATCTCTCTGTGTGCTCACTTTTGATATTAAAAATGTTGGTATAACTATGCCAAAGTTACATGCAGCGGAAGTGGGGTTTCCTCAAAATTTGAGTACCCCAATTGGGAAGGGCTATATAGTCAGATGAAATAGTTACCACTACTCTACAAAACGAGTGTGTTCTTTAGGTGCTAAAACTTGACGAATAGGCAAGCTTGCGCATTAAAAATCAATTTTTTTGCGACTGAAAAAAAAAGATTTTCAACACCTCCCATATATCTAGTTCGTACAATGAAGTGTGCAGAGTCTATGCAGCTCCAAAGTCTCGACCACAAGGTCTTGTTAGTGATAATTTAGACCCCCCTTCACATGAACATAAGTACACAATCTTTTGGGATTCAATCTGTAGTGTTTGTCCAGCTCTATCCTCTATCAATCACAATCACTCAAAAGTTGATGCTGGAAAGTAGCGATTAAAAGGGGTGATTTGACTTCACATTCCAACCTGCAGTTCTAAAACAAAAACATGTATGGCAAAACCAAAATACAATCAGGAAGCATTCTGTATTGGCTGTAAGACCATAATATAAAGAGGTGCAAAGATATGATACGTGATAATAAAACCACCTGGTCAGACGTGAGGGGTTAGAACCTCTCCTGCCACGAGCACCCAGGTTAGTGTAAGCCAAAAAAATATTTAGTATGGATAAAAATAACTCTTTTAAGGCAATTTGAAATTCATAGCAGCTTTTTGTTACGGAAGTCCTTCTGCTTGCATACTTCACGTTCCCAGGAATAACCAGCGTTACCAACAAACTAAACTAGCTATGTTATAGCTAGCTCACATAATCCAAGCAATTGTTAGCGAGACTGCCTCTAATTACTCTATAGAAACACAATGCAGTAGCTGAAAATTTACAGAGGACAGAGAAATGAGGTGCTATAATAGATAGGAGGCTAGACTCTGCAGACATTGTGTGCCTAGGAAGTCCTGCTAGTAGGTACCTACAGCTTGCTTCATGGGGAGCCTAGCTACTGGTAAGCTCTGCTTCTTGGAGAGCCCAGTCACCATTGTAATGACTAATCTCTTCCAATTCCACTATGCCCTCAAAATCTTTGGGTAAAATTATGGTCTGGCTTGCGAGACCATGGCATGAAAATGATAAAAGTAGTCAGGAGTTTGCCTGACATCACCATATTCCCCCCCCCCCCCCCCCCCCCGCCCCCCCCCCGATAGGACAGTTCTATGTATATAGTGCATCTCACATGAGATCCAACAAAACCCTACATGTACTAGCTGTAGTAGGTGTCTGCCCCTACCCACACCCCCATGGTATTATAGTTGGTCAGGATATATACTGTATTAGTAACACTTCTGTAGTAATGGGAACTGTTGAGAAATGGATTTGCTGACCACACCCTGCTGGCTAGACCAACAGCCCTCATACTGATATATATATCTGTAACACCATAGAAGCTTTTGGGTTAAAAATAGCTCATATTTTGAGAATCAATCTTTCCTACTTGCCAACTCTTTTGGTTTTGTTGCCATTTTTCTCAGAATAAACTGACTGATTATTGTCACCCACTCCTACAATTAAAAAAAAAATTCCCACAATAGAGTGATATCTCTGCTAGTATTTAATAAATGAGATATTGTGTATGCAAGAATAGATTAACTATGATAAAGATTGCTTAATTAACTGATGTGTGTGTGATGATATACAACAATATTAGGTAGGGGTTTGTGACGGGGCAAACTGGGACACTTCCTTCCAAAATTAAGTTGTTTACTTGACCGCGAAGATCCACTGGAATCAGAGATTGTTTGACTTCAATACCACTCTACAAATTGGCGGCAGTTGGATGGAATCAAATGTTATATTTTGCTGGTGTATCAGCTTCTCGGATTATGGTGTCGGTAGTTCCACTATCTCTGGCAGAACAGAAGGCTGTGAGATCACCTTGGCCAGCTCTACTTGTGTCTACACTCACTATGACTGGCTGGTTAATCTGTGGGCTGACTGGACCACTTAAAATGACTTCCATGGGATAGATAATTGGGATGCAGATGGGCGAACAAGGAATGCTCTTGTCGCACCAATAATAGATTAACATTGTACACCTCAGCTGTAAAAAAATGTGTGCTAGATACACGCTCATTTTTATTAATGTGTGCTAGACACACGTTTATTAATGTGTGCTAGACGGACGCTTATTTAGACACATGCTTATTAATGTGTGCTAGACACATGCTTATTTAGACACATGCTTATTTATGTGTGCTAGAAACATGCTTATTTAGACACATGCTTAATGTGTGCTAGACACATGCTTATTAATGTGTGCTAGACACATGCTTATTTAGACACATGCTTATTTATGTGTGCTAGACACATGCTTATTTAGACACATGCTTAATGTGTGCTAGACACATGCTTATTAATGTGTGCTAGACACAGGCTTATTTATTTATTTTCCTTCCTGCACATGCCCAGTGGGTGAAATTTTATTATATATAATGGTGAGTGTATTTGTATGTAAAGCAACTGAGCATGTGCAATACAATACGTATATCATTAACCTGCGAAACAACACAAGAGCGAGACAGAGCTACTGCAGCAGAGACAGAGGTGGAGAAGGGCTGGAGCAAGACAGAGCCACTGCAGCAGAGACAGAGGTGGAAAAGGGCTGATTTATGCAGGAGAAAGACAGAGCTACTGCAGCAGAGATGGAGGTGGAGAAGGGCTGGTTATCGAGGAAGCTGCATGAAACGTATGCCACCTGTGCTTACCTGAGGAAAGCTGCACAGGCACCTGTGCATACCAGAGGTTGCTCCGAATCCCTTCAATCCTAAGAAGAAAAAGTCACTCCTGTGTGGATTTCTTAGATGTAGGTTTCCTTGTAGACATCTTTTGTTTCGTTTTCCTCGATGGAGCAGATTTTTTATATTCCAGCTTATTGCTTCCACCAAGGAGGGTAGGAGGGTATGTTACCACCCTAGTGCATTCATCCGTGTGTCAGCAAGATTACACAGAAACTCACTGATGGATTTTCACAATATTTTATGGACAGATTAGGCAGGGGGAAGGGACCAATACTAGATAAAATGTTGTGTTGGTCTTTGTTGCTAGGGGCCAACGCTGCCAGAAACGGCAGGTACTTGGCATTGTTGGCCATTTTGTTTAGGAATGTATTGCATGTGTTGTTGTTGTGCTGGCAACGTTAGCTCACAAATTGCACAATAATTATGGTGACATTACCAGAAAACTACACTAGCCAGTTGTGTGTGTTTTTTTGGGGGGGGGGGGGGGGGGGGGGGGGGGCTTTAGTACAGGCTGCAAATAAGGTAAGTGTTAATTGGTTAAGCAGGGCTCTTATCAGTCAGCAGGAAAATGGGTGCCAGAGAAGCTTCTTAATGAGCACTGCCATGCAGATGTGGCTGAGTCGATCCACTGGGCTAGCTAGAAGGCTAGGCTTGTGTGTTGTTGATCTGTTGCAGAGCACAGCCTGGAGAGTGCTATATGTGGACATTGCAGCTACAAGTCTGTCTGGTCTCCAGCAATGGAAGAAACAGAGAATGCTGGAGCAGGAGGAGACCTAGTCATGAGACCGACAATTAACTAATTAAGGATAGAGTTATGTGTTTAACATGCAAGTACAATAGTAGAAATGTGTATTTTTAATCAACTTCTCAAACTGTTCTTATCATTAGAAACACAATGAGCTGCAGTTTTGGTATAGGAATCAGCTGTTGAAGTAAGCAAACGAGAGCTATGCAGCGCTACATCACTATATGTCTACAGCAAAACTTACAGCAAAGGAGACCATCCAGCGGCACCTCCTTGGGGTGCGAAGGAATTTAGAGTAATTCCTGGCAGGCACAGTCGCTTGTGCAGCATTCCACCATCCACCGAAGATGAACTTCCAGAAACAGTAGCAAAATCCAGGAAGAGACTCTTAACGAAGACAATAGCAGTTGTCGGCCATTAATTTTTTTGGGGCTCACTCTCCTCATGTGGGTATATATTACTGTTGTAAATCAGTAGATTGGGCATGTGCATAGGGTGAATGGGTGCATAATACTTCTTTAAATTTTATTACTGACAATGTCCGAGTTTGTGCCAATATTATGGTGATTGGTTAATAAACATTGTTATAGTATCTTTTATATAAGCATTTTGTCAGGGAAGCCAGACTAGTCAGAACAAGCCACATTACCACAATCATAACCACGTACACAACCACAAAAGAGACAAAGAAAGGAGGATAACGAGAGCAAAGTCACAGTATACTGATAGAACAATCTTCCAGGATGCTGAGACTCACTTGAAGTTGATCTATACCAGTATCTAGTAGCTATCCGCCACGTGGTGTAAACCACACCCTGGCACACATGTGAAGCACATGAGGGAGGAGCCGCCATTTCAGACCAGGCTAGGGGGCAGAAGGAACTGCTAGCGAAGGAGGCATTGCTAGCACCAAAGTGTTAGCAGTTCAATGTGGATCGTGGACTGGACTTACCTGGCTGCTGGGTGGGCACTCTCAAGAGCCCCAGGGGTTTGAAACCATGACCACCATAATTTTTCTTTGTGTTTTATTATTGTTTTGTTTTGTTTTAGTTATGTAGTTATTTTATTGGTAGGGTATTAGTAAAATTAGGCCATCATGTGCAATGCCTTCTTTGCTATCAGTTCCTTCTTGTCTCCTAGCCTGGTCTAAGATGGCTTCCTTGCTGTTATTGATATTCCCCTCCTCCTTCCGCTCATCCAGTTCATGTGCATCCCGTATCTGCCCGGCCACATAGTGCATAGCTAGCTACTGGTTATCAACTTCACATGATCACTTGAGTGTTCAATGTTTCATTATCCCTGATGAAGGGTAGCATATCGCTGAGATGACGAGTGAGTAGGTTCAAGTTGATAATCAAGCAAGTCGTTGCATCTGTGATGTCAACTTAGAGGTCATCGAGAATTAATAGCCTTCAGGGGAGCTCCATAACTCTCGGCTTGAGCATAGTTTCTGCTTGCAATTTGTAAGTCCAAGTCTAAATGACATGTCACTTTCCTTTGTCTCCTCTTGCCATTGTTGGGGGTGCATATATGAGTAAGCAAACCTTTCTCAGTTAGGTCATGGGGTCACCAAGCTCTTAATCTGTAGTTGTGATAAGTGCACTTTTTCAAGTTAGTCATATGTTTGTGGGCGAGTTAATCTGTACACAGAACAAATGCAAATGTGTGTGTGTGTGTGTGTGTGCGTGTGAGTACAAGTGTACATATATGGGAGTGGGTGTATTTGGTATTAATATCGTTAGGTCCTATGGAATTGTCGGACCATTAATTGCAGCCAACTGTGAAGTTAACCTTTGATACAACCGTGCTAAATTAGTAGCTCTTGAAGGCTTCAGAAGTGGTTCTTGCCAGTGGTTAGCTAAAGCACTAAACATGCAAATTTCACTTGAGCTCTGACCTCTCCTTCTTCTCTCTGAATGCAGTAGAGATGTTGGTGAATGTTCTAACTCTGAAGGGAGGGACTGATGACTTGTCAGTGGCCGACGATATGAAGGTGGTTCCTGGGTCCAAGAAGACTCAAGCATTGCTCAGAGGAAGGCTATTATCAAGAATAAGATCAGGGCGGTGGGGAAGATGGCATGGGTATTCTCCATGCTCAGGTGAGGAAGATCAGTAGGGGGGAGGGGGGTTGAAGGAGAGTATACATATTCATTATGTCCACAACAGTCTTTGCTATATAACTGATAACTGCTTGTAATCCCACATAGAGAAGTTCATTAAGTAGTTTTGAAGGTTTATCGGAATACAAACAACTCGTCTTGTGGTTGTGGCTTTTTATGGTTTGTAGCTGGACACCATTGTGTTATATCTGCTGGCTGTGGCTTTTATATTTATCTCTTTTTTATCAACAGTAAACATCTCAAGCCCTTCATGCAGTTCTGGGTTAGGATCAACTCTATTGAGGAAGGCAAACACAAATACTACACATCCCTTCATCACTCAATGACAGTCTGTGTCTATGGAATTTGTTAGGGGTGACTCTTTTCTCAAGTGTAAAGGATTTAGAGGAGTTATAATGACTTTACAATATTATAATCAACTTGAAATTGTATTCTCTCGACGTTTTGACTAGATGCTCTAGTCTTCATCAGGAATAGATGACTTTGCTAATAATCAACTTAATTGCTCATTCGACATTTGGGCTAGAAGCTCTAGCCTTCATCAGAAATATTGTGTATTTTTCACTACCACTAACCCCCCCCCCCAAAAAAAAACACAGCAACAACAGCTGTATCATTTTGTGTCACTTGCATGTGTGCTGATTACAATGGAACCTGATGAATATGTTGTCAGTTCTGCCTTACTTTACCTTTGTCCCACACACAACCCACCCACTCTCCCAACAGCTATTGTAGATTTGAAGGACAAAATTTGCAGCTTTGATGATGCCAGGAAGTACGATCGTGTTAATGAGCGCATGCCACCTCTACGAGACTCTTTGGTCAGCATGTCCAGTGAGATGGACAGTCACATGATTGTAGCCAGAGGGTATCCAAAATTCACCTACGGGGGGTTGGCTGGACGTAAAAACTAGTGGGGGGAGAAAGGAGAGCATATGCGTAATTATCTGATGTGTACTGCAGTGCGTAACTTAGGTTCTAATATTCGAACTCCAATATAGTATATCAAGAATTATTAACTCCTTTCATGCTACCTTCTGTTGTATGGTGCACAAGGAAAAGTATCTACATAGTAAGTGTCTATATCTCATTCCTTTTATGGTTTCGGTCTGTATTATGTATGTAGATATGTTATATACATGCATACATTTTTTATTATTATGGCTCGGTATGCTACAATATTGTGATGTGCATATCTTCTACTTGCTGGAATATTTGAGTATCTTCCTCACCTCTGCCAGGATGTAACTTTCCTAGGATGCTAAATTGTGGACTCTATAAAAAGGAGAGTTGATGAACTCTACATACAACTTCTACCTTGGAATTAGAATCTCTTTTACTTCCCTCGTGTAGTATGTTATTGATTATTGTGTTTGGCCAGCTAGGCACCCATCCCTGTGGTGGTGCACGTGTGTGCATTGTATGTATTATCTTGTGTGCATTGATTCGAATATGAAATAGTTTTATCTTACTCAAGAACCCTATCATGTTAGCTCATATCACCAAATGTACTCGTTCATTACAATGCAAACCCTCCTATCAGACTGGCTGGAGATGCATCAGATGGAGTGGGAACCGTGATATCGCACGTTATGAAGGATGGTACCGAACGACCAATAGCATTTGCTTCCAGGACTCTGCTATCTAGTGAGCGTAACTACGCACAAATTGAAAAGGAGGCATTGTCACTGATCTATGGAATAACCAAGTTTCATTCATATTTATATGGATGGAAATTCACATTGATAACAGATCACAAGCCACTGACAACGATTTTGGGACCAAAACAAGGTGTTCCTCCAATGGCTGCAGCTGCGTTGGGCTGTCAAGTTGTCAGCATACACTTACGACATCATATTTCGTCGTACAACTGAACATGCAAATGCCGAGGCTCTCTCAAGATTGCCAGTTAATGTCACAAGTACCGAGGGACACACACCCAATCCGCACTTTTTCAACATTAATCAGTTGAGAAGTTTACCCGTCACAGCAACGCGACTAGCCACTGCTACACGCACTGATAAGACACTCAGTCAAGTGTATCACTACACTCTCAAGGGTTGGCCAAGTCAAGTTGACGACAGCTTGAAACTATTCCATTCAAGGAAGGAAGAGTTGACCTTGGATGGTGGATGTGTGCTGTGGGGTTCAAGAGTGATTATTCCATAGAATTTGAGAGAGAAGCTGTTGAATGAGTTGCATTATGATCATCCTGGAATTTGTAAGATGAAGGGCATCGCACGAAGTTACATGTGGTTGCCAGGACTAGACAGAAATATTGAGTCGTTCGCCAAAAGCTGTCTGGACTGTCAAGCAGTGAAGAACTCACCTGCTGTTGCACCATTACATCCATGGATTTGGCCCTCAAGAGTTTTTCTGCGTGTTCACATCGATTTCGCTGGGCCATTTCAAGGAGCAATGTTTTTGATTGCCGTGGATGCACATTCAAAATGGCCAGAAGTCTTTGTAATGCAGTACCAGTGTGAAGAAAACCATCCGACGTATTACATGTCAGGAATGGCATTCCTAAACAGATTATTTCCGACAATGGACCCCAATTCACTTCAGAGGATTTTGCTGTATTTATGAAGATGAATGGAGTAAAAAAAATCAGAAGTGCTCCATATCATCCTTCCACAAATGGACTTGCCGAAAGGTTTGTGTAGACAATGAAACAAGGACTGAAAGCTAGTGTCCTACCACTCACACACAGGTTGTGTAACTTTTTATTCACTTACCGCAGTTCTCCACACTCGACTACTGGAGTATTACCAAGTTCATTGTTTTTAAAGAGCGAGATGCGTACGAGATTTGATCTTCTTCTACTTAATGTTAAATCCTGGGTGAGTTTCAGCAAAAGGCTGGACACGATCAGCATTCTCGCACACGCCAGTTTTCAATAGGACAAAGTGTCATGGTGAAAAATCTCCTTCCAGGAGCTAACTGGATACCAGCAACTGTGGTAAAAAGGTTAGGACCCTTGTCTTTCCTTGTGGAAACAACAGATCATCAACTATTTTGGAGAAGGCACGTTGATCATTTGAAAGACAGAGTCGTCCATGAAAGTACCCAATCCACTCAAAGCAATGATAATCATTGGGAACCTTTTAACTTTAAAGCTGTACGATCTGAAGTTGATTCTGGTACACTACCCACAGATTCAGCAGGAACTGAAACATCCTCAATAACTCTTTAGTCAGACCAAATCGTTTCTACAGATCGTTTATCAGTAACACCGGTTACTAAACAGTACCCAACTAGAAACCGTTCTGCACCGGACTATTATCTTTCTGGAACTTAACGTTTATGGACATTTATGTACTCTCATATTAAGTGGTAAGGAATGTAGTATGTTATTGATTATTGTGTTTGGCCAGCTAGGCGCCCACCGCTGTGGTGGTGCATGTGTCTGCATTGTATATATGTAATATCTTGGTGTGCATTGATTCGAATATGAAATAGTTTTATCATTGTCAGTCTAATCTATTTCAGTCTAATCTATTTCTGGCCTACACATTACAAAGTTTTGTAAAATAAGGACTAAAAAATTGGTTGGATATAGCTACACCGGGATTATATGTGGTACTATCTCATTATGATTGCAGCCAAAACTGCATGAAATGCCTTGTTTCCTCTTCATATAGCTATAGCTGCTCTTCTTATCTGTAGAGGAAAAAATCAATTGATAGAATACTTTGCTTCAAATAGATATATATATATACCTATATACACCACACACGAGAAGCCTTCATCAGTATTTCTGAAGGTTAGAACATTTAACCAAAATATCAATTGAGTACTGTAATGATCAAGAAAGTCATTGTAGCTTTTGCACAGCAAATCTCAGCTTTGTCATGCAAATGGATAACTACAGTTCATACCTATATGATTAATCCTTACAGGAAAAATCAAGCACCAATCAGTTAGCCAAAATCTTATTTTCTCATCTGCTACACAATATTTTTTTCTACAAAAAGAAGGTTTCTTGGAGCTCTCCTACATTTAAAACACTATGGGGCTAGCGTTTTCCAGTAATAGATTCCCTCACAGCATAGCCATGCATCACTTCTTTCCCAACTCCCCCTTCAACTACACCGCCGTACCAAGGTTATACCCGCCCACGCGAATGAAGTTGGGCGGGAAAACTTGAGTGAAGTTACGGCAGCAGAAGGTTACTGCCTCAGTGCTACAAAACTTATTTCGTTTAGGAAACTGCAATGGCCACCAACACAGACACCTCCAGTGACTGTGAAAGTCAGTGTAGCAGTGGACCAGAAGAAGTATTGTGCGACTACGAGAAAAAGAGGCTGGAGAATATTAAGAAAAACCAGGAGATCATGAAAGCCTTAGGTAAATAGCTATAGTCTTCTTACTGAATATCATTTTAGAGGTACAATATAACTAGAAAGAAAGACGTTGCTTATTGGGCGGAATAAACATCATAGTACAAAAATTTCCAGTTAGCCACTAGATCCACAGCGTTTGCATTCTCCCACTGCATTGAAGATATTAGTTTGAAAGGAACTATTGTACTCATGGCTAGCATATCTGCATGTCTACAACCTAAGCTACAGGAGGAATAGAGAGAGAGAGCTCTCGGCCTTTTCTTTGAACCTCTATAAACTAGATAGCTATGTATTGCTTTAGGCAGTAAGGGGAAATGAACCAGCTTTTCATTATCAGGCTGACCTTTTCTATATTTGAAGATTTTCAATGGGTTGTGCCATCCTTGGACTTGGGTACAATGGTTTAGTTTGAGTATCTGTATTATTTTTTAAATGGAAATGGGAAAAGATTGTTAACTTTGAGAGTGTTTGAAATAGTGCTTTAAGCATGCTGATAGTAGCAACTGATTCAGCTGCTGTACATTTTTGTAGCAAAGAAGTCGTTGGTTTACTGAGAGGCTTACTTTTCTGTGTAACTTGGCTGGTGATATTCTGGAATCATCTATGGCTGTCCAAAGTTTAAAGTTCTTTCTCACATAATACTTGCTAGAGATGTCGGTCCAGTGCTAGGATTTATGTCCGAGTTTTGAACATCCATACAAACCTGCCAGAATTGTCCATGTCTTATGTACAAATAAAATTAAAAAACATGCTCAAGAGACAATTCTCATACTGGAGTCTCAGAGGCACAGAACTGGCCACTGATACTCAACTGGAATATCATAACTCTTACCAGATGAACGTGAAAAATTGAATATTACTTACCAAGACGACGTCACGTATGCATAATTTCAGTCACCAGGACGGCACTTTTTAAATTTTTTCTAAGAACCTACAGGCAATTTTCTCGTGGCAGCGAACGTTCCCCATGGTTACAAGCAGTAGCTTTCTCAATCCTTTGACTAGTGCACTTATAGCTTCTTCCTAGCAAGTTAGTGTTTTACCATACTTCTTTGCTTAGTTTGTAAACTTTGTTTGCTAGTCATCTGTTAGACTGCTAGCATTGCTCTGGTAAGTGATTGATGGCTAGTTACTGAATTATAACAAAGGGGTTGTCCCAACCCATAAATATTTTTCTCGCCTCATCTTTTTAGCAGACATGAAATCTTCTGTGAAGAACATTGCGACTTCGTTGGCGATTGAGTGGCCGGTTACTTAGGTGAGTTTTAGATATACCTGAGACATTTTGTTTGTTGTACTCTGACATATTTTGTTTAGGGGTCAACTTCTCTACCTCAAGGACACAAAAAGTTGCTGTCGTTATTTAAGTAAGTAGCTTCTGAGCTTTTACTAGCTAGTCATTAGGTTGTAACTAAAGAGAGCCAACTTTAGCCAACCATGTCAAGAAATATAAATTGATTTTGTTTTTCCTCAATCAGGATTTGGCAGGGGAGAGGTGGGACCCTTCAGGACTCTTCGCTATAAACCACCAAGTTACATCCTGATGTGTGCAGCTGTAACTTTGGGGATCTTCCTCAGAGGCATCATGACAAATATGAATATGTAATACAGCAATAATATCGACATGTATGCATATATAATATGTACTCATTGGTGTATTATGTGCTTTGAAGCAATCTGTAGGGCACATTGCAGGATGGTTGTGACAGGTGCTACACTCGTACAAAAAGTGATGTTTGCCACCCTCATTTCTTATGCTACGATCAATACAGTCCCTTCCTTTCGTTGTCTTCCTCTGAAAGTGACGTAGTTGTTGAAGGCGCTCCACACTCTTGAGGTTTGCCATGGAGGTTGATATTAGTGCGTCCAGCTCTTATAAAATGAGTGATCACTGATATATGTGTGTCAATATATAATTTCAGCTTCAGTCAACAACTGTTCTGTGGCATTAGATGAAAGTGCCTTACACTAACTAATTTTACATACATTCATTGCTTGAATTTTTTGGCAGCATATTCATTGGTTTGTCTACCAAAAACTGCAAGAGTTGGTCAATAAAAAAAGATAGGGAAGTCCTTAGGTGTCCTGGGAGCCATTGACAGGTTACTTCCAGACACCACAGTAAAGGGTGCTGGAATGGGAGCTATGCCATCTGTGATAATGGTTGTACAGTATGTTATACTCACAACATAATTATTATGAACAAGAAATTACCTGTTCCAACCTCTGTCCTGGTATACTGCTGCAAAGTGACTGAGGCTACTCTCCCTCTTCCTCTCCGTCGCCATTCCACCCTTCTACTTCTAACACCCACACAACTGCCCCTGCTCCAGCATTGTATTCCCAAGCTACTGCCTACCCTACTGCTTCCTGCTCATATATCACTAATTCCCATTCTACCCTGACAAGCGTTACTGGCTAGACACCCTATCAAAGCAGCCCCACCCCAGTGTTCTTCATTACCCACACTACTTTCCCCATAGCTGTCACTACCAGTTTCACTAGTATACTTCACACTCTCACCTGATCAGTTTCCATATCAGACATCATTGCTAGGCACTCCTCACTTGAATAGAATTTTCTGGCTAAAGCAGGAAAAAGCAACTGCTAGTTTGTTTGCTTTCAGTTGGATCATGGCACCAGTGCACCTTAGTTGTGGTCATGTGCAACTACAACCTTTTGTGGTTCTTATACACTGATAAACCGTAGCTGCTGTTGACAAAGCTAATTAAAGAACTTGCGGTAGCATTCAACGTCATGAATTCGTGACACTCGTCCTCACAACTGTTTTACATGTCGCGAATCCGTAACACTCGTCCTACAGACTCAATTAATTGTGTCACGATCGTCCTGTAAGGGTTTTAAGACATGTCGTCTGACTGCCTGCAACTACAACATTACATAGAGAAACAAATGGACAAACAAAATGGCATAAACACTAAGAAATAACTGTACATTATATTAATTGTTAATTAAGGAAGGAAATATTTAAGCCAAACACTCTTAGATTTCTCCCAACCAATGATTTCTCCCAACCAATTTATAAAAACATCATTGATATCGACACCAAAATAATAAAATAAAAAAATATTTTAAAGTGAAGGTCTCGTCCTTACATGAGGTCATGAGGTTTTAACTATTAGTAAATGGGTGTGAATATAAGCATGATCTAAATGGCTTTTATTATTTTCTGTATATTTGCCGACAAGCCATAATAGTTGGGAGGGTTTATATATAAGTTTGTCCACATCAAGAACATTGGGGGGATAACTTTATTCCTCGTCAATGATGATAACATTATGGGAAAGCAGGTCGGATAGTTAGCTCGTATTATAGGCAATTAGGATGTCTATATATATATACTTTATGTATTTATGTGGAATGTTCATGGAACATCCTGAGCATACGAAAACTGAATGGCTCCATTTAGTCCGTGTCTCTTACAGCTGTTTCCTAGGCACCTAGATGACCGCTGAATGCTAATCTCTTAGGTGGGGTGGAAGTAACACAGAGGTATCTATAATGAGGGGGATCAAAGAGGATTGTTGTAAATAAATGTTGATGTATATTACCACACACAGGTCTAAAAGTGAATGACGTTGGTAAGACAGGAAAACCCAGAAGTAAGGCTAGGAACAGCGGCATAGCACGGAGAGCAGGGAGGAACCATAGGAAGGGGAAGAAGAAAAAGAGGCGTAGGTCGGCATCAGAGAGTGACTCAGACTGGGAGCCCTGGATGGACGTGCGGACCAGCAGGAGCACATGCAAGACAAGTCAGTTGTGGTGTAATCTGTATTAATACATGAACAAGATGCTAACTTTACATGCATGCACATATAGAGCTGCCACGCTTGAGTTTGGCTGAATTCCTGGAAATGCAAAAAGTTGTGGACAAAGAAATTGTGAGGAATTCCTATTGCATTATAAGGAAAGAGGGGGCCTTGTAAACCAGCATGTACCAAGAACTTTAGACCACACCTACTTTTGACACCTTTACCTGTTCAATTATATGGACAATTGGCATGCAGAAGCTCCTTTAGTGTAAAATGTTATGCCTGTCATAGGTCTGTAAACAGTGACTACATAATAATGCCATTAATGGTCATCCACTAACGGTTAAGCATTTGGGAGATACACCTTTTGAGACTAAACTTAAATTCATGATCATAGTCCATTTACTGTCCCTTGGTCCCCTTTTATGAATCAGCTATGCTAAAGACCTTACAATATTTTAGGTTTTTCCCTCTCCCCTGCGGCGGGAACAGCACACAAGCAGGTCATTAACTGACAAGATGACATTATTTTAAGCTAAGCTTCTAAAGCCGTATTCACAATATGCCACATTAATGATACAATGCTTCATTTTTGTGGTATTGTGAATGCATCAAATTTCTTGAGTTTTACTCAAGCAATGCCTGCAGTGTGACTGCCTCACAAAATATTGTAACTAGCCCAACACACAATTATTAGTGTGTGTGTGTCTGCAGGATGAGTTGGTGAAGAGAGGATGTGTGGCAGGCAACAAGAGGCACAGAAGGATGTCTACACAAGGAGCTGGTAGGAGATCTACTAGAATACGTCAGGGGAGATTGTCTCTGCTGGAGGTCACACTACCAGATATGTTCAGCTCAGACATCTCGGATAAAGACGAGTTTAAAGGCTTCAGTGTTGAAGATTTGGAGCTGCCTAAAGGTTGCACACCCAGTCAATTGTGCAATGATGATGGGAGTGATGGAAATGATAATGTTGGAGATGGTGATTGTTTGTTCCCCGAAGAAACATTGGATGACAAGGCAGAGTTCACAGGGTTCATGGAAGAGAATGTGTAAGTAATCATTGGTCTCATTGAGAGTGTTAGGCATTGGTTGGCTGCTATTGGTGCCATGCATCATGTTATATGCTGTAATGCCCTGTAGATTGACTACTGAGGTACCAAACTGCAGCACTAGAAGAAGCTTAAGGCTTGCAACTGCTAATAATAAACAGTATGAAGAAGACGTCCTCTCAGATGAGGACGAATATTTGTGTGAGTTCAAACAGACAACCACAGATAATGTTACTCTTTGGCCGTGTTTCACGATAATCTTCCTATAGTCTGTGATGACTGTAATGACCTGCATCATGGCGAGTGTCCTGTGCACGGCCCTCTTGCAGAGCTGGACTCCACAGCAGGATATGATAAGGCTTCGCTTGCCTACACACAATTACCGGTGCCAGCACAACTCATGGTTAGACCCTCGATGATCCATGGGGCGGGATTAGGAGTCTTCGCTGTCTCGCTCATCAATAAAGGCGTGCGTGTTGGACCTTATGAAGGCAGGAAAGTAGCACGGGAAGATATGGGAGATCTTCACAACACTGCCTATGCATGGGAGGTGAGTTATATATGCCTTTATCACCAGTCAGTGCTCAGAACATGCACTGGGCTATGGCAGGTTGACACTTGGGACTGACGTAGGATATGTGTGTGCAAGTGATTTTCATGCTCCTAATGGTAGTGGATGTTGGCAACCATACACTAATGCTGCTCTACTAACAGTATGAAATGGTGTTCTACTATTAGAGAGACCCCAATAGATGGCCTTGATTTTAAAATTAGGCACGATTGCAAATTCTGGGGAATTGGACCCCGTGCTGGACTTGATGGTAAGTTATTCGTAGGTAATAAGTTTAGTCTACTTGGAGAGATTGCGGTTTCCATCCTTTATGGGTATTTTAAAACGCGTCATAAGGAAAACTGGCCTCTTCTTACCCGAAGTGATAATGTCACCGTTGGTGGGAAATTCTTTAGAGGTCAAGAAAGGGAGGAACAAGCTCGTCGAAGAAGGACTCTGTTGCCTTTTCTAACCTCCAAAGGGATTTCAATTTAATTTTACCAATATAATGTTTCTAATTCTTAATCAAGAAAGAATTCCGGAGGGGTCATTCTAATGGCGGCAACCAACCGTCCCGATGTCCTTATCGATAACTACGACAGTTTCACCTACAACCTCTATCAAATGATTGCGACCCACAGGCATCACTCTTTTTAAAGCTTCCTTCTTGCCAAAAAGGAGGAGCCCAGCAATCGTTGGAAAAATATGGCCTTCCTTATTTTTCATTCCAACTCCCAGAGAAAGAAGGAGCTAATGATAAGTTTTGCACCCGCCCAAAAGAGCCGTTCTGCAAGACGTTTTCCAACACTTCCTATTCCCTGGATTGCTACCGTTTTCCCTTCTAAAGAATCAGAGTGCCATTAATGCCTGCGCTCGAAAAGGGATCCTCCTAAAAGGGGGGATTACTCTCGTTGCCTTTGCAGGATGTCATACCATTGCCTTTGATAAAACGGGAACCCTTTATGTCGGGGAATATACCGGGATTGTCAAACGGCGCAACATCGTTCCTTCAAAAAGTCCTCCGAGGACGTCAAGAAGTTTGTCATTTTCTTTCTTAAATTTGTAAACTGCTTTGGCTGTTGCAGCGGCATCTTCACCCGCATAAACAATACCGATATGCCCCTTAAGCATCTCTTTATCAATCGAATGCCCAATTTCTGCTGCTGCTTTTAAGAAGACTCTCTTCTTCACAACGCAGAAAACCCCTCCACTAGATAGAAAGGAAGAAAAATGAAGGTTTTTTGTATGTATTTGTGTTTATGGGGGAACGCTTTTTGGTTCTAATTTTTCAGATGTAAAGGGCTTAGATGAATACTTACAAAAGCTAGAGGAAGATGCAAAAAATGACTTTGTGATTGTGGCAAAAAAAATTCCTGACGGGGTTGTTAATCTTATTTCTGCTCTTTTTTTCCATAACCTTACAACACAAATTCCCCACTTTGTACATCTGCAGTGGTTTTCTTCATCGCCATCTTCACTTCGAACTCTTTGTATTTAGGATTTTCTTCTGGAAGGAGTGTTTCTTTTACTTTTTCGCGAATGGCAGAAGGTAGATCCATATCTATTGGCGATCGTAGAGAATTGTTGTTCATAGGGTCACTCTTTAATATTTTTATGTGTCCTAACTAATTCTCATGGTCTCAGACATATAATTTTTAATCTCGAAATAGGAGTAAAATCGTAAACGATATGAGTGCGCTTCTTTGGTCCATTCAAGCAAAGGATAATCCTATTGCATTGAGACTCTTAGATCACAAGGATATCAACTTCGATTATGCCCTAAAAGATGGAAGTTCAAGGAAAAGTTCTATTTTATTGAGGGGAATCTCTTCGGTTTGGGAATATATATGGGGATGATTCCCGATACCGATACCGGTATTGTGATATTATTTAATCATGGTGCGGAACGCGTCGCCGAAGTTGCAGCCCGCTTTACACTCGATGCGATGCCCGGTAAACAGATGAGTATCGATGCCGATCTTCGTAGTGGAACACTCGATTCAAACCAAGCTCTCCAAATCTTGCTCTTCGAACCCTTCTTTGGTAAATCTTGCGTTTTTTCTTGAGTTTTGGTATCCATAAACCACTTTTTACCATCCACTTTCGAATGGTCTCGGAGAGATGAGCTTTTTGACGGCATAATCGGAGGGGATAATAAGATCGTACCCTTTCCCTTGGTTTGCCTTGTGGGCTGTTTCCAAAATTGAGACGCAAAGTTTTATTGGTTTCATCGGATTCAGTGATGTGGATCAATCGACTCTTTTGCAAGCTCTTGGGTGTCCATTGTGAGAGACCAGCGGGAATCTTTCCGGGTGCGGATTGCAAACTTGGATTCTATTCCATCTGAGTTACAATTCGATGGTACGCAAGTTCAAAATATGGAAGTCGTTACACGTGATTCCCGCTATCTGTTGCAACCTTTTATCGACCTTGCTTTGGCTATAAATTTGACAGGCTGTATACCGCTGCTTTTTCTTCACCCTTCTCTCTTCCTCTTCATCAAAATATTTTTCAATAGCTTCAATGACTTCTGGAGTCGTTACTTTTCTTGAGCGACTTGGGTGCTTCCCTCTATTTTTGAGTTCATCTCGATCCATTTTGACGATACGATTGACAGTATCCCAACTTATAAAATATCCATCACTCCAAAACTCCCCTCCCCAAAGCACCTTTTTTACTTCTGGCCTTCTCAAAAAAATCTCTTTTGCCGTGATGCTTTTTATTTCTATCTTTATATGATTTAAGAAATAGGGGTCTTTTTGTTGAGATGAATAGAGAAAAAGAAAAATCCTTTTTCAATCACTTCCGGACCTGGTTGCAAAAGCAAATGGTAGGTATTGCAAAACATGAGCTGCAAACCAATCGAGCTGACCATTTCATTATCGAGGGCTTTCAGTTTACTTTTGGTAATCATCGAAGCCACATAGTTAGCTGTGGCAGTGAATGATCTGGAATACGACATAAAAGACTGACCAGTTAGGGGAGCAGAATAATACAATGATATAATAATTATTAGCCTTTTAATAATTGATTTAATCTTGCTTAATCACAATTAATCAATGCTAATATATAATTAGCTTATTGGAGTTAACTAAATGACAGTCATACATGCAAACTTAGACATCATTTATGCTAAACATGTGTTTTTGCACGTGCCATTAGATGGATATAAGAGAGTCGTAAAATTTTATCTCTGGTTTGACAGGGAAGCAAGAGGAATAAAAGTGGTAGATAAAAGCTGATGATGGTAACTGCCTAAACTTCTGGAAATCCTTCTTCAGAGGAAAGCTACAAAAGACACACATGGAGTCACTCTGAAAATCCCTTGGATCTCGAGAAAGGAGGTGTTTTTGGATGGATTTCGTTTTACTGTAGACATAGAGCAACATTGCTGCTTAGGTTTTGTATGAGTACCTCAATAAAGCTATCAAATTTTAGCCCATTGTATTTGCATTCTAATTAATAGGTCTAGCTAAAACAAATGTGGCTCCAGAACAACCTAAGCCACATCTACTTGCTTTTTCTGTTGGATAACGATGTGGACAATTCTTGTTTCTAAGAAATGAACCTGGAATACAAATAACTAGTGGGGTTACCAAACATTGGCCAGGCAAAAAAAGAGGAAGTGATGAAAGTATTGATCACAGATACACTGTGTTTATATATAGTTGGTCTGTTTGTGCATGTTTGCTTACAGACTGTTGGATACCAGAACAGAATTTTAATTTTTTGCCACTTTTTCACTTGATGTGTATGTTAGCTTATAACTCGGGATCGCATGGACCAATCCAAATTAAACTGGGTGTGGATTTGAGTGACCACCCATCAACAGTTTTAATATTTGCATTTTGTAATTAGTACTCCGTAAACAAAATGGCCAATGATTAGGAATAGCCTAAAAATGAGTTATTCTACCAATCTAAAAAGCAAATCAATATACAAAAAATGGCTTAAGACCTTCTCTAAAGGCCACACAAAGTTCGGTGAGGATCAGCCCTTGGAGTCCCAAGTTATAAGCTGACATACACATAACCTTTTTTTTGCTTTAGTTGAGTTGACCAATATTTCAACAGTCAGTCAACATTCCATTCTGAACCAGATCATTACTCTACTCAAGTCTCTATCTGAAGCATATACTAAAAATATCTCTACTTGCTGATAGCTCATGCTGGTCAGAGTGTGACCAGATATATCCTTGCCCTTCCTCAGACAGCTCAGGTTATTGGCCACATTATTGTTAGAGAACTGTCAGACATCATTCAGACTGACTACCTGACACTATTTCACATTTTTGCAAGCTAGCATCAAGTAATAATTGCTTATCTCTTTGAAGATAACTCCCGTTTAAAAAAAATGCGCAAGTTACGTATCTGTGAAGCTCGTCCTCCGCAACTTAATTAATTGCGTCTCAGATTCGTGATGCTTGTCTTGTATCACCAGGTAAGTAGTCTCTCTTACAAGACAACCCATCCCTCTCAATGTATACCACTTTCTGTATAGGCATATAGCAACACAAATTGCATAAAAACTTACCTCCAGTGCCCAATTAACCATCCATGAAGTGTTAAAAATTTCCACAAGTCATGAGCAAACAACACATCATGTACATTACAACATATATATAGTAGTTCATTACTTAATAATGACCAAGTGTTTAAAAAAATCAACACACATTGTGCACTGCAGTACCACCACTTCTTGCAGCTGCTAATGCATAGTACCTGGTTGAGTACAACAACTGTGGGCTGTTGGCAGTAAGTCATCCATTATGTATTCTAGGAAAAGAAAAGTTGTTCACTTTAGAAAAGAGAAATAAGAAGGAAAGTTGTGATTATTAGCACTAATGTTATTAGCACTCATGTAAAACAAGTTTTGCTAACATTCATTATTCATGAACATTGTAGAGTAGTGTAAATTTAGGCCACTCCATTCCTCCACCCACCTCTACTGACAGACCACTTCCTTTGAGAGACCAGTTTAGTATTTTATAGTCAGACTACTGTTTTCCAGAATGTCTTAATACCAAAACTGACACAACCACATTCTGGATCGAAAGCCGATGCTTCAAAATTTCAGCCTCAAGGAGAGGGAGGCTTCAATTAGAGAGCAGCAACCATTTGGGGGGACGAGATCAGGCATATCACGTGGAAAATAAAGAGTGAGATGGCAACTGGGGAAAATTAAATTACACACAGCAACTTTGAGAGCTACTAGCAGTCGTCTTCTAGAATAACTTCACTCTGTTCAAGTTCACCAACATTCTGCAGGAACAGGGAGCCACTGCTCGAGGGAGAGAGGCACTTATTACCTGGACCAAGCTCAAACAATACTGTACTATTGCGCATGCTATGTGTGAAATGTAGAGAGCGAGCATGGGCGGTGTGTGTGTTCAAGAGCAGCTACAGTTTCAGAAGTGGCCACTATTTCACTTGGCCAGAGGAAGTGGGTGTGGTTCATTATTAGACAGTGGCAACCAAATAAGAGTGACTTTTGTATAGAGTTAGTTAACATTTAAATATACTTTTGGGTATGTTCTTAGGGACTGTGTAAACTTGCATTGAAATAGCTTCAGGCGATATTGTCAGTCTTGTATAAACTGTAAAGACTCTGTCTTCATAACACCCCTGCTATATGTCCGGCACTTAATCAAGAATTTTCTCCCATTATTGTCACTACTACAGATCAGGCATGAAGGGATTGATCCATATTTCATCGACGGACAAGACTCCTCCCACTCTAATTGGATGAGATTTGTTAACTGTGCCCGAAATGAAGATGAACAGAATATGCTGGCGTACCAGTATCATGGCAGCATTTATTATCGCACATTTAAAACCATATAACCCAAATCGGAGCTCTTGGTCTGGTATGGGGAACAGTATGCCAAGGAGTTGGGCATACATCCAAACACTGACGGTTAGTATGCATTATATTGCTACAGCACATTCATGGCATAATAAATGTTTGCTTCTTGTTATAGCCTGCACTACTAATTTCTGTTGCCGTGGTTGTGGAGGATCTTTCTCAGAAGAAACTTCCTTTCACATCCATTTGAAGTACAGTTCAATATGTGCAAGGACTCATCCACAAACCTTTACTTGTCTCAAGTGCCATCAACATTTCACACAACTCGAGTGCTTGCAACAACACATTAGAAAACATGGCAACCTTGCTCAAGACAAACAATGCTCCTATTGTGGAAAGAGTTTCAATCAGAGTAGGGACCTACAGAGGCACATCAGGACACATACAGGAGACAAGCCATACAAGTGCGAGTATTGTGGAAAGAGTTTCAATGATAGGGGCTACCTACAGGTGCACTTCAGGACACATACAGGAGACAAGCCATACAAGTGTGAGCACTGTGGAAAGAGTTTCAATGATAGGGGCTACCTACAGGTGCACTTCAGGACACATACAGGAGACAAGCCATACAAGTGTGAGTACTGTGAAAAGAGTTTCAATCAGAGTGGGACCCTACAGAGGCACATCAGGACACATACAGGAGACAAGCCATACAAGTGCGAGTACTGTGGAAAGTGTTTCAATAATAGGAGCAACCTACAGGTGCACTTCAGGACACATACAGGAGACAAGCCATACAAGTGCGAGTACTGTGGAAAGAGTTTCAATAATAGGGGCCACCTACAGGTGCACTTCAGGACACATACAGGAGACAAGCCATACAAGTGTGAGTACTGTGAAAAGAGTTTCAATCAGAGTGGGGTCCTACAGAGGCACATCAGGACACATACAGGAGACAAGCCATACAAGTGCGAGTACTGTGGAAAGAATTTCAATAATAGGGGCTACCTACAGGTGCACTTCAGGACACATACAGAAGACAAGCCATACAAGTGCGAGCACTGTGGAAAGAGTTTCATTCACAGTGGGGACCTACAGAGGCACATCAGGACACATACAGGAGACAAGCCATACAAGTGTGAGTACTGTGGAAAGAGTTTCAATCAGAGGAACAACCTACAGAGGCACATCAGGACACATACAGGAGACAAGCCATACAAGTGCGAGTACTGTGGAAAGAGTTTCAATAATAGGAGCCACCTACAGGTGCACTTCAGGACACATACAGGAGACAAGCCATACAAATGCGAGTACTGTGGAAAGAGTTTCAATAATAGGGGCCACCTACAGAGGCACATCAGGACACATACAGGAGACAAGCCATACAAGTGTGAGTACTGTGGAAAGAGTTTCAATCAGAGGAACCACCTACAGAGTCACTTCAGGACACATACAGGAGACGACAAGCCATAGAATCCTAAGTGTGACATTATGGACTGTTAGAATTTTCACCCTTCATTTCTAAAACCATCACTCGAAAGTGGCCTTAAAGAAGCCAATGTGGGTAGACTCTGTCTTTATAATCGCATGCCATAGGACCACATGCATGCTGCTTCCACTGCCAGAAGAAACTCATTCAACATGTGCACCACTAAATCCTAAATCATATGTATAGCATGATGAGTCTGTTTATTTATAATGTGGTCCTGTGTGAGATGTTTGATAGATGCATAGTGATATTAAACTTATGACTGCTTCATTAGCACCTCTCTTTGTTCAATACGGTGCGTGTGTGTGTCCATGTGATGTGTAGGTGTCCATGTGATGTGTAGGTGTCCATGTGATGTGTGTGTATCCATGTGATGTGTGTGTATCCATGTGATGTGTCCATGTGGTGTGTGTGTGTGTGTCCATGTGATGTGTAGGTGTCCATGTGATGTGTCCATGTGATGTATGTGTGTGTGTTCATGTGGTGTGAGTGTCCATGTGATATGTGTGTGTCCATGTGATGTGTGTGTGTGTTCATGTGGTGTGTGTGTGTGTCCATGTGAGTGTAAGTGTCCATGTGAGTGTAAGTGTCCATGTGAGTGTAAGTGTCCATGTGATATGTATGTGTGTCCATGTGATGTGTGTGTCCATGTGATGTGTCCATGTGATGGGTGTGTGTGTCTATGTGTATGTGTCCATGTGATGGGTGTGTGTGTCTATGTGTATGTGTCCATGTGATGGGTGTGTGTGTCTATGTTTATGTGTCCATGTGATGGGGTATGTGTCTATGTGTATGTGTCCATGTGATGGGTGTGTGTATCTATCTGTATGTGTCCATGTGATGGGTGTGTGTGTCTATGTTTATGTGTCCATGTGATGGGGTATGTGTCTATGTGTATGTGTCTATGTGTATGTGTCCATGTGATGGGTGTGTGTGTCTATGTGTATGTGTCCATGTGATGGGGTATGTGTCTATGTGTATGTGTCTATGTGTATGTGTCCATGTGATGGGTGTGTGTGTCTATGTGTATGTGTCCATGTGATGGGGTATGTGTCTATGTGTATGTGTTCATGTGATGGGTGTGTGTGTCTATGTGTATGTGTCCATGTGATGGGTGTGTGTGTCTATGTGTATGTGTCCATGTGATGGGCTATGTGTATGTGTTCATGTGATGGGTGTGTGTGTCTATGTGTATGTGTCCATGTGATGGGTGTGTGTGTCTATGTGTATGTGTCCATGTGATGGGGTATGTGTCTATGTGTATGTGTCCATGTGATGGGTGTGTGTGTCTATGTGTATGTGTCCATGTGATGGGTGTGTGTGTGTCTATGTGTATGTGTCCATGTGATGAGTGTGTGCATGGTCATGGTTGGAAGACATTTCTTGAAGAGGAAAAAAAGGTCTGCAAATTTGCTAATACCATTTCATTTAGGAAGGGGGGGCAGGGTGTGTGTGTGGGGGGGGGGGGGGGGGGGGGTGATGTGTCTGCCTCCCTTGGAACCCCCCCCCCCCCCCCCCTGGATGGAAATTGTATTATTAAAATTTCATTATTGATGTTGATAAGTGCTTTACAAAGTGCATGAGTGACAGTATGCATATGTAATGAGATAAGAGTCTAAATGAGAGTTCACAGCAATCCGTCTACTTTTTCTACTCCACATGTTAAAAATTTCTTCCAAATCATTATCAGTGAGTTTTTCGGGAGATTCAATGGCAATTTTACTTTAACTGAACTTAGCCTGTCCCAACTTAAGCAGTTACCAAAGTGATTATTTATTAATTTCATGTCTGAGAAAGTTTGTTCCGCTGATGCTGTAGAAATGGGCATATGGTTGCCAGTTTATGTAGATTCATGTCATTGGTGAGTAATTCCATGGATGTATCATCTTTTGGCTGCTTAACCCTCTCACTGTCAGCATTGTGGAGAATCATTTAAAATTTAATACAGCCACATTAAAAAATTAATATCAAATCAGGTATTTAGCTGAACCATTTACCATTTGGTCATGTGATAGCATGATTATTTTAGAAGATGTGGTCAAAAGAGTTGACCACAAAGTGACCATATAATATGAATATAATTATGCAAACAATGGTCATGATTAGGAGTCCCATAACTTCTCCATAGTTCATGTTATGGACTCGATATATAGCTCAAACGATAGCTCTATCCATATGCTTTCTTATGCTTCTAAGATCCTATATAGCAATATGCATTATGCCAACCCATAATAAGGTCCTCATAAATCGACAACAAAAATGTCCTTATTTATCAACACAAGAACTTTGTCAATACAACATTCAGTAAACATTTGATATAATTGTTTGACACAGTGTAATCAAAAGAGATTTTGGGTGGAGTTTGAGGTGAAATTAGTGTCTGTGGCAAAAGTCAACCAAGTTGTGGAAAGCATGGAAACAATTCCGATCCTCCATAATGCAAAGGTGAACCTTGCAGTATTTGCATTGCACACGACTCTCGTGGCGATTTCCAGATCGCGGAAGTTTGTACATCTTGATATATAGAAGCCAGGCACACGACACAGTTCTTTTTCTCCTCCACCATCAAAGGACTATGGTCTAAGGCTCGGTTTAGATGGTCCAAACGTTCATTTTCTGAAGTACGGAGAGGACCAACCCGATTCTGGAAGGAAAACCTCCCACTAGCTCATTAGCCACCTCAAGTCTGAATTTGAGGAAGTCTCGCTTTTTCCACCCACCTGCTGCATGCTCCACCGAGTGAACATAGGAGTCAAGAATATAGCTGTTGAGCAGACAGCTCTCAAAGATGTATGCAAACACCCGTCTCCACCACTCTACCAACATTATAGTAAGACTCAAGTTGGTCACCTCTGTCAACACCTCGCATGTATGCCTGGTAGTCCACAAGCAATGGAGGGCAAGGTACATCAATGCGTGACTTATCCAGCTTCCTCCTCTTTACAGTGGTATTACCCTCTCGATCTTTTATCTATCCAGACTGATGCCAGGAGAGGGCCATTCGAAAGATAATCATAAAAGCCTCTGTTGCTCACTGTAGCCTTAGTTTCTACTTCTTTTGGGGAAAATCGCCGGGTGAGGCAAACTGTCCTCCCACAAGCATTGATGCCGTGATTGTAGAGGGTGAGAAAGAGGGTGGGGCTTGTGTAATAATTGTCAGTGAAGAGCTGATGGCCACTAAACTCAAGTCCCTCCATCAGCTCTAACACGACCCTTGTACAAAGCCCAACATCTGTGGTGGTCGCAGATCCAACAGTGGGGCCCAAGCCCTTTCCAGTGTATATCTGAAATTTTGCATTGACAGAATCTGCCAGCACAAAAGATTTGATGCCCCATTCGGTGGGCTTGTCCTTGTTTGAAGGCAATACGACCCTTGAAAGGTATCATTGCCTCATCAATTGTTACCTGCTGGTGGAGGACATGTACTCAGCCTGAAATGTTGGCAAAATCAAATCTAACAAAGGACGCACCTTGAAGAGTCGGTCACGAGGCTGGGAGAGTGTAGTTGCAGCAATGCGACAGTCACTCAGGTGGGGAAAAACAATAAATCTGTTGAAAACGCGTCAATGACATTACACTTGAAATACCATGAGTCTGCAAGTGAACATCTTGTGCGGACCAATATATACATTTGTAAACGAGGAAGATGTAAAATCCCCATGTAGATTAGCATTCCAAGGAAAGCCTTCATCTCTTCCACTGTGACATCATACCAGGGACGAACATGTGGAGAACTAATGTGGCTTATCTGTTCTGCTACATACTGGTTAGTCTTGTTGACAAGAAGCTGCCATACTTCGTCAGTAAAAAACCCGCAAAACAAGTCAGTCACAGGCTGTTGAACTGGCTGACACCTCAGGAGAGGTTGGACCAGGAGTTAGGGTGTACCGATAGTTTGACTGACAAGGTTCTTCTTTCTTTCAACTCCCACTTGGTGTTGTAAGTGAAGGAGTAGTGATATTACCCAAAGTTGTGCTCACAGAAGTGCTGGAGGAGAAAGCAGCAACAAAACTGGAGCATGAAGTGGCAACAGAACTGGAGCATGAAATAGCAACAGAACTGGAGCATGAAGTGGCAACAGAACTGGAGCATGAAGTGGCAACAGAACTGGAGCTGGAAGATGCAGCAGAAATAGAGGAAACACCAGCAGAACTGGATGTGACAGGCAATCTGCGTTTAGCACGACAAGCAAGCTGTACCATAGGAGTAATAGCATGGCGAGAAGATGGAATAATGCGGCATATATGAATCTCCACCTACACTCAAACTATTAGTACCACTCACATGCCTGGATGATGGAGTTGATAGAGCAACAGTAGGAGGTAATATTGGAGAGCAAGGTCCAACACCAGCATCATCATCCATCAATTCTATCAACACAATATATACAATATTTTTTTTAAACACCTTTACCCAGGACTATTATCCAGGAAAGAAAAAGCTAATACTCTAGCTAGATTATTTTGCACACCTGAAAACACTTCCACACCAGTGACTTCTTCCTCAGATAGGAGAGGATCACTGGCAGCACGAACAAAATTGTCTTGTGGCATATCTACTGTCAGAGAAGCTAAAGACTCCACTTCTCAATGGTCCAAAAATATTTCTCCGAGGTAGGAATTGATGCCTTCACATTCTTCGTCGCTTGATTCATCATCAGAGATGTCCCAAGCTGCCCCAGTCACTTGGGAAATAACTGAAGTTATTTACAGACTCTTCTCCATCGGTGATATCGTCCGACTTAAGGGGGGGAAGAGGGCTGAAAATACATATTTTTTCAAAAAAAATTTTTTTTACCCAAAAGGGTTCATAATAATATTATGTCTGGAGTTTGAGTTTCAAGTTTCAGAGCAAGTGAATACTTGCACCAGAAGATATATACAGTGCATTATTATTTCATTTCATTTCACTTCACATTGGAAGAGGTTCTCACCTGGCTACAATCGGGCGGTCGGCGATCCTCGCCTACCCAAAGTACAGTTTTTATATATCAAAATGTTGCCAATTTCATGGAGACCCTTACCAGTCGTTTGCGCAATGAATTGGCCAGGCGGAGGGGGGGGGGGGGGGGGGGGTAGTGCGCAACCGCTAAGACGAGCACGTTTTTTTAGGTCACGTGTTTTTTAGTCAGTTCGCCAGAATCACTTGAAACTTTAAGGGGGGGGGGGGGGGAGTAGACCATTTTGTGGGTTTTTTAAAAAACATGTCATAACTATTGAATGCTTAATCCATTTCCAAAGATTATGGTCTCAAAATGTAGCTCATTCTAGGTGCTTTCCAATGACATTATAATAATGGTGTTGCAATAAACTAGGACTGAAACATGGGGAAACCACAAAGGTCCTTTAAAATGTTTAGATGCACTCCTGTACCCAAACCACAGGTCTTCAACACTTGCTATTTATGGTGATATTAGAGTGATCACAGATACCTCTTTTGAATTGATAGTTTTTTTTTGTTTTTTTTATTCACCCCAACATCCCCAATTTCATTCCCCCCCCCCCCCCCCCCCCGGTCATATGCTATCAGACTGAATATCTCATCAGAAAGAAGGAGTAATGCAAGAGCTTTCATAATATATAAAAATTATTTACTACAGACAAAAATTGAATGAGTTACACGGTATCATGTGATGTCACTACATGAAATTACATTTCATAATAAATCAGTTTGAAAAGTGCAGATAGTAGCTTTAGAATCGCAATAGAAATCACACAGAGGTTCGATCAAAGTTGGGAACTGAGAAAGAACGTGGCATGCGCAGGAGCAGACGTTTGAACCCCACTTTGCGCAGATAGCGCGGAAATGACTGAGCGATATTTTAGCCAAGTTTCAAGTCTTGGCCATGAACGCTTATTATATTATGAACAATCCAACTTACTGCGTTTATTCAGGCTTCTTCTTGTTCATTGCGCAGAGTTGCAATGAAATTGGAGGATAAAAAGTATCATAACTCAAGAATGGTTGACAATAAAATGTTGAAACTTGAAATGCAGCTAATTTAATAGTGAAGGTATAGATTGACGAAAGAAGAAAAAAAGAAGGAAAAAAACCCACAAAATGGTCTACTCCCCCCTTAACTCTGTTGAGTTATGGGGAAGAGAACAGAGAAGCATTTTAAACAGAAAGGCCAAGGATTTAAGAAGAGTGACGACAAGAAGAAGAAAGCCCTACAGGCGGCTGTTGTTGAGCCTGTCACAGTAGCCGCGCCAGGCAAGTTTTAATGTTTATCTCCGTACTAAAAAGTTACTAGCTGTTTCCTTCCTTTGTTAGTGAGTCTCTTGGATCCTGTAGGTGGGCTAGCGCCTTCTGTGAACCTTCACTTACCTTGCAATCAATTGCAAATGTCTGAAGAGAGTCCAGTTCCATTGGTGACTATGACCAGTGACTATGACCAGGAAGAAGTTGGCTCTCATGGATCGTTCAGCTGCTTATGTGGCTGTTGCTACTGGATCTACTGGCTCTACCTCTTTGGACTCGGGTGGTGTTTGAGAACTAGGTAAGGGTAATCGTATAATAAACTTAGATAAGCTTAGAAAGGTCATAGAAAGGTGTAATAAGTATATTCAATGTGGTAACTGAGCTCCCTTGCAACTGAAGCCCGTAGGGCAGGCATGGTGTCTCATTTTTACTTTTTGTTCAAATTGTAGTAACACTCGAGACATCTCAAACCCTGTATCTGTAGAAGCATTCTTTGAACATCCAGTCAGTACTGGGTGCTCGCATTGCTGGAATTAGTCATTCTGGTCTGGAAGACATCACTGCAGTCATGGATATGTTGCCCCCTCTTAGTTCCACTTGTTTTTGTTTTTTAATATACTAGGTCAATAGGGAGTGACGCAAATGCAGTAACAGAGTATTATGTTGGATGCCGCTCATAGGTTACATGATTTTTATAGGGTTAGGCATGAAGACATCATTGATGTTAGTATTACTGTTGACGGCACATGGCTTAGACAGGGCCACAAATCAAATTATGGCTTGGTTGCGGTGATGTCTTGGGACATTGGAGAAGTTTTAGATAATTATCTTATGTCTAAGTTCTGTCAAGCTTGTGCACGAAGACCTGAAGATGAAACAGAAGCAAGTTACACAGAATGGTTTGAGGGTCACAAGGTAAATTGTGAAGCCAATTTTGAAGGCTCTTCGGGTTCTGTGGAAGTTGAAGGAACACAATAACTTTTTTAGCGTTCAATGGAGAGACTGAAGCTTAGGTACACACATTAATTAGTGATGGGTATACAACATGCACATAAACGGTTGTTGGAAGTCGAGCCTTACGGTCCTAGTGTCTTTGGGGGGGTTAGTCATGTGTCTATAGTTAAAATGCAAACCTACTATAGGGGAGCAATTAGAAATAATAAGGACAACCTAGAGGGGATGATTTGCGATGTGAAAGCGATTTTTTATCACTCTTAGTCAACTATGGAACATCCCAACACAAGTATTGTCCTACAGGAGTTTTGAGTTGGTGTAAGTTGAATCCAGCTTGTGCTAAAGGTGAGGTACCACCAGTACCCATAGGCCTATGATTCCTCTGGACAAGGCTATGTATGTTAGGAGGTTTTTGATAAATTAATGTCCGAGGATCTTTTGTGCAAATGTTTAGGTGGTTATACACAACCAAAATGAGAGTTTAATTCTGTTGTGTGGAGTAGAGCGGGTAAGACAGAACATAGGAGTGCAACAAGTGTCAGGCTTGCGTCGAGAGGCAGCAGAGTTCAATGGAGGGCGGAGCATTGTATGGTCCTGGCATGGGGGACCTGTAACATTTTTATTTTGTTTGCGTCTTTTGCTTTCTATTGTCAAACAGAGATTACTGGAAGATACTTTTATTTATGTGTATTTTTGTCAAGCTTAGGAATTAGATGACTTGTTTGTGTTCTATTGTTTTTCAGGGATTACTGGAGGGTGTCGGAAGACATGTGTGGAGGGTGACGATGGACCTGGGCATGGGAGCCCTGCAAATGATGACATGTTTATGTTTGCTAATTCAATATTAGCAAAGCAACATAACAAGTCTGATGCGTCTTTAATTTATGTGTATGTATATACTGTATATATATATTGTTGGTTTTCAGGTTGTAGTTAGGATGTAGGGATACTGATGTTGTTGAAAAAATAAAGGACTGAAAAGTCAATTGGTTGCTTTCAACATTTTGTTTGTACACACAATTCTAGTAATGAGGGGATGTATTCTGTTGAAGCAGGGGGTGTTTCTGGCAGATGGGATGTGATTACAAACTGCTTGGACTTCAGCTCAATATCTCTGAAGTGATTTTTGAAAAACCGTTCAAATGATAACTTGAATATTTTTTATCCTTTCATTAAAAAAAAAGATCATTTGAAAGCAAATTTTATATTCTACAACTTGCGCGAGAGTTTTTGTTTGATAGGATTAACTAACAAAAAAGACCTATACATGAAAATGTAACGTGGTGTCATAAGGCTATGTTCAGACAAAAAAAAACTTTTTTCCAAAATTTCGAGACGCGCAAGTTTGTAGTACAGTGGACTCTCTATAATAGAGCGACATTGGGACTGGCTGAAATGGCTCTATTAAGGGGAGTGCTCTATTAAGGGATGTCTCCTAAAACAAGTTTCCAATGGGGGGGGGGGGGGGGGGGTTGAGAGCAAAATTTCAAACCAAAATCCAAAATCACAGAACAGAAAGAACAACAACAACAGTGTCCCTAGACCTGCGTTGCCGAAGGAAATGAGCACTCGGAAACGGATTTATTGCTTTCCAAAGAATCTTTCAAGGGTTGACTGCTTAAGAGAGGTACCAATGGTCTTACCCACATCTCTTTCAAACTCTGCCAGCTTTGCAAAGTCATAATTTCGACCTGGAAGACCTCTGTGCAGTACAGACATGGCTGCCTTCATCTCGGAGACAGTTGGAGTAGGGATATCGTCTTCTTCTTCCTCATCTTCTTCCTCATCTGCTGCTACTGCCGAAAAAGAGGCTAAGACATCCTGGACAATTGCCTCGTCTGTCAAAGGCTGCACAATGAGAGCATCAGAGTCTGCATTTTCGGCCCATGTCTCAAAAGCATCTTGTTCCATAGGAATGTCACCCATTGAAAATTCGGCTGCAGCTTCCTCTTCCTCCTCTTCTTCTTTCATAAGACCAGAGTGGCGCCAGCAGTTCCGAATTGTCTCCTCTTTGACATGATCCCAAGCAGACACAAGAAGATGAATTGCATTGAGAAGAGTAATCTTTTTGGCTAGATCTGAAGCAGTAGCTCTGTCCAATTCCCGGAGAACAGTGTGCATCATATCCCGACGATAATGTTTCTTAGCAGCAGCAATGATTCCCTGATCCAGAGGCTGTAGAATAGACGTGGTGTTGGGTGGGATAAAGGCAACTTCAATGTTTGTGAGTTCAACATCATGAGGATGGGCAGTGCAATTGTCGGACAACAACAGGATCTTCTTCCTCCTCCTCAGGTCTTTATCCCAGTGTTTGAGCCAGTCTGAGAAAAAGAGTGCAGTCATCCAAGCTGAAGAATTTGCGTCGTCATCAACGGGGAGCACTGTGTTCTTGAAGCATCTTGGATTCTTGCTTTTTCCAATCACATAGAGTTTCTTCTTCTTCCCTGTCATAGAGCAGCAGAACAGGATTGTTACACGTTCCTTGGACTTCTTTCCTCCCTTCCGTGTGTCAAGTGAAGGTGGAATCAGGTAAAGCTCTGTAGAAGAACCCTGACTCGTCACAGTTCCAAATGTCCTCAGCAGGGAATCTCTCTTGCAGGGAAGGCCAGACAGTCTCCGTCCAATTTTGCTGGGCAATCACATCTGATGCCTTGCCTCTCCACGGAGCTTTTTGTGGCACAAGCCCTCCCTCTTCTTAAATTTGGAAAGCCAGCCCTCAGATGCCTTGAAAGAATTGTTCCCTCTTGTGCTTTCTGTTTGACCAGAGGTCCCGATAAAGGAGCATTCTTGTCACATTCTTCTCACGTGCAGCACTAATCCACTGAAGCATGGCAGAATTGAGAGCAGGATCTTTCGTAGAACGTTGTCGTTTCCTTCCTCCTGCACCTGTGTTGTCCTTGATGCTGTCCTGCTGTTTGAGGAGTTTGCCAAGGGTAGGGTAGATCTTGGGATGCCAAGTCTTTCTGCTGCTTGAGATTGAGACAAATGTAAAGGAATGAACATGGCACAATCCCAAATCCTTTACCTTAGGAAGAGCATTGTAAGCCTCTAGGAGATCCTTCTTTTCTTTGACTGACAAGTCTTTCCGGACTTTTTGGGGCCTAGATGTGGTTGCTGGAGGTGACCACCATCTTTGGACCTCTTCCCCTTGAGCTCCTTGTGCAGGTTCTTCACCTTGTTCCTCAGGTGGTTCTTGATGGAGAGTAGCTGGGTCTGGGAACTCAGTCTCCATTGCATCCACATACAAGAAAAGCAGTTGCACTACACAAGAAAAGCAGTTGCACTCCTGCAGCTGCTCTATTAAGGGGAGAGGCTGCTCTATTCAAGGGTGAAAATTCATACATAAAGTGACAAAATGATTCCGTCCCAGAGGTTTCTGCTCTAATAAGGGGAGTTCTCTATTATGGGGTGCTCTATTAGAGGGAGTCCACTGTATAATCCTTATGATCGACTAATAGACCGAATAAGAGTAAGAGCCTCGCAAGGGTCGTTACTGCAACGTGGTTTACTTAACGGCTTACGGTCCGCACTGGAAGAGCCTTAATGAGCTAGGAAAAAATTATGGCGAAACAAAATAACAAAAGAGACACCACTAGAAAGAAAGCTATAGTGATATATAAATCGGGAAACTAGAGTGAATGCGAGCGAGCAAAGATATGGTACTTTATATGAGACTACACGATACGCAGCCCTCTTTCCCCCTTAATTAAAATCGTTAATATAATTTCTTCAACTTTCCTCCGCCCAACTGCCATAAAAATTGTCGAGTTTGAATTCAGCGTTAAAATGTTTACAAAGCCGTGGCGCATATGGTGCCTGCGACAGTGAGAGGGTTAATAGGAGCTGATGACACGTTTTCCACTCTGTGCTGAGGTCAGAAGAGACAATGTCTGCCTTCTCAAATTCAGTTCCTTCCAATGATTTAGCTGGTAAATCTCTCGCATATAAAGGTATCATTGGCTGGGCACTTGGATGAATGCTGATAACACATTTTTTTAGGAGGATCTAAACCGGCTGGATATGTGATCTTTGATGAGTCTGATAAAAGACTTGCCCACTCTTTCTTGAAAAGAGCATATATCTAAATGAGTGACTTCAATACCTGTTTCTGCTTTTAACTTTTCTCTTGCATCTCTAAAACCCAACTTTCTGAAGGCAGCATACATGAACCAGAAGCTCATGGACTAAGTAAAGCCCTTTCTAGTCACTCCACAATAGCAGCAATGTACCTACTTGACTACATTCTTCCTCAAGTGGCAAAGCTTAGCCGACAGACCAAGCACCTGGACCTCTCCTTATTTCTAGTCTAGTGGATGCTACTCTTAATTCACTTGATGATGCTGATGTTTGATACATATTTTCAAGAGCACGAACTATTGAGCTGTAACTATTTCAAGCCCTGCTTCAAGTTATGAGAAACAATTCCCTTGAACTAAGAAGTGATCCAATGCAATGGACATACATATGTCACAATGGAACTAGTACCATAGACCTAATTTTCTCCACTTCACAAATTCATATTTCACAGGGTAACTCAACAATGAGGAAACATCTCCCCATTATAGCAACATGGACAATGGTTTTACAACATGAAGTGCAAACCCAGCCCACTAAACCTATCACTCCACGAGGTATTGATATGATGAAATTTATTAACCACCCATATTTGGAGGAATCAAGAAAGAAATTCTCAGGAGGTTATATTGATGATGGTCTACAGGTCTTCAGATCAGCACTGATGGATTGTGCAATTATTCCCCACTGCAGAATGAGGAAATGGAAAGCATGGCATGATAGAGAGTGCGGAGAGATGAGATGTTATACTATGCACCTTCTACACCTCGTAAAATCTGGATACGCAGATCTTAGATCCCTGTACTGTGAGTGGAGGAAGTGTTACAAAGATCTAAGAAAGAAGAAAAAGAATGAGTATGATGCTTTTCAAGCAGAAAGGATTGTCAGAGAAGCTGAGGAGTTCCTGTGGTTAGCGATATCCAAGAAGTCTTTAAATTCGGCTGTCCCAATTCCCCTGGAGACACTGACAACTCACTTTAAATCACTCCTCAATCCTTCGAATGATATCGCAGACTCCGGAGGCTTATTTCAAGACTTTGAAGAAGGTGTAGATGAGCTGTATAATCAGCCCTTCACAGAGAGAGAGGTTTATAAAGTCATTCAAGCAGCAAAAAATAAGAAGGCTGTGAGTCTCATGACAACCTTAGTAATGAAGTAATTAATTAAACAATCAGCAGAGGTAGCAATAGACCTTTGGACGGACCTCTTCAATTGTTGTCTTTATAGTGGGGAAATACCACAAGTGTGGAAAACCAGTACAATGAAAATCCTTTATAAGAATCCTTTATAAGAATAAAGGAGAAAGGACTGATCCTAATAACTACAGAGGAATTGCACCATATGCAATCCAGCAAAGGTTTTCTCAAAATTAATAACAAGGAGAATTCGACCCGTCATGGATCCCATTCTATATACCAGTTGAGCAATTTGGGTTTCGCCACGGGCAGTCTACGGAAAATCCCTTAAGGTATCTCATTGAGGCAGCTACTACAGCTCTAGATATGCCTAGTGTGCCTCTCTATGGTCTCGTTGTAGATTTCAAAAAGGCTTTCGACAGCGTGGACCGGAATATCTTATTGAGGAAGTTGCATGAACAATTTCTTCTAAAAGGACCAATTCTTCGCTCAATTTTCTCTCTATTGAAAGAAAATTTCATTTGTATACAGGATGGTCTACGCTCAACTGATCCAATTCTACAGACAAGAGGTGTTCTCCAAGGAGACTCACTCAGCCCCTAATTGTTCATTGCATACACAACAGATGTGGTCCAGAAACTTGCTGAAATAAAAGGGGGTAATATTCAGGCTTGGGCAGATGATATTGTGATTTTTAGTCTTGAACGAGGACCAATTCAGGGAGCTCTTGACATTCTCTGCACCAGGTGTTCAAGAAACAAAATTGAAGTGAATGTACTGAAAACAAAAATTCTCAAATTTCGTAGGAGAGGCAGACTTGCTCAAGCAGACACTTTCACATACGGATCAGCAAACATCCCATTGACAGCATCCTATGAGTATACCCTGACTCCTACCCTCTCTTTCAGTCAACACTTATCTAAGAAATATACTGCCTGTTCCTCAGCTACATTCTCCATTAAGAATCTCTGTCTTCTTTCTCTCGACTGTGCAATTAGACTTTTTGGAATTAAAATTCGTCCCATTATCACCTATGCCATCTCGACTTTCTGGGAGCATCTGAAGGAAAGAGACTTTCAGATCATAGATAAGGTGAAAACAACATACCTGAAGAAATGTTTGGGTCTACCTGCAAACACCAAGAATAGGCTGGTGCTGTCCCTTTGTCATGAGGAGCCTCTCACTCAGAACCTGTATTTATCTATCCCTGCCTTAAAGCTCACTCCTGCTTTAGCCTCCCATTTCCGTTCATACACTGAGAAGATTTGTGCCATCCCTCTTGAGTTTTACCAATCGGTAGGCATGGTAAATAGGGAATGGAGTAAAGGAAATAGGGATAATGGTCATGCAATTACAAGATACTCGTGTCATGGTTTCCACTTCAAATTGTGTACAAATTCTTCTTTTCATACTCCTCATCCAATATGTGTGTGTAAATTCTGTGGTGATCAAGCAGGATATATATATCACCTTCGAATTGCACAGTTTCGCCAAGCATCTCAAAGATTGCTGTAGAATGATTGATTCTCAAACTTGCTTACACATTATAATATGTATATATATACATAGTATTTAAATTTATTCATTGCCCATTTAGAGGCGCTGCTGTAAAAAATAATAATAATAAATTAAAAAACTAGCTTTGACACAATGCTCATGTGCAAGCCAGCGTGTGTCTGACGGTTTCACAATCTTGAGCTCTGGAAGATCTATATAGTACTTTCTGAATCTCCTTTAATGACTGCACGTTTTGGGGAGTAATGAAAGAACTTCCATAACGTCATCAGAGTAGTGTAGACATGCTTGATACCTGGTGTAGCATTAGCAGCATGCACAGAAGCCAGTTGAAGGACATGACAGCGACAGTGGACAACAATGCATGAGGTGAGAGCTCTTTCAACCTTTGAACTCCTGTTTTGTCTCCAGAGAAAGTAGCAGCTCCATCAAATCCCATTCCTATAAGCCTTCCCAAACTAAAGCAGAATAGATACTTTCAGCATTAGCTTTCTTCAAGGGGTTCAATGAAGTGTTCTTCTGGTACCGCTCTCCACCCAACGACAAGAAATTGTCAGCTCCTCTATGGTAGTAACATCAATGCATTTATCATGATGCTAAAAAAGGGTGCCTTATGAAGCCACTTGAGTAGAGACTCTTCCACCCATTAAGAGCATTCACAAACTCATTTTTGAGGTGTACACTGCATTTCTTCCAGCTCTGTCAAGAAAGGTTTGAAGAGTCTCTCCACCACAAGTCGCTACCAGTTTGTCAAAGTTAGTAGTATGTGCGATGTGCTGATGAGCTAGAAAGTGAGTACATTGGATTAGAGCTTTAATTGCCTTCCTATTTTGTAATCTTTGCTGCTCTCCAACATTTTGAAGCTGGCTGATAATGTTCTATATAGCTCTATCAGCTTCCACATCCAATTGATAGGATAGAAGGTGTACTTCACTTTTTGAATGTGATTTCATTTTCTGAGTCGCCTTCTTCCAGTTAGTGAATGGTTTGGTAATCCAAGCCCCACCAGTCCACTGAAGAGATCTTCCCCCTTGTTGCATAATAAAACCGAGTCTGGCTGTGTAGACTTCCCTTTTAGAACTGACTATATACTAGTACCCCCAGAATGCCTCAGAATCAATCTAAGAGCATCTAATTCTGGGGGAGCATGCCCCCAGACCCCCCCTAGTTGTTACGTGCTATACACCCCCCTCCACATCAACACCAAACTGTGGAGTTCCTCCCTCCCAAAACTCAAAATCATGTATGAAATATTGCATACACATTCAAGCATACCCAGAAACTTTGTCACATCTTTAACCACCACGCCCCCCCTTCAAATCCAGATTTCTCCAGTTGCCCCCCCCCCCCTCTTGGACAATTTTCTAAATAAAACCTTGGCTAAGGGCACCAAAAATCCCTACCATCTATGCCAGACTTACCTTTCCCTACCAAAAAATGCTAGTGAAGTAAAAGAGATTCTAATTCCAAGGTAGAAGTTGTACGTAGAGTTCATCAACCTCCTTATAGAGTCTACAATTTAGCATCCTAGGAAAGTTACATATTGGCAGAGGTGAGGAAGACACTCCCATATTCCAGCAAGTAGAAGATATATATGCACATCACAATATTGTAGCATATTGAGCCATAATAATAAAAAAATGTATGCATATATATATACATGTATATAACATATCTACATACATAATACAGACAGAAACCATAAAAGGAATGAGATATAAGATACTTCTCCTTGTGCACCATACAACAGAAGGTAGCACGAAAGGAGTTAATAATTCTTGATATATTATATTGGAGTTCGAATATTAGAACCTAAGTTACGCACTGCAGTACACATCAGATAATTACGCATATGCTCTCCTTTCTCCCCCCACTAGTTTTTACGTCCAACCAACCCCTCGTAGTTGAATTTTGGGTCCTCTCTGGCTACAACCATGGAACTGTCCATCTCGCTGGACATGCTGACCACAGAGTCTCGTAGAGGTGGCGTGTGCTCATTAACACGATTGTACTTCCTGGCATTGTCAAAGCTGCCAATTTTGTCCTTCAAATCTACAATAGCTGTTGGGACAGTGGGTGGGACAAAGGTAAAGTAAGGCAGAACTGACAACATATTCATCAGGCTCCATTGTAATCAGCACACACGCAAGTGACACAACATGATACAGCTGTTGTTATTGTTGTTGGGGGGGGGGGGGGAAGGGGGGGAGGGTAGTGGTGGTGAAAAATACACAATATTCCTGATGAAAAAATTGAGCAATTAAGCTGATTATTAGCAAAGTCATCTATTTCTGATGAAGGCTATCAAAATGTCGAGAGAATACAATTTCAAGTTGATTATTGAGAAGGTTATTATAAAGTCATTATAACTCCTCTAAATCTTTTACACATGAGAAAAGAGTCACCCCTAACAAATGTCATAGACACAGACTGTCATTGAGTGGTGAAGGGATGTGTAGTATTTGTGTTTGCCTTCCTCAATAGAGTTGATCCTAACCCAGAACTGTGGCTTATGGCATGAAGGGCTTGAGATGCTTACTGTTGATAAAAAAGAGATAAATATAAAAGCCACAGCCAGCAGATATAACACAATGGTGTCCAGCTACACACCAGAAAAAGCCACAACCACAAGACGAGTTGTTTGTATTCCGATAAACCTTCAAAACTACTTAATGAACTTCTCTATGTGGGATTAAAAGCAGTTATCAGTTATATAGCAAAGACTGTTGTGGACATAATGAATATGTATACTCTCCTTCAACCCCCCTCCCCCCTACTGATCTTCCTCACCTGAGCATGGAGAAGACCCATGCCATCTTCCCCACCGCCCTGATCTTATTCTTGATAACAGCCTTCCTCTGAGCAATGCTTGAGTCTTCTTGGACCCAGGAACCACCTTCATATCGTCGGCCACTGACAAGTCATCAGTCCCTCCCTTCAGAGTTAGAACATTCACCAACATCTCTGTCACTGCATTCAGAGAGAAGAAGGAGAGGTCAGAGCTCAAGTGAAATTTGCATGTTTGGTAACCACTGGCAAGAACCACTTCTGAAGCCTTCAAGAGCTACTAATTTGGCACGGTTGTACCAAAGGTTAACTTCACAGTTGGCTGCAATTAATGGTCCGGGACCTAACGATATTAATACCAAATACACCCACTCCCATATATGTACACTTGTACTCACATGCACACACACACACACACATTTGCATTTGTTCTGCGTACAGATTAATTCGCACACAAACATATGACTAACTTGAAAAAAGTGCACTTATCACAACTACAGCATTAAGAGCTTGGTGACCCCATGACCTAACTGGAAAGGTTTGCTTGCTCATATATGCACCCCCAGCAATGGTGAGAGGAGACGAAGGAAAGTGACATGTCATTTAGACTTGGACTTACAAATTGCAAGCAGAAACTATGCTCAAGCCGAGAGTTATGGAGCTCCCCTGAAGGCTATTAATTCTCGATGACCTCTAAGTTGACATCACAGATGCAAGGACTTGCTTGATTATCAACTTGAACCTACTCACTCGACATCTCAGCTATATGCTACCCTTCATCAGGGATAATGAAATATTGAACACTCAAGTGATCATGTGAAGTTGATAACCAGTAGCTAGCTATGCACTATGTGGCCGGGCAGATACGGGATGCACATGAACTGGATGAGCGGAGGGAGGAGGGGAATATCAATAGCAGATTATAAAACAAGGAAGCCATCTTAGACCAGGCTAGGAGACAAGAAGGAACTGATAGCGAAGAAGGCATTGCACATGATGGTATTTAGCACCTAGTTATACAAATTTATAATAATACCCTACCCCACTCAACCAAAAAATAACTACATAACTAAAACAAAACAAAAACAAAATAATAATAAAACAGCGAAAAATTATGGTGGTCATGGTTTCAAACACCTGGGGGTCTTGAGAGTGATTGAACTGCTCACACTTTGGTGCTAGGCTAATGTGCAACTCCTTTGCTAGTAGTTCCTTCTGCCCCCTAGCCTGGTCTGAAATGGCGGCTCCTCCCTCATGTGCTTCACATGTGTGCCAGGGTGTGGTTTACACCACATGGTGGATAGCTAGAGACTGGTATAGCAGGGGGGTAATTTCCATATGAATGTTGGGGGGGCCAAAAGCAGTATTAAAGCTGCTTACTCTAGGGGGGTCTCTAGGGGAGTCTCTAGATACTCAGCCAGGATATTTTGAAAAATAGGAACTATAGACTTTGGGGTAAATTAGTGTTGAAAATATTTTCAATTTACGAACACATAACATAACCAGATGACAAACAGTATACTAGCACAACATCTAAGAGAGAGAAAGAGACTACATTCAAAAAGGCAAGTGGCCGAAGATGGATGAGCGCCTCTCTACTCTATCCACAAAGTCATTTGTCACTTGCTTGAGGCTCAGTTCCTTCACCAGCTCTTTATGTACTGTGCATGTCATGAAATGATTGAGGCGGTTGTTCGACATTGTTGTATGAAGGTAAGGCACTGAAGGCTCGTTCAGAGCTTGCATTAGTTGCCGGCATAACCAGAACAACCTTGACCAAAGACATGACCTCTGGTATGAGGGGCCAGAGAGGAAATCAACGACATTTTGCAATGTATTACCACCACCTTCATCTTGACTGAAACTGTGATAGGACTCTGCCATTATAGAGAGCTGGATTCTTAAGGTATCAGGGTCAAACTCTGTATAGAACTCACATAGTTCGTCAATATTTTGTGAGACACATCCTCCCCCAATGTTCCTTTCATTTTAGGACCTTCTCACAGGTTGCATATGTGATTAAAACGCTCTTCAATGCAGCTAGCTACAGTGTCCACAGCCTCAAAATAGATTTGGCGGTAAAAGTTCTCTACATTGGTATGGCGCTCATGTTGAGCATTACCCTCACTATACCTTGATGGCATCTTATGGTGACGTAGAAGTGAAGGCTCTTTTAGTTCCAACTTCACAGCAGCTTGAGTTACTTTTGTCCAATGGAGGCTTGCATCCCTGTCTGATCGTATTCCTCGTAGGACAGTGACAGATAGCTTGGCATTTGCTTGAGCATCCACTGCACATAGCTCTGCCCTCTGAAGGCAAGTGCTGAGGTAATCTGAATGTGAAAGTACTACAATGGCAAGCTCAAGACCATAGAAGAAACTAAAAGTTAGCATTTTAGTCTCCACTCCAATTATTCTTGCCTTCATTTCAAGTCTTTGACATGGTCTTGTGCCCAGTCCCATAGGATCATCAGAGTACCATAATTTTTCAGAATAGCACTCAGCGATGCTACTCGGACAGTCCACCTTGTTGGGCAGAGGATTTTCAGAGTTGGTGTGTCAATATTGTCTACATGGAGATCATGTTCCATTTGCCCCAGAATTTCTGATTGCTTTCTGCGGAATACTGCCTCTCTTTTTGGACTCTTTTTTATTAATTTAGTAATTTCATAAGCCACATCAAGCGTGTCTTTCGACAGGGAAATATTTTTTATTGTATATATCCCCGACAGCAAGATTAAGCGAGTGGCAATAGCAGTGTGTTAGCAGACATTTTTCATTCAGTTTCTTGATTTGTGCAGCAACCCCATTTTTGGTTCCAGTCATGGTCGAACATCCGTCATACATTGCCCACGGGCATCTTGAATTTTGAGATTCATGCGTAGCAGCACATCTCTTATGCAAGCAACAATTGTGTCTGCATTGGTCTGAGAAACTGACATCAGACCAATATATTCCTTACGTACTGTCATCTCATTCACCCAACGTATGCAAATCACAAGTTGTTCAATGTTGCTCGCATCTGTACTCTCATCAGCCAAGATACTGTAACATCCAGATTCAGCTATGTCAGCTGCTATACCATGAAGCACTTTTAGAGCCATGATTTGTAAGATTTCATTCTGAGCATCTGGACTGATATGCTTGTCGTAAGACTTTTCAATCCATTTATGAAGCACTTTATCATCTTCAGCTCGCAGAAGGATGAGTTGCTTGAAATTTGACTCCTCCTCTTGCTTGCCCTTACGAAGGGCAATGCCCTGGCGGGCAAGATAGGATACACATTGAATGATTTTCAGGAGGCAGTTCCTATTTTCCTCTTCTTAAGCTACTCCTTCAGCTGCTCATCAATATGACATGGTTGAGTTAACATAGCAACTGCATGCTTGTGACATAGCGAGCTTTCGTGCTTATGGAAACCCTTGTTTTTACACAGAGCATTTTTCCAATTTCTGAACTCATCAGACAAGAAGGAGGTTTCAGACCTTGTATCCAGCTTAAGAAGTCCCTTCAAATTGGCTGTGCTACAAGTGTGGCAAATAATAGTGTCTGAAATTGGAAGATAATGCAGCCATGAAAATTGCGAGTACCAGGCTGGTTGGAATGCTCGTTGATGACCCATCTTGCTTTTAGGGTATTTCATGTTGATTGGCTGGTAGGGAACTTGAGGAAGGGTATCCAGAGTCAGGAATATTCTACTGGCTTCTTGTTGCTGCTCCTGAGAGATATCAAAAGTACTTGTAGCTTGAGTCAAGTCTAATTTTGCAAAAACAACTACAACAACAGGGTCTGTCAATATATGATTGTTTAATAAGGATTCACTGACATCAGAGGCTGAGATGCCACATAAAAACTGAGAGGCTTAATGTTTTTATCATGTGATGGATTATGACAGACGTACCTGTACAGATTCTTCTGGGTTTTCTTCAACCTGTACATCTTGGCTTTGGGCTTGATCATCAGCCTTCTCCTCAGACTCCCTTTGTCTCTTAGTTGGACTTTGACAAAAACTTAACAAGGAGGCTTGTCTTTTAGGAATGATTCACTCTGCAGCAGCACTAGCTAATTTCTCAATATATGGCCTGCTACACTGTTAGGGTTCACTCTTATATTGCTCAGTATTCCGAATAATGATTAACAGCACATTAGGTTTATAGCACAACTCAACATAAGGCAGTGGAGAGCTTACTTATATAGGCACTCCACTGCTGTCATGGCAAAATCAAAATGAACCAATGAAATACATGAACTATATAAATGTCAAAATGATCCTAACAGCTAAAATGATCCTCACACCTAAAGTGTTAGTTCCATGGTATGGTCTGAAGCTTGTTTGGTGGTTGAGTTGTCAGGCTGTTATTCCTGACATACACTAACTGGTCACATGTATTGAACCGATTAGGGAACAAAGTTGTTGTTTTTACCAATATTATGGTGTTGTTCTATCTAGCATATTTCACACCAATTACAATTATGAATGTGCTATAACTTGTTAGTCAACACCTTCAACAGCTTGCGAAAACTCCCTTAGAAAACTTGTTTTGGTCAAAAGTTGGGGGGCCATGGCCCCCCCCAGCCCCCCCAGAAATTACCCCCCTGTATAGATAAACTTCAAGTGAGTCTCAGCATCCTGGTAGATTGTTCTATCAGTATACTGTGACTTTGCTCTTGTTATCCTCCTTTCTTCGTCTCTTTTGTGGTTGTGTACGTGGTTATGGTTGTGATAGTGTGGCTGGTTCTTCTGCAGCCTCAGGTGGTGCTGGTTAGTCCGAGTGTGGCTGGTTCTTCTGCAGCCTCAGGTGGTGCTGGCTAGTCCGGCTTCCGCTTACATAAAATATACCATAACAATGTTTATTAACCAATCTCACCATATTGGCACAAACTCGGACATTGTCAGTAATAAAATTTAAAGAAGTAATATGCACCCATTCACCCTATGCACATGCCCAATCTACTGATTTACAACAGTAATAAAACTTTTCCCACATGAGGACAGTGAGCAAATAAATGGCCGACAACCACAATTGTCTTCGTTTAGAGTCTCTTCCTGGCTTTTGCTACTGTTTCTGGAAGTTCTTCTTCAGTGGACGATGGAAGGCTGCACAAGCACCTGTGCCTGCCAGGAATTACTCTAAATTCCTTCACTCCAAGGAGGTGCCCCTGGATGGTCTCCTTTGCTGCTGTAGACATATAGTGATGTAGCGCTGCATAGCTCTTATTTGCTTACTTCAACAGAGCTGATTCCTATACCAAAACTGTAGCTCATTGTGTTTCTAATGATAAGAACAGTTTGAGAATTGATTAAAAATACAACAAACCACAGATAGTCAGCATTTCTATACTGTACTTGCATGTTAAACACCTACTTGTTAAAAACACATAATTGCTCTATCCTTAATTAGTTAAGTGTTGGCCTCCTCCTGCTCCAGCATTCTCTGTTTCTTCTATTGCTGGAGACCAGACAGACTTGTAGCTGCAATGTCCACATATAGCACTCTCCAGGCTGTCCTCTGCAACAGATCAACCACACACAAGCCTAGCCTTCTAGCTAGCCCAGTGGATCGACTCAACCACATCTGCATGGCAGTGCTCATTAAGCAGCTTCTCTGGCACCCATTTTCCTGCTGACTGATAAGAGCCCTGCTTAACCAATTAACACTTACCTTATTTGCAGCATGTACATAAAAATAGCTATAAGCCCCCCCCCCCCCCCAAAAACACACACAACTGGCTAGTGTAGTTTTCTGGTAATGTCACAATATTGTGCAATTTGTAAGCTAACGTTGCCAGCACAACAACAACACATGCAATACATTCCTAAACAAAATGGCCAACAATGCCAAGTACTGGCAGTGGTAGCCCATAGCAACAAAGACCACCACAACATTGTATCTAGTATTGGTCCATGCCCCCTGCCTAACCTGTCCATAAAATATCCATAAAATATTGTGAAAATCCATCAGTAAGTTTCTGTGTAATCCTGCTGACACACTGACGAATGCACTAGGATGGAAACATACCCTCCTACCCTCCTTGGTGGAGGCAATAAGCTGGAATATAAAAATATTTGGAAAACAAAACAAAACATGTCTACAAGGAAACCTATAGCTATGAAATCCGCCCAGGAGTGACTAGTTATTCACAGGATTGAAGGGATTCGGAGCAACCTCAGGTAAGCATACGTGCCTGTGCAGCTTTCCTCAGGTAAGCAGAGGTGCCTATGCAGCTTTCCCAGGTAAGCATACGTGCATGTTTCCTCAGGTAAGCATACATTCCTGTACAGCTTTCCTCGATAACCAGCCCTTCTCCACCTCAATCTCTTCTGCAGTGACTTTCTCTTGCCTGCATAAACTTATACTCCATCTCTGCTGCAGTGGCTCTCTTTGCTCCTGCATAAACCAGCCCTTCCCCACCTCCATCTCTGCTGCAGTTGTCTTGCTTGCATAAACCAGCCCTTCTCCACCTCCATCTCTGCTGCAGTAGCTCTGTCTCACTCTTGTGTTGTTCTGCAGGTAAATGATATACGTATTGTATTGCACATGCTCAGTTGCATTACATACAAATACACTCACCATTATATTAATAAAATTTCACCCACTGGACATGTGCAGGAAGGAAGGAAAATAAATAAATAAGCATGTGTCTAGCACACATTAATAAGCATGTGTCAAGCACACATTAATAAAAATCTAGCACACATTTTCGTAACAACAGCTTTGAGTCCCTTTTGTGGAATACTTTGTGAATGGACATCCATCCCATTGCAATTTCTCTCTCTCTTATAAATGTCATCTCACAAACACCTTCTTAATCACCTGTAATAATAGGAATGCCTTAATCACATGTAATAATAGGAGCACCTTAATCACCTGTAATAAAAGGAACACCTTATAATCACCTGTAATAATAGATAATCATCTGTAATAATAGGAATGCCTTAATCACCTGTAATAATAGGAACAACTTAACATGTAATAATAGGAACATCTTAATTACCTGTAATAATAGGAAGGAACACCTTAATCACCTATAATAATAGGTAATTATCTGTAATAATAGGAACACCTTAATCACCTGTAATGATAGGAACACCTTAATTACCTGTAATAATAGGAACACCTTAATCACCTGTAATAATAGGAACACCTTAATCACCTGTAATAATAGGAACACCTTAATCATCTGTAATAATAGGAACACCTTAATCACCTGTAATAGGAACACCTTAATTACCTGTAATAATAGGAACACCTTAATCACCTGTAATAATAGGTACACCTTAATCACCTGTGATAGTAACACCTTAATCACCTGTAATAATAGGAACACCTTAATCACCTGTAATAATAGGAAGACACCCGCACGGAGTTGTGACTGAAGTGCTCCAGGCTGGGCTTCTCTGTGCCAAAGTCCTCCAGAGGATCTGACCATAGGAGATCACACACTGGACCAAAGGCAGGAAGTTCCTTATAGCGGTCCAACTTCTCGTGCAGGGGGACAGGGGAGAGGAGGGGCAGAGGGCAGGGGAGTGAAGGAGGATGGGAGAGGAATAGAAAAGCAGAGGAGTGGCAAGGAGCAGAAAGGAAGGCTGGGTAGGAGGGGAGAGGTAAGCGGATTTGGGAGGAGGAGTAGGAGGGGAGAGGTAAGAGGAAAGATTGGGAGGACGAGTAGGAGGGGAGAGGTAAGAGGAAAGATTGGGAGGCTGAGTAGGAGGGGAGAGGAGAGAGGAACGATTGGGAGGAGGAGTAGGAGGGGAGAGGTAAGAGGAATTTGGGGGAGGAGTAGGAGTTGATAAATGTATTAAAAAGTGGACAAAAAGAGAGCGAGATAGAAAGAGAGAGAGAGCAACAAGATGCACAAAAGTATGTGGTGTGTGGTAGTGATAGGAACCATGTGGCACAGAGGAGGGAGAGGAGGAGATCAAGCACATGTAGTGGGAGTGGACTGGATGTATTTACTAAAGGATCTGGAAATGCACAATTCACAGCTGGGTGTTCCGGTGACAAAAATCCTGTGTACATTTGATAACATTTCCAAAGGATCACTATCTCCTAGATATATCCTCTAAAGGAAGACTTGTTGACCGGCACTATCAAATATGGAGGAAAAGAAGTACAAGATTCTCCTTTTCTAATCACTATCACTAAATCAGAGCATGGTGAGGTTTCATTTGATAATGAGGCTGATGCCTATGCTCCTGTCCAGGTAACATTTGGTGATCTCCATATCCCTGTAACAGTAGATCCTACCAGTGAGGTATGGATGGATGTGGTTTGCCCCAAAGCATTCCAAGGTCCCTTGACAGCTGAATATATGAGGCAGAATGAAGAAGGCAATTTTTCAATTTCTGTGGAGGACCAATAGTAAATATAGATCAGTCCAGTGCTACATGACATTTACACATTGACAATTTGTTTGGGAGGTGACATTCTTCCAGGAGGAGTATTCGAAATCAACCTCCTCTCAAAGCCTTGTGCAAAGTTCGTCCGCCATCTTGGCACATGCACTCCACATGATATTGGAGAGCCAGTGGTGCTCAAGTTTGATGCAAGCAAAGCTGGCCCGGGAACAATGAGGGGGAGGTTCAACGGTGTCTCTCAAGCAGGCCACATTGATTCTAGAGTGGATCTGGTTGATGAAGAAAATGGCATCTACCATTTCATTTTCATACCTGTTGCAGCTGAGGTGTACAATGTTGATGTATATTGGTCCAACAAGAGCATTCCCTGTTTTCCCATCTGCATCCCAATCACCTATCCCATGGAAGTCATTTTAAGTGGTCCAGTCAACCCACAGATTAACTAGCCAGTCATAGTGATGAGTGTAGACACAAGTAGAGCTGGCCAAGGTGATCTCGCAGCCTTCTGTTCTGCCAGAGATAGTGGAACTACCGACACCATAATCCGAGAAGCTGACATACCAGCCATTTGCTTCCATCCAACGCCACCGATTTGTTATCTCCTTAGAGTTCATTTTTGTGGTATTGAAGTCAAGCAATCTCCGATTCCAGTGGATCTACGCGGTCAAGTAAAGAACTCCATTCTGGAAGGAAGTGTCCCAATTTTACCCTTTACAAACCCCTACCTAATATTGTGGTATATCATCACATTCAGCTTAATATTTTTATCATAGTTCCTCTTATTCTTGCATACACAATATCTCATTTGTTATGTACTAGCAGAGCTACCACGATTCTATCATGGGAATATTTTCAAACTGGTGTAGGGGTGGGTGACACTATAAGTCAGGTTCAACGAGAAAAATGGCAACAAAACTATGAAAGCTTTGTCAAGTGGGAAAGATTGATTCTCAAAATGTGCTTGAAGGTTTCATTAATGAAATTATTTTTAATTATAGCAGATATTTGGTATGCTGGGACAAAAAAGAAGTGATGCAAACATTGATTACATATTGATTACAGATCATTCACTGCTGTTACAGGTATATATCCAGATGACATATCAGCTTGAAAAAATAATGGTTGCCTAGTATGCAGGATCTGTCATCTGCACCCAGTAGCTTGAAACAAAACCTGGGTACCCAGTGGCTGAGCTCTCCAAGTAGCAGTGTTTAGGTACCCAGTGGCTGAGCTCTCCAAGTAGCAGTGTCTGGGTAAGTAGGTACCCAGTGGCTGAGCTCTCCAAGTAGGTACCCAGTAGCTGAGCTCTCCAAGTAACAGTGTTTAGGTACCCAGTAGTTGAGCTCTCCAAGTAGCAGTGTTTAGGTACCCAGTGGCTGAGTTCTCCAAGTAGCAGTGTTTAGGTACCCAGTGGATGAGCTCTCCAAGTAGCATTGTTTAGGTACCCAGTAGCTAAGCTCTCCAAGTAGCAGTGTTTAGGTACCCAGTAGCTGGACTCCCCATGAAGACTTAGGCAACCAGTAGCTGATTTCCCCATGAACATTTGTTGTTTATGTGTGTGACTGTTGTTGTTTGCAGCATTAGTTGTTGTCTTTTTCAGAGGTTACCTGAATGTATTTTAACCCGTGAAGCAGGTAAGGGGTGGGCACTTAGTGGTAGGACTCCCTAGGCACCCAATGTCTTCAGAGCCTAACCTTCTATCTATCATGGCACCTCATTTCACTGTCCTCTGTAAATTTTCAGCAATTGCAGTGTGCTTCTAGTTAGAGGCAGCCTCACTAATAATTGTTTGGATTATGTGAGCTATAACAAAGCTAACATAGTTTGTTGGTAGCACTGGTTATTGCTAGCAGGAAGGTGAAGTATGTATGATATGTATTTCCCTTACATAATGACTGCCATCAGTCGCAGATTGCCTTAAAAGAGCTTTTTTTTATCCACTCTAGTAAAACAAAAGATTTTTGGGGCCTACACTTACCTGGGTTCTCTCTTAATTAAGGTTACATAACTTAGTTCAGGTTTAACAAATATTTTGTGCTTTTATATGCAGGATGTCAATCTATTATCCTCTTCTGTGTGTGTGGATATGTGTGTGTTCCTTTTTATTGTCCTCAATATCTACTCATACAGAGGACCCAGGATGGGTTAAAACAAGCATGTGAGAGGAGTATCTCAACCATTGGAAGGCCATGGGAAGTATTTGAGTAACATGGGCCATGTCTCTTGCCCATGCCACTGCCTAAATATTAAAATTCATAATGGCCAGGTGATGTGGCCAGAGAGAACTAGGGCTAAGAAAATATACAGGTTTCAGAGATGTAAGCAATGATCCATGGCCATGCCATGCTCCCAAGATATTATGGCAAACAACTTTTCTTTTTTCCAAGTGATTTTCACACATCACTGAAAGGTAATGATGATGAAAAACATTAAGAGCACTTTAACACAGTCATGGTTAATTAGTGTGATAACTGCCATTTAGTACAATACTCTCATACTGTAGTGAGTCATAACAATCATTTGCCAGACTCTGTTGTCTATTATGCAAAATTTGACCTTCATTCAAGCTGAATAATTATTATGAGTAGCTATGTAGCAAAATATAAAGCAGATGTTTATAAAGTCTCTCGTGCAGAAACCTGGAGTCAGTAAAATATCCTCAACTCTGAATACCCTTCTTTCAAGGTCCCTATTATCCAGTTAACATGAGAGCTCATTATGTCACAAACATGCAATTACTACGTTAACTCAGCTGAAGAAGTGGATCAAGAGTCAAAAGGAGGAAAATAAGAACTGCCTCCTCCTAAGGCATATCCTATCTCAACTGCCAAGGCATTGCCCTTCCTAAGGGAAAGCTTGAGGAGTCACATTTCAAGCAGCTCTTCCTTCTCCGAGCTGAAGACATTGAAATACTTTGAAAGTGGATTTAATTTTTTTGTGACAAGCAAATGAGGCTGGGTCCTCAGAATGAAAAACAACAAATCATGGTGTTGTGTGGTATAGCAGCTGAATCTGGATGCTACAGTAGCATGGCTGATGAGAGGCGAGCAACGTTAGTAATTTGTACATGTCGGGTGAACAAGGAGATGAGAGTACGAGTTTGTCTGCTGCCAGTTGCTCAGAGAAATGCAGATACAATTGTTGCTTGCATAAAATATGCGTTGCTGCACATGAATCTCAGAACTCAAGATGCCTGTGGACATTGCTATGATGGACATTCGACCATGACTACAACCAAAAATGGTGTTGATGTACAAATCAAGAAACTGAAACACACTGCTACTGCCACTTACTTGCTGTCAAGGATACAATAAATATATTCCCCTGCTGAGAGAAAAACGTTTATGCAACCATAAAGAAGCAGCAGAATTCCGCAGAAAACAAGCAGAAATTCTGGGACAAATGGAAAATGACCTCCATGCTGTATGATATTGACAACTCTGAAAATCCTATTCGCAACAAAATGGACTGTCTGAGCTGCATCACTGAGTGCTATTCTGAAAAACTAGGAACTTTGATGAAGCTATGGTGCTGGGTACATGATAATGTCAGCGATTCTGAGAAGGCAAGAATAATTGGAGTGCATGCTAAAATACAAATTCTAATTTCTTCTATGGACTTGAACTTATCGAGCTTTTGCATTACCTCAGCACTAGCCTTCAGAGGGCAGATCTAAGTACAGTGGATGCCCAAGAGAATGCCAGGGTTTCTGTCACTGTTCTTTGGGGTATATGAACCAAACTGTGATGCAAGACTCCAAGGTCACTCAAGCTGCTGTGAAATTGGAGTTACAAGCACCTTCACTTCCATGTCACTGTAAGATGCCATCAAGGTATTTTGAGGCTAATGCTCAACCTGAGCACCATTCCAATGTAGAGCACTTTTACCACCACATCTACTTTGAAACTGTGGACACTGTAGCTGTGTTATAGAGCATTTCAATCAAAAGCACTACACCATTGTATGCAACTTGTGAGCAGGTTCTTGTGAAAGGAGCATTGGAGGAACTTGTATCACAAGATGTTGACCAACTGTGTCAGTTCTACACACAGTTTAACCTTAATACCATACAAATTCATCTATCTATGATGGCAGAATTCTATCACCATTTCAGTCAAGGTGAAGGGGAAGATAGATTGCACAATGTCATAGATGTCCTCAAATAGAACAAAAAGATCTGGCCCTCATACCAGATGTCATGTCCTTGATCGAGATTGTTCTGGTTATTCCAGAAACAAATTCCAGTTGTGAACAGGCCTTCAGTGCAGTGAGAAGTGTGAAGTCTTACCTCCATACTAGCATGTGGAACATCCACCTCAATCATCTCATGACATGCATAGTGCATAAGCGGTTGGTGAAGGAAATGAACCTCAAGCAAGTCCCCAATGACTCTGTGGATAGAGTAGAGAGGCGCTCATCTATCTTCGGTCACTTCCACATAGAAGTAATAGATGTGGATGAATGCCTCTCTACTCTAGGTCTCTCTGACTCTCTCTCTCTAACTATTTGGGTCTTTATGATATGATATGTGATCATGACACATAATGATAATGGGCTAAATTTTCAGTGTAAAAGTCAGTAGAATTGCAACCCTATTTTTCAAAAATATTAGGGGAGTGCCCCAGCCCCCATTATAGGGTAACCTGCGTTACTGCTGATTTTTGCCCCCCCCCAACTTTCAGATGGAAATTAATCCCCCCTGATATGTGGGGGAGTTATAATGAGAAGAACAGCCGGAGGAGTTCCTTCTAAATGAATGATGAAGACAACACTGTGCAAGCTATCACCCATTCTACCTTTGCATTGCATTCTTTCAAAGCAGATTCACCATGCCCCAAGTCAATTTCTGCAGTTAACATTTTAATTAGGTTGATAAGGGAGTGAGGGAGTGATGGAGAGAGTAGGTGGGTGAGTGAGTAAGTGAGTGGGTGGGTGGGTGGGTGGGTGGGTGAGTGAGTGAGTGAGGGAGTGAGTGAGTGATGTGAGTGAGTGAGTGAGTGAGTGAGTGTATTCTCTTAATGCAAGCTGCTAGAGAAGCAATAATTGGCTACTTTAACATCTGGTGCTGCAGAAATAAAAATTATCCCTAATTATAACTAAATTATTCCTTAAAGGATAATTAATTATCACTTCATTATTCCTTAATCATTTATTTTTTTGTTTTATTGTTGCTTTTCTGCAAGTCATGACATAAGGTCACTTAATTTGCGGTTTGGAGCCAAGTGATTGTGCAATATTTTTGTAGAACATTATGACAAGCTGTGCTTGGATGACTCCACCCCTCATTGCTTTGTTTGTGCTTGTGCTTTACAATTCAATGAAGTTTATGAATTAAAAAAAGTGAGTGTGAGTGAGTGAGTGAGTGAGTGAGTGAGTGTGTGAGTGAGTGAGTGAGTGAGTGAGTGAGTGAGTGAGTGAGTGAGTGAGTGAGTGAGTGAGTGAGTGAGTGAGTGAGTGAGTGAGTGAGTGAGTGAGTGAGTGAGTGAGTGAGTGAGTGAGTGAGAAAAAAAAAAAAAAAAAAAAAAAAAAAAAAAAAAAAAAAAAAAAAAAAAAAAAAAAAAAAAAAAAAAAAAAAAAAAAAAAAAAAAAAAAAGAAAAAAAAAAAAAAGAAAAAAAAAAGGTTAGTAAGTGAGTGCAGTTAGTTGCTATTTCTCTACTATTTGCTAAAGTGTAGTTGGTACTACCAATTGTTGATATATCTGTAGTACTGTTGAAACTACCACTGTTGGCTAATTGGGAAGAAAGTTGCTCTGCCTGATACTGAGAAAGTTCAAACTACAGTTCTTACACCCTAAATAATGAACACCAGTGAGAAACAACCTACTGCCCCACCTCTCCTAGAGTGTCCCTTCTGTGGAAAACAATTCAAGTCTGTGGGAAATCACCTCCCCAAGTGTAAGGATAGGAATGGAAGAGACTACAATACCTATTTGTCTCAAAAGACAAGGGCCAAGAATGCCAAATCTGGTAGTTCTAGGAAGCCTTGCCCAAAATGTCACAGAAGTTTTCTAAGGCTTGATACACATTTGAGGAATAACCCCTTCTGCAAGTCTATCTCATCTGTAGTAGAGATTGACCCCCAAGCATCCACTGTTCCAACAGTCCACATACAGGGTGATGACACAGTCTTGTCTCCTCTCCATCTGCAGGATAACTATCCTACAGAATACTTACATGAAAGAAAACCTCCTCTCAATCTACCCTCTACAGAAGAGGATTGGAGGAAAGGTGATTCCTATTTCCTGGAGAATCTTGTCCCACGAATACACCTGGCTGCCTCAGTGGATGAAAAGAACTGTATCCTAGCTGAGGGAATTTACAACTACTTTGCCACACAGTACGGAATACGACAGGCTGCTCACAGGACCACCAAACAACTTCCCAACACAAACTATCAAAAACATGATAGGGCCCTCAAGAAGGTAACAGAGCTAAGGAATAAGGCAAGGAAAGAGTTCAGGAAGGTCAAGAGAGAAGGCTCACCCAGAGATATGATCCAGTCCTTTGCAAGAAATTTCTTCAAACTAGTTCGCCAACAGAATGCTTTGAAGAGAAAGTCGAAAAGTAAGAGTGAAACCCGATCTGCAAGGTCAGCTAGACACCACTGCCATAAACATTTCTGGAAGTTTACCCATGAGCTTCTAGACCACAATGCTGCCAGCAGGGTCACACCAGAGTTTTCTGAAGGTGAAGCTTTCAAATTCTTCAGCAATTCATACAAATCCATCCCAAAAACCTTTGAGAAACCTGATTGGATGCCGCTCCCCAAGCCTCCCACCACTGAATTCAAGGGAGACCTCATTATGCCAGTAGAAGTCCTAATGGTCATCAGACACACCAATTCTACATCAACCCCTTCCCCATTTGATCAAATTCCCTACCGAATCTTCAAGAGATGCCCCTCCCTCACTCGAGCCCTTGTTGACCTTTTCAATTGTTGTTGGACTACTTCAACAGTCCCATCAGTTTGGAAGTTTGCGGGAATCAAACTCTTTGGCAAGAGTTCAGCTACTGAAGACCCAACAACCCCTTCAAATTTCAGGCCAATTGCCCTGACATCCTGCATTGGGAAGATGTTTACTACCATCCTCAAAAACAGATGGCTTCAATACATGTTGGAAAATGGCTACCTCGACCGGTCAACCCAGAAGGCTTTCTTGAAAGCAACCCCAGGGTGCACTGAGCACCACTCCAAACTAGCCACTATCCTGTTTGAGGCCCAAAAGAAACATAAATCACTTGCTGTTTCCTGGATTGACCTCGCAAATGCATACGGCAGCGTCCACCACTCGCTCATCCAGTTCTCACTCAAACACTACTATGCCCCCCCACAACTCTGCTCCATCTTAGAATCCCTTTACTCAGACCTCGCAGCCACCATCCTAACTTCAGATTGGTCTACCCCAAGCATTCCTCTGAAGATAGGTGTCTACCAAGGTGACCCTCTGTCGGGGGTAGTGTTTAATACAGTGATTAACACCTTAGTTGACACTTTGCAAGCACAAAAAGATCTTGGGTATACATTATCTGACTCTACCCACCACACCAACCTTCTTCAATATGCAGATGATACATGTATCATTACCAACAGCCCAGCCGCCGGTCAGCAACAGTTGAACACGGTCGACCAGTGGCTTGGATGGTCGGGTATGAAGGCAAATATTGCAAAATGCCACTCTGTAGCAATACAAAGCTCTACAGGTCACACCATCGACCCCCAGCTTACCTTGTCAGGAAAGACACTCCCTTTCATGGGCAGTAGTACGATCAAGTTCCTTGGGTTACCCATTCAGATTCCTCAAAATCCTTCCATGGCCCGATCCAACCTTAAAGAGGCTCTAAATCGCATGGTACAAGCAGTGGACAGATGTCCAGTCACAAGACAGCAGAAGATGAAACTGTACAAGCTTGGTGTGTGTCCTAGGCTCAATTGGCCTCTCACCATCCATGTTTTCCCCATAACTTGGATTGAACGTAACCTAGAGACAACAGCTACGAGATTTCTGAAGAAGTGGACAGGTCTTACAAAATCTGCTAGTCCCAACTTGCTCTACCTCCCACAGAGAGATGGAGGCCTTAACCTACCATCATTGTCCTCTCTCTATAAGCGACTCCAAGTCTCAAGACAGTGCCAGATACTCACCTCAGCTGACCCTTGTGTCAGACATATTGCAGAGAAAGGTTTACAGGCTGAGATTGCTGCGAAACGACAGAAATTTCGACCAGCCATCATTGTTAGGGACACGATGCGAAAAGATCCATCACGCTCACGCAAAGCACTACTTGTAGCAGTCAAAAAGCAGGTGACTAATGAGGAGGAACAAGCTCACTTAAAATATCTCCACAACCTACCTAGACAGGGCCACATGATTCGTGCCACCACCCCTGATTCTGCTACCATCTGGGCTAAAGCGGTGCAGTCTCTCCCAGAGGAGTCTTTCAAATTTGTTCTGAATGCTGCACATGATACCCTACCCCACAATGCAAATCTGCACCTGTGGAAAAAGAAGAACTCTGACAACTGCCCCCTGTGCCATGAGGATCGCCAGAACCTTGTCCACGTCCTAAACTCCTGCAAGATAGCCTTGAAACTAAGACGTTACAATGAGCGGCATGACTCTGTTCTGGCTATCATTTATGAAACCATCTCGCAACACCTCCCTAACACAGCCTTTAGCACTGTTGACCTGGACAATGCGTACAATTTCCCTTCCCACATCACCCCTACTGAACTCAGACCTGACATTGTCTGGTGGGATGATGAACGCAAGTGTGTCTGCCTTGTGGAACTAACAGTGTGTTTCGACACCTTATTCCACGAAGCTGCGACTAGGAAGGAGGTCAAATACATACCACTACTCTCTGCATGTCAACAATCAGGCTACACCGCCAAGCTGATTACATTGGAAATTGGTTCACGTGGCCTGCCAAATCTACGTGGTTTCACAAAGCTTCAAGTCGAACTAAACATCTCCACAACCAAGACTCGTATTCTCTTAGTGCAAGCTGCTAGAGAAGCAATAATTGGCTCCTTTAACATCTGGTGCTGCAGAAATAAAAATAATCCATAATTATCACTAAAATATTACCTTAAAGGATAATTAATTATCCCTTCATTATTGCTTAATCATTTTTTTGTTTTTGTTTTATTGTTGCTTTTCTGCATGTCATGACATAAGGTCACTTAATTTGCGGTTTGGAGCCAAGTGATTGTGCAATGTTTTTGTAGAACATTATGACAAGCTGAGCTTGGATAACTCCACCCCTCATTGCTTTGTTTGTGCTTGTGCTTTACAATTCAATGAAGTTTATTATATAATGTGAGTGAGTGAGTGAGTGAGTGAAGAAAAGAAGGGAAAAAAGGGGGGAAAAAGAAAAAGAAAAAAAAGGGAAAAAATGGGGAAAAAGAAAGGAAAAAAACAAGGAAAAAAAGGGGGAAAAAGAAGGGGAAAAAGAAGGAAACAAAAGAAGGAAAAAAAGGGAAAAAGGGGAAAAAAGAAAAAAGAAAAAAAAGAAAGAAAAAAAGAGAGAGAAAAGGGAAAAAAGGGGGTAAAAGGAGCAAAAAGAGAGAAAAAAGAGAGAAAAAAGGGGGAAAAAGGGAAAAAAATCATTGAAAAAGGTTAGTAAGTGAGTGCAGTTAGTTGCTATTTCTCCTACTATTTGCTAAAGTGTAGTTGGTACTAGATATATCTGTAGTACTGGTGAAACTACCACTGTTGGCTAAGTGGGAAGAAAGTTGCTCTGCCTGATACTGAGAAAGTCCAAACTACAGTTCTTACATCCTAAATAATGAACACCAGTGAGAAACAACCTCCTGCCCCACCTCTCCTAGAGTGTCTCTTCTGTGGAAAAAAATTCAAGTCTGTGGGAAATCACCTCCCCAAGTGTAAGGATAGGAATGGAAGAGACTACAATACCTATTTGTCTCAAAAGACAAGGGCCAAGAATGCCAAATCTGGTAGTTCTAGGAAGCCTTGCCCAAAATGTCACAGAAGTTTTCTAAGACTTGATACACATTTGAGGAATAACCCCTTCTGCAAGTCTATCTCATCTGTAGTAGAGATTGACCCCCAAGCATCCATTGTTCCAACAGTCCCCATACAGGGTGATGACACAGTCTTGTCTCCTCTCCATCTGCAGGATAACTATCCTACAGAATACTTACATGAAAGAAAACCTCCTCTCAATCTACCCTCTACAGAAGAGGATTGCAAGAAAGGTGATTCCTATTTCCTGGAGAATCTTGTCCCACGAATACACCTGGCTGCCTCAGTGGATGAAAAGAACTGTATCCTAGCTGAGGGAATTTACAACTACTTTGCCATACAGTACGGAGTACGACAAGCTGCTCACAGGGCCACCAAACAACTTCCCAACACAAACTATCAAAAACATGATAGGGCCCTCAAGAAGGTAACAGAGCTAAGGAATAAGGCAAGGAAAGAGTTCAGGAAGGTCAAGAGAGAAGGCTCACCCAGAGATATGATCCAGTCCTTTGCAAGAAATTTCTTCAAACTCGAAAAGTAAGAGTGAAACCCGATCTGCAAGGTCAGCTAGACACCACTGCCATAAACATTTCTGGAAGTTTACCCATGAGCTTCTGGACCACAACGCTGCCAGTAGGGTCACACCAGAGTTTTCTGAAGGTGAAGCTTTCAAATTCTTCAGCAATTCATACAAATCCATCCCAAAAACCTTTGAGAAACCTGATTGGATGCCGCTCCCCAAGCCTCCCACCACTGAATTCAAGGGAGACCTCATTATGCCAGCAGAAGTCCTAATGGTCATCAGACACACCAATTCTACATCAACCCCTTCCCCATTTGATCAAATTCCCTACCGAATCTTCAAGAGATGCCCCTCCCTCACTCGAGCCCTTGTTGACCTTTTCAATTGTTGTTGGACTACTTCAACAGTCCCATCAGTTTGGAAGTTTGCGGGAATCAAACTCTTTGGCAAGAGTTCAGCTACTGAAGACCCAACTACCCCTTCAAACTTCAGGCCAATTGCCCTGACATCCTGCATTGGGAAGATGTTTACTACCATCCTCAAAAACAGATGGCTTCAATACATGTTGGAAAATGGCTACCTCGACCGGTCAACCCAGAAGGCTTTCTTGAAAGCAACCCCAGGGTGCACTGAGCACCACTCCAATCTAGCCACTATCCTGTTTGAGGCCCAAAAGAAACATAAATCACTTGCTGTTTCCTGGATTGACCTCGCAAATGCATACGGCAGCGTCCACCACTCGCTCATCCAGTTCTCACTCAAACACTACTATGCCCCCCCCACAACTCTGCTCCATCTTAGAATCCCTTTACTCAGACCTCACAGCCACCATCCTAACTTCAGATTGGTCTACCCCAAGCATTCCTCTGAAGATAGGTGTCTATCAAGGTGACCCTCTGTCGGGGGTAGTGTTTAATACAGTGATTAACACCTTAGTTAACACTTTGCAAGCACAAAAAGATCTTGGATATACATTATCTGACTCCACCCACCACACCAACCTTCTTCAATATATTACAAACAGCCCAGCAACAGTTGAACACGGTTGACCAGTGGCTTGGATGGTCGGGTATGAAGGCAAATATTGCAAAGTGCCACTCTGTAGCAATACAAAGCTGTTGGGGAACAATCTTGCCCCAACGTATGCTACACACCCAACTTGAGCTCAACGAGCCAATCCAGTCAGAGTGGTAGGTATGCTGCCACCAGAGTCGAGTCTTACTACCCCCTTCTCCCAAGAGATAAGGTTTTTATTACTTATAATAAAAAGTAGGTTAAAAGTAGAACAGCAAGACAGAACTGACTAGTCACGTGCTCAGCTGGCGCTTTTATAGGCTCCAGCAGAGCTACTAAAAATGACCAAATAAGGAAATAATGTGTGTGTGTGTGCAGGGTTCGTGTTGGGTTCAGTTTGCATATGCATACAAGAAACTAAGGATGAAAACAGAAATCAAGGCTGACATGAACATGATACAATTTTGATATCTATACAACACGCATTCACTACAACACATAACTGTTTAATGTCCCTGAGCTTCAGTCTGGGGCATAACACTCCCCCCCTCCTCTGGAGGCCGGAGGCCATGTGAGAAGGAAGTGGAATTGGTTGTTGGCCAGGCTTGGCGGGAGAGCCCATCCGCATTTCCATTTTTGGATCCAGGTCTGTATTTCACTGTGTAATCGAAAGGCTGTAGTCTCAAAGCCCACCTGGCAAGTCTCCCATTAGACAGTTTGGCCGACTGTAGAAAGGAAAGAGCTCGGTGGTCGGTTTCGATTGTGAAGGGTCGTCCCACCAAGTGGATGGCGAAATGGTCGACCGACTCCACCAGAGCAAGTCCTTCTAACTCAGTAGCGGCATACTTCTCTTCACTAGGTCGGAGCTTCCGGGAGTAGAAACCCACAGGTAGTTCATTCTTGTCCCTCAACACGCTCAAGACTGCTCCAATGCCCTTTGAGGAGGCATCCGTCTGTAGCACAAATACGTCACTTTGGGAAGGAATAGTTAGTGAGGGAACCTTACACAACTGCTGTTTAAGGTACAAAAACTCATCGTTCATCTGTGTGGTCCATTCAACAGTCTGAGGGGCCATCTTTCGTGTAGCTGCAGTTAGAGCAACAGAATTGTTAGCATAGTTCTTAACAAATCTGCGGTAATATCCCGTGAGGCCTAAGAAAGACCTCACGTCTGTCTTCGTCACTGGTCGTTGGAATTCTCGGATCGAAGCAACCTTGCAATCATCTGGCTGTACTCTGCCTCTACCCACCACATGGCCCAGGTATGTGCAAGAGGCCACCGCCCATTCACACTTGGATGGTTTTGCTGTGAGACCCACCTCACGAAGACGACCAAGCACTGTTTGCAGGTGTTGAATATGGTCCGACCAGGACACACTGAAAATGACTATGTCATCCATATAAGCCTGAGCATATGCACCATACCCATCAAGAACATTATCCATTATCCTTTGGAAGGTCGCCGGAGCATTCCGGAGACCAAAAGGCATGTAAACATACTCAAATTTGCCTAGTGGGGTGCAGAAGGCTGTTTTCTGGATGTCACTCGATCTCACTGGGACCTGGTGAAACCCTTTATTTAAATCAAGCTTTGATAGAAATTTAGCTTCGCCCAACCTATCCAGGATGTCATCGATTCGTGGCATTAAATAAGGGTCAGGAACTGTGATGGTATTGATTCTTCGGAAATCAACACATAGTCTAACCGACCCATCTTTCTTTCTGACTGGGAGAACAGGCGAGGACCACGGGCTACGGGATGTTCTGACAATGCCTGCTTTAACCAAAGAGCGCACTTCATCCTGAAGCTGGTCATGCCATGCAGGTGCTAACCTATATTGTGCTGTGCGGATTGGAGGGGAATCACTTGTGTCAATGGGGTGTTCCAACAAGATCACTCTCCCTGGCTCACACTGCACAACATCCTTAAAAGTAGCAAGCAATGCGTCTAGCTCAGCTGCTTGGGCGTGGTTAAGGTCCTTAGCATGGGAGCTAGTCACAACTCTATCTCTTTCATCTTTGTCATCCTCATCTGCCACTGTTATCCGCAATACCCTAGCATCAGGGGTATGCCATGGCCTTAGCCTGTTAATGTGGACAATCTTAGGTTTGTGAACTTTTCCAGGGATAGCTAACTGGTAGTTGACAGGAGAAGTCTGATCAATGACTTCAAAAGGACCTTCCCATGTGTCGTCTAACTTGCCAGTCAACCCTGGGACCCTCATCAACACCATTGAGCCAACCTCTAGAGATCTTTCTTTTGCATTCCTATCATAGGACCTTTTCATATTGGCCTTGGCTACCTTTTCCCGTTCTCCTACAATCTCAGACATGGCTTCCATCTTCAACTTTAATTCTCTCACCCACTCATGCAAAGTACGATCTGGCAGCTCTCCTTCCAACCAATTGTATTTCAGGATCTCTAGGGGACCCCTAACATCTCTGCCATGTATAAGTTCAAAGGGTGTGAAGCCTGTGACTGAATGAGGCGAATCACGGTATGCAAATAGCAAATACTTAAGGTAGGTGTCCCATTCCTTCTTCTCTACCTCTGCCTTCCTCAGCATAGCCTTACAAGAGGCATGCCACCTCTCCAACATGCCATCTGATTGTGGGTGGTATGGGGAAGTCCTACGGGGGGTGATACCTAACAATTTGCACAACTGCTGGTTCAACTTGCTCATAAAGACTGTCCCACGGTCTGTTAAAATTTCATCCGGGATGCCTGTTCGGGAAAACATTTCCACCATGGCATCAGCAACAGTTGCAGCATCTACCCTCTTTAAGGGCATAGCTTCTGGATATTTGCTATGATAGCACATAGAAGTAAGGATCCATTTATTCCCACTCTTAGTCCTTGGGAGCAGACCCACTATATCAAAGGCAACCCTGCTAAAAGGTTCCTTGATCACGGGGAGAGGTATCAAAGGTGCTCTGCCTTGGGTGTTTTAAGAGGCTCTCTGACATTGTGGGCAAGTGGTACAGAGGTTTCTTACATCACGCACCACCCCAGGCCAAGTAAAATGCTTACGTAACCGGGCACAAGTACGTTTCACTCCAAAATGTCCACCTGTTCGGGATGAGTGTGCTAGTTCTAGGGCAGTCTTCCTTCTGCATTCTGGCGACACAACTCTCACCCAACTAGTACCCAATTCATCAACCTCAGTATGAACCAGCAAATGATTGTCATACCCATATCCATTGGCAGACTCCTCAGCCATCTTCCTCGTGTTCTTCAGTGAATCGTCGTCATCCTGTTGCTGTACTAGCAACGCACGATCAGAGCTGACTGGTTCACCTGAAGGCAGTGGAATGTCCAAGGGTTCCTCCTCGTTTGGAACAGTTTGCTCCTGTTTGTCGTGCATAAAAAAAGAATCATCAAAATTAAATTCTTCAGAGAGAATATTGAGGGGAGAAGCACCAGACTCAGAACTGGCTAAATCATGTTGCCATTCTTGTTCCTCGTCTGCGGCCACTTGACTCCTCGTTCGAAGCACATGAGCTGGCTGGGGTTCACGAATCACCCGAATCTTCCTAATCTCCCACAACTGGTCGTAAATGTTGAGGTCCATCCCGAGAATGGCATCAGCTGCTCGGACTTCCTCTGAGACTGCAACTTCACACTCCTCTGACAGGTCACCAATCTGAAACTTGACCTTAGCTATGGGGCAAGAAGTTGCTGCTTTGCTCCCAAAACCATCTAGAGCAACTGTCTCATTAGTATATTGATCAACAGTAACAAGCCTTGGATGAACTACACTGCAGTCACTGCCGGCATCCAGAAGTAAAGTATCACACTCAGTGTTACCAACCTTCCCTTGTACAAACGCTAGTCGACGTTCTTTCCACTTGGCACTAATCCTCCTCACTCGTCTAGGGCAGTCTGGTCGTTTGTGTCCGGGCTGTTGACAATGGTAGCAAACGACTGGGCGTGCTCCATTCTCCTGTGATGAGAGACCAGTGGCAGTCGACTTGTGCTTTTCCTGACCTGATGCACCATCAGTCTTGGTCGTACTCCATGTGGGTGTACCTTGCTCCCTCCTCCACTCACTTCTGCTAGAGCGATCACTGTCTCTGCGTTCGAAGTGGGAGTTGTAGGTGTCTCCTTCGCGACGGTCATATCGAGAAGCGTATGTTGGTTTGGCCTTCCATGGGTGAAGTGTCTGGAATTCAGAGGCTAAGTGGGCTGCCTCCATTGCAGTAGTTGGATTACGTCCTAGGACAAAGGTACTGACATCCGAGGGCAAAGTAGAGATATATTTAGAAAGAGTAATCATAGCTATAGCATCAATAATGGACTTACACCCATCAAGCCCTCGCTTGATCTTGGACTCTATCCTGATGACGAATTCTTCAGGGGATTCTCCTTGCCGTTTCCTCAGGGTCCACCAGTCCTTACTGGCTTGCTGCACCGTGTCGCCAAATGCATCTAGAAGAACCATCTTGATAGCCTCATAATCATCCTTCAAGTGCGCAGAGACTCTGGCAGTATATACAGAGGAAGCCTTCCCAGTCAGATAGAGAGGCAACAGCTCTGCCCAGCGAGCTCTCGGTTCTTTGTTGCATGTCAAGGCTTGCTCAAACTTCCAAAGAAAATCTGCAGGTTTCTCATCATCCGTCCACTTGGGAATGTTGGCTAATCTCCTCTGCTTTTCGATCAGTTTCTCTGTCTGGGTCTCCCTTGATTTGTCCATATCCCTCAACAAGGTCATTAATGTTTTTTGGTGTGCTTGTTCACGCTCTTTGTCCTCCTGGCGTCTCCTCTCCACATCTTGTTGACGAATCTTTTCATCCTCTCTCCGCAGTTGAAGTTCCTCCTGACGTCTCCTCTCCACATCTTGTTGATGAATCTTTTCATCCTCTCTCCGCAGTTGAAGTTCCTCCTGACGACGCTCTTCCACATTTTCCCTACGGATAGCTTCGTCTTGTCTACGTGTGGCATCACGTCGATCCATGCTCTCAATGAGCATCTTGATTGAGTCCCAGCCAGGAGCACCAATAGCCTGAGACTGTGGTTTCGTGATAGGTTCATGTTCCTGATCACCCATCTCTGATACAGACAAAGTTTCATCTGTCACAGCAACCGGCGGCTTCTTGAGCTTCTGCTGACGAGACATCTTCCACTGTGCAATTTGTTCTCAAAAGAAGAACAGAGAATAAACAATAGTAGCTAAGGGCTTACAGCTTTCAATGATGATAGTTTGGTTCAGTAACCGCTGCCGCCAAGTGTTGGGGAACAATCTTGCCCCAACGTATGCTACACACCCAACTTGAGCTCAACGAGCCAATCCAGTCAGAGTGGTAGGTATGCTGCCACCAGAGTCGAGTCTTACTACCCCCTTCTCCCAAGAGATAAGGTTTTTATTCCTTATAATAAAAAGTAGGTTAAAAGTAGAACAGCAAGACAGAACTGACTAGTCACGTGCTCAGCTGGCGCTTTTATAGGCTCCAGCAGAGCTACTAAAAATGACCAAATAAGGAAATAATGTGTGTGTGTGTGCAGGGTTCGTGTTGGGTTCAGTTTGCATATGCATACAAGAAACTAAGGATGAAAACAGAAATCAAGGCTGACATGAACATGATACAATTTTGATATCTATACAACACGCATTCACTACAACACATAACTGTTTAATGTCCCTGAGCTTCAGTCTGGGGCATAACAAAAGCTCTACAGGTCACACCATCGACCCCCAGCTTACCTTGTCAGGAAAGACACTCCCTTTCATGGGCAGTAGTACGATAAAGTTCCTTGGGTTACCCATTCAGATTCCTCAAAATCCTTCCATGGCCCGATCCAACCTTAAAGAGGCTCTAAATCACATGGTACAAGCAGTGGACAGATGTCCAGTCACAAGACAGCAGAAGATGAAACTGTACAAGCTTGGTGTGTGTCCTAGGCTCAATTGGCCTCTCACCATCCATGTTTTCCCCATAACTTGGATTGAACGTAACTTAGAGACAACAGCTACGAGATTTCTGAAGAAGTGGACAGGTCTTACAAAATCTGCTAGTCCCAACTTGCTCTACCTCCCACAGAGAGATGGAGGCCTTAACCTACCATCATTGTCCTCTCTCTATAAGCGACTCCAAGTCTCAAAACAGTGCCAGATACTCACCTCAGCTGACCCTTGTGTCAGACATATTGCAGAGAAAGGTTTACAGGCTGAGATTGCTGCGACACGACTGAAATTTCGACCAGCCATCATTGTTAGGGACACGATGCAGAAAGATCCATCACGCTCACGCAAAGCATTACTTGTAGCAGTCAAGAAGCAGGTGACTAATGAGGAGGAACAAGCTCACTTAAAATATCTCCACAACCTACCTAGACAGGGCCACATGATTCGTGCCACCACCCCTGATTCTGCTACCATCTGGGCTAAAGCGGTGCAGTCTCTCCCAGAGGAGTCTTTCAAATTTATTCTCAATGCTGCACATGATACTCTACCCCACAATGCAAATCTGCACCTGTGGAAAAAGAAGAACTCTGACAACTGCCCCATGTGCCATGAGGATCGCCAGAACCTTGTCCACGTCCTAAACTCCTGCAAGATAGCCTTGAAACTAAGACGTTACAATGAGCGGCATGACTCTGTTCTGGCTATCATTTATGAAACCATCTCGCAACACCTCCCTAACACAGCCTTTAGCACTGTTGACCTGGCCAATGCGTACAATTTCCCTTCCCACATCACCCCTACTGAACTCAGACCTGACATTGTCTGGTGGGATGATGAACGCAAGTGTGTCTGCCTTGTGGAAATAACAGTGTGTTTCGACACCTTATTCCACGAAGCTGCGACTAGGAAGGAGGTCAAATACATACCACTACTCTCTGCATGTCAACAATCAGGCTACACCGCCAAGCTGATTACATTGGAAATTGGTTCACGTGGCCTGCCAAATCTACGTGGTTTCACAAAGCTTCAAGTCGAACTAAACATCTCTACAACCAAGACTCGTATTCTCTTAGTGCAAACTGCTAGAGAAGCAATAATTGGCTCCTTTAACATCTGGTGCTGCAGAAATAAAAATAATCCATAATTATCACTAAAATATTTCCTTAAAGGATAATTAATTATCCCTTTTAATCATTTATTTTTTGTTTTATTGTTGCTTTTCTGCATGTCATGACATAAGGTCACTTAATTTGCAGTTTTGAGTGAGTGAGTGAGTGAGTGAGTGAGTGAGTGAGTGAGTGAGTGAGTGAGTGAGTGAGTGAGTGAGTGAGTGAGTGAGTGAGTGAGTGAGTGAGTGAGTGAGTGAGTGAGTGAGTGAGTGAGTGAGTGAGTGAGTGAGTGAGTGAGTGAGTGAGTGAGTGAGTGAGTGAGTGAGTGAGTGAGTGAGTGAGTGAGTGAGTGAGTGAGTGAGTGAGTGAGTGAGTGAGTGAGTGAGTGAGTGAGTGAGTGAGTGAGTGAGTGAGTGAGTGAGTGAGTGAGTGAGTGAGTGAGTGAGTGAGTGAGTGAGTGAGTGAGTGAGTGAGTGAGTGAGTGAGTGAGTGAGTGAGTGAGTGAGTGAGTGAGTGAGTGAGTGAGTGAGTGAGTGAGTGAGTGAGTGAGTGAGTGAGTGAGTGAGTGAGTGAGTGAGTGAGTGAGTGAGTGAGTGAGTGAGTGAGTGAGTGAGTGAGTGAGTGAGTGAGTGAGTGAGTGAGTGAGTGAGTGAGTGAGTGAGTGAGTGAGTGAGTGAGTGAGTGAGTGAGTGAGTGAGTGAGTGAGTGAGTGAGTGAGTGAGTGAGTGAGTGAGTGAGTGAGTGAGTGAGTGAGTGAGTGAGTGAGTGAGTGAGTGAGTGAGTGAGTGAGTGAGTGAGTGAGTGAGTGAGTGAGTGAGTGAGTGAGACAAATCCATCCCAAAAACCTTTGAGAAACCTGATTGGATGCCGCTCCCCAAGCCTCCCACCACTGAATTCAAGGGAGACCTCATTATGCCAGCAGAAGTCCTAATGGTCATCAGACACACCAATTCTACATCAACCCCTTCCCCATTTGATCAAATTCCCTACCGAATCTTCAAGAGATGCCCCTCCCTCACTCGAGCCCTTGTTGACCTTTTCAATTGTTGTTGGACTACTTCAACAGTCCCATCAGTTTGGAAGTTTGCGGGAATCAAACTCTTTGGCAAGAGTTCAGCTACTGAAGACCCAACAACCCCTTCAAATTTCAGGCCAATTGCCCTGACATCCTGCATTGGGAAGATGTTTACTACCATCCTCAAAAACAGATGGCTTCAATACATGTTGGAAAATGGCTACCTCGACCGGTCAACCCAGAAGGCTTTCTTGAAAGCAACCCCAGGGTGCACTGAGCACCACTCCAAACTAGCCACTATCCTGTTTGAGGCCCAAAAGAAACATAAATCACTTGCTGTTTCCTGGATTGACCTCGCAAATGCATACGGCAGCGTCCACCACTCGCTCATCCAGTTCTCACTCAAACACTACTATGCCCCCCCACAACTCTGCTCCATCTTAGAATCCCTTTACTCAGACCTCGCAGCCACCATCCTAACTTCAGATTGGTCTACCCCAAGCATTCCTCTGAAGATAGGTGTCTATCAAGGTGACCCTCTGTCGGGGGTAGTGTTTAATACAGTGATTAACACCTTAGTTGACACTTTGCAAGCACAAAAAGATCTTGGGTATACATTATCTGACTCTACCCACCACACCAACCTTCTTCAATATGCAGATGATACATGTATCATTACCAACAGCCCAGCCGCCGGTCAGCAACAGTTGAACACGGTCGACCAGTGGCTTGGATGGTCGGGTATGAAGGCAAATATTGCAAAATGCCACTCTGTAGCAATACAAAGCTCTACAGGTCACACCATCGACCCCCAGCTTACCTTGTCAGGAAAGACACTCCCTTTCATGGGCAGTAGTACGATCAAGTTCCTTGGGTTACCCATTCAGATTCCTCAAAATCCTTCCATGGCCCGATCCAACCTTAAAGAGGCTCTAAATCGCATGGTACAAGCAGTGGACAGATGTCCAGTCACAAGACAGCAGAAGATGAAACTGTACAAGCTTGGTGTGTGTCCTAGGCTCAATTGGCCTCTCACCATCCATGTTTTCCCCATAACTTGGATTGAACGTAACCTAGAGACAACAGCTACGAGATTTCTGAAGAAGTGGACAGGTCTTACAAAATCTGCTAGTCCCAACTTGCTCTACCTCCCACAGAGAGATGGAGGCCTTAACCTACCATCATTGTCCTCTCTCTATAAGCGACTCCAAGTCTCAAGACAGTGCCAGATACTCACCTCAGCTGACCCTTGTGTCAGACATATTGCAGAGAAAGGTTTACAGGCTGAGATTGCTGCGAAACGACAGAAATTTCGACCAGCTGTCATTGTTAGGGACACGATGCGAAAAGATCCATCACGCTCACGCAAAGCACTACTTGTAGCAGTCAAAAAGCAGGTGACTAATGAGGAGGAACAAGCTCACTTAAAATATCTCCAGAACCTACCTAGACAGGGCCACATGATTCGTGCCACCACCCCTGATTCTGCTACCATCTGGGCTAAAGCGGTGCAGTCTCTCCCAGAGGAGTCTTTCAAATTTGTTCTGAATGCTGCACATGATACCCTACCCCACAATGCAAATCTGCACCTGTGGAAAAAGAAGAACTCTGACAACTGCCCCCTGTGCCATGAGGATCGCCAGAACCTTGTCCACGTCCTAAACTCCTGCAAGATAGCCTTGAAACTAAGACGTTACAATGAGCGGCATGACTCTGTTCTGGCTATCATTTATGAAACCATCTCGCAACACCTCCCTAACACAGCCTTTAGCACTGTTGACCTGGCCAATGCATACAATTTCCCTTCCCACATCACCCCTACTGAACTCAGACCTGACATTGTCTGGTGGGATGATGAACGCAAGTGTGTCTGCCTTGTGGAACTAACAGTGTGTTTCGACACCTTATTCCACGAAGCTGCGACTAGGAAGGAGGTCAAATACATACCACTACTCTCTGCATGTCAACAATCAGGCTACACCGCCAAGCTGATTACATTGGAAATTGGTTCACGTGGCCTGCCAAATCTACGTGGTTTCACAAAGCTTCAAGTCGAACTAAACATCTCCACAACCAAGACTCGTATTCTCTTAGTGCAAGCTGCTAGAGAAGCAATAATTGGCTCCTTTAACATCTGGTGCTGCAGAAATAAAAATAATCCATAATTATCACTAAAATATTACCTTAAAGGATAATTAATTATCCCTTCATTATTGCTTAATCATTTTTTTGTTTTTTTGTTTTATTGTTGCTTTTCTGCATGTCATGACATAAGGTCACTTAATTTGCGGTTTGGAGCCAAGTGATTGTGCAATGTTTTTGTAGAACATTATGACAAGCTGAGCTTGGATAACTCCACCCCTCATTGCTTTGTTTGTGCTTGTGCTTTGCAATTCAATGAAGTTTATATATATATATGAGTGAGTGAGTGAGTGAGTGAGTGAGTGAGTGAGTGAGTGAGTGAGTGAGTGAGTGAGTGAGTGAGTGAGTGAGTGAGTGAGTGAGTGAGTGAGTGAGTGAGTGAGTGAGTGAGTGAGTGAGTGAGTGAGTGAGTGAGTGAGTGAGTGAGTGAGTGAGTGAGTGAGTGAGTGAGTGAGTGAGTGAGTGAGTGAGTGAGTGAGTGAGTGAGTGAGTGAGTGAGTGAGTGAGTGAGTGAGTGAGTGAGTGAGTGAGTGAGTGAGTGAGTGAGTGAGTGAGTGAGTGAGTGAGTGAGTGAGTGAGTGAGTGAGTGAGTGAGTGAGTGAGTGAGTGAGTGAGTGAGTGAGTGAGTGAGTGAGTGAGTGAGTGAGTGAGTGAGTGAGTGAGTGAGTGAGTGAGTGAAGGCTTTCTTGAAAGCAACCCCAGGGTGCACTGAACACCACTCCAAACTAGCCACTATCCTGTTTGAGGCCCAAAAGAAACATAAATCACTTGCTGTTTCCTGGATTGACCTCGCAAATGCATACGGCAGCGTCCACCACTCGCTCATCCAGTTCTCACTCAAACACTACTATGCCCCCCCACAACTCTGCTCCATCTTAGAATCCCTTTACTCAGACCTCGCAGCCACCATCCTAACTTCAGATTGGTCTACCCCAAGCATTCCTCTGAAGATAGGTGTCTACCAAGGTGACCCTCTGTCGGGGGTAGTGTTTAATACAGTCATTAACACCTTAGTTGACACTTTGCAAGCACAAAAAGATCTTGGGTACACATTATCTGACTCTACCCACCACACCAACCTTCTTCAATATGCAGATGATACATGTATCATTACCAACAGCCCAGCCGCCGGTCAGCAACAGTTGAACACGGTCGACCAGTGGCTTGGATGGTCGGGTATGAAGGCAAATATTGCAAAATGCCACTCTGTAGCAATACAAAGCTCTACAGGTCACACTATCGACCCCCAGCTTACCTTGTCAGGAAAGACACTCCCTTTCATGGGCAGTAGTACCATCAAGTTCCTTGGGTTACCCATTCAGATTCCTCAAAATCCTTCCATGGCCCGATCCAACCTTAAAGAGGCTCTAAATCGCATGGTACAAGCAGTGGACAGATGTCCAGTCACAAGACAGCAGAAGATGAAACTGTACAAGCTTGGTGTGTGTCCTAGGCTCAATTGGCCTCTCACCATCCATGTTTTCCCCATAACTTGGATTGAACGTAACCTAGAGACAACAGCTACGAGATTTCTGAAGAAGTGGACAGGTCTTACAAAATCTGCTAGTCCCAACTTGCTCTACCTCCCACAGAGAGATGGAGGCCTTAACCTACCATCATTGTCCTCTCTCTATAAGCGACTCCAAGTCTCAAGACAGTGCCAGATACTCACCTCAGCTGACCCTTGTGTCAGACATATTGCAGAGAAAGGTTTACAGGCTGAGATTGCTGCGAAACGACAGAAATTTCGACCAGCCGTCATTGTTAGGGACACGATGCGAAAAGATCCATCACGCTCACGCAAAGCACTACTTGTAGCAGTCAAAAAGCAGGTGACTAATGAGGAGGAACAAGCTCACTTAAAATATCTCCACAACCTACCTAGACAGGGCCACATGATTCGTGCCACCACCCCTGATTCTGCTACCATCTGGGCTAAAGCGGTGCAGTCTCTCCCAGAGGAGTCTTTCAAATTTGTTCTGAATGCTGCACATGATACCCTACCCCACAATGCAAATCTGCATCTGTGGAAAAAGAAGAACTCTGACAACTGCCCCCTGTGCCATGAGGATCGCCAGAACCTTGTCCACCTCCTAAACTCCTGCAAGATAGCCTTGAAACTAAGACGTTACAATGAGCGGCATGACTCTGTTCTGGCTATCATTTATGAAACCATCTCGCAACACCTCCCTAACACAGCCTTTAGCACTGTTGACCTGGCCAATGCGTACAATTTCCCTTCCCACATCACCCCTACTGAACTCAGACCTGACATTGTCTGGTGGGATGATGAACGCAAGTGTGTCTGCCTTGTGGAACTAACAGTGTGTTTCGACACCTTATTCCACGAAGCTGCGACTAGGAAGGAGGTCAAATACATACCACTACTCTCTGCATGTCAGCAATCAGGCTACACCGCCAAGCTGATTACATTGGAAATTGGTTCACGTGGCCTGCCAAATCTACGTGGTTTCACAAAGCTTCAAGTCGAACTAAACATCTCCACAACCAAGACTCGTATTCTCTTAGTGCAAGCTGCTAGAGAAGCAATAATTGGCTCCTTTAACATCTGGTGCTGCAGAAATAAAAATAATCCATAATTATCACTAAAATATTTCCTTAAAGGATAATTAATTATCCCTTCACTATTGCTTAATCATTTATTTTTTTTGTTTTATTGTTGCTTTTCTGCATGTCATGACATAAGGTCACTTAATTTGCGGTTTGGAGCCAAGTGATTGTGCAATGTTTTTGTAGAACATTATGACAAGCTGAGCTTGGATAACTCCACCCCTCATTGCTTTGTTTGTGCTTGTGCTTTACAATTCAATGAAGTTTATATATTATAAATATACATAATATATTGAGTGAGTGAGTGAGTGAGTGAGTGAGTGAGTGAGTGAGTGAGTGAGTGAGTGAGTGAGTGAGTGAGTGAGTGAGTGAGTGAGTGAGTGAGTGAGTGAGTGAGTGAGTGAGTGAGTGAGTGAGTGAGTGAGTGAGTGAGTGAGTGAGTGAGTGAGTGAGTGAGTGAGTGAGTGAGTGAGTGAGTGAGTGAGTGAGTGAGTGAGTGAGTGAGTGAGTGAGTGATAATTGGCTCCTTTAACATCTGGTGCTGCAGAAATAAAAATAATCCATAATTATCACTAAAATATTTCCTTAAAGGATAATTAATTATCCCTTCACTATTGCTTAATCATTTATTTTTTTTGTTTTATTGTTGCTTTTCTGCATGTCATGACATAAGGTCACTTAATTTGCGGTTTGGAGCCAAGTGATTGTGCAATGTTTTTGTAGAACATTATGACAAGCTGAGCTTGGATAACTCCACCCCTCATTGCTTTGTTTGTGCTTGTGCTTTACAATTCAATGAAGTTTATATATATAATGAGTGAGTGAGTGAGTGAGTGAGTGAGTGAGTGAGTGAGTGAGTGAGTGAGTGAGTGAGTGAGTGAGTGAGTGAGTGAGTGAGTGAGTGAGTGAGTGAGTGAGTGAGTGAGTGAGTGAGTGAGTGAGTGAGTGAGTGAGTGAGTGAGTGAGTGAGTGAGTGAGTGAGTGAGTGAGTGAGTGAGTGAGTGAGTGAGTGAGTGAGTGAGTGAGTGAGTGAGTGAGTGAGTGAGTGAGTGAGTGAGTGAGTGAGTGAGTGAGTGAGTGAGTGAGTGAGTGAGTGAGTGAGTGAGTGAGTGAGTGAGTGAGTGAGTGAGTGAGTGAGTGAGTGAGTGAGTGAGTGAGTGAGTGAGTGAGTGAGTGAGTGAGTGAGTGAGTGAGTGAGTGAGTGAGTGAGTGAGTGAGTGAGTGAGTGAGTGAGTGAGTGAGTGAGTGAGTGAGTGAGTGAGTGAGTGAGTGAGTGAGTGAGTGAGTGAGTGAGTGAGTGAGTGAGTGAGTGAGTGAGTGAGTGAGTGAGTGAGTGAGTGAGTGAGTGAGTGAGTGAGTGAGTGAGTGAGTGAGTGAGTGAGTGAGTGAGTGAGTGAGTGAGTGAGTGAGTGAGTGAGTGAGTGAGTGAGTGAGTGAGTGAGTGAGTGAGTGAGTGAGTGAGTGAGTGAGTGAGTGAGTGAGTGAGTGAGTGAGTGAGTGAGTGAGTGAGTGAGTGAGTGAGTGACTCAGACCTGACATTGTCTGGTGGGATGATGAACGCAAGTGTGTCTGCCTTGTGGAACTAACAGTGTGTTTCGACACCTTATTCCACGAAGCTGCGACTAGGAAGGAGGTCAAATACATACCACTACTCTCTGCATGTCAACAATCAGGCTACACCGCCAAGCTGATTACATTGGAAATTGGTTCACGTGGCCTGCCAAATCTACGTGGTTTCACAAAGCTTCAAGTCGAACTAAACATCTCCACAACCAAGACTCGTATTCTCTTAGTGCAAGCTGCTAGAGAAGCAATAATTGGCTCCTTTAACATCTGGTGCTGCAGAAATAAAAATAATCCATAATTATCACTAAAATATTTCCTTAAAGGATAATTAATTATCCCTTCACTATTTTATCCCTTCACTATTGCTTAATCATTTATTTTTTTTGTTTTATTGTTGCTTTTCTGCATGTCATGACATAAGGTCACTTAATTTGCGGTTTGGAGCCAAGTGATTGTGCAATGTTTTTGTAGAACATTATGACAAGCTGAGCTTGGATAACTCCACCCCTCATTGCTTTGTTTGTGCTTGTGCTTTACAATTCAATGAAGTTTATATATTATAAATATACATAATATATTGAGTGAGTGAGTGAGTGAGTGAGTGAGTGAGTGAGTGAGTGAGTGAGTGAGTGAGTGAGTGAGTGAGTGAGTGAGTGAGTGAGTGAGTGAGTGAGTGAGTGAGTGAGTGAGTGAGTGAGTGAGTGAGTGAGTGAGTGAGTGAGTGAGTGAGTGAGTGAGTGAGTGAGTGAGTGAGTGAGTGAGTGAGTGAGTGAGTGAGTGAGTGAGTGAGTGAGTGAGTGAGTGAGTGAGTGAGTGAGTGAGTGAGTGAGTGAGTGAGTGAGTGAGTGAGTGAGTGAGTGAGTGAGTGAGTGAGTGAGTGAGTGAGTGAGTGAGTGAGTGAGTGAGTGAGTGAGTGAGTGAGTGAGTGAGTGAGTGAGTGAGTGAGTGAGTGAGTGAGTGAGTGAGTGAGTGAGTGAGTGAGTGAGTGAGTGAGTGAGTGAGTGAGTGAGTGAGTGAGTGAGTGAGTGAGTGAGTGAGTGAGTGAGTGAGTGAGTGAGTGAGTGAGTGAGTGAGTGAGTGAGTGAGTGAGTGAGTGAGTGAGTGAGTGAGTGAGTGAGTGAGTGAGTGAGTGAGTGAGTGAGTGAGTGAGTGAGTGAGTGAGTGAGTGAGTGAGTGAGTGAGTGAGTGAGTGAGTGAGTGAGTGAGTGAGTGAGTGAGTGAGTGAGTGAGTGAGTGAGTGAGTGAGTGAGTGAGTGAGTGAGTGAGTGAGTGAGTGAGTGAGTGAGTGAGTGAGTGAGTGAGTGAGTGAGTGAGTGAGTGAGTGAGTGAGTGAGTGAGTGAGTGAGTGAGTGAGTGAGTGAGTGAGTGAGTGAGTGAGTGAGTGAGTGAGTGAGTGAGTGAGTGAGTGAGTGAGTGAGTGAGTGAGTGAGTGAGTGAGTGAGTGAGTGAGTGAGTGAGTGAGTGAGTGAGTGAGTGAGTGAGTGAGTGAGTGAGTGAGTGAGTGAGTGAGTGAGTGAGTGAGTGAGTGAGTGACTCAGACCTGACATTGTCTGGTGGGATGATGAACGCAAGTGTGTCTGCCTTGTGGAACTAACAGTGTGTTTCGACACCTTATTCCACGAAGCTGCGACTAGGAAGGAGGTCAAATACATACCACTACTCTCTGCATGTCAACAATCAGGCTACACCGCCAAGCTGATTACATTGGAAATTGGTTCACGTGGCCTGCCAAATCTACGTGGTTTCACAAAGCTTCAAGTCGAACTAAACATCTCCACAACCAAGACTCGTATTCTCTTAGTGCAAGCTGCTAGAGAAGCAATAATTGGCTCCTTTAACATCTGGTGCTGCAGAAATAAAAATAATCCATAATTATCACTAAAATATTACCTTAAAGGATAATTAATTATCCCTTCATTATTGCTAAATCATTTTTTTAATTTTTTTTTATTGTTGCTTTTCTGCATGTCATGACATAAGGTCACTTAATTTGCGGTTTGGAGCCAAGTGATTGTGCAATGTTTTTGTAGAACATTATGACAAGCTGAGCTTGGATAACTCCACCCCTCATTGCTTTGTTTGTGCTTGTGCTTTACAATTCAATGAAGTTTATTATAGTAGTGAGTGAGTGAGTGAGTGAGTGAGTGAGTGAGTGAGTGAGTGAGTGAGTGAGTGAGTGAGTGAGTGAGTGAGTGAGTGAGTGAGTGAGTGAGTGAGTGAGTGAGTGAGTGAGTGAGTGAGTGAGTGAGTGAGTGAGTGAGTGAGTGAGTGAGTGAGTGAGTGAGTGAGTGAGTGAGTGAGTGAGTGAGTGAGTGAGTGAGTGAGTGAGTGAGTGAGTGAGTGAGTGAGTGAGTGAGTGAGTGAGTGAGTGAGTGAGTGAGTGAGTGAGTGAGTGAGTGAGTGAGTGAGTGAGTGAGTGAGTGAGTGAGTGAGTGAGTGAGTGAGTGAGTGAGTGAGTGAGTGAGTGAGTGAGTGAGTGAGTGAGTGAGTGAGTGAGTGAGTGAGTGAGTGAGTGAGTGAGTGAGTGAGTGAGTGAGTGAGTGAGTGAGTGAGTGAGTGAGTGAGTGAGTGAGTGAGTGAGTGAGTGAGTGAGTGAGTGAGTGAGTGAGTGAGTGAGTGAGTGAGTGAGTGAGTGAGTGAGTGAGTGAGTGAGTGAGTGAGTGAGTGAGTGAGTGAGTGAGTGAGTGAGTGAGTGAGTGAGTGAGTGAGTGAGTGAGTGAGTGAGTGAGTGAGTGAGTGAGTGAGTGAGTGAGTGAGTGAGTGAGTGAGTGAGTGAGTGAGTGAGTGAGTGAGTGAGTGAGTGAGTGAGTGAGTGAGTGAGTGAGTGAGTGAGTGAGTGAGTGAGTGAGTGAGTGAGTGAGTGAGTGAGTGAGTGAGTGAGTGAGTGAGTGAGTGAGTGAGTGAGTGAGTGAGTGAGTGAGTGAGTGAGTGAGTGAGTGAGTGAGTGAGTGAGTGAGTGAGTGAGTGAGTGAGTGAGTGAAACATCTGGTGCTGCAGAAATAAAAATAATCCATAATTATCACTAAATTATTCCTTAAAGGATAATCAGTTATCTCTTCATTATTCCTTAATCATATATTTTTGGTTTTATTGTTGCTTTTCTGCATGTCATGACATAAGGTCACTTAATTTGCGGTTTGGAGCCAAGTGATTGTGCAAGAGTAGAGACAACAGCTACGAGATTTCTGAAGAAGTGGACAGGTCTTACTAAATGTACTAGCTCTAACTTGCTTTACCTCCCACAGAGAAATGGATGCCTTAACCAACCATCACTGTCCTCTCTCTATAAGCAACTCCAAGTTTCCAGGCAGTGTCAGATACTCACCTCAGCTGACTCTTGTGTCAGAAATATTGCAAAAAAGGACTTTCAGGCTGAGATTGCTGCTAAATGGCTGAGGTCTCAACCAGCTGGCATTATTAGAGACACTATGAAGAAGGATCCAACACACTCACGGAAAGCACTACTTGTAGCAGTCAAGAAGCGGGTGACTAATGAGGAGGAACAAGCTTACTTGAAAGATCTCCAAAGCCTGCCTAGACAGGGCCACATGATTCGTGCCACCACCCATGATTCTGCTACCATCTTGGCTAAAGCAGTGCCATCTCTCCCAGAGGAGTCTTTCAAATTTGTTCTCAATGTTGCACATGATACCCTACCCTACAATGCAAATATGCACCTGTGGAAGAAGAAGAACTCTGACAACTGCCCCTTGTGCCATAAAGATTGCCAGAATTGTCCATGTCCTAAACTCGTGCAAAATAGTATGAAGCAAAGGCGGTACAATGAGCGGCATTACAATGAGCGGCCTGACTCTGTCCTGGCTGTTATCTACGTAACTATCTCACAACACCTCCATAAATCAGCCTTTAGCACCTCTGACCTGGCTGTCATCTATGAAACCATCACACAGCACCAGCCTTTAGCACCTCTGACCTGGCCAATTCATACAATTGCCCCTCCCACATCACCCCTACTGAATTCAGACCTGACATTGTCTGGTGGGATGATGAACACAAGTGTGCTTCAACACCTTATTCCATGAAGCTGTGACTAGGAAGGAGGGTGGCCTGCCAAATCTGTGTGCTTTCATAAAGCTCCATGACGAACTCCACAATCAAGACTCGTATCCTTTTGGTGCTGCTAGAGAGAAGTGATAATTGGCCCCTTTAACCTCTGGTGCTGCAGAAATAGAAATAATCCATAATTATCCCTTAATATTTTTTGTTTGTTTGTTTTGTTTTTCTGCATGTCACATGACATAAAGTCACTTAATTTGTGTCAGAGCCAAGTGATTGTGCAATGTTTTTGTAGGACATTATGACAAGCTGAGCTTGGATCACTCCACCCCTCATTGGTTTGTTTGTACATGTGAAGTTTATATATGTGAGTGAGTGAGTGGGTGGGTGAGTGAGTGAGTGTGTATGTTGTATGTGCATGTGTGTGCATGTTGTTGCATGTGTTTGTGTGTGTGTGTGCATGCGTGAGTTTGTGTTGCCATTTCATTTAAGGATGTACTTGTGCATGCACTTTCACATTTCCAAGCAGCAAAATATGATGACATAACAGCATTACCAACAATGCTAGCTGTGTAAGAGTTCACAAAGTGCAAGCATAATTTGAAATCCTAGTTTTGTTATACTGCACCGCTCTAGCCTCTGTCCTTAGCCCTGACATAACTAAAGGCCTATATAATACAGTAGTAATCTGTACATTATTAATGTCATCACAATGTTGCTATACTTGGATTGTGATATATCAGGAGGTGGTTCAAGGTTGAGCAACATGATGGGATGGTAAATTCTGAAACAAAAATGTACATGTGGAAGTACGTCCATGAGAGGAGTTTTGTTCAGTGTACTTGGAAGCAGTTTCCCTTGAGTATATATATATAGGAAGAACACTACACTAAGAGTAAGGTCATCAGGAAGTGCTTTCTGCAGGAGTTCTCAGTATACCAAAGGAAAGACAATCCAGAAAGCTGATAAAACCTTGTTAAAATGATAGTTTGTACCATTCAGTTTGGTCTCCATTATTAGCACATCTCTCATCCATTAGCTATATGCACTTCCTATATATATATATAATATCCTAACAATGTAAGCCTTTCTCTCTGTTCAGTACGTGTGCTTATCTTAACAAGCCATACAATTATTTCTGCATTATCATGACAGGAAAGGATGCTGGAATTCATTGTAACATAGCCACTCAATCATGAAGATGCTCTATTACAATGAAATTCCAGCATCCTTTCCTGTCAGCTATTAATTAACTATGCATCCCATTCTCACTTGTTTATGCAGCAAGTCTTCTTTCCTCTAGCTTGAAATCTGCTCCTGTTTTCTCACTCTTTCCCTTCACTATGTCAACTATTCATAAGCCCACATTATTTAGGCCAGGTGTTCTATTCATATTTTTAATGGGTAAACGGATGATGGGATACGCAAGACAAAAAAGTGATCTCTTCAAAAACAATATATGGTTTATAATGAGTAAAAGGAGCTTAGCATGAGTATGCCAGCTTATGAGAGTAGGTGGTTGAAAAGTGGAGAGGAGGGACAGAAGTCCACTGGTTAGTGCAACATCTATGCAAAGTGCATTGAAGGTCTGTGCTGTTAAGTGCTGTCATAATAGTAAAGTTCTGAGGAAATTAAGTTAGTATAAAAGTGTGTAGCCTCAGCTCAGCTAGATTCAAAATCGCATGTACAAGTGTGCTTACTGTATTGATGATCTATATATACACATATAATACATGTATATATTAATACACAATAGTACATATACACACATACATAAATAGTACATATACACACATGTATATAAATATATATACAGACATAATAATTTATGCATATATGCATATATATATTTATACACACATCTCTGTAGCCAAAATATTGAAGACCTGCATACATACAAGCATATGTATGACATCACATATGACAGCAGTTAGCAAGAGCTATGGAGACCCAAGTTCCTACATTGAACTTGTTTCCATGCCGATAAGACCCCCCCCCCTCCTCCATGGAAAAGTGGGTTACCACATTTTCTCCCTTCAATGAAGAGATATATTTGTACAGAGATGTTCTCCTTTTACGACAGTTCCTGAATCCTGAGGGCTATCTGATTGGACGCAGGTACACACATGTTTGCCCCAAACTTCAGCATAGATTGGCCAAGTGCATCAAGAGATCCAGAAGAATGGGTAAAGAATCATGACAAACCAGACTTAGGAGGAGCCAAGTTTTAATAGCTCATTCTCTGTGTGCGTGTCAAGAAAATGATAATACATATGCATGTACTATATATGTGTGTATAAATATACATAATATGTGTGTATAAATATACATATGCATATAAGTGTAGCATATATATGTGTATATGTACTATATGTGTGCATATGTACTATATATGTGTGTATAAATATACATATGCATATTATATGTGTAGCATATATATGTGAATATGTACTATGTGTGTATATGTACTATATATGTTGTATGTATAAATATGCATATGCATATATGTGTATATATGTACTATATATGTGTGTATAAATATATATATGCATACATGTGTGTATATGTACTATATATATATATATATATTTATACACATGTGTCTATTTATGTATAAATGTATGTACTATTGTGTATAAATATATACATGTGTGAATATGTACTACATGTGTATATACCGTATTTGCCGGAGTATAAGTCGCAGTAGCAGCTCCAAATCTTCTTCTCCAATTCAGGGGTGCGACTTATAATCCGAACAAGTCGTTTTTCCTTAAACAACTGGGCGGGGTCTGTAGTGGCACGTGTGCGAATGAGTTACACTGCTGGCTTTAAGTTCAAAGTAGTTGGGTATGCAGAGAAGTTCAGAAACAGAGCAGCGGAAAGAGAGAAAGAGTTAATGAAAAATTGGTCAGGGACTGTAGAAAGAAGAAGAGTGTGTTGACAATGCTGCCGAGATGCACTAGATCTGCTAGAGTTGGAGTCTCGGCTTACTGGCCAGAACTTGAAAGTAAACTGCAGGAGTGGGTGCTGGACAAGCGCTGGAATAGACATTTCTGGGACCATCTCATTCATCTCGCGCAGTCGCCTATTGTCATTGCGCTTTATTTAGCATGCAACCTATACTCCAACTATTATAGATTTTCAAAATGATGGCCAACTTTGGGGGGTGCGACTTATATTCCGGTGCGACTTATACTCGGGCAAATACGGTACACATGTGTGTGTACTATATGTGTATAAATATATATACATATGTGTAAGTATATACGTGTGTATAAATATATATATAGGTCTTCATTATATTGATTAATTAATTAATAGTTAAAGGGTTCTGTAAATGTTTGTAATCAGACATTTCTTTGTCTCGTTTTGTTTTGTTATGGTCAGCAGCCACCTAACATGAATTATACTCAGTGTAACATCACATCATAGATGTTATTATTACTGTATAAAAAGTGGACACACAGGCCTATGTTTTACATTTTATGCGGACTTATGCATTATTAGTTAACCTTTTTTGTAAGGTCTGTGCTGTTTTCCATGTATTAATAACATTAATGACCTTTACCAATTTTCAGGTTTATTTATTATTATTATTATTGTTTTGTTTTTAGAAGTGGATCATTGCATTTTGGGAATCTTTTGTGACTCTTTTGTTAGTAAAAAAATATTTATTGCAAACAGACATATTTTACTCATATGATTTCACTGTTTTGGGGGAGCTTTACTACCTCTGGAAGGATTCAAGGCAAACTTGGAGTCAAAATTGTAGCTGCCAAAGTGAGTTTTGCCTTTTTTTCTTCCTCCATTTTAAAATGGGGTCAAACCAATAGAGAGTGCAACCATATTCCCCAATCTAGCCATTTGATGGACTAAATAAAGGGTAATGCTACAGAATTGCCAGGTATAAATTAGTGGGTGTATAACTTGTTTCTGCAGGACCCTTGCCAAATAAAACCTGAACAAACAAGGCTGCACCCATTATCCTCGTGGAAGCGAAGCAACTCATCACACAACCTTCATAGGTATGTTCATTATTGTACTGCCACAGAATGGCATGTATTTATTAAGCATTTTGAGTGACATTTTGAGTGACATGAAAGATTTTTCTGGTATTAAGTGAAGTTTTCAGCTATGGCTGCTGTCATGCAATTGATAGCCAGGCACAATGGCTGAAAAGTTGTGTGGCCGATATCTGACTGGATTTTCGAATGCGTATGCGCACGTAAATGACCCTCAACGACCTGATTGAAATAAGGCGCGATGATGATTCGATGCAACTCCAAAGTGGCCAGTCAGTAGTGCTGCTGAGGGAACTCCCATTCGGAGGATGCCTGACTCTGCAAGACCAATGCATGATATTCACACAAAAAGTGCTCAGTCTTACAAATGTCCTGCGAATGCAACGTTTAAAGTGGAGAGTGAAGTTGCTGGGCAGGGGTAAAGATGTTCATGGGCAAAAGCTTGAAATCCTTCATTGTTAGATTGCATTGTTCTAGCCATTGTCCCTATGCATAGCTAGTCTTAATATTATACTGCCACAAGTACATCTCATAATGGAATGCTTGGATTGAGACTGATGTTATGCCCTACAATGTAATGGCTGGAAAAGATTTGTTAAGAGTTTGGAAACATCTTTCCTTGAAGATGGGAAGTCTCATTGCACCAAGAGTGAGGTCACCAGAAGTGATCTCTGCAGGAACTTTGAGAAAAAATGTGAAATCGGTGTTAAAGTGATAGTTGTATCGACAGCTTTAGTATGTTCAATATGTTTTTCAAGAGATCCTGCATTGATGAATATTTGCATCAGTAGTAGCCAATTCTCTCAGCAGCAGTACCAAGACTTATACTATTTATAAAGATGGTGGTGAACGACGAACTCAACGAAGTGAAGGAGAAGTCCGGTGTGTGTCTTTTAGGGATGAAGAAAACTCAGAGAAAGGATCGAGAAAGATTGGATTTGAAGGTTCTTGTAGGGAAATGTCTCATCAAGGTTGTGTAGGGATAGCTGAGGAAGATGTCAAGAGGTTGGGTGGGAAAATATGGACTTGTAAGTTGTTTCCTGAGTAGAAATTGTTCAGTTATGGCAAATGATGACAAGAAAGAAGCTGACTTGGACAAAAGGGAAGGGATGCCTGTTGGGATGAATGTTGGCGAAAGGAGGCATGAGAGAGAACAATGGAAAATGTAGTCACGTAGGATAAGGTTGTTTGGAAATAATAATGAATAGTATCTGGCAGAAAGGGAAGGTGCAGGATTTATAGACACTAAGTCTATCAACACAATACAGCTGCTGATGACGGAGGTGCTAAAGAAACTGGAACATAGGGAGAATGCTGGTGTCTGGATTAACTTTAATATAATGGAAAGCCATGAAATGGGAAGTGTACTCAATGAACATATTGCTAAGTGTGGAAGAGTTTGAAAAACAAGTTAAATATAAGCAGAGAAGGATTTAAGTTTTGGGGAGGAAGCTAAACCAGTTGGGGGTTATAGAGGAAGTTGAGCCAGAGGATATTACAGAGAAGGTGGTAAAGGACATGGGACAAGTTAAGGTGGTGCACTGATAGGAGCAGTAAGTATGAGGAAGTTACAAAGGCTGAAGAAGAAAATTTTCAGGATGTCCAGAGAAAACCGCCAGGGAGGCCATTTATCCTGAGAAATATATATACAAGAAGTGATGGAGGGAGGTTCTGTGGGGGAATGGAGGTGCGTGCATAGTGCAGGAGTTGAATCAGCAGTACTGGGGTTGTAACTAAAGGGTTTCCAGCAAATCAAACCACCGGAGATGACATGCAAGGAAACTAGTTGGTGTGGAAAAGTGAGGCGGGGCAAAGGAGAAGTGGTGGGAATACAAATGGCAACCAGGAGGAAGAGTCAAGTGGAAAGATATGTTCACTGCAACTTGGTAGATGTGGACTGCCAGGGTGAGACACTCCAGCAGATGACACAGAGGGGGTTGATAAGAAGGAAGGGTCATCAGGTGGAGGAGCACCAAGTGGGGAGTCATCCATCAGGTTTGGTGGGCGGATGGGGACCGGGAAGGGGGAGTAGAGGATCACACTACTGCTCACATGATAGAGCAATTCAAAACCTTCCTGTTACAGAAGCACCTATGGACTGAAGAGAATACGTCCAAGGTCAGAAATGTGAAGGACCAAATTTGGATGTGAGTGTGATAAGTTTGCTAAGGGGGTTGGGACCAAAGATAGGAACGTGTGTGGTCGAGCATGGTGTTAGTTAATTGTAGAGGATGGTGGCCAAGGGAGGGGCTTTGAAGGTAGTGTTGGGTATGATGAAGTTTGATGTGCTGGGGTTAGCAGAAATCTTTCTGCAGAAGGAGGACGAGGTGAGCATGGCAGGGTATGAGTGGTACGGCAGAAGTTAAGAGGGTGGGTGGGGCAGGAGGGTGAGTGGATGTGTGAGAGTGCTGGTACATGAGAGTTTGGAATCTAGGGTGAGAAAATCAAGAGAAGGGTTGATGTAGGTTGTGTTGGGCAGAGCAGGGAGAAGAAAAACTATGGCGGGAGAGGTAGTGTACGTGAACCCAAAGGAGTGAGAGTAAAAGAGACAGAGGGACTATAGTATCCTGCTATTGAACACATGCAACCCATTTTCACTCGCCTGGGCTGGTGCCATGTTCTCGATCTTTATCTTCACTATGATGACCTCATCCAGTTCAAGTCCCCCATCCCCCCACCCCTAAGTAACTCCTTCATTGGAGAGCAAAAAGAGCCCCCACTAAGGAGGTCATTGAAATCATGGATATGTATCTTTCTAACTAAACAGTCACTACATTAGCCGAACTTACCCCCAACCCCTCACCAAAACTGAAACTCATACCTCAGCTAAAACTCACATCTCCACAGCTTCTTAAATCGTGATTTCACAAAGTTTTAACACTAAAAAGACTTTTGAATCCTTCTCTTAGCAAACCAGGTGTCCCAGAGAATCAGGCGTCCCTACTATTTTCTCCCTTCTTCTTTGGAGAAGGTTTGTCATTATCCTGTCCTTTCCTTTCTTCTTGACCATTATCTGCTCTCTTTGTCTCATCCCTGCAATGTTAACTTTCTTTCGAAATACATCTCCAGCTTCATTGCTCAGTTGATGAACAACTTTTCCCAGTAATTACTGATTATGCAGGGACCTCACCACGCCAGGGTGAATTTAGATTCCCACTTTCTCTGTTTATCCGCCTCCAGCTCCAATTGCCAATTTGGAAGATGTTTATGCTTATAAGCTTCTTTTTGCTTCATATGTGCATTGTCAATTTTTTTTTTGTACTTGTGAAATCTTTTTCTCTTGATAGAAGGAGTTTCTCAATGATGACTTTGAAATCTGTGTAACCTTCATCACCATGCTTTAGAAACTCGGCATCAATGGGAAGTCTGCTAGTAGAGCATAGAGCATATAATAATAAGAATGTTTAGCCTGGATGCTCCTTATGGTATTGATTGTTCATTCCAGATAGTTGGCTGTCATCAATAACCTTGGGGCTAGACATCGTGAGAATTGCTTAACCACTCAATTGCCTTTATTATGACGACGAAAGAAGGGAAAAGTACAATGGTATTATGTATATTTTCATTTTTACAGCGTACAGTGGAAACTATTCATGTTCTGATTAGAGAGGTGTCCTTATTATTTAATTTTAGGATGTCAACATTGAGGGGCTCTACTGCAATAACTTTTACCCGAGGATGATAGGCACTAGTGATTCTGTGTTCTGCATTGGTAACAGCATATAACTCATCTGAGAATGAACTTGATCAGTGATCAGAACTGATGGACATCCAGAGTGAATACAATTTTAAGTTGATTATTGAGAGGGTGCTTTTAATGTTATTATGTCTACTGAGAGTTCATTGAGAGTTTATTTAATGACATCCATGTCTACATATCATATATAAACATCAGAGTCATCAAAAATTGATGACGATTCATTATGCTGGAATTTAAGAACTTTGCTATTCCAATGAGTGCTTTATCAAAAAAGTCCAGCTTCTTCCCATTTCCAGAAATACTCAGTAGTCTACTTATTCCCATGTGAGAGAGCTCCATCCCAACCTGTTGCTGGAGCTTAAGCTAGACAGGAATTGGGTGCAATTCCTTTCTTAAGTTTGTAAATGTTTTTTCTGGCACTTGTAAGATGAGACCTAGCAATTAGCATAATAGTGGCTTTTTCATATTGCTTTAGAGTTTAGACATATAGCTAACTGAATATCGTTGCTCATCTCTGACCAGTAATACTTCACTGATATTATATATATCAGTAGTCCTGTTGAAATAATTACTGCCATGGATCTGATAACTCTCGATCTCTGGGTAAGCACCTTCAATGACATGTCTTTCAAACCTATAAAAAACAGCAGATCTGAAGATAGGAGGACAAAGAACAGAGATCATCCTCCCATCATTTAGAAATCATCTACCTGTGTTGTAACTCACTCACTACTTGTGTAATACAGTTTAGTATCCTCCACTGCAAAGAAGATGGCTCTTTTTTTACCATTCTTGTCAGTGTAGTTTCCACCATTCAGATATTCCAAAAAAATGGATAAAGAAGATCCTTTTTCTGGTTCAGTCATTTCAGCATGCTATCGATTCCAATATGTGCCATGTGTGCATGCATGGGGGGGATAATTGTACAAAGGGGCCCCCCTTTTTAATATGAATATAAAATTGGAGTGGGATGGATGGTTAATATTATGGGGTGGGGGGCTTAATTTTCCCTTGATACATTCCCTTGATACAATCAATTTAAATGTTAAAAATGAAACAAAAAAAACAGAAAAAGGTTCATCTCCAAGCATCTATCTTTCCAGGTTTGTTAGTTTTTTCCACTCGCATAATTCACAGTGAAGTAGGTCCATTCAAGAAAAAAATGGAGGACCTGAAGACTCTAAATCTACCAAAGCATGTCCCAGCTACTCTACTTCTCGATTGTGATGGAAAGGCATGAGGTAGGCGTGGCTGTCGACAAGCCACGCCTCCTCACATGCTGCCTCAGAATTGAGTAAAGACCACATGTGCTGTATGAGAGAATGTACGACTCGGCTGTTCATTTTGTGGAGTTCTTCTGGAAAACTGTTACCAAGTCCTAAGGAGACTGTCGTTCCAAAATATTTGCTGTTTGGTTGGTGGAAGTCCAACTGTTACCAAGTCCTTTAGTCAAGTCCTTGACGGAGGCTGTAGCTGAACCTACATGGGTAAAGTCAACACTAGCAATACGATGTGTTATGTGCTGATATTTGTGTAGAGGGCAACATAATTACATAGTGCAGACAACAATAGCAACAAGACAAGGCATGTGTTGATTTAGTTACAAAAACTGTTTTTAAAAGAGAGTGGACACCATGAAACTCAAATTTTTAGTTTGCACTGGTCGACTTTAATAACAACAAAACAAATGAACGATAAAAACGGAACAAAAATGTTTGTATTGGATTGATTTTAACAAAAATTAAGGAAACAAGACTCTACCAATGTGGACAACAAGTTAGATGACTCTTCATGTTTTAAAAGTATATAATGTTATAAATAGTAGGGGTTCATCAAAATTTGTTGTGGTCTTCATGGCTAGAGAATGTTTTATAAAATTTTAGCTATGAGAAATGCTGAAATCAAATGGGGGGAAACTTACTTTGAATACATGGGTATGTCTAACTTCTCCATGATAACATTGTCAGTCTAATCTATTTCTCACCTACACATTACAAAGTTTTGTAAAATAAAGACTAAAAAATTGGTTGGATATATATACACTGGGATTATATGTGTCATTTGCAGCCAAAACATCTTTCAGTGGACCTTGACTGCACATACATGAAATGCCTTGTTTCCTCTTCATAGCTGCTCTTCATATCTGTAGAGAGAAAAATCAATTGATAGAATACTTTGCTTCAAATAGATACACCACACACAAGATGCATAATTGAGGAAGATCCTTCTCTTATACCAAGCCTCTGTGAATAGGGAAAACTAGTCCCAGGTTCTCAATGAATTCAGTTGGCTAGCAGATACAATAAACTTTCTCGATGATCAACTTCAGTTTACCCACTGGACATTTCGGCTAGATGCTCTAGCCTTCATCAGGAATAATGATTATTAACTGAAGGCTAACCAAAATGTCAAGGGAGTAATGATTATCAAGAAAGTCATTGTAGCTTTTGCACAGCAAATCTCAGATTTCTCATGCAAATGGATAACTACAGTTCATACCTATAATGATTAATCCTTACAGGAAAAATCAAGCACCAATCAGTTCTTATTTCAGTAGAGCAAAGCGCTAAATAGTATAATATTATATATATACCTGCAGCCAAAATTTTATTTTTTCATCTGCTACAAAATGTTTTCCTTCTATATACAGTTTCTTGGAGCCTTCTACATTTAAAACACTATGGGGTAAGCGTTTTCCAGTAATAGATTCCCTCACAGCATAGCCATGCATTACTTCTTTCCCAATTCCCCCTTCAGCACGCCTTTTGCCCACGTGAATGAAGTTGCGCGGGAAAACTTGAAAGTGAAGTTACGGCGGCAGAAGGTTACTGCCACAGTGCTACAAAACTTATTCCGTTTAGGAAACTGAAGTTAAAGCAATGGCCACCAACACAGACACCTCCAGTGACTGTGAAAGTCAGTGTAGCAGTGGACCAGAAGAAGTATTGTGCGACTACGAGAAAAAGAGGTTGGAGAATATTAAGAAAAACCAGGAGATGATGAAAGCCTTAGGTAAATAGCTATAGTCTTCCTACTGTTTTAGAGGTACAATAACTAGAATACAATAACTAGAAAGACGTAATATTGGACGGAATAAACTTCATAGTACAAAAATTTCCAGTTAGCCACTAGGCCAGTGTTTGCATTCTCCCACTGCATTGAAGATTTAGTTTGAAAGGAACTATTGTACTCATAGCTAGCATATCTACAAGTCTACAACCTAAGCTACAGAGAGAGCTCTTGGCCTTCTCTTTGAACCTCTATAAACTAGATAGCTATGTATTGCTTTATGGCCTTCTCTTTGAACCTCTATAAACTAGATAGCTATGTATTGCTTTAGGCAGTAAGGGAAAATGAACCAGCTTTTCATTATCAGGCTGACCTTTTCTATATTTGAAGATTTTCAATGGTTGTGTCATCCTTGGACTCGGCGGGTACAATGGTTTAGTTGTCAATGAGTATCTGTATTATTTAAAAAATTGAAATGGCTAACTTTGAGAGTGTTTGAAATAGTGCTTATAAGCATGCTGCTGATTCAGATGCTGTACATTTTTGCAGCAAAGAAGACAGTTGGTTTACTGAGAGGTCTGTTTAACTTGGCTGGTGATATTCTGGAATCATCTATGGCTGTCCAAAGTTTAAAGTTCTTTCTCACATAATACTTTCAGTCCAGTGCTAGGATTAATGTCCGAGTTTTGAACATCCATACAAACCTGCCAGAATTGTCCATGTCTTAGTTAAAAATGAAAAAAAAAAACATGCTCAAGAGACAATTCTCATACTGGAGTCTCAGAGGCACACTGGCCACTGATACTCAACTGGAATATCATAACTCTTACCAGATGAATGTGAAAAATTGAATATTGCTTACCAAGACAACGTCACGTACGCATAATTTCAAGTCACCAGGACGGCACTTTTTTTGAATATTTCTAAGGCAATTTGCTCGTGGCAGCGAAGGAAGTTCTCCATTCCTCATGTTTACAAAAAGTAGCTTTCTCGATCCTTTGACTAGTGCACTTATAGCTTCTCCCACTTCGTCCTAGCAAGTTAGTGTTTTAGCATAGTTCTTTGCTTAGTTTGTAAACTTTGTTTGCTAGTTGGGCACCTGTTCGACTGATAGCCTCTCTGGTAAGTGTACTATAGATGGCTAGTTACTGAATTATAACAAAGAGGTTGTCCCAACCCATAAATATTTTTCTCACTTCATCTTTTTAGCAGACATGAAATCTTCTGTGAAGAACATCGCGACTTTGTTGGCGATTGAGTGGCCGGTTACTAGGTGAGTTTTAGATATAGCTGAGTTTGTTGTACTCTGACATATTTTGTTTAGGGGTCGACTTCTCTACCTAAAGGACACAAAAAGATGTGTCGTTATTTAAGCAAGTAGCTTCTGAGCTTTTAGCTAGTCATTAGGTTGTAACTAAAGAGAGCAACTTTAGCCAACCATGTCAAGAAATATAAATTGATTTTGTTTTTCCTCAATCAGCATTTGGCAGGGGAGAGGTGGGACACTTCAGGACTCTTCACTATAAACCAGCAAGTTACATCCTGATGTGTGCAGCTGTCTTAACTTTGGTGACCTTCCTCAGATAAGGCATCATGATTAAGGTAGTAACAGCAGACAAATATGAATATGTAATACAGACCTAATATGCAATAATATCGACATGTATGCATATATAATATGCTACTGTACTCATTGGTGTATTAATTTTTTGTGTGTGTGATAAGCCTTGAAGCAATCTGTAGGGCACATTGCAGGATGGTTGTGACAGGTGCTACACTCATACAAAAGGTGACGTTTGCCACCCTCATTTCTTATGCTACGATCAATACATTCCCTTCCTTTCGTTGTCTTCCTCGGAAAGTAATGCAGTGGTTAGGCGCTCCATACACTTGAGGCTTACCATGGAGGTTGATGATCTTAGTGCATCCATCTCTTATAATAATGATATTTTAAATGTTGGCCACACCCAGGTCTACAAGTGAATAACATTGGTAAGACAGGAAGACCCATCATCACTAGAAGTAAGGCTAGGAACAGTGGCATGGCACGGAGAGCAGGGAGGAACCATAGGAAGGGGAAGAAGAAAAAGAGGCGTAGGTCGGCATCAGAGAGTGACTCCGACTGGGAGCCTTGGATGGACGTGCAGACCAGCAGGAGCACATGCAACACAAGTCAGTTGCGGTGTAATCTGTATTAATACAGATGCTAACTTTACAATGCATGCACATATATAGAGCTGCCACACTTGAGTTTGGCTGAATTCCTGGAGATGCAAGAAGTTGTGGACAAAGAAATTGTGAGGAATTTCAATGCATTATAGGGAAAGAGGGGGCCTTGGAAACCAGCACATACCAAGAACTTTAGACCACACCTACTTTTGACGCCTTTACCTGTTCAATTATATGGACAATTGGCATGCAGAAGCTCCTTTAATGTAAAATGTTATGCCTGTCGTAGATCTGTAAACATGACTACATAATAATGCCATTAATGTCCATCCACCAAGGGTTAGGCATTTGGGAGATACATCTTTTGAGACAAGATACAGGAAGACACTTGATCATAGTCCATTTACTGTCCCTTGGTCCCCTTTTATGAATCAGCTATGCTAAAGACCTTACAATATTTTAAGTTTTTTCCTCTCCCCTGCGGCGGGAACAGCACACAAGCAGGTCATCAACTGACAAGATGACATTATTTTAAGCTAAGCTTCTAAAGCCGTATTCACAATATGCCACATTAATGATACAATGCTTCATTTTTGTGGTATTGTGAATGCATCAAATTTCTTGAGATTTACTCAAGCAATGCCTGCAGTGCGACTGCCTCACAAAACTAGCCCAACACACAATTATTAGTGTGTGTGTGTGTGTCTGCAGGATGAGGTGATGAAGAGAGGATGTGTGGTAGGCAACAAGAGGCACAGAAGGACGTCTACACAAAGAGCTGGTAGGAGATCTACTAGGATACGTCAGGGGAGATTGTCTCTGCTGGAGGTCACACTACCAGATATGTTCAGCTCAGACCTCTCGGATAAAGACGAGTTTAAAGGCTTCAGTGTTGACGATTTGGAGCTGCCTAAAGGTTGCACACCCAGTCAATTGTGCGATGATGATGGGAGTGATGGAAATGATAATGTTGGAGATGGTGATTGTTTGTTCCCTGAAGAAACATTGGATGATGAGGCAGAGTTCACAGGGTTCATGGAAGAGAATGTGTTAGTAATCATTGGTCTCATTGAGAGTGCTCAGGCATTGGTTGGCTGCTATTGGTGCCATGCATCATGTTATATGCTGTGTAGATTGACTACTGAGGTGCCCAACTGCAGCACTAGAAGAAGCTCAAGGCTTGCAACTGCTAATAATAAACAGTATGAAGAAGATGTTCTCTCAGATGAGGACGAATATTTGTGTGAGTTCAAACAGACAACCACAGATAATGTTACTCTTTGGCCGTGTTTTACGATAATCTTCCTATAGTCTGTGATGACTGTAATGACCTGTATCATGGTGAGTGTCCCGTGCACGGTCCTCTCGCAGAGCTGGACCCCACAGCAGATATGATAAGGCTTCGCTTGCCTTCACACAATTACCAGTGCCAGCACAACTCACGGTTAGACCCTCGATGATCCATGGGGCGGGATTAGGAGTCTTCGCTGTCTCACTCATCAATAAAGGCGTGCGTGTTGGGCCTTATGAAGGAAGGAAAGTAGCACGGGAAGATATGGGAGATCTTCACAACACTGCCTACGCATGGGAGGTGAGCTATACATGCCTTCATCACCAGTCAGTGCTCAGAACATGCACTCGGCTATGGCAGGTCAACACTTGGGGCTGGCATAGGATATGTGTGGGCAAGTGATTTTCATGCTCCTAATGGCAGTGGATAAATAGCTATGCATACAAGAGTGCATGTTTGGCAACCATACACAAATGCTACTCTACTAACAGTTATGAAATTGTGTAGTTTACTTCTGGTAGCATGATCGAAGCCACATAGTTAGCTGTGGCAGTGAATGATCTGGAATACGACATAAAAGACTGACCAGTTAGGGGAGCATGTGAATAATACTATGATATAATAATTATTAGATGTGCGTAACCTTTTAATAATTGATTTAATCTTGCTTAATCACAATTAGTCAATACTAATATATAAGTAGCTTATTGGAGTTAACTAAATGACTGCAAATTCAGACATCATTTATGCTAAATATGTGTTTTTGCACGTGCCATTAGATGGATATAAGAGAGTCGTAAAATTCTATCTCTGGTTTGACAGGGAAGCAAGAGAAATAAAAGTGGTAGAAAAAAGCTGATGATGGTAACTGCCATCATGAACGTTCCCTTAGTGGCCTTTACTTCTGGAAATCCTTATTCAGAGGAAAACTGCAAAAGACACAGAAGCTTACATGGAGTCACTCTGAAAATCCCTTGGCTCTCGAGAAAGGAGGTGTTTTTTGGATGGATTTCGCTTTGCTGTAGACATAGAGCAACATTGCTTCTTAGGTTTTGTATGAATACCTCAATAAAGCTATCAAATTGTAGCCCATTGTATTTGCATTCTAATTAAAAGGTCTAGCTATAAATATGATTTTTAAAAAAATTGTTGCTCCAGAACAGCCTAAAATCTACTTGCTTTTTCTGTTGGATAACGATGTGGACAATTCTTGTTTCTAAGAAATGAACCTGGAATACAAATAACTAGTGGGGTTACCCAACATTGGCCAGGCAAAAAAAGAGGAAGTGATGAAAGTATTGATCACAGATACACTGTGTTTATAGTTGGTCTGTTTGTGCATGTTTACTTACAGACTGGATACCAGAACAGAATTTTTTATTTATTTATTTTTTTGCCACTTTTTCACTTGATGTGTATGTTAGCTTATAACTCAGGATCACATGGACCAATCAATATTAAACTGGGTGTGGATTTGAGTGACCACCCATGAACAGTTTTAATATTTGCATTTTGTAATTAGTACTCCGTAAACAAAATGGCCAATGATTGGGAATAGCCTTATTCTACCAATCTAAAAAGCAAATCAATATACAAAAAATGGCTTAAAACCTTCTCTAAAGGCCACACAAAGTTCGGTGAGGATCAGCCCTTGAAGTTCCAAGTTATTAAGCTGACATACACATAACATTTTTTTTGCTTTATTTGAGTTGACCTTTGCCTGAAGATATTTCAACAGTCAGTCAACATTCCATTCTGAACCAGACCATTATCTCTACTCAAGTCTTATCTAAAGCATATACTGCAAACATCTCTACTTGCTGATAGCTCATGCTGGTCAGAGTGTGACCAGATACATCCTCTGCCCTTTCTCAGACAGCTCAGGTTATTGGCCACATTATTCTGAGAGAACTGTCAGACATCAATCAGACTGACAACCTGACCCTATTTCACATTTTTGCAAGCTAGCATCAAGTAATAATTGCTTAACCCTTACTGGATGAGAGACCAATAATTTCTTTGAAAGGAAGCCGCCCATTAAAAAAAAAGGCGCAAGTCATGTATCTGTGAAGCTCGTCCTCCGCAACTTAATTAATTGCGTCTCAGGTTCGTGATGCTTGTCTTGTATCACCAGGTAAGTAGTCTCTCTTACAAGACAACCCTTCCCTCCCAAAGTATACCACTTCCTATATAGGAATATAGCAACACAAATTGCATAAAAACTTACCTCTAGCCACAGGCCACCTCCAGTGCCCAATTAACCATCCATGAAGTGTTAAAAATTTCCACAAGTCATGAGCAAACAACACATCATGTACATTACAACATATATATAGTAGTTCATTACTTAATAATGACCAAGTGTTTAAATAAATCAACACACATTGTGCACTGCAGTCCACCACCACTTCTTGCAGCTGCTAATGCATAGTACCTGGTTGAGTACAACAACTGTGGGCTGTTGCCAGTAAGTCATCCATTATGTATGAAAAGTTGTTCACTTTAGAAAAGAGAAATAAGAATATATGAAGTGGAAAGTTGTGATTATTAGCAAGTTTTGCTAACATGCATTATTCATGAACATTGTATAGTAATGTAAATTTAGGCCACCCCATTACTCCACCCACCTCTACTGACAGACCACTTCCTTTGAGAGACCAGTTTAGTAGATTATAGTCACAGACTACTGTTTTCCAGAATGTCCACATTCTGGATCGAAAGCCGATGCTTCAAAATTTCAGCCTCAAGGAGAGGGAGGCTTCTATTAGAGAACAGCAACCACTTGGGACGAGAGCAGGCATATCACGTGGAAAAGTAGAGTGAGATGGCAACTGGGGAAAATTAAATTATACACAGCAACTTTGAGAGCTACTAGCAGTCGTCTTCTAGAATAACTTCACTCTGTTCAAGTTCACCAATGTTCTGCAGGAACAGGGAGCCACTGCTCGAGGGAGAGAGGCACTGGCCAATGTTGGGTAACCCCACTAGTTATTTGTATTCCAGGTTCATTTCTTAGAAACAAGCCATACAAATGCGAGTACTGTGGAAAGAGTTTCAATAATAGGGGCCACCTACAGAGGCACATCAGGACACATACAGGAGACAAGCCATACAAGTGCAAGAACTGTGGAAAGGATTTCAATCAGAGTGGGGACCTACAGAGGCACATCAGGACACATACAGGAGACAAGCCATACAAGTGCGAGTACTGTGGAAAGAATTTCAATAATAGGGGCTACCTACAGGTGCACTTCAGGACACATACAGGAGACAAGCCATACAAGTGCAAGCACTGTGGAAAGAGTTTCATTCAGAGTTGGGACCTACAGAGGCACATCAGGACACATACAGGAGACAAGCCATACAAGTGTGATTACCGTGGAAAGAGTTTCAATCAGTGGAACCACCTACAGAGTCACTTCAGGACACATACAGGAGACGACAAGCCATAGAATCCTAAGTGTGACATTATGGACGGTTAGAATTTTCACCCTTCATTTCTAAAACCATCACTCGAAAGTGGCCTTTAAGAAGCCAATGTGGGTAGACTCTGTCTTTATAATCGCATGCCATAGGACCACATGCATGCTGCTCCCACTGCCAGAAGAAACTCATTCAACATGTGCACCACTAAATCATATGTATAGCATGATGAGCCTGTTTATTTATAATGTGGTCCTGTGTGAGATGTTTGATAGATGCATAGTGATATTAAAATTATGACTGCTTCATTAGCACCTCTCCTTGTTCAATACGGTGTGTGTGTGTGTCCATGTGATGTGTAGGTGTCCATGTGATGTGTGTGTATCCATGTGATGTGTCCATGTGGTGTGTGTGTGTGTGTGTGTCCATTTGATGTGTAGGTGTCCATGTGATGTGTGTGTGTCCATGTGATAAGTGATGTGTCCATGCGATGTGTGTGTGTGTGTTCATGTGGTGTGAGTGTCCATGTGATATGTGTGTGTGTCCATGTGATGTGTGTCTGTGTGTGTGTGTGTTCATGTGGTGTGTGTGTGTGTCCATGTGAGTGTAAGTGTCCATGTGAGTGTAAGTGTCCATGTGATATGTATGTGTGTCCATGTGATGTGTGTGTCCATGTGATGTGTGTGTCCATGTGATGTGTCCATGTGATGTATATGTGTCCATGTGATGGGTGTGTGTGTCTATGTGTATGTGTCCATGTGATGGGGTATGTGTCTATGTGTATGTGTCCATGTGATGGGTGTGTGTGTCTGTGTATGTGTCCATGTGATGGGGTATGTGTCTATGTGTATGTGTCCATGTGATGGGTTTGTGTGTCTATGTGTATGTGTCCATGTGATGGGTGTGTGTCCATGTGATGGGGTATGTGTGTATGTGTCCATGTGATGGGTGTGTGCATGGTCATGGTTGGAAGACATTTTTTCAAGAGGAAAAAAAGGTCTGCAAATTTGCTAATACCATTTCATTTAGGAGGGGGGGCAGGCAGTGTGTGTGTGTGTGGAGGGGGGGGGGTGATGTGTCTGCCTCCCTTGGAACCGCCCCGCCCCCCCTGGATGGAAAATTGTATTATTAAAATTTCATTATTGATGTTGATAAGTGCTTTACAAAGTGCATGAGTGACAGTATGCATATGTAATGAGATAAGAGTCTAAATGAGAGTTCACAGCAATCCGTCTACTTTTTCTACTCCACACGTCAAAAATTTCTTCCAAATCATTATCAGTGAGTTTTTCGGGAGATTCAATGACAATTTTACTTTAACTGAACTTAGCCTGTCCCAACTTAAAGCAGTTACCAAAGTGATTCTTTATTAATTTCATGTCTGAGAAAGTTTGTTCCGCTGATGCTGTAGAAATGGGCATATGGTTGCCAGTTTAATGTAGATTCATGTCATTGGTGAGTAATTCCATGGATGTATCATCTTTGGGGCTTAACCCTCTCACTGTCAGCATTGTGGAGAATTATTTAAAATTTAATACAGCCACATTAAAAAATTAATATCAAATCAGTTATTTAGCTGAACCATTTACCATTTGGTCATGTGATAGCATGATTATTTTAGAAGTTGTGGTCAAAAGAAGTGACCACAATGTGACCATATAATATAAATATAATTATGCTAACAATGGTCATGATTAGGAGTCCCATAACTTCTCCATAGTTCATGTTATGGACTCGATATATAGCTCAAACTATAGCTCTATCCATATGCTTTCTTATGCTTCTAAGATCCTAGCAATACGCATTATTATTCAAAAGTTATGCCAACCCATAATAAGGTCCTCATAAATCGACCACAAAAATGTCCTTATTTATCAACACAAGACATTTGTCAATACAACATTCAGTAAACATTTGATATAATTGTTTGACACAATGTAATCGAAAGAGATTTTGGGTGGAGTTTGAGGTGAAATTAGTGTCTGTGGCAAAAGTCAACCAAGTTGTGGAAAGCATGGAAACAATTCCGATCCTCCATAATGCAAAGGTGAACCTTGCAGTATTTGCATTGCACACGACTCTCATGGCGATTTCCAGATCGCGGAAGTTTGTACTTCTTGATAGAAGCCAGGCACACGACACAGTTCTTTTTCTCCTCCACCATCAAAGGACTATGGTCTAAGGCTCGGTTTAGACGGTCCAAACGTTCATTTTCTGAAGTACGGAGAGGACCAACCCGTTTCTGGAAGGAAAACCTCCCAGTAGCTCATTAGCCACCTCAAGTCTGAATTTGAGGAAGTCTCGCTTTTTGCACCCACCTGCTGCATGCTCCACCGAGTGAACATAGGAGTCAAGAATATAGCTGTTGAGCAGACAGCTCTCAAAGATGTATGCAAACACCCGCCTCCACCACTTGACACTGCGCCTACCAACATTATAGTAAGACTCGAGTTGGTCACCTCTGTCAACTCCTCGCATGTATGCCTTGGTAGTCCACAAGCAATGGAGGGCAAGGTACATCAATGCGTGACTTATCCAGCTTCCTCCTCTTTACAGTGGTATTACCCTCTCGATCTTTTATCTATCCAGACTGATGCCAGGAGAGGGCCATTCGAAAGATAATCATAAAAGCCTCTGTTGCTCACTGTAGCCTTAGTTTATACTTCGTTTGGGAAAAATCGCCGGGTGAGTGTCACCGGGCAGCTGGTGACAAGACAGAACTTAAACTAACAGTAATTACATGCACATACATACTCAGTACGGTATTGTGTTTATTGGTGTCAGTTGATGTGTTAATTAGGGTTGCAAACCCAACGTGTTCTAAGCCTGGCTGCTCCTCATATAAGGAGCAGCCAGGCTTAGAACATGTTGGGTGGGTGAAGTTCATTGCGAATATAGTTGTCTGTTGTGTTTTGTTATTAAAGTTTCTACAACCAACTTCAATTGTACAGTGGTAGCCAGCTAGCTACCTGGTGGCAGTTTTACCATAGACAGTTTCGGTTCAGTTCCGCACCGGCCACAGGGTTACCAGCCGACCCCGTGACATCTGGTGGCAGCGGTGGGATAAGTAATTGTTGTGATCAGTGCCATTTTTCTTTGTTCACTAGCTAAAGGCTTAGCATAATTTTCGTTACCATAGTTTTCGACAATCGTTGATTTCCTTCGTGAACATCAGACAGTCTCGCCGTGTAAAAGTGGAGATGGCAACCTACAATTTACGAGGAAATGCTCGACAACCAGGGGTCCTGGAACCCCACTCATCCGAACTACTTTCAACAGGAATTGATGAAACTCCCACAGAACTTGCAGAAACTGAACCCCCACAGGGAGCAGACTCCTTTGGGATGAACCAGTTCAGGGAATGGACAGAAGGATCAGCACCTACTGCCAATCCAACAGTCAGTGGAATTGCATCTATGTCAGCTCAGCCCCCCACAATAGCAATGCTCATGCAATTCATGCAGGCCTCTATGCAGCAACAGATTGAGGAAAGCCGTCGACAGGCCCAAAGAGAAGAGAAACGTCGACAAGACGACATCAGAAAGGAGCAGATGTGGGAACGAATACTTGCTAGGTCGACAGATGGTCGTAGAAGCCGAATCACCACTATCCTCAACTCGTCCACCAGAAAGGATATCACTTTCAGAAAGTTAGAGAAGGGAGAAGATATAGAGACGTATTTTGCTGCATTCGAAGCTCATATGGAATGCTACTCTCTGCCCCGTCATCAGTGGACCAGAAACCTGATACAAATTTTACCACCCGAAGCGACCCAAGTGTATGTCCAGTTGGATTCTGACAGCCGACAGGACTATGATACCCTGAACTCTGTTTGGCCACTATCGAATTACTAGGGAAACCTACCGTCAAAAGATGGACCAGCTCAGACGAGAAACTGATGAGACGTGGAGCACTTGTGCTAGGAGGCACAACAATCTAGCAATCAAGTGGGCCAGAGGCTGTACTACAGTGAAGGAAGTGTTGGAACTAGTATCTACTGAGGCACTCCTGAAATTGATGCCTCGACAGATGGCCACCCATGTAAGAGATGGGAAGCCCAAGACCTTGGAAGCAGCTGCAAATCTAGCTGATGATTTTGTAGTAAACCGGGGTTGGACCTACGATGTGGTCACAGAATCAGACAGATCTGCCAATCAGGGTAGACACCACAAGAAGGACGAGAGATATCCTCATCCTGGCGAACAGCGCAGTTCAGAGGGGAAGCAGAAGCCCACAACCCCACAGGAGTCGACTGGGAAGAAGTCAGATCAGACTGGTAGAGGCCTACCAAAATTCGACAAGCAAAACAGACCCAGATGTTTTGAGTGCAATCAATATGGACATTTTGCTGCAGAGTGCCATGGGAAAAGACTAGATTGCTCCAAACCGAAATTGGAGGCTATCAACTTTGCGAAACCCCTGACACCACGGCAAGAAAATGACTTGGTCATCACCGAGGTGAACCGACAGACCTTGGTCTCTGGAACAGTGAATGGCAAGTCAGTCAACTGAGTGATACTGGACACTGGAGCTGAGTGGACGCTGGTCGACAGCAGCCTAATTCAGGAGAAGGACAAAACAGGAGAAATCATTCAAGTGAGGGCCTTCAATGGTACCATCTCAGCTTTACCACTTGCCACAGTCCGAGTGGAAATTGGTGAACATCAAGACGACCTCACAGTAGCGGTTCAGGAAAACCTAGGGTACGATGCCCTACTGGGTACAGACTTTCCAGATATGGGGAATGGGAAGATGTCTGCTGTACGACGCACTCGTCAATATGGTCCAGACCAGATCTCAGAAGATGGACACCAAACACACCTCCATGCCAGCCAGCTTTAAGGAGGTAGAACCAGAAACCCCAGAGCCTGAATCAGAGCAGTCCAAATCAGAGGAAGAGGAAGATGTAACCGACCAGCTTTGGCAAGACCCAAGCAGTAATGATCCAGTCACCCTTGGCTCTGACATTGATGAGTGTCAGGGAATGTATTCTTGGTACCCTTGGGTCATCTAGACCGAACCACAGAATACTCCCTGCGATGCCTAGCTCTCTCCCTTAGCTAGACCACTTGTTTATTCCCATCAATCTGACTTAACAACATTTGATAGAATAATCTAGTCCCGTAGGAAATCACATCCTAGTCTGAACTGCTCAGTTCTGTCTAACAGGCTATCTTATATCTTATTTTAGATCACGAGGTTCGACTGTCCAATCAGACCTTTCCATCTGTCCTTCCAACCTTCTGTTTCTCCGTATACATAGGTGATGTAACAACTACTGTGTATTGTGTAATAATTACATAATAATACATTTCCAGTATCGTGTTGTGTAGTTCAAGTCATGGAAGGTTGTTTCCATGACATCTCCCCTTCCTCTAGTTGAGAACACTGTTCTCTAGAGAGTCCATCCGCATTTCCGTTTTTCCGTCCCGCACGATAAACTATTGTATAGTTATAGGGCTGAAGGGCCAATATCCATCGGGCAATTCTTCCATGGCTGTCTTTCAGTTTAGAAAGGTGCACAAGAGGGTTGTGGTCTGTCTCTATGCGGAAGTGTACTCCTTCGAGATACACCCTGAAGTGTTTGACCCCCTCCACTATTGCCAACCCTTCTCGCTCAATGGCCGAATACTTGGTTTCTCTGGGAAGTAGCTTTCTGGAACCGAAGGCAATTGGATGCTCCTCGCCTAGTTCGTCCCGCTGGCTTAACACATACCCGATTCCACAACTCGAAGCGTCGGTTTGCAGTATGAATTCCTTCCCCCAAATAGGTGGGTGTAGAACTGGTTCTTGAGATAGTAATTCTTTCAATTTTTCAAACGCCTCTCTTGTCTGGTCCGTCCATATCACTTTGTTTGGCATATCCTTCCGTGTTAGGTTCGAGAGGGCGGTGGCTATTGTCGAGAACGATGGAATAAATCTCCGATAATAGCCACAAAGTCCAAGGAATGCTCGTACTTCCCTCTTCGTTTTCGGGTTGTCAAAGTTCTTTACTGCTTTCACCTTGGCCTCCATCGGTTTGATTTGGCCTCTTCCCACCACATGGCCTAGATAGGTACAGGTGTTGCATGCAAACTTGCACTTTTTTTCTTTTATTCTTAGTCCTGCTCGTCTCAATCTCGTGAACACTTCTCGTAAGTGGGTAATGTGATCTTCCCAGTTTCTGCTGTGAATAATTATGTCGTCCAGGTAGGCACTTGCGTACTCCTGAGTGTCGTCCAAGACCTGATCCATCATTCGCTGGAAGGTCGATGGGGCAGATACTAGTCCAAATGGCATTGTGGTGAACTCGTATTTGCCCCACGGTGTTATGAATGCTGTCTTTTCTCTGCTTGATCTTTCCATGGGCACCTGCCAATAGCCTTTTGTTAAATCTATGGCGGTAATGCATTGTGAGTTTCCAATATTGTCAATAAGTTCCTCTATCCGGGGAATTGGATAGGGGTCGGATTGGGTGATCTGGTTCAATTTCCGAAAGTCAATGCAGAGCCTCTTCGATCCGTCCTTTTTTGGTACTAGCACCACTGGGGCGGCCCAGGGGCTTTTGGAGGGTATGATGATGTTCTGCTCTAGCAATGTCTTTATCTCTTTTCGCAGGAATTCGTGCGATGAGTGGGGGAGTCGGTACGGTGGGAGTCGGATGGGGGATGCGTCCCCGGTGTTGATGGTGTGCTCCACCACTTCTGTCCTTCCAGGTACGTCGTTGATCACCTCACTGAACTCGGCCTTCAGTTGTTGTAATGCTTCCTTTTGATAGGGCTGAAGTTGATTCAGATGCTCCTCCCATTGTGGTGTTTCATTGGGTTCGGGGTCGCTTGGTTCATTGTCCACGGCTAGCAACATGGCTGGCATTGGAGAATGCCACTCCTTCATTCCGTTCACATGGAAGGTTCTCAACCGCTTCGACCCCTCCCCCAAATCTACTTGGTAAGTTACATATGTCAACTTCCGGGTAATTATTACCGGCCCTCTCCATTCATTCTGGAGTTTGCTTGTTCTCCGTGGCTGAAAAACCAACACAAAATCTCCCACATTGAACTCTCTCTCAGTAGCCTTTCGATTATGGTACTTCTGATGGGCTTGCTTAGCTTGTCTCTCGTTACTCGCTGCTACCTCCCGAACTAATTCGAACTTCTCTCTCAGTATTCTCAGGTACTCAATGACCTCTATACCTTCCTCTCCCTGTTTCTCTCTCCAATATCGGGCCAATTCATCTATCGTGGTTCGCATCCTTCTCCCATACAGCAATTCAAAAGGGGAATACCCTGTGGTACTATGGACCGTTCCCCTCTAGGCCCACACTACAAATGGTAGACATTGGTCCCACTCTCTCTCACTCTTTTGGGTTAGCTTCTTTAGCAATCTCTTCATGGTAGCATTAAACCTCTCCACCATACCATCAGTTTGGGGATGGTATGGGGAGGTTTTTATTTGGTGGATGCCTGTTAACCGGCAAAATTGGGCCATGGTGCGTGAGACGAAATTACTACCATTATCCGAGAGGATTTCCTTGGGGGTCCCTAGTCTAGCAAAGACCTCTACCAAACAGCCCAGAAGCGTCTCAGTTGAGGTATTCTTGAGAGGAAACGCTTCCGGCCATTTGGTAGCATAATCCATGATTATCAACACATACTTGTTCCCTCCCTTCGTTCTTTTCAGGGGCCCAAATATATCCATAGCCACCCTTTCGAATGGTATGCTTATTATGGGTAGGGAGTGTAACCTTGGGTGCTCTCTGGGCGGTTATAGGTTTGGCTCTCTGACAGGTGGGACAAGACATGCATATTGACCTTACGTCTGAAGCAATATTCGGCCAGTCCATGCTCTGCCTGATGGTGGAGAGCGTCCTTGCTTGCCCGAAATGTCCGGCTGTAGGGGCGTTGTGGGCCATCCTTAGGATCTCCGTCCGAGCTTCATGCGGCACCACCACCAAGTTCCCCCCGTCCACTGTGAGCGACTTCCTCATGAGGAGTCCATTCTCCCAAAGGTATGGTTCTTCTCCTCGGTCTGCTTGTGTCCTTATCTTTTCCAGGGATGGGTCTGTTTGCTGTAGGGCCCATAATTCATCTGGGGGCATTCGGTTGGGAAGGCTAACAGTCTCCGCCTCATTTCTGGTCTGTTGCCTTCTCGATTCTCTTCTCGGTGAAGAACTCGTCTTCAAAATTGTAAGGGAGTTCATTTCCCTTCTCTTCTTCCTCGTGGTCTCCGTCTGTGGGGTCTGTAAGTACGACCTCGTCGTCTGCTTGCTGTACCCGTGACACTTCCTTTTCCTGCACTCGTGTCTGTGCCTGTGCTCTGGTGGTTACGAGGGCCATTTCACTCGTGTCCTCCATGGCGAGTTGTGTCTTCTCTGAGCACACTCCTGCCAGCAACTGCTTCAGCTGGGGCACATCCTACTCCACCAGCATATCCACCGGTAGGTAAGGCGAGATGCCTACCGTCAGATGGTATGTTCTCCCAGCCAGCTTCAGCACCACCCGGGCTGCTGGGAACCATGTCTCGCTGGAGGTGGCTGTGGCATACGGTATGCTCCACCCCAGCTTGACTTTCTCCTGCACACATCTTGGGTGCACCATGGACTTCGTGCATCCAGTGTCTAGCCACACCTTCACGACTCGTCCATTCAACTTAGCCCTCCTTGTCCAACGATTAGAGGTCTCTTCCCTGGTTGTCTCGCCCACCAGCTGCGCTTGTTCCAGTTTGACTCTGCAGTCCCTTTTCATGTGTCCCACACGGTTGCAACGGAAGCATCGGACTTCCTGGTTGGTTCTTTGGGATGGGGGTCCGTTTTCCCCACTCTATTGACTTCCCCTCGGCGTCGGTCTGTCCCAGCCAATTCGTCTGGGGACCTGTTGCTGAGGTCCCGACCGGAAAGGAGTCTCGGGGCGAGTTCTCCCTCTCTCGGTCGCTTTCTCAGTTGGTCTTGGCTGCTCTGTCTCTCTCCGTAACTGGTTAGACAAGTGCCTCATAACTGCTTCGCTCAGTGTCTCAAAGTTGCCAGGGTTGAGGTTCCTCATTTGAATCTCCAACCATCGGGGCAGGCGTTTGAGTGTTATCTCCATTAGCATTGTTTCCTGGTCATCAAGGGGGGATGATGCAAACCACTGCTGGAAGCTCTGGCGGTGTCTTGCTAGCCAGGTGTCGGGATGGATGGTGTCGAAAGGTACATCAAATGTTCTCTTTCGGAAGGTTTCAGTTGTTATCCTGTATTCCCGAAGCAACACTTCCTTCACTGAACAGTAATCCGCCTGGCTGTCGGCAGGCATAGCAGCTACGGCAGTCAAGCCCACTCCTGATAAGGAACTACGCAGAAAGGCCGTCCACTGGCGTCGTGGCCACCCTCCAGCCACTGCAGTCGCCTCGAACGCATCCAAGAAGGCTCCCATGTCATCTACACCTTCCTGGAACTTGTGCATGGTCAGTTTCGGGGTACAAGCAGCAGACTCTGCCACGGCCGGAAGTAGCCTTGCAGGCTCTCGGACTTCTGTTAGCAGTCGAATCAGACGCTCTTGTTGTTCGGTCTCGTTCTTCATGAGTCTCTCCTGGAGCTCGTCTTGCCTTTGCCGCTCCTCTGCTCTCCTTTTCTCCTCTTGCTCTATCCTTAGTTGGTCTATCTGCAACCATTGGGACAGGAATTTCTCCATGGGGTCCACTGCCCCAGGAGAGGCCTCGGGAGCATTGCTCTGGAGACGGCGAGACTCTCTCAGGGCTCTCCTGTCCTCATTGCTCATCCTTCACCCCACCTCCACCAACCAAACCAAAAAAAGACACCTCCACACTAGCTATCCAGGGTTGGTTCTCAAACCTCATAGGCCGTGCCCAGGTTGTAGCCCTGATCTATTCTAACTAAACTTCCAAACCTCTACACTACCTAAAGGCTGGTTCGGAATCTTCTATGAGAGAAGAATCCCACCGCTGCCACCAATGTCAGGGAATGTATTCTTGGTACCCTTGGGTCATCTAGACCGAACCACAGAATACTCCCTGCGATGCCTAGCTCTCTCCCTTAGCTAGACCACTTGTTTATTCCCATCAATCTGACTTAACAACATTTGATAGAATAATCTAGTCCCGTAGGAAATCACATCCTAGTCTGAACTGCTCAGTTCTGTCTAACAGGCTATCTTATATCTTATTTTAGATCACGAGGTTCGACTGTCCAATCAGACCTTTCCATCTGTCCTTCCAACCTTCTGTTTCTCCGTATACATAGGTGATATAACAACTACTGTGTATTGTGTAATAATTACATAATAATACATTTCCAGTATCGTGTTGTGTAGTTCAAGTCATGGAAGGTTGTTTCCATGACATCGAGCAGTCTGAAGAAGAAGACCAGCCCGACAGTAGGTCCAGTAGGAGAAAGGCCAGAGCCATTTTTGTCTCCAATAAAGAGAGCCATCCATTGGATCACGACAAAACACAGTTCCAGAAGGAGCAGAAGCAGGATGAAACGTTGAAGAAGTGCTGGAGTAAAGCAAACAAAGGAGATTCAGAGTTTGTGGAGAAGGACAACCTTCTATGGAGGAAGTCTGAAGACAGACTAAGAGAGGAAAAGTTGCAGTTATGTGTACCCAAACAGCACAGGACATTAGTGGCCCACCGACCAGGCCACTTGGGACGGGATAAGACCACTCAAAGGATCTTGGACGACTATTTCTGGCCAGGAGTGCATACAGACGTCAAGAATTTGTGTCTTGCCTACCCAGAGTGTCAGAAATCAGCCTATCAGTCTGAGCACAGAGCACCTCTGAAACCTCTCCCAGTTATTGACGTTCCATTTGCGAGAATCGGCATGGACATGGTAGGACCCCTGCCCAGAACAAAACTGGGACACAAGCACATCTTGGTGATCGTTGATTTTGCTACCAGATGGCCAGAAGCCATCCCACTGCTGAAAACCGACAGCCAGACCATAACTGATGAATTAATGGTGCTGTTTACACGAGTAGGAGTGCCAGAAGAGATCTTAATGGACTGTGGGACAAATTTTGTGAGTCGCCTCATGCAGGAACTACACAAACTAATGGGAGTAAAGGGAATCAAAACAACACCCTACCATCCAGAATCTGACGGCATGGTTGAAAGATTCAACTCAACCCTGAAGACTATGTTAAGGAAAACTTTGAAGTTGTGGAAAGGACAGTGGGACTTAGCCCTCCCACACATCCTAGGAGAATACCGAGGAGCGCCTCACGAGACTACAGGGTTCACACCATCGGAACTGTTATATGGCAGACAGATCAAGGGACCATTACAGACCCTGAGTACGAGATGGACAGCTCTACAGAAGCAATACCACTGATGTGATAACCTACATTACAACTATCCAGGACCGAATGGAACTACTGAAAGGGCTATCTCGTGAACAGGAGGAAGGGAAGAAGGCTTTGTACAAGGAGAGATATGACAAGAAAGCACGACAGAGGTCCTTCCAGCCAGGTGATCTGGTGCTATTGAGAACACCTGTGGTAGGCCCAAAACTTTTGGCAGAATGGGACGGTCCATACTCAGTCATCAAGAAGATTGACGAGCTGACATACAAGCTGTCTATGCCAGATCACCCGAGGAGGAGAATAAAGAGACACATTAACCTTCTCAAAGAGTTCAACTCCCCAACTGCAGCTATCACAGAGCTAACAGTGGATGACTTGACAAAAAAAAACAGAGGAAGGAGGGGAAGGCAGAGTGACCATCAGCCAAAATGTTTCAGCTTAAGAGAGAGAACAACTGGAGGAGCTGGTAGCAAGACAGGGACGGTTGATTGGTCAAGGCTGTGCAAGAGAAGCAGAGATAAGATTGGAGACAGGGGATGCCTACCCCATCAGCCAGCCACCATATAGACTGGACCCAAGAAAGCTCCAAATCATGAATGATGAAATCAGGAAACTGTTGGAGATTGGAGTCATCAAGCCATCCAAAAGCCCCTGGGCATCACCGGCCTTGCTAGTGGGAAAGAAAGATGGTGGAGGACGTCTATGCATTGACTACAGACGGCTCAATGCAGTTACAAAGTCAGATCCATTCCCTCTCACAAGAATAGACGAACTGATTGATAAGCTGGGACAGGCAACACACATTTCTACTCTGGACCTTGAAAGAGGATATCATCAGATCATTGTCCACAAGGATTCAGTATGCAAGACGGCCTTTATTTCTCAGCATGGAAAGTGGGAGTATGTCAGAATGTCATTTGGGCTGAAAAATGCTCCATCCGTTTTCAACGTTTAATGAACAGCATGCTAGCCGACATGGCTGGATTCGCAGCAGCTTATATTGACGACATTATCGTCTTTAGCAAGAACTTTGAGGAACATATTGTCCACCTGGAAGCAGTATTTTCAAGACTAGAAGAGACGGGACTGGTACTCAAGCCAACAAAGTGTAACTTGGCCGAACCCACTTGTCAGTACTTGGGTCACAGAGTAGGAGCCGGGGAAGTACGTCCATTGCAGGCCAAAATTGATGCTCTTACAAATTACCCCAAGCCCCTCAAGAAGAAAGACATGAGATCCTTCTTGGGGTTAGCAAACTATTATAGGCGGTTCGTTCCAGGATTTGGATCCATAGCAGTGCCTTTGACGGAGACGACTCGGAAGCAGGCACCTGACAGGATCGAGTGGACGACAGAAAGGCTGGCAGCCTTTTGGCAGCTCAGGACAAGTCTCACGGAAGACTCGGTTTTGGTCAGCCCAGACGAGGAGAAGCCATTTCTGCTCTACACAGATGCGTCAGGAGTAGAAATTGGTGCTGTCCTCAGCCAACTGGGAGAAGATGAGATGGACAGGCCAGTGGTCTATTACTCCAGGAAGCTCAAGCCAGCCGAGACCAGGTATACTGTTACCAAGCAGGAGTGCCTGGCTGTTGTGGAGGCAGTCAGGCATTTCAGAGTATATCTCAGTGGGGCTCTCTTCACCATTGTGACGGATCATAGCAGCCTCCGATACCTTACTCAAATGAGAGACGAGGACGGTCGTCTCTTAATAAGGTTACATAACTTAGTTCAGGTTTAACGAATATTTTGTGCTTTTATATGCAGGATGTATAAATATATCAATCTATTATCCTTTTCTGTGTGTGTGGATATGTGTATGTTCCTTTTTATTGTCTTCAATATCTACTCATACAGAGGACCCAGGATGGGTTTAAACAAGGGTGGGAGAGGAGTATCTCAACCATTGGAAGGCCATGGGAAGTATTTGAGTAACATGGGCCATGTCTCTTGCCCATGCCACTCCCTAAATATTAAAATTCATAATGGCCAGGTGATGTAGCCAGAGAGGACTAGGGCTAAGAAAATGTACAGGTTTCAGAGCTGTAAGCAAAGCTCCATGGCCATGCCATGCGCTCCCAAGATATTTTGGCAAACAACTTCTTTTTTCCAATGGATTTTCACACATCACTGAAAGGTAATGATGATGAAAAACAAAAAGAGCACTTTAACACAGTCATGGTTAATTAGTGTGAAAATTGCCAGTTAGTACAATACTCTCATACTGTAGTGAGTCATTAATTAAACAATCATGTTGTCAGACTCTGTTGTCTATTTTGCAAAATTTGACCTTCACTCGAGCTGAATATTATGAGTTGCTATGCAGCAAAAATATAAAGCAGATATTTATAAAGTCTCTGTGTTTCTCAGGTGCAGAAATCTGGAGCCAGTAAAATATCCTCAACTCTGAATACCCTTCTTCAAAGTCCCTATTAGCCAGTTAACATGAGTGTTCTCTATGCAGTTACTATGTTAACTCAGCTGAAGAAGTGGATCAAGAGTCAAAAGGAGGAAAATAAGAGCTGCCTCCAGAAAATTGTCAAAAGGCATATCCTATCTCAACTGCCAACGCATTGCCCTTCCTAAGGGCAAGCTTGAGGAGTCACATTTCAAGCACCTCTTCCTTCTCCGAGCTGAAAACAAAGAAGTTTCGAAAGTGGATTGCGTGACAAGAAAATGAGGCTGGGTCCTCAGAATGAAAAACAACAAATCATTGCTCTAAAAGTGTTGTGTGGTATAGCAAATGACATAGCTGAATATGGATGCTCCAGTAGCATGGCTAATGAGAGGCGAGCAACATTAGTAATTTGTACATATTGGGTGAACAAGGAGATGAGAGTACGAGTTGGTCTGATGCCAGTTGCTCAGACAAATACAGATACAATTGTTTGCTTGCATAAAATATGTGTTGCTGCATATGAATCTCAGAACTCAAGATGCCTGTGGACATTACTATGACGGACATTCCACCATGACTACAACCAAAAATGGGGTTGATGCACAAATCAAGAAACTTAATGTCTGCTGACACACTGCTACTGCCACTCACTTGCTGTCAAGGATACAATAACCTCTTCTGAAAGAAGCGTCCCAAAAGAGGGGCAGAATTCCACAGAAAACAAGCAGAAATTCTGGGATAAATGGAAAATGTCCTCCATGCAGTATGATATTGACTCACCAACTCTGAAAATCCTATTCGCAACAAAATGGACTGCATCACTGAGTGCTATTCTGAAAAGCTATGGAACTTTGATGAAGCTATGGGGCAGGGTACAAGATAATGTCAGCGACTCTGAGAAAGCAAGAATAATTGGAGTGCATGCTAAAATGCAGATTCTAATTGCTTCTATGGACTTGAACTTATCTTTTGCATTACCTCAGCACTAGCCTTCCGAGGGCAGATCTAAGTACAGTGGATGCCCAATAGAATGCCAGGGTTTCTGTCACTGTTCTTTGGGATATATGAACCAGACTGTGATGCAAGACTCCAGTAGATAAAGGTCACTCAAACTGCTGTGAAATTGGAGTTACAAGCACCTTCACTTCCATGTCACTGTAAGATGCCATCAAGGTATTTTGAGGCTAATGCTCAACCTGAGCACCATTCCAATGCAGAGCACTTTTATCACCAGATCTACTTTGAAACTGTGGACACTGTAGCTGTGCATTGTAGAGCATTTCAATCAAAAGCACTACATGTATGCAACTTGTGAGCAGGTTCTTGTGAAAGGAGTATTGGGGTAACTTGTCTCACAAAATGTTGACCAACTGTGTCAGTTCTACACCCAGTTTAACCTTAATACTATACAAATTCATCTATCTATGATGGCAGAATTCTAACACCATTTCAGGTGAAGGGAAGATACATTGCACAATGTCTCTCAAATAGAACAAAAAGATCTGGCCCTCATACCAGATGCCATGTCCTTGATTAAGATTGTTCTGGTAATGCCAGAAACAAATTCCAGTTGTGAACAGGCCTTCAGTGCACTGAGAAGGGTGAAGTGTTACCTCCATACTAGCATGTGGAACATCCACCTCAATCATCTCATGACATGCACAGTGCCTAAGGGGCTGGTGAAGGAAATGAACCTCAAGCAAGTTCCCAATGACTCTGTGGAGTAGAGAGGCGCTCATCCATCTTCGGTCACTTCCACAAGAATTAATAGATGTGGATGAATACAACTCTACTCTAGGTCTCTCTGGCTCACTCTCTCTAACTATTTAGGTCTTTATGATATTAATATGTGGTCATGACACGTAATGATAATGGCTAAATTTTCAGTGTAAAAGTCAGTAGGATTGCAACCCTATTTTTCAAAAATACTAGGGGAGTGCCCCAGCCCCCATTATAAGGTAACCAGCTGCTTTTTGCCCCCCCCCCCAACTTTCAGATGGAAATTAATCCCCTCTGATAAGTGGAGGAGTTATAATGAGAAGAACAGGAAAGATTGCCAGAAGAAATTGCTTCTAAATGAATGATGAAGACAACACTGTCAAGCTATCGCCCATTCTACCTTTGCACTGCATTCTTTCAAAGCAGATTTACCGTAACCCAAGTCAATTTCTGCCATTAGCATTTTAATTAAGTTGATAAGGGAGTGAGAGAGCGAGGGAGAGAGTGGGTGGGTGAGTGAGTGAGTGAGTGAGTGAGTGGATAAGTGAGTGAGTGAGTGAGTGAGTGAGTGAGTGAGTGAGTGAGTGAGTGTGGAACTAACAGTGTGTTTCGACACCTTAGTCCACGAAGCCGCGACTAGGAAGGAGGTCAAATACATACCACTACTCTCTGCATGTCAACAATCAGGCTACACCGCCAAGCTGATTACATTGGAAATTGGTTCACGTGGCCTGCCAAATCTACGTGGTTTCACAAAGCTTCAAGTCGAACTAAACATCTCCACAACCAAGACTCGTATTCTCTTAGTGCAAGCTGCTAGAGAAGCAATAATTGGCTCCTTTAACATCTGGTGCTGCAGAAATAAAAATAATCCATAATTATCACTAAAATATTTCCTTAAAGGATAATTAATTATCCCTTCATTATTGCTAAATCATTAATTTTTTGTTTTATTGTTGCTTTTCTGCATGTCATGACATAAGGTCACTTAATTTGCGGTTTGGAGCCAAGTGATTGTGCAATGTTTTTGTAGAACATTATGACAAGCTGAGCTTGGATAACTCCACCCCTCATTGCTTTGTTTGTGCTTGTGCTTTACAATTCAATGAAGTTTATATATGTGAGTGAGTGATTGAGTGAGTGAGTGAGTGTGTCTGCCTTGTGGAACTAAAGTGTGTTTCGACACCTTATTCCACGAAGCTGCGACTAGGAAGGAGGTCAAATACATAACACTACTCTCTGCATGTCAACAATCAGGCTACACCGCCAAGCTGATTACATTGGAAATTGGTTCACGTGGCCTGCCAAATCTACTTGGTTTCACAAAGCTTCAAGTCGAACTAAACATCTCCACAACCAAGACTTGTATTCTCTTAGTGCAAGCTGCTAGAGAAGCAATAATTGGCTCCTTTAACATCTGGTGCTGCAGAAATAAAAATAATCCATAATTATCACTAAATTATTCCTTAAAGGATAATTAATTATCACTTCATTATTCCTTAATCATCTATTTTTTGTTTTATTGTTGCTTTTCTGCATGTCATGACATAAGGTCACTTAATTTGCGGTTTGGAGCCAAGTGATTGTGCAATGTTTTTGTACAACATTATGACAAGCTGAGCTTGGATGACTCCACCCCTCATTGCTTTGTTTGTGCTTGTGCTTTACAATTCAATGAAGTTTATTATATATATAGTGAGTGAGTGAGTGAGTGAGTGAGTGAGTGAGTGAAGAGTTTTCTGAAGGTGAAGCTTTCAAATTCTTCAGCAATTCATACAAATCCATCCCAAAAACCTTTGAGAAACCTGATTGGATGCCGCTCCCCAAGTCTCCCACCACTTAATTCAAGGGAGACCTCATTATGCCAGCAGAAGTCCTAATGGTCATCAGACACACCAATTCTACATCAACCCCTTCCCCATTTGATCAAATTCCCTACCGAATCTTCAAGAGATGCCCCTCCCTCACTCGAACCCTTGTTGACCTTTTCAATTGTTGTTGGACTACTTCAACAGTCCCATCTGTTTGGAAGTTTGCGGGAATCATACTTTTTGTCAAGAGTTCAGCTACTGAAGACCCAACAACCCCTTCAAACTTCAGGCCAATTGCCCTGACATCCTGCATTGGGAAGATGTTTACTACCATCCTCAAAAACAGATGGCTTCAATACATGTTGGAAAATGGCTACCTCGACCGGTCAACCCAGAAGGCTTTCTTGAAAGCAACCCCAGGGTGCACTGAGCACCACTCCAAACTAGCCACTATCCTGTTTGAGGCCCAAAAGAAACATAAATCACTTGCTGTTTCCTGGATTGACCTCGCAAATGCATACGGCAGCGTCCACCACTCGCTCATCAAGTTCTCACTCAAACACTACTATGCCCCCCCACAACTCTGCTCCATCTTAGAATCCACTTTACTCAGACCTCACAGCCACCATCCTAACTTCAGATTGGTCTACCCCAAGCATTCCTCTGAAGATTGGTGTCTATCTAGGTGACCCTCTGTCGGGGGTAGTGTTTAATACAGTGATTAACACCTTAGTTGACACTTTACAAGCACAAAAAGATCTTGGGTATACATTATCTGACTCCACCCACCACACCAACCTTCTTCAATATGCAGATGATACATGTATCATTACAAACAGCCCAGCCGCCGGTCAGCAACAGTTGAACACGGTCGACCAGTGGCTTGGATGGTCGGGTATGAAGGCAAATATTGCAAAGTGCCACTCTGTAGCAATACAAAGCTCTACAGGTCACACCATCGACCCCCAGCTTACCTTGTCAGGAAAGACACTCCCTTTCATGGGCAGTAGTACCATCAAGTTCCTTGGGTTACCCATTCAGATTCCTCAAAATCCTTCCATGGCCCGATCCAACCTTAAAGAGGCTCTAAATCGCATGGTACAAGCAGTGGACAGATGTCCAGTCACAAGACAGCAGAAGATGAAACTGTACAAGCTTGGTGTGTGTCCTAGGCTCAATTGGCCTCTCACCATCCATGTTTTCCCCATAACTTGGATTGAACGTAACCTAGAGACAACAGCTACGAGATTCCTGAAGAAGTGGACAGGTCTTACAAAATCTGCTAGTCCCAACTTGCTCTACCTCCCACAGAGAGATGGAGGCCTTAACCTACCATCATTGTCCTGTCTCTATAAGCGACTCCAAGTCTCAAGACAGTGCCAGATACTCACCTCAGCTGACCCTTGTGTCAGACATATTGCAGAGAAAGGTTTACAGGCTGAGATTGCTGCGAAATGACAGAAATTTCGACCAGCCATCATTGTTAGGGACACGATGCGAAAAGATCCATCACGCTCACGCAAAGCACTACTTGTAGCAGTCAAGAAGCAGGTGACTAATGAGGAGGAACAAGCTCACTTAAAATATCTCCACAACCTACCTAGACAGGGCCACATGATTCGTGCCACCACCCCTGATTCTGCTACCATCTGGGCTAAAGCGGTGCAGTCTCTCCCAGAGGAGTCTTTCAAATTTGTTCTGAATGCTGCACATGATACCCTACCCCACAATGCAAATCTGCACCTGTGGAAAAAGAAGAACTCTGACAACTGCCCCCTGTGCCATGAGGATCGCCAGAACCTTGTCCACGTCCTAAACCCCTGCAAGATAGCCTTGAAACTAAGACGTTACAATGAGCGGCATGATTCTGTTCTGGCTATCATTTATGAAACCATCTCGCAACACCTACCTAACACAGCCTTTAGCACTGTTGACCTGGCCAATGCGTACAATTTCCCTTCCCACATCACCCCTACTGAACTCAGACCTGACATTGTCTGGTGGGATGATGAACGCAAGTGTGTCTGCCTTGTGGAACTAACAGTGTGTTTCGACACCTTATTCCACGAAGCTGCGACTAGGAAGGAGGTCAAATACATACCACTACTCTCCAGGGGCAGATCCAGGAATGTTGAATTGGGGGGCCCCATTAATATTGGAGATTTAGAGGATCTTGCATCAGGGAAGGTGTGGGAAGCATACCCACGTAAATGTAAAAGTGAGCATATTAATATAACTAGCAATATCAGGCCTGCTATGTGGGCACTGATACTAACCCGTACATTTCTGTGCAAGAGTTGATATACTATCTATAATTATAGCCAATAGAATCTGCTCCTGGGGGTGCTTCCATGGCATGACAAACATTTTTAAAAACCTCTTGACCTTGGGCATGTCTTGGGCCTGGTTTTATGGAGATGGCTACTCCTGGGCATCATCAGGTCCTATTAGAGACACCAGCTAATGCTTTTCAGGTGTTAATTATATATGTGTTGATTGCAGGAAATTAACATCTTAAAACATTAACTTGGTTCAAGGTGGGGACATCAGATGCCCAGGTATAGCCACACCCAAAATATGCCCAAGGTCAAAAGATTTTCAAAAATGTTGGTTGTTTTAATTTTACCACCTCCAGGAGAGGAGTCTATAAAGGACAAACACACACACACACATGCACACAGACACACACACACACACAGAGACAGACATTCAGATTGATATACTGTAAACTCTGGTTGCTTAGTGCCATAGCTTCTAACTGAAATGACAAGAAAACCAGCACTAAACATCGAACAGGTGCTTATTAAACGGCACTTTTTATATAATGCACACCGTTATTCTTAATCAAAATCAACTAGTGCTTAATAAAGATGCATTCAAATTACAGCGAGAGCAGCGTTTAACAACCAGATGGGTGCTAAAACATCCACAGGCGCTAAACAACCAGAGTTTACAGTAATATAGATAAAAAGCAAATTATTCAGATTCATCACTTTGACCAAAAAGTTAATCACTTAATAGACTATATACTAACTAGGACTCCTGTTAGCAAATAAATCAATAACTTTATTGATATATCTTTGTGAACATACAACAGTATCAAAGCGTTCAGTCTTTCTTCACCCATTGTTGAGCGTAGAGGAGATTTGATGAATTTTAATGATGAATTACTTCGCTCAACTGAAGCACTGGTCACAGGAATCAAATGTAGTATACGCAAAATAGCTGCAATGTTAGGATATAGTCGTTGATTCATTTCTTCCAAAGTATCTTGAATTGTATCAGGTTTTTCCTCATTGTCCTGCCAAACCCTCCTCAATAGCTGGATTTCTTGTGCTAAACACTGGATGCTAGTTAAGTCTTCTTCAAAATAGGTCGCAATTTTGTCAACCCTATCATCCGTTAGTTGTGATAAGTTACTAGGAATAAATTCTAAACCCTGTACTGCAACTTTGTTGCAGTGACAAAATCGAGATGATAATTCAGATATCATGTTATCAAGATAAGGAACAAAAATAGCTCGCCTCCAGTACACATATGAAGTTTCACCACTAACATTACTACGCATTGTTTGTTTGGCACATCTACGAGGCACAGAAATTTGAATGTTTGCTACTTCAGCTATTGTAAGCACACTCTCATACATTTTTTTTAATGACTCCTCAGGCTCTTTTCTCGTATCTTTGAATACATCCAAAACACCTTGAATCTGCTGGTATGCTGCAATAATATCCATACTGGTTCCTTGAAGCATAGTTGCTAGTGATAATGTAAAACCAAAAAAATATCTGGCACATTGAAAGGAAGCAATGAATGGTGATGAAGTTAGCTGACATAGGAGACCATTTGCTTCAGTTAATGTTTTGCTATCCCACCTGATGTCAGAATCCTGTCTTGAACGAATGTCCTCTAGACATTCAAGCAAAGGCTCATACATTATCTGGAAATCAAACAAAGATGTGTGTCTTTCGACCCAGCGAGTTGTACAAAGCAACTTAACTTTCTTGATTGGAATCAAATTCTCATGAGTTGTAGTTATCTATATGCTTCTCTAAATATCTTTGCCTTTTCGTTGAGTATTTTAAAAAGATTCCAAGCTGATTGATTGTAGATAGCATGCAGTGTATTTCTGGCACTGATGATGCTTTTGAGAGAGCAAGATTAAGATCATGGCTACAACAATGGAAGTAAGGAGCTTTAGGAGCAAACTTCATGAAATTTGTTGCACAACCATTTAGGTACCCTGCAGTACCGTCATAAGTTTGTGCTCGGCAGTTTTCAGGCTCTAATTTCAGATGTCTGAGAACTTTAATTATTTCAGAGCACAATGCTTCTCCAGTAATTCATTCACAAGCTACATACTCGATTAATCTTTCAACAGTGGTGGTACCTACAGTGTAATGTAGGACAATCCCAATTTGCTCCCAATTTGATTTGTCGGTTACCTCATCAGCTTGCATATAAGGATCCATTTTCCTGGTTTTTTATTTCTTTTATGATCTCATTTTGCATAAAATCCTTAATGCAAAACAGAAGCTGTCTTTGAAACATACTTGGCATTGCGTGCACATGTTTCTAAGTGTTCCTTTAGATCAGTATCTCCAGCATCTACACGAAAGTCGATTAGAGATACATGTAGTAGATTCCCTGGATTCAAAGAAGCCTCCTCTTCCATGTGACCACATAATGCAATTCCTTGTCTCCCACAAAATGAAACGCACTTAATTATTGATCCCAAAATTTTCCGTATTTTTCTCAATTCTTTTTGCAGTGTGCTCAGATATTGAGTAATCGATCCGGGTCGATGGGTTTCAGATGTTTGAATAAATGCATTAAGGCGAGCTTCTGACATTTTGTGGTACTCAAGGCAAGAGTGTGCTCGCAAATCGCTTCGGGCATCTTTCCAATTTTGGTATTAAGCTTTGGTTATCAACAATGATCCTCTTTGCCCATGTACAGGTTTGACAGGAAAAAGCACACATGATATATAGGCAGTAAATTCCATCCTCCCTAGTGGAGTAAGAAATAAATGGGTAGATTTTAAACCATTCATGCTGGCAATACCGCTTCTTAATACCCATAGAACTGTTTTTGTCCTTATAAACTTTATCTGGAAATTTGAAAGTTTTGTCAGGACACCTCTCTTTGAGTAGCAAGAGTTTAGTTTTTTCTGGTAGGCTAGCACATTCCAGGTAGTCACTGATATCAATAGGACCCTCAGGCTCTGGCCTAACAGTGAGAACTGCATTACATGTACCTCCAACTGAAGGGTTGTGATTTGCTGAAGGGTCCATCAGGTCTCCATCTTTTCTCAGCAACCTCTCCAGTGGCAGAACAAAGAAATCAGTAATAAGTGTTCTTTTCATCTTGCACTCAGAAAGTCAAGGGTCAGAAACTGGATGGCAGGCCAGCTGTCAATATCACACACGGCTGCTGCAGCTGTCAACTCATCAACACATAGCCCGAGTTTGTTAATTGATTATTACAATCACTATCAGTATGATCAACCACTAACTTGTAGTAAGCTAAAGTGACAGACACTAGCTTTGATCATAATAATGGCATAAATAATTTACTACATATTTTAGGGGGGGCCTGGGCCCAGCTGGGCCCCCTCCTGTATCCGCCCATGCTCTCTGCACTGCAGAAATAAAAATAATCCATAATTATCACTAAAATATTTCCTTAAAGGATAATTAATTATCCCTTTTAATCATTTATTTTTTGTTTTATTGTTGCTTTTCTGCATGTCATGACATAAGGTCACTTAATTTGCGGTTTGGAGCCAAGTGATTGTGCAATGTTTTTGTAGAACATTATGACAAGCTGAGCTTGGATGACCTCACCCCTCATTTGTTTTGTTTGTGCTTATGCTTTACAATTCAATGAAGTTTATTATATATAGTGAGTGAGTGAGTGAGTGAGTGAGTGAGTGAGTGAGTGAGTTGAGTGAGTGAGTGAGTGAGTGAGTGAGTTAGTGAGTGAAAGGCAAGGAAAGAGTTCAGGAAGGTCAAGAGAGAAGGCTCACCCAGAGATATGATCCAGTCCTTTGCAAGAAATTTCTTCAAACTAGTTCGCCAACAGAATGCTTTGAAGAGAAAGTCGAAAAGTAAGAGTGAAACCCGATCTCCAAGGTCAGCTAGACACCACTGCCATAAAACATTTCTGGAAGTTTACCCATGAGATTCTAGACCACAATGCTGCCAGCAGGGTCACACCAGAGTTTTCTGAAGGTGAAGCTTTCAAATTCTTCAGCAATTCATACAAATCCACCCCAAAAACCTTTGAGAAACCTGATTGGATGCCTCTCCCCAAGCCTCCCAACACTGAATTCAAGGGAGACCTCATTATGCCAGCAGAAGTCCTAATGATCATCAGACACACCAATTCTACATCAACCCCTTCCCCATTTGATCAAATTCCCTACCGAATCTTCAAGAGATGCCCCTCCCTCACTCGAGCCCTTGTTGACCTTTTCAATTGTTGTTGGACTACTTCAACAGTCCCATCAGTTTGGAAGTTTGCGGGAATCAAACTCTTTGGCAAGAGTTCAGCTACTGAAGACCCAACAACCCCTTCAAACTTCAGGCCAAATTGCCCTGACATCCTGCATTGGGAAGATGTTTACTACCATCCTCAAAAACAGATGGCTTCAATACATGTTGGAAAATGGCTACCTCGACCGGTCAACCCAGAAGGCTTTCTTGAAAGCAACCCCAGGGTGCACTGAGCACCACTCCAAACTAGCCACTATCCTGTTTGAGGCCCAAAAGAAACATAAATCACTTGCTGTTTCCTGGATTGACCTCGCAAATGCATACGGCAGCGTCCACCACTCGCTCATCCAGTTCTCACTCAAACACTACTATGCCCCCCCACAACTCTGCTCCATCTTAGAATCCCTTTACTCAGACCTCGCAGCCACCATCCTAACTTCAGATTGGTCTACCCCAAGCATTCCTCTGAAGATAGGTGTCTATCAAGGTGACCCTCTGTCGGGGGTTGTGTTTAATACAGTGATTAACACCTTAGTTGACACTTTACAAGCACAAAAAGATCTTGAGTATACATTATCTGACTCTACCCACCACACCAACCTTCTTCAATATGCAGATGATACATGTATCATTACAAACAGCCCAGCCGCCGGTCAGCAACAGTTGAACATGGTCGACCAGTGGCTTGGATGGTCGGGTATGAAGGCAAATATTGCAAAGTGCCACTCTGTAGCAATACAAAGCTCTACAGGTCACACCATCGACCCCCAGCTTACCTTGTCAGGAAAGACACTCCCTTTCATGGGCAGTAGTACCATCAAGTTCCTTGGGTTACCCATTCAGATTCCTCAAAATCCTTCCATGGCCCGATCCAACCTTAAAGAGGCTCTAAATCGCATGGTACAAGCAGTGGACAGATGTCCAGTCACAAGACAGCAGAAGATGAAACTGTACAAGCTTGGTGTGTGTCCTAGGCTCAATTGGCCTCTCACCATCCATGTTTTCCCCATAACTTGGATTGAACGTAACCTAGAGACAACAGCTACGAGATTTCTGAAGAAGTGGACAGGTCTTACAAAATCTGCTAGTCCCAACTTGCTCTACCTCCCACAGAGAGATGGAGGCCTTAACCTACCATCATTGTCCTCTCTCTATAAGCGACTCCAAGTCTCAAGACAGTGTGCCAGATACTCACCTCAGCTGACCCTTGTGTCAGACATATTGCAGAGAAAGGTTTACAGGCTGAGATTGCTGCGTAATGACAGAAATTTCGACCAGCCGTCATTGTTAGGGACACGATGCGAAAAGATCCATCACGCTCACGCAAAGCACTACTTGTAGCAATCAAGAAGCAGGTGACTAATGAGGAGGAACAAGCTCACTTAAAATATCTCCACAACCTACCTAGACAGGGCCACATGATTCGTGCCACCACCCCTGATTCTGCTACCATCTGGGCTAAAGCGGTGCAGCAGTCTCTCCCAGAGGAGTCTTTCAAATTTGTTCTGAATGCTGCACATGATACACTACCCCACAATGCAAATCTGCACCTGTGGAAAAAGAAGAACTCTGACAACTGCCCCCTGTGCCATGAGGATCGCCAGAACCTTGTCCACATCCTAAACTCCTGCAAGATAGCCTTGAAACTAAGACGTTACAATGAGCGGCATGACTCTGTTCTGGCTTTCATTTATGAAACCATCTCGCAACACCTCCCTAACACAGCCTTTAGCACTGTTGACCTGGCCAATGCGTACAATTTCCCTTCCCACATCACCCCTACTGAACTCAGACCTGACATTGTCTGGTGGGATGATGAACGCAAATGTGTCTGCCTTGTGGAACTAACAGTGTGTTTCGACACCTTATTCCACGAAGCTGCGACTAGGAAGGAGGTCAAATACATACCACTACTCTCTGCATGTCAACAATCAGGCTACACCGCCAAGCTGATTACATTGGAAATTGGTTCACATGGCCTGCCAAATCTACGTGGTTTCACAAAGCTTCAAGTCTAACTAAACATCTCCACAACCAAGACTCGTATTCTCTTCGTGCAAGCTGCTAGAGTAGCAATAATTGGCTCCTTTAACATTGGTGCTGCAGAAATAAAAATAATCCATAATTATCACTAAAATATTTCCTTAAAGGATAATTAATTATCGCTTCATTATTGCTTAATCATTTATTTTTTGTTTTATTGTTGCTTTTCTGCATGTCATGGACATAAGGTCACTTAATTTGCGGTTTGGAGCCAAGTGATTGTGCAATGTTTTTGTAGAACATTATGACAAGCTGAGCTTGGATGACCCCACCCCTCATTTGTTTTGTTTGTGCTTATGCTTTACAATTCAATGAAGTTTATTATATATTTTTTTTAAAGGGGAAAAAAAGTGAGTGAGTGAGTGAGTGAGTGAGTGAGTGACCGAATCTTCACCTCCCTCACTCGAGACCATTTCAATTGTTGTTGGACTACTTCAACAGTCGCATCAGTTTGGAAGTTTGCGGGAATCAAACTCTTTGGCAAGAGTTCAGCTACTGAAGACCCAACAACCCCTTCAAACTTCAGGCCAATTGCCCTGACATCCAGCATTGGGAAGATGTTTACTACCATCCTCAAAAACAGATGGCTTCAATACATGTTGGAAAATGGCTACCTCGACCGGTCAACCCAGAAGGCTTTCTTGAAAGCAACACCAGGGTGCACTGAGCACCACTCCAAACTAGCCACTATCCTGTTTGAGGCCCAAAAGAAACATAAATCACTTGCTGTTTCCTGGATTGACCTCGCAAATGCATACGGCAGCGTCCACCACTCGCTCATCCAGTTCTCACTCAAACACTACTATGCCCCCCCACAACTCTGCTCCATCTTAGAATCCCTTTACTCAGACCTCGCAGCCACCATCCTAACTTCAGATTGGTCTACCCCAAGCATTCCTCTGAAGATAGGTGTCTATCAAGGTGACCCTCTGTCGGGGGTTGTGTTTAATACAGTGATTAACACCTTAGTTGACACTTTAACTTTACAAGCACAAAAAGATCTTGGGTATAAATTATCTGACTCCACCCACCACACCAACTTTTTTCAATGTGCAGATGATACATGTATCATTACAAACAGCCCACGACCAGTCCCTTGGATGGTCGGGTATGAAGGCAAATATTGCAAAGTGCGCAATACAAAGCTCTACAGGTCACACCATTGATCCCCAGCTTACCTTGTCAGGAAAGACACTCCCTTTCATGGGCAGTAGTACGATCAAGTTCCTTGGGTTACCCATTCAGATTCCTCAAAATCCTTCCATGGCCCGATCCAACCTTAAAGAGGCTCTAAATCGCATGGTACAAGCAGTGGACAGATGTCCAGTCACAAGACAGCAGAAGATGAAACTGTACAAGCTTGGTGTGTGTCCTAGGCTCAATTGGCCTCTCACCTTCATGTTTTCCCCATAACTTGGATTGAACGTAACCTAGAGACAACAGCTTCGAGATTGCTGAAGAAGTGGACAGGTCTTACAAAATCTGCTAGTCCCAACTTGCTCTACCTCCCACAGAGAGATGGAGGTGTTAACCTACCATCATTGTCCTCTCTGTAGAAGCGACTCCAAGTCTCAAGACAGTGCCAGATACTCACCTCAGCTGACCCTTGTGTCAGACATATTGCAGAGAAAGGTTTACAGGCTGAGATTGCTGCGTAACGACTGAAATTTCGACCAGCCGTCATTGTTAGGGACACGATGCGAAAAGATCCATCACGCTCACGCAAAGCACTACTTGTAGCAGTCAAGAAGCAGGTGACTAATGAGGAGGAACAAGCTCACTTAAAAGATCTCCACAACCTACCTAGACAGGGCCACATGATTCGTGCCACCACCTCTGATTCTGCTACCATCTGGGCTAAAGCGGTGCAGTCTCTCCCAGAGGAGTCTTTCAAATTTGTTCTCAATGCTGCACATGATACCCTACCCCACAATGCAAATCTACACCTGTGGAAAAAGAAGAACTCTGACAACTGCTCCCTGTGCCATGAAGATCGCCAGAACCTTGTCCACATCCTAAACTCCTGCAAGATAGCCTTGAAACTAAGACGTTACAATGAGCGGCATGACTCTGTTCTGGCTTTCATTTATGAAACCATCTCCCAAAACCTCCCTAACACAGCCTTTAGCACTGTTGACCTTGCCAATGCATACAATTTCCCTTCCCACATCACCCCTACTGAACTCAGACCTGACATTGTCTGGTGGGATGATGAACGCAAGTGTGTCTGCCTTGTGGAACTAACAGTGTGTTTCGACACCTTATTCCACGAAGCTGCGACTAGGAAGGAGGTCAAATACATACCACTACTCTCTGCATGTCAACAATCAGGCTACACCGCCAAGCTGATTACATTGGAAATTGGTTCACGTGGCCTGCCAAATCTACGTGGTTTCACAAAGCTTCAAGTCGAACTAAACATCTCTACAACCAAGACTCGTATTCTCTTAGTGCAAGCTGCTAGAGAAGCAATAATTGGCTCCTTTAACATCTGGTGCTGCAGAAATAAAAATAATCCATAATTATCCCTAAATTATTCCTTATTTATCCCTTCATTCCTTTAATCATTAATTTTTATATTTTGTTTTGTTGCTTTTCTGCATGTCATGACATAAGGTCACTTAGTTAGCGGTTTGGAGCCAAGTGATTGTGCAATGTTTTTGTAGAACATTATGACAAGCTGAGCTTGGATGACTCCACCCCTAATTGCTTTGTACTTGTGCATTACAATTCAATGAAGTTTATATATATGTGAGTGAGTGAGTGAGTATAAGTGAGTGAGTGAGTGAGTGAGTGAGTGAGTGAGTGAGTGAGTGAGTGAGTGAGTGAGTGATTGAGTTAACCATGTTTTCCCCATAACTTGGATTGAATGTAGAGACAACAGCTACGAGATTTCTGAAGAAGTGGACAGGTCTTACAAAATCTGCTAGTCCCAACTTGCTCTACCTCCCACAGAGAGATGGAGGCCTTAACCTACCATCATTGTCCTCTCTGTATAAGCGACTCCAAGTCTCAAGACAGTGCCAGATACTCACCTCAGCTGACCCTTGTGTCAGACATATTGCAGAGAAAGGTTTACAGGCTACGAAACGACTGAAATTTCGACCAGCCGTCATTGTTAGGGACACGATGCGAAAAGATCCATCACGCTCACGCAAAGCACTACTTGTAGCAGTCAAGAAACAGGTGACTAATGAGGAGGAACAAACTCACTTAAAAGATCTCCACAACCTACCTAGACAGGGCCACATGATTCGTGCCACCACCCCTGATTCTGCTACCATCTGGGCTAAAGCGGTGCCATCTCTCCCAGAGGAGTCTTTCAATCAATGTTGCACATGATACCCTACCCTACAATGCAAATATGCACCTGTGGAAGAGGAAGAACTCTGACAACTGCCCCCTGTTCCATGAAGATTGCCAGAATCGTCCATGTCCTAAACTTGTGCAAAATAGTATGAAGCAAAGGCGGTACAATGAGCGGCATGACTCTGTCCTGGCTGTCATCTATGAAACCATCTCACAACACCTCCATAAAGCAGCCTTTAGCACCTCTGACCTGGCCAATTCATACAATTGCCCCTCCCACATTACCCCTACTGAACTCAGACCTGACATTGTCTGGTGGGATGATGAACACAAGTGTGTCTGCCTTGTGGACTAACGGTGTGTTTGAAACCTTATTCCACGAAGCTGTGACTAGGAAGGAGGGTGGCCTGCCAAATCTGTGTGCTTTCATAAAGCTCCATGACGAACTCCACAACCAAGACTCGTTTTTCCTTGGTGCTGCTAGAGAAGTGATATAATTAGCTCCTTTAACCTCTGGTGCTGCAGAAATAGAATTATCGCTTAATATTTTTTTGTTTGTTTGTTTTGTTTTGTTTTGTTTTGTTTTTCTGCATGTCACATGACATAAAGTCACTTAGTTTGTGTCAGAGCCAAGTGATTGTGCAATGTTTTTGTAGGAAATTATGACAAGCTGAGGATCACTCCACCCCTCATTGGTTTGTTTGTACATGTGCATTACAATTCAATGAAGTTTATATATGTGAGTGAGTGAGTGAGTGAGTGAGTGAGTGAGTGAGTGAGTGAGTGAGTGAGTGTGTATGTTGTATGTGAATGTGTGTGCATGTTGTGTGTGGATGTATTTTTGTGTGTGTGTGTGTGTGCATGCATAAGTTTGTGCAGCCATTTCATTTAAGGATGTACTGGTGCACACACTTTTACATTTCTAAGCATCAAAATATGATGACATTGCAGCATTACCAACAGTGCTAGCTCTGTAAGGGTTCACACAGTGCAAGCATAATTTGAAATCCTAGTTTTGTTATACTGCACCGCTCTAGCCACTGTCCTTAGCTTTGACACAACTAAAGGCCTAATACAGTAGTAATCTGTACATTATTAAGCAGAAACACCCTGCGGCTACCCCGGATTCTTCCATAATGCTATCCTCCGACCCTTCATCATTCTCTTTCTCAGTTACGAGGCCATCATCACTCAAGCCATACGCTCCTTCCAAAATAGATCTGCAGGTGGCCAGAATGGCCTCAGACAACAACATCTCAAAGACCTCACAAGTCCGTCCGCTGGTGAAGGTGGCCATTCATTATACTGAGGGCGCTCACTTCTTTGGTATCTCTGATCCTAAGAGGGGACACACCTATCCACCTGGTAGCTCTGTGTAAGAAGGATGGTGGGGTATGCCCTATCGCTGTGGGCTGTACCCTGCGCAGACTTGCTGCTAAGTGTGCTTGCCTTCATGCCATGCAAAAAGTTCCCAATTTCCTGGCCCCTCAGCTTGTTGAATCAACATCGCAATCAGGTCGTCGAGGGTCATTTACGTGCGCAAACGCATTCGAAAATCCATCGTGTACTCCAAGAGGGCCAGACGACTTTTCAGCTTGTGCCTGGCTGCCAATTGCATGACAGCAGCCATAGCTGAAAACTTCACTTAATACCAGAAAAATCTTCATGTCACTCTAAATGCTTAATAAATACATGCCATTCTCTGGCAGTACAATAATGAACATACATATAGAGGTTGTGTGATGAGTTGCTTCACTTCCATGAGGATAATGGGTGCAGCCTTGTTTGTTCAGGTTTTCTTTTCTTGGAAATTTGGCAAGAGTCCTGCAGAAACAAATTATACACCCATTAATTTATACCTGGCAATTCTGTAGCATTCTCTTTAATTAATCCATCAAATGGCTAGATTGGGGAATGTGGTTGTACTCTCTATTGGCTTGACCCCATTTTAAAATGGAGGACAAAAAAAGGCAAAACTGACTTTGGTAGCTAACTTTTTAGCATCCTAAACAATTTTGACTTCAAGTTTGCCTTGAATCCTTCCAGAGGTATATAGTAAAGCTCCCCCAAAACAGTGAAATCTTATGAGTAAAATATGTCTGTTTGTCATACTACCAAAAGACTCACAAAAGACTCCCAAAATGCAATGAGCCACTTCTAATAATAATTAATAATAAACCTGAAAATCGGTAAAAGGTCTCATTAACATCATTAACACATGGAAGTAGTTTGACAGCACAAACCTTCAACAAAAAAGGTTAACTAATAATGCATAAGTACGCATAAAATGTAAAACATAGGCATGTGTGCCCATTTTAATAACATCTATGATGATGTTACACTGAGTATATATATATATAACTTCATGTTTAAAGTTATATAGGTGGCTGCTTGACTATAACGAAACAAAACGAGACAAAGAAAATTAATGTCTTGACTTACATAACCCTTTACCTATTAGTTAATATAATGAAGACCATATATATACACATAGTACACAACACATACACACATATAGTACATATTCACACATGTATATATTTATACAAAATAGTACATATACACATGTAGACATTTATACATAAATAAGTATATATACACACATGTGTATAAATAGAGTACATATACACACATATATATATATATATACTTATACACACATATAGTACATATACACACATATTTATACACACATATATAATAAATATACACACATAATATGCATATGTATATTTATACACACATATATAGTACATATACACATGTATATGTATATTATTATATTCATATAGTACATATACACATATATATGCTACACATATGCATATATATATTTATACACACATATATGTACATATATAGTACATAGACACACATACATATGTATTATCATTTTCTTGACACACACAGAGAGAATGAGCTATTAAAACTTGGCTCCTCCTAACATTATGATAACTTTACCCATTCTTCTGATGCACTTGGCCAATCTACGCTGAAGTTTGGGGCAAACAAGTGTGTATCTGCATCCAATCAGATAGCCCTCAGGATTCATGAACTGTCGTAAAAGGAGAACATCTCTGTACAAATATATGTCTTGAGAAAATGTGGTAACCAACTTTTCCATGGAGGAGGAGGGGGTCTTATCGTCATGGAAACAAGTTCAATGTAGGAACTCGGGTCTCCATAATGTATAAATGTCTACGTGTGTATATGTACTATTGTGTATAAATTATACATATGTGAATATGTATTATATGTGTATATATAGATCATCAATACAGTAAGTACACTTGTACAATCATGCGATTTTGAATCTAGCTGATCTGAGTCAGTAAGCAGCTACATACTTTTATATTTACTAAGAAAAGATTACTTGATTACCTACCTCAGAACTTTACTGTTATGACAGCAGTTAACAGCACAGACCTTCAATGGCACTTTGCATAGATGTTGCACTAACCACTTCTGTCCCTCCTCTCCACTTTTCAACCACCTACTGGCATACTCATGCTAAGCTCCTTTTACTCATTAGTAACCATATCCACTTCTTCCAGACTTCATCCAATCAGCTCCAACTCCTCACATGACCTCTCCTCATTACCATCCATCTAACGTTGTTCCTTTTTCTAGCACCTCAGCTATGCAGTCTACTTTTGTTTCCACTGCCGTCACACTGTAGACGTCACTCCTACCCTCCATTAGATCCTCTGCCTCTCTCTTTTCCTTCAGATGGTTGATTACAAGTTATAATTGTTCTTCATTATAAATTATTATGTAGTATGTCATGCTCATGATTAGCTTTGACTAATGAATTAATTTTTCTTAAAAAATAACATTAAAACATGTCGTTTATGTGGAATATTAACTCTAACCAACCGAGTCAAGCAAGCAGCTTATGTTTTTGTTTGCTACATGGAAGAGTTTTCCTCTGAAGCTTACTGTTTGACAATAAATAACATTATAGATTTTCAACAAAACCAGGCAACTACTTATGATCCACGTATAGAGTCACTCCTGTATGCTACAATAAAGCAAAACATATGTTCTGATGTTACACTGAGTAACTTCTTGTAGTGACTGCTTGACTATAAAAACAAATAGAAACAAGACGAACGTTTTAGAAAAAATATATAGCTACACTTATTGGTTTTGACAAATCAAAAAAGAAATGAAACAAGAATTTAACAAAGACCACAAACATTTACAGTATCCTTTTTGAAGACTAACATATTACACTAATAGGTAAAGGTCCTGCAAATGTTTGTTGTCTACATTGGTAAATTCTTCTCATTTTTTGGGCGTATGTATATATGTATGTATTCATCATCTGCGTACCCATTAAAAATATGAATAGAACACCTGCCCTAAATAGTGTGGGCTTATGAAAACTGAGAATAGTTGACATAGTGAAGGGAAAGATTGAGAAAACAGGAGCAGATTTCAAGCTAGAGCAAAGAAGACTGGCTGCAAAAACAAGTGAGAATGGGATGCACAGTTAATAGCTGACAGGAAAGGATGCTGCAATTTCATTGTAATAGAGCATCTTCATGATCGAGTGGCTATATTACAATGAAATTCCAGCATTCTTTCCTGTAATGATAATGCAGAAATATTGTATGGCTTGTTAAGATAAGCACACGTACTGCCTCTCTCTGTGGACAGAGAGAAAGGCTTACATTGTTAGCATATTATATATATAGGAAGTGCATATGGCTAATGGACGAGGGATGTGCTAATAATGGAGACCAAACTGAATGGTACAAACTATCATTATAACAAGGTTTTATCAGCTTCTGGATTGTCTTTGCTTTGGTATACTGAGAATTCCTGCAGAAAGCACTTCCTGATGACTTTACTCTTAGTGTAGTGTTCTTCCCATATATATATACTGAAGGGAAACTGCTTCCAAGTACACTGAACAAAGCCCCTCTCACAGTCGTACTTCCACAGTAGACTTTTGTTTCAGAATTTACCATGTCATCATGTTGCTCAACCTTGAACCATTTTGAAATCTGTAAGGAATATATATAAATACATACAATTTTTGGCTACCTCCTGATATATCACAATCCAACATTGTGATGACATTAAAGGCTTCCAGAGTGTCAGGTGAGTGATCAGCTAAAACATCCTCAGCACATGCAAGCCTGATAGCGACCTTGACGTCGCCCTCTTCCAGCTTGGATGTCACCTTTGAAGATAGGAGCTCTAGGGGATCATGAAACTTATCGAACGAAAGAAGAACTGCACCACAAATCATTCTTCTTCCAAATTTAGATAGTCATTTAGCCAGCTAATTACGGGTGATCTCGTGAACCTTAATTGTTGGATGGCCTCGTGACTCCAGGCAATTTTGGCACAAGCCAATCTTATTTCACATCACATCATGACTATGTGCCATTTGGATACCACACAAGATATCCAGAATTTACATGAAAAATCATTCCATCCCACACTCCCCCCCCCCCCCCTCCCTTCCCGTAATCCTGTGATGCTGCATATGATCCTGTTCTATACTTTGTTTGTTGCAAAGCAGATATACCTCGATCAACAGATTGTGGTCTGGAATACAAATCTGAGCCTCCATGTCAAATTATTCTGTAATAATAACCAAGCAAATGATGGGATAGTGCAGGGAAGACCACTCATAGAGAGCTGCGATCAATTAGAGAAAGATATCTTGAGCCTCATCTTTTACAGACAATTATGCTGTTAGTGCAGTATCAAAGTATGATGTAGCTATATCATGAAGTCATTAGAGATGGCTATCCCAAACAATTTTCAAGTTCAATTTTTCAGACAGGATGAAGAACAAACTTACTACAGGACCAATCCCTGTGCTCTGCTTTGAAAAGTCCCTGCTTAAATGAATACAACAGCTTATATTTTGGACCAATGAGGGAGGTAGATGAGAATCAAGAAATTTGTCTGACATAGCCCGCTAACAGTGGAATTATTCTCCTCTGCTCTGTATTTTTTCTGATCACTGCAGCTGGTATAATTATAATAGGTTTATTAATCATTGCAATTGCATTGATAAGATCATTCCTATAGTATTCCGTACATTATATAGTTATTTGCCTATTATATATCCCTTATATTACTTATTCTCAGTAGACATTTTAAGGCAATGGTAGATTATGTCATGTTTCTCATCCAGAAAGTAATTAAAAACTCAATGTGGGGGGGGTCGGTGGGGAAAACAAACACACATACAAACAAAACACAGCTATTATGTAAAAGGTGAAAGGAAACATTGAAACCAAAGTCTGTGCTCTGCTTTGAAAAGTCCCTGCTTAAATAAATACAACAGCAAAATGCGGCTTACATTTTTTACCAATGAGCGAGGTAGATGAGAATCAAGAAATTTGTCTGACATAGCCCGCTAACAGTGGAATTATTCTCCACTGCTCTGTATTTTTTCTGATCACTGCAGCTGGTATAGGTTTATTAATCATTGCAATTGCATTGATGAACGATCATTCCTATAGTATTCCGTACTTATTAGCCTATTATGTATCCCTTATATTACTTATTCTCAGTATTGACAGCAAGTTATCTCCAATAGTCAAGTATTACATGGTGTCAGAAGTGGGTTGGCTAATATTCCTCCATAGCAGTTAGACTTCTCAGAGACTGGACAGGTAGACCGATGCAATTCTCTACCGTCTGAAGCTGGGGCAGTGTAGCATGAACATCACCAGGAGTATGCTCATAATGGAGAAGACTCGTAGTTTATAGATCTCAACAGTCCTGCACACTTCACAAGATTACACTGTAACTCCAAAACAACATCGTAAATTTCAGTACAGTTTTTGTCTTGTTGAATGTTGTTACCATTTCTTCACACATGAGGTAAGTGAAAATAGCTGCTATGGACCAGTACTCACTCAAGGTGAGGTAGAGGGTCTGTTCACATGTCAGTACTTAGGGAAAGATCCCGTTCTCCGCTCTCACTCAAGGTGAGGTAAAGTGTCTTTCCACATGCCAGCCACAGACAAGGCAAGGGAAAGATCCTGTTCGCCACTCTCACTCAAGGTGAGGAAGAAGTCTGTCCACAAACACCAGCAGACAGTCGAGCCCAACATACCAACACATGCACTTATAACAGGAGCAAAACACTGAGTATTGTCTAGCAAGGGGATTGGATGAATTAAATCACATTATTATTGAGATAGCTAGATCACAAAGCATGTTAGTAGACTGAGATAATATATCAACCAGTATCATGCTAATATTATAATTAAGATAATCGATAATTAGACATGAAGTATTGCTTTTGCAAAGCAGACACCTTAAAGTGGGTGCTGGCTACTGTTAATTAGTTCAGTGACACAAATATGTTTTTTCCCTGCTTTCTTTAATCGAGGAGTGCCCCTGCCACCAGTTCTATAATCATTAAAAAAAAGTGAACAAGAGTTATTACAAATTAAACAGACCATATATACAATATTGGGATTGCTTCAAACCGAGTTGAATATGAGCAAAGGTTAGTTACAATACTGCTAGCATAGCACAAGCTGAAGTGGTCCTGAATTCAGTTATTGCTGAAGGAGAGGTCACCATTGCCGATAGGTTTCCTACGACAATTTGAGGCGGAGCTAAGCAGTTACAATCAGAGGGGAGGTTAGAACTGCAGGGATAGTATCTCCCAATCCTTGTTCACACAAAGCCATTAATCTGGATTCAAACCAGGATTTTATCATATTCGGTTATGTCCTAGTGAGTGAGCTAGACTAGATGGAAATGACTTCACTAATTATGGCTGACACATGTATTACAGATTTGTGGAGGCCTATTACAGCCATGCAGCACTATTACCTCACCTACAGGCACTAGAACAAACATAAAGGGTGGAGGAAGTAGCAAGGCTGGACAAAGCACATGCTTGATAGCTATAGTTCGGAAGCTAGTGATAGACACAATCAAGGGAAAAAATCCATATTCATGAGGCCACTGCAGGCTAATAAGTGTAGCTCCTACATGAAAAGATGCAGCGCACAGGATGTAACCACAATTGTAATTAAAACTGCAAAGCACACGGCAATAGGAGCCACACTTGCAGCCAGTCCAGGCACTCAAATTTTTTAGGGACCCCCACATAGCTGCAGGAGCCATTGACATGGTTACACCTATGCAACATTTTTAGCATAAGAATTGAGCAACAGCGACACCTACCTTTTGAGCTTGTATTGTGCAGAATCTATGGAGCTCCAAAGTCGTAAAACAAGCTTAAGAAAATGCTATAAAAAAATTTTAAAAAAATTCCTTCTATTTCCCCCCTCATAAAAACCTGATGAGCTAACTCCTGTCAATGGGTGGATTACAACCTGAATTAAAGTTGGACAAAGAGCATATATGATGCATGTGTAGATGAAGTTATGAAGATGACCACACCTTGTCTTCATGCCTGCACTTGGAGATTGATAGGAGCCAAGACATTGACTTGCTGGAACTGCAATAGAAGGTACAGAGTTAATGTGCTAGCACTTCAACAAGGAATCGAGTTTTGTATGCATAGCCAAAGTATTGTAGGAACCAAACCAGGCATAAGTACCCCAATAAGCTATTAACTAGGAATGTGTGTTCTTTTTAGGAAGATGCCCAACAAAAAGAAAAAGGGATTCAGACGTGCACCTGTTGGCTTTGCCACCATGGCCACCCAGATGAGACACATGAAGCACAGTTCTATGAGAATCCAATGGACTCAAGAGCAAATGTCAGCTTCTACAAATAGTGTGACAACCAAGGCCTTTCTGGTAACAAAGCCACAGAGGGGCAAGTAGTGGTTCCAAACCTAGACTAAGCCTCACTTGAGCAATGATGAAGAGAGTCAGCTATCTAGCCACCTAGTTGATGTTACCAAATTTCGTTGGGCATGATGCTAAATGTTTAGTGCAAACATATGCTAAGCAGAAGGGATCCACTATCACCAATGGTGGTGGCAGAAGTTTCTGAAGAGAAACTTGGCGCTGGTGATGTACAGCTGGAGTGAGAATGGATGCTGTCAGTGCTGAAAATATTAATTCCTAATTCGAACTACTAGAGAAGCATATAATATGATGAATTTGGATTTGATGACCATCCTATAGGGAGTGGAAGTGCTACAGGTCGATGCCTTCCTCCTTTCATTATCTTCGCTGCCAAACAGTTGAATATACGTTGGACCAAGGACAGGATATGTGGCTCCCGTTATGGAGTCAGCGATAAAGGTTGGGTTGATCAAGAACTTTTCAATTTTTGGTTGAAGGAGCACTTCCTAGTTAATGTGGTATCTCAACCTCCGCTCTTTTTACTACTAGATGGCAACAGCTCGCTGAGCAGCATTCAATTTGCAAGAGATATTGAAGTGATCATCTTTTGTACCTCCCTCCTCACATCCACAAATGTCAACCTCTAGACTGTAGTCTTTGAAGCGACATTGGCAGGAGGCTTGTTGCCAATTTATTTCTGCAGTGTGTTTCGGAATGCTTGGCTACATGCTATCACCACTGCAAACATCTAGGGTGGATTAAAGAATGCTGGAGTATTTCCATTTAATCGATGCGGTGCAACTCTACGATATAAGATCTGCAGGCAGTGATGACATTTGCAGTGGAGGAGGCCTTAGTAAGTTCTCCATTCTTCACTCTGTCACACATTCACATGCCAATCATGCACATGGCATTAAATATAATTTGTGTGACTGAGTAATAAAGCATGTTCTAAATAATGTGTAATAGAGCTACTTTAGACTGACATACACACACATGCACATATACTCTCAATGCTATTAACATATTCAGGTGACACGCAACATGTACAGACACACACACACACTGCTATTAACATATAGATTCTAGTGGGCGAGGCGGTGGTAGTGACCAAAATATATAGACGTTGGTAGTGGTGGAGATGAATCTCAGCCTGCAGGAGACTGAGATCAAGTCACTGGCAAGTCCAACACTGGAGACCCTGGTGACCCAAACAAACCCTGGAGTCTGACTCGAACCCTGGAGACCCAGGTGACTCGAACCCCAGAGCCCATGGTGACTCGAACCCTGGAGACCCTAGAGATGGAGATCGTAGTAATTTGTCCTCTGCTGGAATAGAAGGCCTGGACTTTTCTGGAAGTGTGGATCTCACTGACAGCAATGCAATGTTTTCTGTTGAGGAGGAGTTACGATTATGTTAACAGGTTTGAAGAAGGCTCTGATCAGTTTTAACCAAGGTATGAAACCTGGCTGAAAGCTCATCACCGTGAAGCAATATGCAAAAGTAACATATTACATTCCAAATTCCAATTCTTTCAACCTTCCACACATATCATCAGCATCCTTGTTCATTTCAAGTACTACTCCAACACCTACTTCAAGTTTATCTTTGGTCACATCCACTAAACGTTCTCCGATTTCTGATTTGCTTAACCTACCAACATTGACAAGCACTCCCAAGAGGCCTAAGACAAGAACAGCTCGTGTTCTAACAAGTAGTGAATGTTTACATGTATAGGAGAAGGAAGAGATCAGTAGCAAAGGAGAAAGAAATGAGAAATCAGGAAAGAGAGAGTTGAAAAAGAAGCAAAGAGAAGAGGAACTGAAATACAAGGCAGATGAATCGCCAAGCTGATATAGGGGCTCAGGAAAAGACTCACAAAGCAGGCAAAAAGGCTCGCAAGGCTGCTCAGAGGGAAGCCAAGAATGCAGAGAAGCAGAAGTCAATGGAAGGAGCATCAGCAGTTCCAACTGAGGCTAATCACAGCATTCGACCAAAGCAAAAGAAAGCCTGAGATGAGATAGATGAGACTATTCATACTGACCTGTGTTGTGCCTGCTTTGGCTGTTATGATGATGACATAAGACACTGGAAGAGAATGGCTGTTCTGTTGCTGTGATAGATGAACCCATAAGAATGTGTAGATTATCTTGTGATATCGATAATACCAGTAATGAAGTGTGTCCTCTATGCTAACGTAATTCACTCCTGTAAACTGAGACATAAGAATTTAATGAAAATTGCTGGTAAGGAAGAGTCACTCCCGCTGAATTCAGTGGTGCTTGTTTTGAAGCACTTTTTAAACTGGAAATTAGGTATGGCGTGATTTGCTACAGTGGCCAATATTATGCTATTGTAAAATGTATGCCTAGCCGAGTGGACGATAAATGATAAATGATGAACTAGCAAAGCTTTATGGACCCCTTTTTATCCTAACTATAAAGGAAAAACCCTGGGGTTAAGTTTATAGAGCGGCTGCAGCCTTTTGAACCCAGGTAATCCTAAGCTAAGTTATGAACATAGGCAGATAAATGGTGACCTTGGCAGATGACTTCTAGTGCCTGGGTTGTAGATGATAGTGATTATCTACTGCATATATAGTAGCTAGGTTGTACACATGATAGTGATTAGCTATAGTATAATCATACAGTAGTGAAGTATTGTTGCACATATTGTTACTAAACCAAGTTCAAAGTCTTATGTCACAGTTGCCGGCACACACTCAGCAAGAACAAAGAATGTAGCAGTTTTTCTGCAAAAAATGTTTCTCCAAAGAAGAGATAACTGTGGAAAGGTTAATAGGAACTTTCGTAGTACATGGCTGCATCTTGCAATGAATTAATGTGTGGAATTTCATAATTGGCAAAGTGAAGCAATGTGGCCTGAGGTGAAACGAAGCTAGGCGAAGGACTCGCGACCTATTGCCTTGACACACCTACTATTAACAGAGTTTTATTGTGCAGTTGTAGGAAGATAAACTTTCACTAATTATATAAAGACATGGCACAAAATACAAGACATACCTACATAATATATGAGTCAAACTCAGAAGATAAAAATTCCAGCAGATTTTACAAATAATAGTCCCACACTGTGCTGTAATATATATGTGGTGGCCTTAACAGGCTCAGCAATATCAATATCTGTTGGAAGAATGAAAAACTTTTATCAAGCAGTTTGCACTATGGCTTTACCACAGACATGAATACTACTTGGATTCAAGAACTACATGTGCACAGACACTTAAAGTGCCCCAGAGAAGCTGCAGATCCATAAGTGATGCCAATTTGCCAATTTTATCTCTTCTCTCAGCACTGTAAGTATACTGTGTGGTTCTTCTCTTAGGTTTTGGTTCCAAGAAATACCATGTCTCCAACACAAGCATTATAGCTCGTACAACTTCTCTAGGTAAGGCTACACCATCCACCACTTTAAGAAAAGACAAAAATATTGGTCTTCCAGTTTTATCTTATGCTCATGAGAAACTTCCTTAGGCAAAAAATCAGTCTCTATGTGCAGACATTTATGCTGTGGAGAGCAGAGAGCATGTGGTATAAATTAATACGGATGAATGTGAAGATAATAGCAGCGATACCGACAAAATTAAATTAGACAACACACCTAGTCTTCCTCCCCCTATGCAGTGGGCGTAACCTTCGTCCTAAATTGCGAGATTTTAATACTTTCGCTCTTGGGACAGCAGCTGCTAACTCTCCAGATGCTAAAGAAGAAGGTCTACGCGGGTGCAGTTCTTCTTACGTTCTTGGTTACCTTGAAGGTGATTTCGATCGGGATAAACAATAGAGACGTTCACCCGTATAGATGCGGTTTCAGGGCTTGGGAATATGGAGCTGTGACAGTTTTACAGCCACCGATAGCCAAGAACTGCAGCAAACTATTTAGCGGAGATACTGATGAGGTAAAAATGGTCAGTGCTAAGACTACTGTTTGGAATAATTCATTGAGTGACCATGACTTCTACAAAATGACCATGAACTGTTCTTGGGTGAGACACTACTTTAGTAACAACTTTTATGTTACTGAGCTGGAGCGATTTTTTCCAATAGCTTTCTCATTTCTTGTGGATAACAGTCCACAACAAGTTATACGACTGCTGAAGGTAATTTACAGAGCTCACAATCAATATTGCATCATTCCTGATTCCAAATCCAGCCCTATCTTTGTTGACATCTTTAAAAACATCGCTGCATGCTTGAGCAATGTACAAGTTCCTTCAAAACTAATACCAGTTACATGGGGGACAGTTTTCATTTTGGATGCCCAGATGATATGTTATAAGGACTTGTTGGATACAAGAGAGAGACAGTCGGAACAGAGCAAGTGGAAATACGTCATCAATTTGTGTGGCAAAGAATTGCCACTAGCTACCAACCATGAGATAGTTTCCCACCTTGTGAAACTCAATGGATCTTCAGCTATCTATCCTAGACAAGTACCAAAAAATGAATATAAAACATATAAGAGATTGAAAGGCCAAAAAATCCCTTTTAACCTGCCCTACTATAAAGCTGTGACCTACATGGGCTTACCTTATGACTTTGTCAAGTTTCTTTTCACCAATTCAACGGCTATTAAGATTCGTCAATTTTTAAATCATGCATGTTTCCAGAAGAGCACTTTTATGCCGTTCTATCTACTATTCCAGGGGTCCCAGGAGGGTTCAACCGCAATGTTTTGAGAGTGACCATCAATTACTGCATGTGGGAAACAAAGCACAAGCACTCTTGTACCGGAAAAGTAGTCCACAAAATATGCATTCCGAAAATAGGTGATTTGAGCGTGATCATGAAAGAAACTGGAAATGGTGACAGAGCTCTGTTTCATAACAAGTATTTCATGGAGTATGATCCAACACTCATGGACTGCATGGAGGAAGAGCTAATTGCTAGAAACAAAAGAGAGTTTGTTGAAGATGGTAGTCCAGAAGAGATGGATTCATGTAACATATGAAAACTACAGTAGTACTCCATATTGGAGAGATTGATTGAGTGAAAGTCAGTTGTTATGAAATATTTAGCAATGGTAGAACTATGTATACTGGCCTGTACACAGGGGGGGTGCAAGGGGATGCACTTGCACCCCCTTTCAAATTAATGATATTCAACTAGCCTTCCTTACAAAAATATCCAAATGCAAATGCGCATTGGCAATAGTAATTAAACATCTTTGACTTCAAACAAGCCACCTACAACTGACATGTGGTTTGAATAATTTACACCTAATGTCAGTGTCACACGCTTATCCTTGCTAGTGTAGCATGCTGTGAAAGAGCACACCAAACATGAAGAGACAACGGCAATCCAGTGATATAAGATCTTACTTCAATTTAAAAAAAGCTGCTCAAGAAGACAGTGGTAAGCACTCACTGTGTAGGGTACAAAAACTACTCATTTTTCATCCATATTTTAGGGCCATGATATCTTCAGAGCCTCCGATTACAGTCTGTGTCCCAGTCACACAATTGCACTCTGTTGGTAGGGATGATGAGGAACTTGACCAGCCTGTTATTCCAGAAGATCCAGTGATCAGCCAACAATCTGATGCTTTGCTTTCTGAACCACCACCATTCGAAGACATTGGAAATTTGTTAGAGCCAACAAAATCCATTGACACCATATGCCAGTTGGTGAGTAACCTATCCAATGAGGCAAAGCATTCTTTGCTGTGTCATCATACATGTCATAACATTTTACCCACTACATATTCGTGCTTGCAATCGGAAGTTTAATACCACTTGGCTTACAAAGTATCCCTTTCTTCTCTATAGCCCCAAGTTAGATGGTGTTTTCTGTGGACCATGCTCACTCTTCCTTTCTAGTGACAAGAGAAAAGGATTACTTGTAAATAGGTCTTACTCCAATTGGTCCAAAATAGGCAGTGCTTTGAGTAATCATTCCTCCCTTCAATATCATCGGGATTGTGTGCAATACACTGATGTCTTGAAAAATACTATTGACAATCCAGCTTCGCGTATTGATATTATTGCCAATAGTGGTATCCAAATGCGAATGGATGAGAATAAGCACATTATTCGCCAAATAGTTTGTGCCATTCTTTTCTTGGAAAAGCAGAGACTTCCATTTCGTGGTGATAATGAAGATCTCAGCACTACTAAAAATCCTGGAAATTTCTTGGCTTTACTTAAGTGTTTTGCTGAGAGTGATTCTATTCTTTTTAATCACCTCAATAAACCAAGTGCCAAGAATGCCACTTATATTTCTCCAAGATCTCAGAATGACATCATCAATGTTATTGGCCATGACACAATCTTAGTAGCAGAGGTTAAACAAAGTAAATTTTATTCAGTTCTTGCTGATGAAGTTAGCTGCCACAACGTTGAACAATTACCTGTTTGCCTTGGATTTGTGGACAGTGAAGGTAACATTCGTGAAGAATTTATAGCTTTCTTAAAGTTAAACAGAGTTAGAGCAGTTGACATTGCTGATGCTCTAGTTAAATGTTTGGTTTATCTTTGAGTGAGTTACGTGGCCACGGTTATGATGGTGCATCTACATGAGTGGACATAAATCAGGTGTTCAGGCGTTTATTCAGGCTTCTTCTTGTTCATCGCGCAGAGTTGCAATGAAATGGGAGGATAAAAAGTATCATAACTCAAGAATGGTTGACAATAAAATGTTGAAACTTGAAATGCAGCTAATTTAATAGTGAAGGTATAGAATGATGGAAGAAGAAAAAAAGAAGGGAAAAACCCCACAAAATGGTCGATTCCCCCCTCAGTGAGATTGAAAATGCATGGCAGGCATTTAAAGGGATCCTCAGTCAGGCAATGAATATTTTTATTTCAAAGGTCAGGCTAAGATCACACCAAAGCCTTAAGTGGATTAACTCTGATCTCAAACATCAATTAAATTGCCTCAATTCACTGAGAAGGAAATGCAATTTGCATCCTTCTGTTGAAGCTTCATACTTTTGAGAGATTGTTAAGTCCTCAATCTTAAACGCTAAATCAGTTTTTGAAAGAAATCTGATAAAGAACTTATCTAAAAACAAATCAAAGTGCTATAGTTATATCAATCGTATAACCAAGAACAACTACTCTATTCCTCCTACTCTGTTCATGGATACTATTTGTGCACATCTGAAAAGGCAATGGCAAATCTTTTTAACCAATATTTTCATTCAGTACATACCACATGTTCATACCTTCTTCCACCTTTGGAAACCATACCATCACCTTCATCCACTCTTGCCAAAATTCACATTTCTGACTACGATGTTTACTCAGCTCTTTGCAAATTAGACTTAGCTAAGGCCACTGGTCCGGATAGTCTTGGACCATGTTGAAGTCCATCGCTCCTGCAATATTTGTGCCTGTCAGACACCTGTTTATTCTAAGTCTAACTCAAACTCAAATCCCTAAAGACTGGCAAGTTCATGTTATAACCCCAATATACAAGTCTGGGGGACAAATTATCGGCTAGAAGCTATAGACCCATCTCCCTTCTCTGTTGTATTTCTCTTGTCATGGAACGGATAAATTGCACAAAAGGTGATGGGATTCATTTCACAATCTATCTCTCCAAATTAGTTTGGATTTCTAAAGGGACATTGAACAACTCAACAGCTGCTTCATTTAGTCCACAGTGCAGACATTGCACTTAATGAGAAATCTCAATTGGATGTAGTGTACTTGGACTATAGTAAAGCTTTTGATAGTGTTCCTCATCTTTTCAAACTGTGGTGTTCTGGTATAACATATATGCTCTCCTTTCTCCCCCCCCCCCCCACTAGTTTATATGTCCAGCCAACCCCTCTAGGTGAATTTTGGGTCCCCTCTGGCTACAACCATGGGATTGTATCTTGCTGGACATGCTGACCACAGAGTCTCGTAGAGGTGGCATGCGCTCATTAACACGATCGTACTTCCTGGCATTGTCAAAGCTGCCAATTTTGTCCTTCAAATCTACAATAGCTGTTGGGAGAGTGGGTGGGTCAAAGGTAATGTAAGGCAGAACTGACAACATATTCATCAGGTTCCATTGTAATCATCACACATGCAAGTGACACAACATGATACAGCTGTTGTTGCTGTGTTTTTTTTGGTGGGGGGGGGGGGGGGGGGGGGGGGTTAGTGGTGGTGAAAAATACACAATATTTCTGATGAAGGCTAGAGCTTCTAGCCCAAATGTCGAAAGAGCAATTATTAGCAGCAAAGTCATCTATTCCTGATGAAGACTATAGCGTCTAGTCAAAACGTCGAGAGAATACAATTTCAAGTTGATTAGAATATTGTAAAGTCATTATAACTCCTCTAAATCCTTTACACTTGAGAAAAGAGTCACCCCTAACAAATTCCATAGACACAGACTGTCATTGAGTGATGAAGGGATGTGTAGTATTTGTGTTTGCCTTCCTCAATAGAGTTGATCCTAACCCAGAACTGCATGAAGGGCTTGAGATGTTTACTGTTGATAAAAAAGAGATAAATATAAAAGCCACAGCCAGCAGATATAACACAATGGTGTCCAGCTACACACCAGAAAAAGCCACAACCACAAGACGAGTTGTTTGTATTCCGATAAACCTTCAAAACTACTTAATGAACTTCTCTATGTGGGATTACAAGCAGTTATCAGTTATATAGCAAAGACTGTTGTGGACATAATGAATATGTATACTCTCCTTCAACCCCCCTTCCCCTTACTGATCTTCCTCACCTGAGCATGGAGAAGACCCATGCCATCTTCCCCACCGCCCTGATCTTATTCTTGATAATAGCCTTCCTCTGAGCAATGCTTGAGTCTTCTTGGACCCAGAACCACCTTCATATTGGCGGCCACTGACAAGTCATCAGTCCCTCCCTTCAGAGTTAGAACATTCACCAACATCTCTGTCACTGCATTCAGAGAGAAGAAGGAGAGGTCAGAGCTCAAGTGAAATTTGCATGTTTGGTAACCACTGGCAAGAACCACTTCTGAAGCCTTCAAGAGCTACTAATTTGGCACGGTTGTACCAAAGGTTAACTTCACAGTTGGCTGCAATTAATGGTCCGACAATTCCATAGGACCTAACATATTAATACCAAATACACCCACTCTCATATATGTACACTTGTACTCACATGCACACACACACACACATACACACATTTGCATTTGTTCTGTGTACAGATTAACTCGCCCACAAACATATGACTAACTTGAAAAAAGTGCACTTATCACAACTACAGATTATGACCCCATGACCTAACTGAGAAAGGTTTTCTTACTCATATATGCACCCCCAACAATGGCAAGAGGAGACAAAGGAAAGTGACATGTCATTTAGACTTGGACTTACAAATTGCACGCAGAAACTATGCTCAAGCCGAGAGTTATGGAGCTCCCCTGAAAGCTATTAATTCTCGATGACCTCTAAGTTGACATCACAGATGCAAGCACTTGCTTGATTATCAACTTGAACCTACTCACTCGACATCTCAGCTATATGCTACCCTTCATCAGGGATAATGAAACATTGAACACTCAAGTGATCATGTGAAGTTGATAACCAGTAGCTAGCTATGCACTATGTGGCCGGGCAGATACGGGATGCACATGAACTGGATGAGCGGAGGGAGGAGGGGAATATCAATAACAGCAAGGAAGCCATCTTAGACCAGGCTAGGAGACAAGAAGGAACTGATAGCAAAGAAGGCATTGCACATGATGGCCTAATTTTACTAATACCCTACCCCACTTAGCAATAAAATAACTACATAACTAAAACAAAACAAAACAATAATAAAACACAACGAAAAATTATGGTGGTCATGGTTTCAAACCCCTGGGGCCCTTGAGAGTGCCCACCCAGCAGCCAGGTAAGTCCAGTCCACGATCCACATTGAACTGCTCACACTTTGGTGCTAGCAATGCCTCCTTCGCTAGCAGTTCCTTCTGCCCCCTAGCCTGGTCTGAAATGGCGGCTCCTCCCTCATGTGCTTCACATGTGTGCCAGGGTGTGGTTTACACCACGTGGCGGATAGCTACTAGATACTGGTATAGATAAACTTCAAGTGAGTCTTACCATCCTGGTAGATTGTTCTATCAGTATAAGACTTTGCTTCCTTTCTTTGTCTCTTTTGTGGTTGTGTACGTGGTTATGGTTGTGGTAATGTGGCTTGTTCTGCTGCCTCTCATAGTCCTGACAAAATGCTTACATAAAAGATACCATAACAACCAATCACCATATTGGGACATTGTCAGTAATAAAATTTAAAGAAGTATTATGCACCCATTCACCCTATGCACATGCCCAATCTACTCATTTACAACAGTAATACCCACATGAGGAGAGTGAGCAAATTTTTTTTAATGGTCGACAACTGCTATTGTCTTCGTTAAGAGTCTCTTCCTGGATTTTGCTACTGTTTCTGGAAGTTCATCTTCGGTGGACGGTGGAAGGCTGCACAAGTGCCTGTGCCTGCCACGAATTACTCTAAATTCCTTCGCTCCCCAAGGAGGTCCCCTGGATGGTCTCCTTTGCTGCTGTAGACATATAGCAACATAGTGCTGCGTAGCTCTCGTTTGCTTACTTCAACAGAGCTGATTCCTATACCAAAACTGCAGCTCATTGTGTTTCTAATGATAAGAACAGTTTGAGAAGTTGATTAAAAATACAACAAATCGCAGATGTCAGCATTTCTACTGTACTGTACTTGCATGTTAAACGCATAACTCTATCCTTAATTAGTTAATTGTCGGTCATGACTAGGCCTCCTCCTGCTCCAGCATTCTCTGTTTCTTCCATTGCTGGAGACCAGACAGACTTGTAGCTGCAATGTCCACTCTCCAGGCTGTGCTCTGCAACAGATCAACAACACACAAGCCTAGCCTTCTAGCTAGCCCAATGGATCGACTCAGCCACATCTGAATGGCAGTGCTCATTAAGCAGCTTCTCTGGCACCCATTTTCCTGCTGACTGATAAGAGCCCTGCTTAACCAATTAACACTAACCTTATTTGCAGCATGTACATAAAAATAACTATAAGCACCCCCCCCCCCCCCCCCCCCCCCCAAAAAAACACGTTGCCAGCACAACAACACATGCAATACATTCCTAAACAAAATGGCCAACAATGCCAAGTACTGGCAGTTGTAGCCCCTAGCAACAAAGACCACCACAACATTGTATCTAGTATTGGTCCATGCCCCCTGCCTAACCTGTCCATAAAATATCCATAAAATATTGTGAAAATCCATCAGTAAGTTTCTGTGTAATCCTGCTGACACACGGACGAATGCACTAGGGTGGAAACATACCCTCCTACCCTCCTTGGTGGAGGCAATAAGCTGGAATATAATTTTTTTTGGAAAACAAAACAAAACATGTCTACAAGGAAACCTATAGCTAAGAAATCCACCCAGGAGTGAGTATTTATTTACAGGATTGAAGGGATTCGGAGCAACCTCAGGTAAGCACAGGTACCTGTGCAGCTTTCCTCAGGTAAGCACAGGTGCCTGTGCAGCTTTCCTCAGGTAAGCACAGGTGCCTGTGCAGCTTTCCTCAGGTAAGCACAGGTGCCTGTGAAGGTTTCCTCAGGTAAGCATACATGCCTGTGCAGCTTTCCTCAGGTAAGCACAGGTGCCTGTGCAGGTTTCCTCAGGTAAGCATACGTGCCTGTGCAGCTTTCCTCAGATAAGCAGAGGTGCCTATGCAGCTTTCCCAGGTAAGTATACGTGCATGTTTCCTCAGGTAAGCATACATTCCTGTACAGCTTTCCTTGATAACCAGCCCTTCTCCACCTCAATCTCTTCTGCAGTGACTTTCTCTTGCCTGCATAAACTTGTACTCCATCTCTGCTGCAGTGGCTCTCTTTGCTCCTGCATAAACCACCTCCATCTCTGCTGCAGTGGCTCTCTTTGCTCCTGCATAAACCACCTCCATCTCTGCTGCAGTTGTCTTGCTTGCATAAACCAGCCCTTCTCCACCTCCATCTCTGCTGCAGTGGCTCTGTTTGCTCCTGCATAAACAGTCCTTCTTTTTTTCCATCTCTGCTGCAGTGGCTCTGTCTTGCTCCTGCATAAACCAGCCCTTCTCCACCTCCATCTCTGCTGCAGTAGCTCTGTCTCGCTCTTGTGTTGTTTTGCAGGTTAATGATATACGTATTGTATTGCACATGCTCAGTTGCATTACATACAAATACACTCACCATTACATAAATAAAATTTCACCCACTGGACATGTGCAGGAAGGAAGGAAAATAAATAAATAAGCATGTGTCTAGCACACATTAATAAGCATGTGTCAAGCACACATTAATAAGCATGTGTCTAGGACACATTAATAAAAATGAGCTTGTGTCTAGCACACATTTTCGTAACAACAGCTTTGAGTCCCTTTTGTGGAATACTTTGTGAATGGACATCCACCCCATTGCAATTTCTCTCTTTCTTATAAATGTCATCTCACAAACACCTTCTTAATCACCTGTAATAATAGGAACACCTTATAATCACCTGTAATAATAGATAATCATCTGTAATAATAGGAATGCCTTAATCACCTGTAATAATAGGAACACCTTAATCACATGTAATAATAGGAACACTTTAATTACCTGTAATAATAGGAAGGAACACCTTAATCACCTGTAATAATAGGAACACCTTAATCATCTGTAATAATAGGAACACCTTGATCACCTGTAATAATAGGAACACCTTAATCACCTGTAATAATAGGAACACCTTAACCACCTGTAATAGTAACACCTTAATCACCTGTAATAATAGGTAATCATCTGTAATAATAGGAACACCTTAATCACCTGTAATGATAGGAACACCTTAATTACCTGTAATAATAGGAACACCTTAATCATCTGTAATAATAGGAACACCTTAATCACCTGTAATAATAGGAACACCTTAATTACCTGTAATAATAGGAACACCTTAATCACTGTAATAATAGGAACACCTTAATCACCTGTAGGAAGACACCCGCACGGAGTTGTGACTGAAGTGCTCCAGACTGGGCTTCTCTGTGCCAAAGTCCTCCAGAGGATCTGACCATAGGAGATCACACACTGGACCAAAGGCAGGAAGTTCCTTATAGCGGTCCAACTTCTCATGCAGGGCGACAGGGGAGGGGAGGAGCGGAGGGCAGGGGAGTGAAGGAGGATGGGAGAGGAATAGAAAAGGAGAGGAGTGGCAAGGAGCAGAAAGGAAGGACGGGTAGGAGGGGAGAGGTAAGCGGAATTGGGAGGAGGAGTAGGAGGGGAGAGGTAAGAGGAAAGATTGGGACGACGAGTAGGAGGGGAGAGGTAAGAGAAAAGATTGGGAGGCCGAGTAGGAGGGGAGAGGAGAGAGGAAAGATTGGGAGGAGGAGTAGGAGGGGAGAGGTAAGAGGAATTTGGGGGAGGAGTAGGAGTTGATAAATGTATAAAAAAGTGGACAAAAAGAGAGCGAGATAGAAAGAGAGAGAGAGAACAACAAGATGCACAAAAGTATGAGGTGTGTGGTCGTGATAGGAACCATGTGGCACAGAGGAGCGAGAGGAGGAGATCAAGCACATGCAGTGGGAGGGGACCAGTTGAGATGGATGTATTTACTAAAGGATCTGGAAATGCACAATTCACAGCTACATGTGCTGGGTGTGCCGGTGACAAAAATCCTGTGTACATTTGAAAACATTTCAAAGGATCACTATCTCCTAGATATATCCTCTAAAGGAAGACTTGTTCACTGGCACTATCAAATATGGAGGAAAAGAAGTACAAGATTCTCCTTTTCTAATCACTATCACTCAATCAGAGCATGGTGAGGTTTCATTTGATAATGAGGCTGGTGCCTATGCTCCTGTCCAGGTAACATTTGGTGATCTCCATATCCCTGAGACAGTAGATCCTACCAGTGAGGTATGGATGGATGTGGTTTGCCCCAAAGCATTCCAAGGTCCCTTGACAGCTGAATATATGAGGCAGAATGAAGAAGGCAATTTTCCAATTTCTGTGGAGGACCAATAGTAAATATAGAGTAAAATTCAGTCCAGTGCTACGTGACATTTACACATTGACAATTTGTTTGGGAGGTGACATCCTTCAAGAAGGAGTATTCGAAATTAACCTCCTCTCAAAGCCTTGTGCAAAGTTCGTCCGCACATGCACTCCACATGATATTGGTGAGCCAGTGGTGCTCAAGTTTGATGCAAGCAAAGCTGGCCCGGGAACAATGAGGGGGCGGGTCGACGGTGTCTCTCAAGCAGGCCACATTGATTCTAGAGTGGATCTGGTTGATGAAGAAAATGGCATATACCATTTCATTTTCATACCTGTTGCAGCTGAGGTGTACAATGTTGATGTATATTGGTCCAACAAGAGCATTCCCTGTTCTCCCATCTGCATCCCAATCACCTGTCCCATGGAAGTCATTTTAAGTGGTCCAGTCAGCCCACAGATTAACCAGCCAGTCATAGTGAGTATAGACACAAGTAGAGCTGGCCAAGGTGATCTCACAGCCTTCTGTTCTGCCAGAGATAGTGGAACTACTGACACCATAATCCGAGAAGCTGACACACCAGAAAAATATAACATTTGCTTCCATCCAACCGCCGCCGATTTGTATCTCCTTAGAGTTCATTTTTGTGGTATTGAAGTCAAGCAATCTCCGATTCCAGTGGATCTTCGCGGTCAAGTAAAGAACTCCATTCTGGAAGGAAGTGTCCCAATTTTCCCCTTTACAAATCCCTACCTAATATTGTGGTATATCGTCACATTCAACTTAATTAAACTATTTTTTATCATAGTTCCTCTTATTCAAGTCAATTTCTGCCATTAGCATTTTAATTAGGTTGATAAGGGAGTGAGAGAGCGAGGGAGAGAGTGGGTGGGTGAGTGAGTGAGTGAGTGAGTGTGTCTGCCTTGTGGAACTAACAGTGTGTTTCGACACCTTATTCCACGAAGCTGCGACTAGGAAGGAGGTCAAATACATACCACTACTCTCTGCATGTCAACAATCAGGCTACATCGCCAAGCTGATTACATTGGAAATTGGTTCACGTGGCCTGCCAAATCTACGTGGTTTCACAAAGCTTCAAGTCGAACTAAACATCTCCACAACCGAGACTCGTATTCTCTTAATGCAAGCTGCTAGAGAAGCAATAATTGGTTCCTTTAACATCTGGTGCTACAGAAATAAAAATAATCCATACTAAATTATTCCTTAAGGATAATTAATTATCCCTTCATTATTCCTTAATCATTTATTTTTTGTTTTATTGTTGCTTTTCTGCATGTCATGACATAAGGTCACTTAATTTGCGGTTTGGAGCCAAGTGATTGTGCAATGTTTTTGTAGAACATTATGACAAGCTGAGCTTGGATGACTCCACCCCTCATTGCTTTGTTTGTGCTTGTGCTTTACAATTCAATGAAGTTTATTATATATATAGTGAGTGAGTGAGTGAGTGAGTGAGTGAGTGAGTGAGTGAGTGAGTGAGTGAGTGATGCCAAATCTACGTGGTTTCACAAAGCTTCAAGTCGAACTAAACATCTCCACAACCGAGACTCGTATTCTCTTAATGCAAGCTGCTAGAGAAGCAATAATTGGCTCCTTTAACATCTGGTGCTGCAGAAATAAAAATAATCCATAATTATCACTAAATTATTCCTTAAAGGATAATTAATTATCCCTTCATTATTCCTTAATCATTTATTTTTTGTTTTATTGTTGCTTTTCTGCATGTCATGACATAAGGTCACTTAATTTGCGGTTTGGAGCCAAGTGATTGTGCAATGTTTTTGTAGAACATTATGACAAGCTGAGCTTGGATGACTCCACCCCTCATTGCTTTGTTTGTGCTTGTGCTTTACAATTCAATGAAGTTTATTATATATTAAAAAAAAGTGAGTGAGTGAGTTGGTAAGTGAGTGAGTGAGTGTGTGAGTGAGTAGTGCAAGCTGCTAGAGAAGCAATAATTGCCTCCTTTAACATCTGGTGCTGCAGAAATAAAAAGAATCCATAATTATCCCTAAATTATTCATTATTTATCCTTAGTTTTTGTTTGCTTTTCTGCATGTCATGACATAAGGTCACTTAGTTTGCGGTTTGGAGCCAAGTGATTGTGCAATGTTTTTTGTAGAACATTATGACAAGTTGAGCTTGGATAACTCCACCCCTCATTGCTTTGTTTGTACTTGTGCTTTACAATTCAATGAAGTTTATATATGTGAGTGAGTGAGTGAGTGAGTGAGTGAGTGAGTGAGTGAGTGAGTGAGTGAGTGAGTGAGTGAGTGAGTGAGTGAGTGAGTGAGTGAGTGACCGAATCTTCACCTCCCTCACTCGAGACCTTTTCAATTGTTGTTGGACTACTTCAACAGTCCCATCAGTTTGGAAGTTTGCAGGAATCAAACTCTTTGGCAAGAGTTCAGCTACTGAAGACCCAACAACCCCTTCAAACTTCAGGCCAATTGCCCTGACATCCTGCATTGGGAAGATGTTTACTACCATCCTCAAAAACAGATGGCTTCAATACATGTTGTAAAATGGCTACCTCGACCGGTCAACCCAGAAGGCTTTCTTGAAAGCAACCCCAGGGTGTACTGAGCACCACTCCAAACTAGCCACTATCCTGTTTGAGGCCCAAAAGAAACATAAATCACTTGCTGTTTCCTGGATTGACCTCACAAATGCATATGGCAGCGTCCACCACTCGCTCATCCAGTTTCTCACTCAAACACTACTATGCCCCCCCACAACTCTGCTCCATCTTAGAATCCCTTTACTCAGACCTCACATCCACCATCCTAACTTCAGATTGGTCTACCCCAAGCATTCCTCTGAAGGTAGGTGTCTATCAAGGTGACCCTCTGTCGGGTGGGAGGGGGGGGGGGGGGGGTTAGTGTTTAATACAGTGATTAACACCTTAGTTGACACTTTACAAGCACAAAAAGATCTTGGGTATACATTATCTGACTCCACCCACCACACCAACCTTTTTCAATATGCAGATGATATATGTATCATTACAAACAGCCCAGCCGCCGGTCAGCAACAGTTGAACACGGTCGACCAGTGGCTTGGATGGTCGGGTATGAAGGCAAATATTGCAAAGTGTGCAATACAAAGCTCTACAGGTCACACCATTGATCCCCAGCTTACCTTGTCAGGAAAGACACTCCCTTTCATGGGCAATAGTACGATCAAGTTCCTTGGGTTACCCATTCAGATTCCTCAAAATCCTTCCATGGCCCGATCCAACCTTAAAGAGGCTCTAAATCGCATGGTACAAGCAGTGGACAGATGTCCAGTCACAAGACAGCAGAAGATGAAACTGTACAAGCTTGGTGTGTGTCCTAGGCTCAATTGGCCTCTCACCTCCATGTTTTCCCCATAACTTGGATTGAACGTAACCTAGAGACAACAGCTACGAGATTTCTGAAGAAGTGGACAGGTCTTACAAAATCTGCTAGTCCCAACTTGCTCTACCTCCCACAGAGAGATGGAGGCCTTAACCTACCATCATTGTCCTCTCTGTATAAGCAACTCCAAGTCTCAAGACAGTGCCAGATACTCACCTCAGCTGACCCTTGTGTCAGACATATTGCAGAGAAAGGTTTACAGGCTGAGATTGCTACGAAACTACTGAAATTTCGACCAGCCGTCATTGTTAGGGACACGATACAAAGAGATCCATCACGCTCACGCAATGCACTACTTGTAGCAGTCAAGAAACAGGTGACTAATGAGGAGGAACAAACTCACTTAAAAGATCTCCACAACCTACCTAGACAGGGCCACATGATTCGTGCCACCACCCCTGATTCTGCTACCATCTGGGCTAAAGCGGTGCAGTCTCTCCCAGAGGAGTCTTTCAAATTTGTTCTCAATGCTGCACATGATACCCTACCCCACAATGCAAATCTACACCTGTGGAAAAAGAAGAACTCTGACAACTGCCTCCTGTGCCATAAGGATCGCCAGAACCTTGTCCACGTCCTAAACTCCTGCAAGATAGCCTTGAAACTAAGACGTTACAATGAGCGACATGACTCTGTTCTGGCTATCATTTATGAAACCATCTCCCAACACCTACCTAACACAGCCTTTAGCACTGTTGACCTTGCCAATGCGTACAATTTCCCTTCCCACATCACCCCTACTGAACTGAGAGCTGACATTGTCTGGTGGGATGATCAACGCAGGTGTGTCTGCCTTGTGGAACTAACAGTGTGTTTCGACACCTTATTCCACGAAGCTGCGACTAGGAAGGAGGTCAAATACATACCACTACTCTCTGCATGTCAACAATCAGACTACACCGCCAAGCTGATTACATTGGAAATTGGTTCACGTGGCCTGCCAAATCTACGTGGTTTCACAAAGCTTCAAGTCGAACTAAACATCTCCACAACCGAGACTCGTATTCTCTTAGTGCAAGCTGCTAGAGAAGCAATAATTGGCTCCTTTAACATCTGGTGCTGCAGAAATAAAAATAATCCATAATTATCCCTAAATTATTCCTTATTTAACCCTTCATTCCTTTAATCATTTTAGTTTTTGTTTTGTTACTTTTCTGCATGTCATGACATAAGGTCACTTAGTTTGCGGTTTGGAGCCAAGTGATTGTGCAATGTTTTTGTAGAACATTATGACAAGCTGAGCTTGGATAACTCCACCCCTCATTGCTTTGTTTGTACTTGTGCTTAACAATTCAATGAAGTTTTATATAGTGAGTGAGTGAGTGAGTGAGTGATGCTAGTCCCAACTTGCTCTACCTCCCACAGAGAGATGGAGGTGTTAACCTACCATCATTGTCCTCTCTGTATATAAGCGACTCCAAGTCTCAAGACAGTGCCAGATACTCACCTCAGCTGACCCTTGTGTCAGATATATTGCAGAGAAAGGTTTACAGGTTGAGATTGCTGCGTAACGACTGAAATTTCGACCAGCCGTCATTGTTAGGGACACGATGCGAAAAGATCCATCACGCTCACGCAAAGCACTACTTGTAGCAGTCAAGAAGCAGGTGACTAATGAGGAGGAACAAGCTCACTTAAAAGATCTCCACAACCTACCTAGACAGGGCCACATGATTCGTGCCACCACCCCTGATTCTGCTACCATCTGGGCTAAAGCGGTGTAGTCTCTCTCCCAGAGGAATCTTTCAAATTTGTTCTCAATGCTGCACATGATACCCTACCCCACAATGCAAATCTACACCTGTGGAAAAAGAAGAACTCTGACAACTGCTCCCTGTGCCATGAAGATCGCCAGAACCTTGTCCACATCCTAAACTCCTGCAAGATAGCCTTGAAACTAAGACGTTACAATGAGCGGCATGACTCTGTTCTGGCTATCATTTATGAAACCATCTCCCAAAACCTCCCTAACACAGCCTTTAGCACTGTTGACCTTGCCAATGCGTACAATTTCCCTTCCCAGATCACCCCTACTGAACTCAGACCTGACATTGTCTGGTGGGATGATCAATGCAAGTGTGTCTGCCTTGTGGAACTAACAGTGTGTTTCGACACCTTATTCCACGAAGCTGCGTCTAGGAAGGAGGTCAAATACATACCACTACTCTCTGCATGTCAACAATCAGGCTACACCGCCAAGCTGATTACATTGGAAATTGGTTCACGTGGCCTGCCAAATCTACGTGGTTTCACAAAGCTTCAAGTCGAACTAAACATCTCTACAACCAAGACTCGTATTCTCTTAGTGCAAGCTGCTAGAGAAGCAATAATTGGCTCCTTTAACATCTGGTGCTGCAGAAATAAAAATAATCCATAATTATCCCTAAATTATTCCTTATTTATCCCTTCATTCCTTTAATCATTTTATATTGTGTTTTGTTGCTTTTCTGCATGTCATGACATAAGGTCACTTAGTTAGCGGTTTGGAGCCGAGTGATTGTGCAATGTTTTTGTAGAACATTATGACAAGCTGAGCTTGGATGACTCCACCCCTAATTGCTTTGTACTTGTGCATTACAATTCAATGAAGTTTATATATATGTGAGTGAGTGAGTGAGTGAGTGAGTGAGTGAGTGAGTGAGTGAGTGAGTGAGTGAGTGAGTGAGTGAGTGAGTGAGTGAGTGAGTGAGTGAGTGAGTGAGTGAGTTAGCCATGTTTTCCCCATAACTTGGATTGAATGTATAGACAACAGCTACGAGATTTCTGAAGAAGTGGACAGGTCTTACCAAATGTACTAGCCCTAACTGGCTTTACCTCGCACAGAGAAATGGAGGCCTTAACTAACCATCACTGTCCTCTCTCTATAAGCAACTCCTGGTTTCCAGGCAGTGTCAGATACTCACCTCAGCTGACTCTTGTGTCAGAAATATTGCAAAGAAGAACTTACAGGCTGAGATTGCTGCTAAATGGCTGAAGTCTCGACCAGCTGGAATTGTTAGAGACACTATGCAGAAGTATCCAACACGCTCACGGAAAGCACTACTTGTAGCAGTCAAGAAGCGGGTGACTAATGAGGAGGAACAAGCTTACTTGAAAGATCTCCACAGCCTTCTTAGACAGGGCTACATGATTCATGACACCACCCCTGATTATGCTACCATCTGGGCTAAAGCGGTGCCATCTCTCCCAGAGGAGTCTTTCAATCAATGTTGCACATGATACCCTACCCTACAATGCAAATATGCACCTGTGGGAAGAGGAAGAACTCTGACAACTGCCCCCTGTTCCATGAAGGTTGCCAGAATCGTCCATGTCCTAAACTTGTGCAAAATAGTATGAAGCAAAGGCGGTACAATGAGCGGCATGACTCTGTCCTGGCTGTCATCTATGAAACCATCTCACAACACCTCCATAAAGCAGCCTTTAGCACCTCTGACCTGGCCAATTCATACAATTGCCCCTCCCACACCTACTGAACTCAGACCTGACATTGTCTGGTGGGATGATGAACACAAGTGTGTCTGCCTTGTGGACTAACGGTGTGTTTCAAACCTTATTCCACGAAGCTGTGACTAGGAAGGAGGGTGTCCTGCCAAATCTGTGTGCTTTCATAAAGCTCCATGACGAACTCCACAACCAAGACTCGTTTTTCCTTGGTGCTGCTAGAGAAGTGATATAATTAGCTCCTTTAACCTCTGGTGCTGCAGAAATAGAATTATCGCTTAATATTTTTTTGTTTGTTTGTTTTGTTTTGTTTTGTTTTGTTTTTCTGCATGTCACATGACATAAAGTCACTTAGTTTGTGTCAGAGCCAAGTGATTGTGCAATGTTTTTGTAGGAAATTATGACAAGCTGAGGATCACTCCACCCCTCATTGGTTTGTTTGTACATGTGCATTACAATTCAATGAAGTTTATATATGTGAGTGAGTGAGTGAGTGAGTGAGTGAGTGTGTATGTTGTATGTGAATGTGTGTGCATGTTGTGTGTGGATGTATTTGTGTGTGTGTGTGTGTGTGCATGCATAAGTTTGTGCAGCCATTTCATTTAAGGATGTACTGGTGCACACACTTTTACATTTCTAAGCATCAAAATATGATGACATAGCAGCATTACCAACAGTGCTAGCTCTGTAAGGGTTCACACAGTGCAAGCATAATTTGAAATCCTAGTTTTGTTATACTGCACCGCTCTAGCCACTGTCCTTAGCTTTGACACAACTAAAGGCCTAATACAGTAGTAATCTGTACATTATTTAGCAGAATCACCCTGGGCTAACCCAGATTCTTCCATAATACTATCCTCCGACCCTTCATCATTCTCTTTCTCAGTTACGAGGCCATCATCACTCAAGCCATACGCTCCTTCCAAAATAGATCTGCAGGTGGCCAGGATGGCCTCAGACAACAACATCTCAAAGACCTCACAAGTCCGTCCGCTGGTGAAGGTGGCCATTCATTACTGAGGGCGCTCACTTCTTTGGTATCTCTGATCCTAAGAGGTGACACACCTATCCACCTGGTAGCTCTGTGTAAGAAGGATGGTGGGGTATGCCCTATCGCTGTGGGCTGTACCCTGCGCAGACTTGCTGCTAAGTGTGCTTGCCTTCATGCCATGCAAAAAGTTCCCAATTTCCTGGCCCCTCACCTTGTTGAATCAACATCGCAATCAGGTCGTCGAGGGTCATTTACGTGCGCAAACGCATTCGAAAATCCATCGTGTACTCCAAGAGGGCCACACGACTTTTCAGCTTGTGCCTGGCTGCCAATTGCATGACAGCAGCCATAGCTGAAAACTTCACTTAATACCAGAAAAATCTTTCATGTCACTCTAAATGCTTAATAAATACATGCCATTCTCTGGCTATATAATAATGAACATACATATAGAGGTTGTGTGATGAGTTGCTTCACTTCCATGAGGATAATGGGTGCAGCCTTGTTTGTTCAGGTTTTCTTTTCTTGGAAATTTGGCAAGAGTCCTGCAGAAACAAATTATACACCCATTAATTTATACCTGGCAATTCTGTAGCATTCTCTTTAATTAATCCATCAAATGGCTAGATTGGGGAATGTGGTTGTACTCTCTATTGGCTTGACCCCATTTTAAAATGGAGGACAAAAAAAGGCAAAACTGACTTTGGCAGCTAACTTTTTAGCATCCTAAACAATTTTGACTTCAAGTTTGCCTTGAATCCTTCCAGAGGTATATAGTAAAGCTCCCCCAAAACAGTGAAATCTTATGAGTAAAATATGTCTGTTTGTCATACTACCAAGAGACTCACAAAAGGCTCAATGAGCCACTTTTAATAATAATTAATAATAAACCTGAAAATCGGTAAAAGGTCTTTAACATCATTAACACATGGAAGTAGTTTGACAGCACAAACCTTCAACAAAAAAGGTTAACTAATGATGCATAAGTACGCATAAAATGTAAAACATAGGCATGTGTGCCCATTTTAATAACATCTATGACGATGTTACACTGAGTATATATATATATAACTTCATGTTTAAAGTTATATAGGTGGCTATAACGAAACAAAACGAGACAAAGAAAATTAATGTCTTGACTTACATAACCCTTTACCTATTAATTAATATAATGAAGACCATATATATACACATAGTACACACACACATACACACATATAGTACATATTCACACATGTATATATTTATACAAAATAGTACATATACACATGTAGACATTTATACATAAATAAGTATATATACACACATGTGTATAAATAGAGTACATATACACACATATATATATATTTATACACACATATAGTACATATACACACATATTTATACACACATATATAATAAATATACACACATAATATGCATATGTATATTTATACACACATATATAGTACATATACACATGTATATGTATATTATTATATACATATAGTACATATATACACATATATATGCTACACATATGCATATATATATTTATACACACATATATGTACATATATAGTACATATACACACATACATATGTATTATCATTTTCTTGACACACACACAGAGAATGAGCTATTAAAACTTGGCTCCTCCTAACATTATGATAACTTTACCCATTCTTCTGATGCACTTGGCCAATCTACGCTGAAGTTTGGGGCAAACAAGTATGTATCTGCATCCAATCAGATAGCCCTCAGGATTCATGAACTGTCGTAAAAGGAGAACATCTCTGTACAAATATATGTCTTGAGAAAATGTGGTAACCAACTTTTCCATGGAGGAGGAGGGGGTCTTATCGTCATGGAAACAAGTTCAATGTAGGAACTCGGGTCTCCATAGCTCTTGCTAACTGCTGTTGTTGTATGTGATGTCATATGCTTGTATGTATGCAGGTCTTCAATATTTTGGCTACAGAGATGTGTGTATAAATATATATATGCATGTATATGTACTATTTATGTATAAATGTCTACGTGTGTATATGTACTATTGTGTATAAATTATACATATGTGAATATGTATTATTATATGTGTATATATAGATCATCAATACAGTAAGTACACTTGTACAATCATGCGATTTTGAATCTAGCTGATCTGAGTCAGTAAGCAGCTACATACGTTTATATTTACTAATAAAAGATTACTTGATTACCTACCTCAGAACTTTACTGTTATGACAGCAGTTAACAGCACAGACCTTCAATGGCACTTTGCATAGATGTTGCACTAACCACTTCTGTCCCTCCTCTCCACTTTTCAACCACCTACTGGCATACTCATGCTAAGCTCCTTTTACTCATTAGTAACCATATCCACTTCTTCCAGACTTCATCCAATCAGCTCCAACTCCTCACATGACCTCTCCTCATTACCATCCATCTAACGTTGTTCCTTTTTCTAGCACCTCAGCTATGCAGTCTACTTTTGTTTCCACTGCCGTCACACTGTAGACGTCACTCCCACCCTCCATTAGATCCTCTGCCTCTCTCTTTTCCTTCAGATGGTTGATTACAAGTTATAATTTTTCTTCATTATAAATTATTATGTAATATGTCATGCTCATGATTAGCTTTGACTAATGAATTAATTTTTCTTAAAATATAACATTAAAACATGTCGTTTATGTGGAATATTAACTCTAACCAACCGAGTCAAGCAAGCAGCTTATGTTTTTGTTTGCTACATGGAAGAGTTTTCCTCTGAAGCTTACTGTTTGACAATAAATAACATTATAGATTTTCAACAAAACCAGGCAACTACTTATGATCCACGTATATAGTCACTCCTGTATGCTACAATAAAGCAAAACATATGTTCTGATGTTACACTGAGTAACTTCTTGTAGTGACTGCTTGACAATAGAAACAAGACGAACGTTTTAGAAAAAATATATAGCTACACTTATTGGTTTTGAAAAATCAAAAAAGAAATTAAACAAGAATTTAACAAAGACCACAAACATTTACAGTATCCTTTTTGAAGACTAACATATTACACTAATAGGTAAAGGTCCTGCAAATGTTTGTTGTCTACATTGGTAAATTCTTCTCATTTTTTGGGCGTATGTATATATATATGTATGTATTCATCATCTGCGTACCCATTAAAAATATGAATAGAACACCTGCCCTAAATAGTGTGGGCTTATGAAAACTGAGAATAGTTGACATAGTGAAGGGAAAGATTGAGAAAACAGGAGCAGATTTCAAGCTAGAGCAAAGAAGACTGGCTGCAAAAACAAGTGAGAATGGGATGCACAGTTAATAGCTGACAGGAAAGGATGCTGCAATTTCATTGTAATAGAGCATCTTCATGATCGAGTGGCTATATTACAATGAAATTCCAGCATTCTTTCCTGTAATGATAATGCAGAAATATTGTATGGCTTGTTAAGATAAGCACACGTACTGCCTCTCTCTGTGGACAGAGAGAAAGGCTTACATTGTTAGCATATTATATATATAGGAAGCGCATATGGCTAATGGACGAGGGATGTGCTAATAATGGAGACCAAACTGAATGGTGCAAACTATCATTATAACAAGGTTTTATCAGCTTCTTGATTGTCTTTGCTTTGGTATACTGAGAATTCCTGCAGAAAGCACTTCCTGATGACTTTACTCTTAGTGTAGTGTTCTTCCCATATATATATATACTGAAGGGAAACTGCTTCCAAGTACACTGAACAAAGCCCCTCTCACAGTCGTACTTCCACAGTAGACTTTTGTTTCAGAATTTACCATGTCATCATGTTGCTCAACCTTGAACCATTTTGAAATCTGTAAGGAATATATATAAATACATACAATTTTTGGCTACCTCCTGATATATTACAATCCAACATTGTGATGACATTAAAGGCTTCCAGAGTGTCAGGTGAGTGATCAGCTAAAACATCCTCAGCACATGCAAGCCTGATAGCGACCTTGACGTCGCCCTCTTCCAGCTTGGATGTCACCTTTGAAGATAGGAGCTCTAGGGGATCATGAGACTTATCGAACGAAAGAAGAACTGCACCACAAATCATTCTTCTTCCAAATTTAGATAGTCATTTAGCCAGCTAATTACGGGTGATCTCGTGAACCTTAATTGTTGGATGGCCTCGTGACTCCAGGCAATTTTGGCACAAGCCAATCTTATTTCACATCACATCATGACTATGTGCCATTTGGATACCACACAAGATATCCAGAATTTACATGAAAAATCATTCCATCCCACACTCCCCCCCCCCCCCCCTTCCCATAATCCTGTGATGCTGCATATGATCCTGTTCTATACTTTGTTTGTTGCAAAGCAGATATACCTCGATCAACAGATTGTGGTCTGGAATACAAATCTGAGCCTCCATGTCAAATTATTCTGTAATAATAACCAAGCAGAGCTAATAAATGATGGGATAGTGCAGGGAAGACCACTCATAGAGAGCTGCGATCAATGAGGGAAAGATATCTTGAGCCTCATCTTTTACAGACAATTATGCTGTTAGTGCAGTATCAAAGTATGATGTAGCTATATCATGAAGTCATTAGAGATGGCTATCCCAAACAATTTTCAAGTTCAATTTTTCAGACAGGACTGAAGAACAAACTTACTACAGGACCAATCCCTGTGCTCTGCTTTGAAAAGTCCCTGCTTAAATGAATACAACAGCTTATATTTTGGACCAATGAGGGAGGTAGATGAGAATCAAGAAATTTGTCTGACATAGCCCGCTAACAGTGGAATTATTCTCCTCTGCTCTGTATTTTTTCTGATCACTGCAGCTGGTATAATTATATGCAGCTTATATTTTGGACCAATGAGGGAGGTAGATGAGAATCAAGAAATTTGTCTGACATAGCCCGCTAACAGTGGAATTATTCTCCTCTGCTCTGTATTTTTTCTGATCACTGCAGCTGGTATAATTATAATAGGTTTATTAATCATTGCAATTGCATTGATAAGATCATTCCTATAGTATTCCGTACATTATATAGTTATTTGCCTATTATACTCAGTAGACATTTTAAGGCAATGGTAGATATATGTCATGTTTCTCATCCAGAAAGTAGTTAAAAACTCGATGTGGGGGGGGGTCGGTGGGGGAAACAAACACACATACAAACAAAACACAGCTATTATGTAAAAGGTGAAAGGAAACATTGAAACCAAAGTCTGTGCTCTGCTTTGGAAAGTCCCTGCTTAAATAAATACAACAGCAATATGCGGCTTACATTTTTGACCAATGAGCGAGGTAGATGAGAAGCAAGAAATTTGTCTGACATAGCCCGCTAACAGTGGAATTATTCTCCTCTGCTCTGTATTTTTTCTGATCACTGCAGCTGGTATAGGTTTATTAATCATTGCAATTGCATTGATGAACGATCATTCCTATAGTATTCCGTACATTATTAGCCTATTATGTATCCCTTATATTACTTATTCTCAGTATTGACAGCAAGTTATCTCCAATAGTCAAGTATTACATGGTGTCAGAAGTGGGTTGGCTAATATTCCTCCATAGTAGTTAGACTTCTCAGAGACTGGACAGGTAGACCGATGCAATTCTCTACCGTCTGAAGCTGGGGCAGTGTAGCATGAACATCACCAGGAGTATGCTCATAATGGAGAAGACTCGTAGTTTATAGATCTCAACAGCCCTGCACACTTCACAAGATTACACTGTAACTCCAAAACAACATCGTAAATTTCAGTACAGTTTTTGTCTTGTTGAATGTTGTTACCATTTCTTCACACATGAGGTAAGTGAAAATATCTGCTACGGACCAGTACTCACTCAAGGTGAGGTAGAGGGTCTGTTCACATGTCAGTACTTAGGGGAAAGATCCCGTTCTCCACTCTCACTCAAGGTGAGGTAAAGTGTCTTTCCACATGCCAGCCACAGACAAGGCAAGGGAAAGATCCTGTTCACCACTCTCACTCAAGGTGAGGAAGAAGTCTGTCCACAAACACCAGCAGACAGTCGAGCCCACCACACCAACACATGCACTTATAACAGGAGCAAAACACTGAGTATTGTCTAGCAAGGGGATTGGATGAATTAAATCACATTATTATTGAGATAGCTAGATCACAAAGCATGTTAGTAGAGACTGAGATAATATATCAACCAGTATCATGCTAATATTATAATTAAGATAATCGATAATTAGACATGAAGTCTTGCTTTTGCAAAGCAGACACCTTAAAGTGGGTACTGGCTACTGTTAATTAGTTCAGTGACACAAATATGTTTTTTGCCTGCTTTCTTTAATCGAGGAGTACCCCTGCCACCAGTTCTATAATCATTAAAAAAGTGAACAAGAGTTATTACAAATTAAACAGACCATATATACAATAATAGAATTGCTTCAAACCGAGTTGAATATGAGCAAAGGTTAGTTACAATACTGCTAGCATAGCACAAGCTGAAGTGGTCCTGAATTCAGTTATTGCTGAAGGAGAGGTCACCATTGCCGGTAGGTTTCCTACGACAATTTGAGGCGGAGCTAAGCAGTTACAATCAGAGGGGAGGTTAGAACTGCAGGGATAGTATCTCCCAAGCCTTGTTCACACAAAGCCATTAATCTGGATTCAAACCAGGATTTTATCTTATTCGGTTATGTCCTAGTGAGTGAGCTAGACTAGATGGAAATGACTTCACTAATTATGGCTGACACATGTATTACAGATTTGTGGAGGCCTATTACAGCCATGCAGCACACTATTACCTCACCTACAGGCACTAGAACAAACATAAAGGGTGGAGGAAGTAGCAAGGCTGGACAAAGCACATGCTTGATAGCTATAGTTCGGAAGCTAGTGATAGACACAATCAAGGGAAAAAATCCATATACATGAGGCCACTGCAGGCTAATAAGTGTAGCTCCTACATGAAAACATGCATCGCACAGGATGTAACCACAATTGTAATTAAAACTGCAAAGCACACGGCAATAGGAGCCACACTTGCAGCCAGTCCAGGCACTCAAATTTTTTAGGGACCCCCACATAGCTGCAGGAGCCATTGACATGGTTACACCTATGCAACATTTTTAGCATAAAAATTGAGCAACAGCGACACCTACCTTTTGAGCTTGTATTGTGCAGAATCTATGGAGCTCCAAAGTCGTAAAACAAGCTTAAGAAAATACTATTAAAAATTTAAAAAAATTTCCTTCTATTTCCCCCCCTCATAAAAACCTGATGAGCTAACTCCTGTCAATGGGTGGATTACAACCTGAATTAAAGTTGGACAAAGAGCATATATGATGCATGTGTAGATGAAGTTATGAAGATGACCACACCTTGTCTTCTTGCCTGCACTTGGAGATTGATAGGAGCCAAGACATTGACTTGCTGGAACAGCAATAGAAGGTACAGAGTTAATGTGCTAGCACTTCAACAAAGAATCGAGTTTTGTATGCATAGCCAAAGTATTGTAGGAACCAAACCAGGCATAAGTACCCCAATAAGCTATTTTATCATGTAGCTACCTACTCCACTCATAGAGAATAGTTCAAATAGAACTACTGTGATATTTTACCATATCGCGTACTTGTTATTACCTACTTGTTATTACCCACTTGTTATTACCTACCCGATATGCGCATGCTCAGTAAAGGTTTGCGCATCCTCAGTCCCATGATAAATACATTATTAAATTGATACGGTGAAATATCACTCGTCTGATTGGCCGGTAAATACTACCCACAGACTCGTGATATTTACCCGTAACAATGTAATAATGTATATTAACTAGGAATGTGTGTTCTTTTTAGGAAGATGCCCAACAAAAAGAAAAAGGGATTCAGACGTGCACTGTTGGCTTTGCCACCATGGCCACCCAGATGAGACACATGAAGCACAGTTCTATGAGAATCCAATGGACTCAAAGAGCAAATGTCAGCTTCTACAAATAGTGTGACAACCCAAGGCCTTTCTGGTAACAAAGCCACAGAGGGGCGAGTAGTGGTTCCAAACCTAGGACTAAGCCTCACTTGAGCAATGATGAAGAGAGTCAGCTATCTAGCCACCTAGTTGATGTTACCAAATTTCGTTGGGCATGATGCTAAATGTTTAGTGCAAACATATGCTAAGCAGAAGGGATCCACTATCACCAATGGGTGGTGGCAGAAGTTTCTGAAGAGAAACCTCTTGGCACTGGTGATGTACAGCTGGAGTGAGAATGGATGCTGTCAGTGCTGAAAATATTAATTTCTAATTCGAACTACTAGAGAAGCATATAATATGATGAATTTGGATTTGATGACCATCCTATAGGGAGTGGAAGTGCTACAGGTCGATGCCTTCCTCCTTTCATTATCTTCGCTGCCAAACAGTTGAATATACGTTGGACCAAGGATAGGATATGTGGCTCCCGTTATGGAGTCAGCGATGAAGGTTGGGTTGATCAAGAACTTTTCAATTTTTGGTTGAAGGAGCACTTCCTAGTTAATGTGGTATCTCAACCTCCGCTCTTTTTACTACTAGATGGCAACAGCTCGCTGAGCAGCATTCAATTTGCAAGAGATATTGAAGTGATCATCTTTTGTACCTCCCTCCTCACATCCACAAATGTCAACCTCTAGACTGTAGTCTTTGAAGCGACATTGGCAGGAGGCTTGTTGCCAATTTATTTCTGCAGTGTGTTTCGGAATGCTTGGCTACATGCTATCACCACTGCAAACATCTAGGGTGGATTAAAGAATGCTGGAGTATTTCCATTTAATCGATGCGGTGCAACTCTACGATATAAGATCTGCAGGCAGTGATGACATTTGCAGTGGAGGAGGCCTTAGTAAGTTCTCCATTCTTCACTCTGTCACACATTCACATGCCAATCATGCACATGGCATTAAATATAATTTGTGTGACTGAGTAATAAAGCATGTTCTAAATAATGTGTAATAGAGCTACTTTAGACTGACACACACACACATGCACATATACTCTCAATGCTATTAACATATTCAGGTAACACGCAACATGTACAGACACACACACACACTGCTATTAACATATAGATTCTAGTGGGCGAGGCGGTGGTAGTGACCAAAATATATAGACGTTGGTAGTGGTGGAGATGAATCTCAGCCTGCAGGAGACTGAGATCAAGTCACTGGCAAGTCCAACACTGGAGACCCTGGTGACCCAAACAAACCCTGGAGTCTGACTCGAACCCTGGAGACCCAGGTGACTCGAACCCCAGAGCCCATGGTGACTCGAACCCTGGAGACCCTAGAGATGGAGATCGTAGTAATTTGTCCTCTGCTGGAATAGAAGGCCTGGACTTTTCTGGAAGTGTGGATCTCACTGACAGCAATGCAATGTTTTCTGTTGAGGAGGAGTTACGATTATGTTAACAGGTTTGAAGAAGGCTCTGATCAGTTTTAACCAAGGTATGAAACCTGGCTGAAAGCTCATCACCGTGAAGCAATATGCAAAAGTAACATATTACATTCCAAATTCCAATTCTTTCAACCTTCCACACATATCATCAGCATCCTTGTTCATTTCAAGTACTACTCCAACACCTACTTCAAGTTTATCTTTGGTCACATCCACTAAACGTTCTCCGATTTCTGATTTGCTTAACCTACCAACATTGACAAGCACTCCCAAGAGGCCTAAGACAAGAACAGCTCGTGTTCTAACAAGTAGTGAATGTTTACATGTATAGGAGAAGGAAGAGATCAGTAGCAAAGGAGAAAGAAATGAGAAATCAGGAAAGAGAGAGTTGAAAAAGAAGCAAAGAGAAGAGGAACTGAAATACAAGGCAGATGAATCGCCAAGCTGATATAGGGGCTCAGGAAAAGACTCACAAAGCAGGCAAAAAGGCTCGCAAGGCTGCTCAGAGGGAAGCCAAGAATGCAGAGAAGCAGAAGTCAATGGAAGGAGCATCAGCAGTTCCAACTGAGGCTAATCACAGCATTCGACCAAAGCAAAAGAAAGCCTGAGATGAGATAGATGAGACTATTCATACTGACCTGTGTTGTGCCTGCTTTGGCTGTTATGATGATGACATAAGACACTGGAAGAGAATGGCTGTTCTGTTGCTGTGATAGATGAACCCATAAGAATGTGTAGATTATCTTGTGATATCGATAATACCAGTAATGAAGTGTGTCCTCTATGCTAACGTAATTCACTCCTGTAAACTGAGACATAAGAATTTAATGAAAATTGCTGGTAAGGAAGAGTCACTCCCGCTGAATTCAGTGGTGCTTGTTTTGAAGCACTTTTTAAACTGGAAATTAGGTATGGCGTGATTTGCTACAGTGGCCAATATTATGCTATTGTAAAATGTATGCCTAGCCGAGTGGACGATAAATGATAAATGATGAACTAGCAAAGCTTTATGGACCCCTTTTTATCCTAACTATAAAGGAAAAACCCTGGGGTTAAGTTTATAGAGCGGCTGCAGCCTTTTGAACCCAGGTAATCCTAAGCTAAGTTATGAACATAGGCAGATAAATGGTGACCTTGGCAGATGACTTCTAGTGCCTGGGTTGTAGATGATAGTGATTATCTACTGCATATATAGTAGCTAGGTTGTACATGATAGTGATTAGCTATAGTATAATTATACAGTAGTGAAGTATTGTTGCACATATTGTTACTAAACCAAGTTCAAAGTCTTATGTCACAGTTGCCGGCACACACTCAGCAAGAACAAAGAATGTAGCAGTTTTTCTGCAAAAAATGTTTCTCCAAAGAAGAGATAACTGTAGAAAGGTTAATAGGAACTTTCATAGTACATGGCTGTATCTTGCAATGAATTAATGTGTGGAATTTCATAATTGGAGAAGTGAAGCAATGTGGCCTGAGGGGAAACGAAGCTAGGCGAAGGACTCGCGACCTATTGCCTTGACACACCTACTATTAACAGAGTTTTATTGTGCAGTTGTAGGAGGATAAACTTTCACTAATTATATAAAGACATGGCACAAAATACAAGACATACCTACATAATATATGAGTCAAACTCAGACGATAAAAATTCCAGCAGATTTTACAAATAATAGTCCCACACTGTGCTGTAATATATATGTGATGGGCTCAGCAATATCAATATCTGTTGGAAGAATGAAAAACTTTTATCAAGCAGTTTGCACTATGGCTTTACCACAGACATGAATACCACTTGGATTCAAGAACTACATGTGCACAGACACTTAAGGTGCCCCAGAGAAGCTGCAGATCCATAAGTGATGCAAATTTGCCAATTTTATCTCTTCTCTCAGCACTGTAAGTATACTGTGTGGTTCTTCTCTTAGGTTTTGGTTCCAATTGAGATACCATATCTCGAACACACAACTTCGCTTACACCATCCACCACTTTAATAAAAGACAAAAATCTTGGTCTTCCAGTTCTATCTTATGAAAATAGCTCATGAGAAACTTCCTTAGGCAAAAATCAGTCTCCATTTATGCCAGAGAGCATGTGGTATAAATTAATACGATGAATGTGAAGATAATAGCCTAAATATCTCTGCATAGCACTCTCTAGCAATACCGAACCAAAAGTAAATTAGACAACACCTCCCCCTATGCAAGGGGCGTAACCTCCGTCCTAAATTGCGATTTTAATCGAGATTTTAATACTTTCGCTCTTGGGACAGCAGCTGCTAACTCTCCAGATGCTAAAGAAGAAGGTCTACACGGGTGCAGTTCTTCTTACGTTCTTGGTTACCTTGAAGGTGATTTCGATCGGGATAAACAATAGAGACGTTCACCCGTATAGATGCGGTTTCAGGGCTTGGGAATATGGAGCTGTGACAGTTTTACAGCCACCGATAGCCAAGAACTGCAGCAAACTATTTAGCGGAGATACTGATGAGGTAAAAATGGTCAGTGCTAAGACTACTGTTTGGAATAATTCATTGAGTGACCATGACTTCTACAAAATGACCATGAACTGTTCTTGGGTGAGACACTACTTTAGTAACAACTTTTATGTTACTGAGCTGGAGCGATTTTTTCCAATAGCTTTCTCATTTCTTGTGGATAACAGTCCACAACAAGTTATACGACTGCTGAAGGTAATTTACAGAGCTCACAATCAATATTGCATCATTCCTGATTCCAAATCCAGCCCTATCTTTATTGACATCTTTAAAAACATCGCTGCATGCTTGAGCAATGTACAAGTTCCTTCAAAACTAATACCAGTTACATGGGGGACGTTTTTCATTTTGGATGCCCAGATGATATGTTATAAGGACTTGTTGGATACAAGAGAGAGACAGTCGGAACAGAGCAAGTGGAAATACGTCATCAATTTGTGTGGCAAAGAATTGCCACTAGCTACCAACCATGAGATAGTTTCCCACCTTGTGAAACTCAATGGATCTTCAGCTATCTATCCTAGACAAGTACCAAAAAATGAATATAAAACATATAAGAGATTGAAAGGCCAAAAAATCCCTTTTAACCTGCCCTACTATAAAGCTGTGACCTACATGGGCTTACCTTATGACTTTGTCAAGTTTCTTTTCACCAATTCAACGGCTATTAAGATTCGTCAATTCTTTAAATCATGCATGTTTCCAGAAGAGCACTTTTATGCCATTCTATCTACTATTCCAGGGGTCCCAGGAGGGTTCAACCGCAATGTTTTGAGAGTGACCATCAATTACTGCATGTGGGAAACAAAGCACAAGCACCCTTGTACTGGAAAAGTAGTTCACAAAATATGCATTCCGAAAATAGGTGATTTGAGCGTGATCATGAAAGCAACTGGAAATGGTGACAGAGCTCTGTTTCATAACAAGTACTTTATGGAGTATGATCCAACACTCATGGACTGCATGGAGGAAGAGCTAATTGCTAGAAACAAAAGAGAGTTTGTTGAAGATGGTAGTCCACAAGAGATGGATTCATGTAACATATGAAAACTACAGCAGTACTCCACATTGGAGAGATTGATTGAGTGAAAGTCAGTTGTTATGAAATATTTAGCAATGGTAGAACTATGTATAGTGCTGACAACATATCATGCATATTGTGAATGTCCTGATTTTTTTACACTATATAATTTTTTGTCCGGACCTGCAACATTGACCTGGTAATTAACCAATAAGAACACTTGTTAATTTTTTCCTTTCCCCCCCCTCTAATCTTTGTTCACGTGCTCGACATATGTGCCAGGGTGTGGTTTGTAGCATGTGATGAATACCAGTATATAAAAGCTCACACGAGTCTTAGCATCTCATTATTCCTGATGAAGGCTACAGCATCTAGTAAAAATGTGTGGAGAGAATAAAATTCTAGTTGATTGTTGTTATAAGATAGAGTGTATCATAGATAACTCTTCCTGCAGAGAGTTGAAGAGAGGTCAAGTCATGTACGACTATCATATCACATCAGAGACTTTGGCATTCATCTAGTGTTTCTTCTTGGGGTGGGCACTGAGATATGCAGGAGAGTAGAGCGCCTTGTATCCAGGAGGCACACCAGTGGCAGTCTGCAGATACTACCATACAAGCCAAACATATCTTAGCACACTCTTGGGAACTTGGTTATCTCATTGCACTAGGAGAAAAGACAAGTGAAGGAAAAAAGACACTATAATTATATATCAAGTATATAGTAGCTATACACTCTCCACATCACAGCTGATGGGCTCCAGCTTGATTATGGTCTTCACAAAAAATGAGTGACACTATAAATGGAAACAGAACAGGTCAGTAATGACTAGAGGAAAGTGTGAGATGGAAAATATAAAGGGGGCAAGGGAGATGGCAAGAGTGAGAAGGGAATGTGGGGAGGAAGGAGGGACAACAAATGCTGAGAAATAGAGTGGAAACATGAGAATGGCCAGAGGAAGCATGGAAGACACTCGGCTGTTCATGAGCTCCAAGTAGAGCAGGTGACAGCACATAGATACACATTCATACCACATAGCTGCTGTTCTCACCTGCTGCATGTTAAAGTCTGACCTAGAGGTGGTGTTGTCGCGAGGCTAGACCTACTGCTAACTTTAGAGTATTCATGATTTTTCAACCACACACACTGATGAATACAGTATTCTCAACCCACTGTAATAGCTAGCTGTGCATGTTGTTTATACGACGTGCCGCTATTGTAAGTCATAATAATAAGTTACTCTCTTGCAATACAGACGAGTTGAGTAGGCACAGGCCGACCTCAACTGGGATTGAGCTATCATGACAACACCAAACCAGGCAACACAGAGGACAAGCCGTGTAAGAGCAGCACAGCATGCTCCAGAACTCTGACTCCAAATCCGAGATCATAGCACCATCATTGAGGCTGGAAACAGCAACATGGTACTCATTGGCCATGCAGGTTTGTGAAGAAAGAGTGGATGTTCAGGAGGAGCAAGAATGGTTTTGGAAGGAAAGAGAATGGGAACAATCATGACTCTTATGGGTCACTCAAGGAGACCTGTACTGACACTACCACATCTCTAAAGAGATGTACAGGATCAAAATGTTGCAAGCCAACTGCAAGAATGGCGAAAGTTGGACGACCTGAGGAACCATTTTGACAACCTCACCTCGAAATGGACCAAACATTATACCATGGTGGAGGAAGTCAAGGAGCTGATCAATATCGATGCTGTGACTGGAAGGATGCCAAAGCAAATATCCAATCATGTAGAGAATGGCTCACCTCAGATGTTGAAGGAGGCCACCCGGATGTCAGATGACTTTATGCAAACTAGGGGTAGGAGTCTCGATTGTATCAACTAGGGGAAGGCAGCCAACCAACACCATGGAAAGAGGTTCCACCAGAGGGATGAGAGACATCAACCAAGGAAGGACAGCAGGGCCTACAAGAACAACGACGGCAGTCCACAATCAAAGCTGACTGAACCTGGTGGCCATGAAAAGAAGGACGGACATGGGAAGAGACCACCAAAATTTTACCCGGTAAAGTGGCCAAGATACTTCAATTGTAATTTCTATGGATATTAAGCCTCAGATTGTCGACCCATAGAAATGGCAAGAGTATACCGAAACTGGGGGGTGTCAATCGAACAGTACCTATGAGCCGAAAGGAAGAAGAAGACCTCATACATTCTGAAGAAGCAGATGAGGTAATCATCTCAGGAATGATCACTGGACAGATGGTGGAACAGATCTGACTCGACACAGGAGCAGACCAAGTGAAAACCTGACTTGTGCCAGAAACTGCATGGACAGGAAAGGCAATCCAACTGAAAGGCTTCACGGGCATTCACTTCCCCTAGATGAAGTTGAAATTTCTCATTGGCCAGCGACTAACGACCTTGGTTGTGACACGAGGACATGAGCTACAAAGCCCTTCTGGGAGCAGATTTTCCCAACATATGTGATAGGATCTGAGAAAAGGGGTCTTATGTACAAATTAAAAAAACTGAGTTATTGATTCCAGGTGAAAGAACAAAGCAACGCCTATATTTTGGAACACTTATTTCCATTCAGAAGAAAAGTTATGAAAGCCTGAATCCTAGACGCTGGAAGCATTCATTTTGAGAAAAACACATTTTAGCTTTTGCAGCTTCCTGTGCACTTGATGAAGCCATTTCTTTGTTAGTTTGTTAACCACGTGGCCACTATAGCAGCTAGTAGGAAATCCCCCCATTTTGTGGGGAGTTCCCATCTTTCTGCATACGCGGGCAGTATTTTCTCCGTGTTACATGGCAACGCAGTTCCATTACACACGTAGCCAGCTTCTTGACCACCAATTTTCTAACCTCACTCTTGCCTACAAAGAAACAAGCAGGAGCCTTCAGACTTCACACAAATGTAAAGGAAAGGTAGTAGATGCCTGTAGTAGTACAAAAAAATAAAAATAGTCAAACTATAACTTTGAGCTTATTTTGGTCATACCACAAAACCATTTTTCTCTACATAAGACCAGATCCTATCACATATGGATGTGACTTGGGACGACAGCTCCTCTACCAGGAGGCCATCAATTTGGGACAGACACAAGCTCAAAAGCAAGCTGAGGACTTACCCGAACTGAGAAGAGGGAAGAGTGACAACAACACCAGATGGCACTGAAGGAAAGGATGATCCAGGCACAAGGATGGGAGAAATTGTTATCCTTCACTGGCTTCACTATGAGAACAGGCTGACATGGATGAGAGTCCTTTCATCATATGATATGAGATGCTGTAGAAGAAGGCCAAGGATAGGCTAGGAGAGAAGGCACTGCTGCTCTGTGTGCCAGGACCGTCTCATGGATTGCTACTGTCACTAGCATTCAAGCCGGGACAAGACGTACAGGTGCCTAACAGAGTAATTCTTCTGGCCAAGAATGTATGCTGATGTACAATGAATGTGCCGGGTATGTGATGAGTGCCAGAAAATGGCCAGGTGGAAATAGTGCATGGCTCCTTTGAGACCTACCAGTAATCAATGAACCATTTGAAAAGACCTGGTTGGTCCACTGCCAAGGATGAAGGCTGGTAAGCGCCACATCCTGGTTATTGTGATCATGCTACATGTTGGCCCGAAGCTATGCCATTACGAAACATGGACTGCAAGACAATTGCTGGAGAACTCCTAGCAATAACAGAGTTAGAGTACCGAAAGAGATACTCCGATTGTGGGGCAAACTTCACCAGCAAACTCATGGAGTTGTACGGACTGATGAATGTGCAGGCACTTACTACCACTTCACTCCATTTCATGTAGAGTGTGATGGTCTCGTAGACTGCTTCAATTTACACTCAAGGGAATGCTGAAGAAAACCTTGAAGACATGGAGTGGACAGTGGGACTTGGCACTTCCCCATGTACTAGGAGAATATCGATGTGCACCACACGAAGCAACTGGTTTCACTCAGTCTAACCTACTCTATGGACAACAGATCATGGGACACCTGCAAAATCTGAAGGAATAATGGATGGAAAGGGAATCTACCCGAACAGGCATGATAACATACATCACGAGAATCCAGGATAGGCTGGAGGAAATCCAGCACCAAGTTAAGAAAAACGATCGATGGAAGAAGCAGAAGGAAAAGGAAGTTTTAAAACATAATGTAAGTATACGAAACTTCAAGGTAGAGGGACCTCATCTTTCTACGAACACCACTAAAAGGGCTCAGTCTGTACGCAGAATGGGACGGGCCGTACTCTATTGTCAAATGAATAAATGATACTATGTATGAGTTGTTTATACTTGACCATCCGAGACGTAGAGCCAAGAGACACGTAAATATACTCAATTCCAGTTGCAGGCATTGGGCTGTTTGGCAGCAACCAAAATTTTGGGAGATGATCTGCCCAACTGCTTGCCAGAGGAAGGAGGGGGAGGTGGAGAACTGCCAGATGTAAGAACAATGAGCATAAGTGACAGTGACCGAATCAGGCTGAGGGAACTGCTAGGAAAATACCGTGACATTTTCAGAAGAACACCAGGTTGTGTGAGAGAGCAGGAAATACATATAGAGACCGGTGATTCCTATCCAATAAGTGAACCACTCTACAGAGTGGAAATTACCAAGCTAGTGAGACTGGAAAAGGAAGTCGGATCCTTGCTCTAGGACGGGCTGATCCAACCCTCCAAGAGTCCATAGGCATCCCCAGCCATACTGGTGGCTAAGGCAGGTGGAAGTGACAGGTTATGTGTGGATTACCAAAAATTGAATGCAGTGACAAGAACAGATCTGTTTACACTGCCTAGAATAGACCAGTAAACCAATAACCTGGGTGGAGCCGGCTTGATAATCATGCTTGACCTGGCAAAAGGATATCACCAGATTCCCATACATCCAGACTCCATCCCAAAGATGGCCTCTATAACACCCCAGGAAAAATGGTAGTATATAAGGATGCCATTTGGACTCAGAAATGCACCCTCAGTCCTTTCAACGCATCATAAATGCAGCAATGGCAGACAGGGCAGAGTATACTGCATTGTACATTGATAACATTATCATCTTCAGTATGAATGTGGAAGATCACCTGAAGCACCTGGAAGCAGTGTTTGCATGGATGAGGGACATTGGCCTCACGCTGAAGGCCAGAAAGTGTGCGTTAGCCGTGCAAGCTGCGTATACCTGGGTCACCGAGTGGGAGGTGGACAGGTCAGACTACTGGAGGCCAAAATCAAGGGCATGAGGTAGTACCCACATCCAAGAACAAGATGCAACTGAGGGCCATTCTGGGCAGGAACCAGATTGGACAGAAGCCTGAATGCAAGCCTTCGAAAGTTAAGGGCAGCCTCAGTCTCATGAGCCAGTTTAATAAGCCTGGATCCCGACTGACCATTCGTGGATACACAGATGCTTCTGGCATTGTTATTGGGGCAGTCTCCAGCCAAGATGATGATAGAGGAGCCGATCACCCAGTGGCCTTCTACAGTCGCAAGTTGAAGGGACCCCAGGTTCAATACATGGTGACTGAGCAGGAATGCCTGGCAGTCATGGAAGCAGTAAGGCACTTCAGGGTTTGCCAGTTTGGAGCCAGATTAACTATCGTTACTGACCACAGAAGTCTGAAACACCTTGACAAAGTCAAGGATGAAAACAGCAGGCTGGCCAGGTAGGCCATGGTGCTCCAGCCTTTCCTTTACGACATCATATACTGGGCCAGGCAGCCGGCATGCTAATGGAGATGGCATGTCAAGGCAGGCCTGGACGAATGAGCCAAATGACCAGACTAGTCCAAGCACAGACAGACCACCCGACCGGGTCCTCTCAAGGAGGAAGACAAGAAAAGTCGACTGACCCAACAGATGGATGACAGCCACCTTAGGAAAACAGGAGGGGGATGTCGCGGGGCGCGACCTACTGCTAACTTTTGAGTATACATGATTTGACCCACACACACTGATGAATATAATTATACCAGTAATCACAACCCACTGTAATATCTAGCCGTCCGTGTTATATTCTTGTCCGATCTTTTCTGACCACTATGTTATTTCCTTTTAAATCTCTTGTAATCCTTCTAAGCTCTCCAAATTTCAACCCATGCTTGTATTTGAGTATTCTAAAGCAGATCTTCCTGGCCTCTGTTCTTATCTCCTGGATGCCGATTTTAGTAGCTGCCTAAACTCAAGTGAGATTGAAAATGCATGGCAGGCATTTAAAGGGATCCTCAGTCAGGCAATGAATATTTATATTTCAAAGGTCAGGCTAAGATCGCACCAAAGCCCTAAGTGGATTAACTCTGATCTCAAACATCAATTAAATTGCCTCAATTCACTGAGAAGGAAATGCAATTTGCATCCTTCTGTTGAAGCTTCATACTTTAGAAGAGATTGTTAAGTCCTCAATCTTAAACGCTAAATCAGTTTTTGAAAGAAATCTGATAGAACTTATCTAAAAACAAATCAAAGCGCTATAGTTATATCAATCGTATAACCAAGAACAACTCTATTCCTCCTACTCTGTTCATGGATACCATTTGTGCACATCTGAAAAGGCAATGGCAAATCTTTTTAACCAATATTTTCATTCAGTACATACCACATGTTCATACCTTCTTCCCCCTTTGGAAACCATCATCCATCACCTTCATCCACTCTTGCCATCACATTTCTGACTACGATGTTTACTCGGCTCTTTCCAAATTAGACTTATCTAAAGCCGCTCGTCCGGATAGTCTTGGACCATGTTGAAGTCCATCGCTCCTGCAATATTTGAGCCTGTCAGACACCTGTTTATTATAAGTCTAACTCAAATTCAAATCCCCAAAGACTGGCATGTTCATGTTATAACCCCAATATACAAGTCTGGGGACAAATTATCGGCTAGAAGCTATAGACCCATCTCCCTTCTCTGTTGTATTTCTCTTGTCATGGAACGGATAATTTACACAAAAGGTGATGGGATTCATTTCACAATCTATCTCTCCAAATTAGTTTGGATTTCTAAAGGGACATTGAACAACTCAACAGCTGCTTCATTTAGTCCACAGTGCAGACATTGCACTTAATGAGAAATCTCAATTGGACGTAGTGTACTTGGACTATAGTAAATCTTTTCAAACAGTGGTGTTCTGGTATAACAGGAGAGCTGTGGCATTGGTTCAGAGGAGATTCTCGCTGTCAAATGGTATCATTAAATACTCTGATCTACTTCCAGTCAGTTCCAGTGTTCTACAAGGTAGCATCCTTGGTCCATTACTATTTTTGATCTACATAAATGACATTCCAGCTACCATTTCTTCATCTTCTCTACTCTTATATACAGACGATACCAAGTGTTCTAAAGGCAGTTTCTGATGTATCCCTTCTTCAAAATGATTTATCCTCACTGACAAAATGGTCCATCTTTCTTTTAATATCACAAAGTGTTGCCTTTTGAGGATTTTCCCTGCTGTTGACTCTAAATACTTTTTGGATGACATTTGCATAAACTCCAAAAATAGTGTTAAAGATCTATGTGTAATAATTTCAAGTGACCTAACATGGAACCATCATGTATCAAACATTCTCTCAAAAGCCTTGAGCCTTCTATGTTGCACTCTCAATCATTGTGACTCGATTAGTGCCAGAAGGTTAATTTTCACGCCCCCTGTTTTTTCACAACTCACCTATTGTTCTCCTGTCTGTGTCCTAACCTGAGGAAAGATTTTATTCTTCTAGAACAAGTACAAAGAAGAGCTACTAAATTTGTACTTAATGACTACAAATCTGACTACAAGTCTCGCCTATTGAGTTAAAACATTTTTCCCACGGTGACTCTTGAACTGAATAACATATTTTTTCTAGTTAAATCTTTAAAAGAGCCTACAGGTCACTTTTAGATCCTCAATTATATTCATCGTGCACAAGATCGGGAGGTCACACAAAATTACTCCACACTCAATCAACCGCAATCAAAAGGCAATATTTCTTTTTTAATCGGCTACCTCGCCTATGGAACTCTCTGCCATGTATTGATCTGAATATGTCATCGTCTAAAATTAAATATCTCTTAAAATCATATTTTCATAATCATTTCATTGCAAACTTTGATTCCAATAACTCGTGCACTTCCACTTTCAATGTCCATGTGTAAATTGTTCTAATGTTCCCTCCCCTTGTAATTTCAAGCCATTATTGGCTACTAGGAGACTATCAGTACAAAGCTACATCCTCATATCATAGTCACCTCATCTGTAATTCATGTATATATACTGTAAAGTGATAATAATAATAATAATAATAATGTCGTTTATAACCAGATAAGTAACTATCATTCCTGTGAGACAGTCGTCGAAACACCACTATTGTAAGTAATAATACTAATAATATTGAGTTACTCTTTCTCAATACAGACAAAGTTGAGGAGGCACAGGCAGACCTCAACTGGTGGCAGCACTATCAACCTGAACCTACAGTTTGGTTGTAGGCTCTCGAGGAGACGTCCTGCAACAGGTGTGACCTGATCAGGTGTGACCTGAAGTACAAAATTGCCCAGAGATTTGTTTTTATGTAGACTAACTTGGCACATTATAAAACAGATCACTGACCACAATGTATTTGCCTGTTGCTAGTACAAATAGCATAGTCTATGCAAGTGATTGGGCTAGGGTTAGGTAAAATAATAGTAGAAAAAGTGTAGATGAAACTTGAGAAGAAGAATTTCATGGCTTTTGGTCTACTAGTGAAGGATCTAGGTACCACTGGGAGTACTTTGAGAGCAAAAAAAAATATGTTCAACTACCATCTAGGATGCAAAAAAAATCCCCATAAAACAGTTATAGCTCTGTGTATGTGTGTGTGTGTTAGTGCATGCATGGTCAAACCAAAATAGGATTGATGCACTCCATGAGAATTGCCAAAAAGGTTGTTTTTTTTTTAGCTCTAAGATTTTTTTCTTTATGGAATCATCAATTTGGGGGCTGTTCCAGCATTGAGAATTGTTTCTTTCTTGTTCTTGAAATAACTTCAACACTCTTTTGTTGTCTTTTTATATTTTTTTATTATAACATTTTCTATATTTATATTAAGCATCCCATTACTGAGAACATGAAAATAAGCCCATCAAAAAAAGCACATTTTGGAACTGTCTAATTACTGGGAACTACCCCAACAAGAAGAACTCCAGCAGTGATGAACTGCATTATCGGCTATTTAGTAGACATCTGGATTTGAAGGCAGAAAAAACCACTGGATCCTTACGCAGCTGATGTGAAAATCTTTAAATGATATCAGAGGGATGGAGGTTTCCTGGAATCAATCGGTCGGTCAGGTTAAAAAGAGGCTAGTAGTTTGCTATCTGGCTACTTGCTAACTAGATAGTTCAGGCCCAGATGTAATGCTGTCATTTTGTAGTTGTGGTTGCTGGTCAGCTAGCAGGATAGTTTTCTAGAAGCACATAAGCTGGTCAGCTAGTAATGATAGGTAGATTTCTAGCAGCTGAAGTAGCAGGTCAGTTTGTAGGATCGTTTTCTAGAAGCTAATGAGCGGGTCAGCTTGAAGCCATCAGTTTACTAGTGACAGTATTCTAGAAGCAGATGTAGCTACAATCACTTCCTCTCCAAATGTGTAGAATATATCAGTGAAAAGCATCATGTGGCATGTCTCTCTGATCAAGCAGGTATCTTGCAGTTTGTTCTCAACTACAAATAAAAACCTTCCTCTTAGTATTATCTAACTGTCAGAGTTTACTTTGCTTCTGGCTTGACTGGTAATGCAACAGTGACAGAGGTTCGATTTTTCCTATGCTTACTTAGTCGGGGAGGCCCTACTGATGAGGATATTGCCAACTCTCTGGCTGCCACCTCCTGAGAAATAATTGGGATTGAATTATTTAGCTGGCATGGGGAGAGGGAGGGGGAGGAGTTACAGGTAGCAGTCCTCTTTCCTACGAGTCTTTCATTGGGATACTTGTAGTGGCCTTATTAATATCAATATTTTCTTCCATCTCAACCATCAATACTTTCAGTGGCCATGCTTGACCGTTTAACCACTTTTTAATACCTAAAGAAGACACTCATTGCGGCTTCCTCTTGGCACACAGTAGTTTCATCTGTCGAACTCTTTCCCATTGCAGACACACTTGCAGCAAGTTCAGGTACTCAGATTTTGAGGTATTTCCACTTTACAGAGGAAGAGCCAAAAAATTGGAGTGGTCCAGTTCGAATTATGATTTTAATGGGGCTCAAACTTCACATATATGGTGAGGGGGAATGCAGGAAAAAAAGCAAATCAATTTGCATCGAAATGAGAGCATTTCAGAACAGTTAGATAAGTAACCATTGAAATTCACAACCGACTAAAATAACAAAGAACAATCAAAGTTTGTATTTACTACATAAAATTCAGCAATTAAAATATAGCAAATATATGCTGACATGATTCATTAGCACAAATAAATTCATTGGCTATGACTTTTATGTCCAAATTTTCTGTACTGTCTTCGTGATAATGAAGAACAATCATGTGGTTAAGACCTTTCAGACGTATACAATTCGTAGCAGGCATTATATACCGGAACCTGAAATAGTTGGAAAGTGCAACCAATTAGTGTTCTTTGAGCCGGACTTATACTCTGAAGAACAAATTCCAGTCCAGTTTCTCGTCTTCCTTTTTAGCAACATGCAACATTCGCAAAGTCCTGAGCAGTGATTGAAGGTCATGGCGGTTAAGATCTTCACCATAAAAACTACATACAGCAACCAGTTCACTCTCACAGTTTTCGCCAAAACATGCTTTAAAAAGGAGTTGTTATACATTTGAGTTGAACCCAGGTTGGTCAAATCTGTCGGTCATATATACACACCACAGCTAAATCTAGTACTTCAAAATAATTAAGTCTGTAGCTTTTGGTGTTGCTGGAAACTCTGCTTCACCAACTCCTTCTTCATAGTGATGTGGTCTCCTACACCTTCTTGATAAGGTAGCTTCTTCAATGTTAATCTACTCATTTCCAAAATCTCTATCCAAATGCATCCCCTAAAGACTCTTAACTGTAAGCATGGCTATCTCATGACCTTCAACACTAGAAATTTCAGGATTTTGTAGGCCTATTTGTATGCCAAAGGCTCATTTCTGATAACATCAGGGTGACCATTTGACTATCAACACACTGGATCTAGCCTTCATTCTGGTATCAGTGGTGACTCTGGGTGCCTCTTGCCCCACAAATTCAGAATATATTTATTGGACATAGTGCTGGTTAAAGCATCAGTTAATACTGTCCAACTTTTGGGAAATATTGATGGAGATTCACTTCCTGTTTCCTCTTAGATTCTACTCAGCATAATCTCTCACTTGGGAGAAAACTTTACAAGTTTTACCAGTTCAAAACATGTAAGACAATCTTGCATAGCAGCAGACCATAGTAGTGCGTAAGCACTGCCTTGGGCTCAATTTGCTGCATCTTATATAGCAGCTACTCCACCTCTAGCTCCAGCCATTATGCTGGAGCTGTCATAACAGACCTCATAGCTTAAGTAGGTATCTCAAAATGAAAAATAACATCTTTAATAGATGATACGATGCTGTCAGCAGTAGTAGAGAGAAGGTTGGACAACCCAAGATACTCTTCAGTAAGTCATCTGTCCACCTGATCACCAAAGTAAGTTTTACCTTGTTGGATACATCGCATCTAAGTCGGTTAATATCTAGATTTTTGTCCTCAATCTAAGTCTCACCATCATCAAAATATATATATATAATTATTATTTTATTTTATTTTTTTAATGATTTTTTAATTTTATTGTAATTTTCTTTTAATATATATATTTGGAGTTTCTTATTCATACAGTTTATAGAACCCCCTTCCCCTTAAGTTCAAATGTTCAAGTGATGACATTAGGGAAATGACTTGTCCCAAACCCTGATGGCAAAGATCCCATTACTGTGGCTGTATTCCCACGCTGCACAGCCAGAGAAATCCGTGAAGAAGATGTTGATGGGAGTTCTCTTCATAAGTCACTGACCTCAGGTGGCGTTCCAACTCCCTGAAGAATGCCTTTGCTTGAGGCCCAAAGGATCCACATGTCTCTACCACCACAGGTACAAACTTGTATGCCGAGTCCAGGTAGGCGTACTTCTCACCCTTCAAAATCTCCATCTGGGCTGCCACTGCACCAACCTCAGTGATTGCAGCCAAAAGGTTGGATGGGGCAAAGGTGTAACTGCAGGTTGCATCCCATACCAAGAGTCTATCAATTGACCATGGAATGATGGACATGCCATCAGGTCTCTTTCCATCGGACCGAAGCAGACCTGAGGGCTCCAACCAGGAAGGGACATTTTCAGCAGTTAATGACTTGTGGATGATATCATTTAAAGCACCATGGCGAGAATGCCTTCCCTGACTGTGGCTGCAGCTCAACCCATGCGTGCCAAACTGGTCGACATCCGATTCACTGTAAATACAAGAGTGTGGCTGGCACAGGGATGCTCCAAGATGTAGTCCAACTGCTATTCAAACTACGTCATCACTCATTCGGAGACCCAGTGAGGAAATTGGCAGGGCATTAAGCCAGGCACCCGACTCACATACAGACACTGAGAGGAGACGAGCTCTGGTTTTGGGGTCACTAGCATTCCGCAAAAGTGACTCTGCCCAAATAGAAGGGATATCCCACGACTTCTGCTGATGGGAAGCAGGCGGGGATGGAGGAGGAAAGACAAGGTAATCACCCCAGAGTAAAAGGGCAACCTCAATCTCAGGGTACTAACAGTACTGAACCGAGGGGGGAGGATATGGTGAATGAGATTGGATGATCCATCAGCAGAAGCCAAAAAGGCAGAGGGAGCAAGATGAACCGCACTCCTAATTCTAATTCCCCCCATTGTTCACTGGAAGGGTGGCATGTAGCCAAGAAAGGTCATTGTTCTGAAAATCTATATTAGTGATACTGCTGAGGATTGACTTGAGGTGGTCATAGGCTGGGAGATGACTGGAAGAGAAACAGGGAGCAGAACTGAGAATGTGCATCATCTTAGGGCCGTATCTAGGAAAATTTGACCGGGGGGGGGTGGTTATCTAAGAAAATTTGACTGGGGAGGCGGTTGCGTACCATTGGCCATAGGTGTGAAGTATGCAGAAGCTAAAACTAGACTTCTATTTTGTGAAGTGCATATATACGAGGCTAAAAAGGAGTACATGGCATTACAACATTAGAACACCTCAACAAAAACATAACAACAAAATTTAATGTTCACGGTTCTGATTAAAAATTGCAGAATGTGACAGAGTTATCTCATTTTTATTTCACTGACTTGTCTCCAGTTAGCTTGTCTTTCATAAATATCCTCTGATGGAATACATTCAGTGTCATGATGAATCAGCTATCCACTCAACCTCTCTCTTCTTTCATTGAAGAACGTGTCCAAAGCTTTAGACGACGAAGAGCAGAAAAATATATCTCTCACAAGATACACTTCCCACAGATATAGTTAAAAAGACTGTTAAAATTTTATTAATTGTGGGGAATGACTGAGGATTACACTTAGAGAGAGCACAGCTAGCTGTACCTGGCCTCCTTTTAGGTGAAACAGATCCATAAAACTTTTTCCATTTAGTTATTTCAACAGGGAAGTCGGTCTTCTCTTCCAACGACATAAATTTCCCATAATAAGAAGTGATACTATCAATTTTATTGCTACTCAGTTTGGATAAATAAATATAGTTGTGGATCAGAGATTCAGCGGCAATAATTTGCTTATGCTCATTGGGAAATCGTGTTTCTAACTGCTCAACCACATGGTCAATAAATTAGTAATATACATTGATTCTGTAGTAATCAGAAGGAGTCGGGCTAACTTGTCCTGCATTGGCTCGATGGCGCTGAACAGTAGCAGTTCGTAGTTTCACAATTGTTAAATTAATAGACAAGGCTAGCATTTCAATTCTGCTCCAAACTTTCTCCCAGCAGTCATCTTTTCTGGCATCCTGAATGCATTTCTTTGCTGTGTTTACATTCCTGTAGGCTTCTGCATGATCACACTGTTTATCTTGTAAAGCTAGTGTCGCTGAACTAAGGAAACAAAGAACTGCCTGTGTAACAACCAGTGCGACAACAAATTGGCTATCTTCTAGAAGCTGCATATATGAACAAGCATCACTTATAGCTTCTCCCCTGCTACTATCTTTGATTCAGCCCATGGTCTCCAAGACTGTGACATATTGGGCTATAAGAGCTGAAAGAGTCCTCACCCTTGCACTCCAATGGGTGGCACAAAATCTAGGCACATGATACCTCCTTGAATCTGCTTCTATTGCAGTCAAACACTCACTAAGCTCATCATCATCTTCAATCATCAAGAAGTCAAGAAGCTCTCTTCCTTGGTCAGTAGATGCAACTTCAAAAAAATTCTTTACGCTTGGTACTACCAGATAAAACCCATGTCAACTTTTGAATATCATCCAAAAAGGTTACAGATAGATGGCACACCCGTATAACTTCTGCAAATGGCAAAATTCAAAACATGTGAATGGCAATGAACATGTGGCATGGGGATATTTTTCAGCTACTTTAGCCTGTACTCCATTTCTACTTGAACTCATTACAGAGGTTCCATTATACCCTTGACCAACTAGAAAAGACATGTTCAATCCCTATTGCTGAAGTGTAGAGAGCAAAGCATCAGCAATCGTTTGAGCATCCATCTTTGCAATTTTAATAAACCCCAGGCATTCTTCATAAACTTCACAATTATTAACAAACTTTGCACAGATTCTAACCTGTTCCACATTTGAAAGATCTTCAGTTTCATCAGCCATGAGACTCCAGTATGATGAAAACATTGATAAAATATTCTCATGAATAGCGCCTTCGCATATGGAAATTATTGTATTCTGTATACTAGGGGTGAAGTATACCTAGCATTTTTAGCAGCTGCTGAAAATGCTCATTAAGATCTGTGTCAAACTGTGACTTCCATTTCACAAAAAAACCGAAGTTTCCTTCTTCAGTTTTTGTGATCTTGTCCCAATTACCTCGAAAAGCAATGCCCCTCTTACCAAGGGCTACAACCACATCAATGATTGACAAAATGCCTAATATGGGCCTGCTGAATTCCCACTTCTTTGGCCATTAGTGAAGCAACATCTAAACCAGGTTGTTATGTTTTAGGAAGCTTTCTCATCTACTAGTTTGTATGCTTAACTCTCCTTGTGCTTATCAAATAAGCTGCTCTTCTTACCGAGAGCTTTCTTCCATTTATTAAAGCCCATGAAGAAAACGGGGATTTGGCGTCTACACTTGCAAAGCACGGGCATGGCAGACAATATGCACTATCATTTGATATGTTATAATGCAACCATAGCCTATTTACTGTCCAGCTTAGACTAAATCTTCTCCCTGAAGTGACAGGGAACACAAAATTAGGTGGGCATTTAAACTTGGACGTCAAAAGTGTTAGCTTGTCATCGACATCCAATAAGGAATGTTTCCAGCATAAAGTGATGGATCATATCAAAATAATCTTTGACAATAGGACTTGCAGTTGCTAGATCTATTTCAGGTAGATCATTATCATGAAGGGACTCTTCATCATGAGCCCCCTCAACATGAGCCTCTTCATCATGACCCTCTTCATCATGAGCCTCTTCGTCATGACCCTCTTCATCATTTACTTGCCTCTTCACCATTTACTTTAGAGTTGTCTTCATTTTCCCTACATCATTTCGTCAATACTTTCATACAGCTACCACTATAAATCACATGCATGGAGCATTAATACCTTGAAGGTCCAAAAAATGAAGTTATTTTAGCTTGATGACACAGTCTTTTGGCTTTTGGAGGAGTAGGATCTTCAGCTTCAGTAGCCATATCCAACAGTGACCTACTATGACCTTTTGTCATGTGCATGGGCAGATACATGAGTGGGCAAAGCCCCACCTAAAATTTGTTAACTATACATCTAGTGATATGTCTAGCTGATAGTACTGACAGTGCTTGTAATAAACAGACACTTAGCATCATGACAGCTGCAAGATTTATGAGATTGATGGGTCCCCCAATTTAATATTATTCTTGTTGTTGTGCAGGCAGCTAGATGGCAAATAAATTTTTTACACTACTATATAGCACACTGACAGCTGAAATTAACAGGGTGATGTTTTAATTATATACATCACACAAGTACTGATTATGTGACTTTTCACATCCAAGCCCACCTAATTTTTGGGGGCCTCTGAATTTAGTAGTCAAATATATCAGGGGGAGGTGATTGCCCCCCTTGCCCCCCCCCCCCCCCCCCTAAATACGGCCCTGTAATTCTACCAACATAATACAGCTGCTGATGAGGGAGGTGGTAAAGAAACTGGAACATAGGGAGAATGATGGTATCTGGATTAACTTTAATATAATGGAAAGCCATGAAATGGGAAGTGTACTCAATGAACATATTGCTAAGTGTTGGAAGAGTTAGAAAAACAAGTTAAATATAAGCAGAGAAGGATTTAAGTTTTGGGGAGGAAGCTAAACCAGTTAGAGGAAGTTGAGCCAGAGGATATTACAGAGAAGGTGGTAAAGGACATGGGACAAGTTAAGGTGGTGACACTGATGGGAGCAGTAAGTATGAGGAAGTTACAAAGGCTGAAGAAGAAAATTTTTAGGATGTCCAGAGAAAACCGCCAAGGAGGCCATTTATCCTGAGAAATATACAAGTGATGGAGGGAGAGTCTGTGGTGGAATGGAAGTGCATGCATAGTGCAGGGGTTGAATCAGCAGAAGGTAAAGGGTTTCCAGCAAATCAAACCACCGGAAATGACATGCAAGGAAACAAGTCGGTGTGGAAAAGTGAGGTGGGGCAAAGGAGAAGTGGTGGGAATACAAATGGCAACCAGGAGGAAGAGTTAAGTGGAAAGATAATTATGTTCACTGCAACTTGGTAGATGTGGACTGCCGGGGGGAGACACTCCAGTAGATGACACAGAGGGGGTTGAGAAGGAAGACTCATCATCCATCAGGGGTGGTGGGGGAAGATCAGTGGTGGGGACCGGGAAGGGGGGAGTAGAGGACCACACTACTGCTCACATGATAGAGCAATTCAAAACCTTCCTGTCACAGAAGCACCTATTGACTGAAGAGAATACGTCCAAGGTCAGGAATGTGAAGGACCAAATTTGGATGTGAGTGTGATAAGTTTGCTAAGGGAGTTGGGGGGAGAGGCAGGGGGGGGGCAAAGATAGGAAAGTGGGTGGTCGAGCGTGGTGTTAGTTAATTGTAGAGGATGGTGGCCAAGGGAGGTGGATTTGAAGGTAGTGTTGGGTACGATGAAGTTTGATGTGCTGGGGTTAGCAGAAATCTTTCTGCAGAAGGAGGACGAGGTGAGCATGGCAGGGTATGAGTGGTACGGCTGAAGTTAAGAGGGTGGGTGGGGCAGGAGGGTGAGTGGATGTGTGAGAGTGCTGGTACATGAGAGTTTGGATCTAGGGTGAGAAAATCAAGAGAAGGGTTGATGTAGGTTGTGTTGAGCAGAGCGGGCAGAAGAAAAACTATGGTGGGAGGGGTAGTGTATGTGAACCCAGAAGGAGTGAGAGTGAGAGAGACAGAGGGATTGTTTGAAGTATTGCAGGAGGATGTGGTGAAGTATGAAGAGAAAGGTTTCGATGTTGTTATGATGGGGGACTTCAAAGCAAAGATTGGATTAGGAGTGGAGGACAACCCTACAGTAATGGAAGGAAGTTGTTGGAGCTGGTTATGGTTTGAGGTCTGGTTGTAGGGAACGAGTTGAAGGCTGTGAGGGTAGGTGGACATAGCAATGTGGGGAGAGAAATTTGGTCATAGATTATGTTGTTTAGTGAGGACGTGGATGTAGCTAGGGTGGTAGTTGAGGACTCGGGCAAGCTGGATGTGGAGTCGGACCATAACATTTTATGGGGAGAAATTATGTGGGGTAAGAGAGGTACACAAGTGAGAAGAAATGGAGAGTTCTAGACTGGGAGGAATATCGGGAGGCAGTGGAGAAAAGATTCTTGGGATGGGAAGAGGAAGTGAAAGAACTTGAGCAAGAGTTGGGTGGAAACATAGTTGAAGAGATGTGGAGTAAGTCAAAGGAGAAAGTTTTGACTGCAGCGTAGAAAGGAATAGGAAAGAAGACGATTACAGACAGTTCAAGAATGGTGGTGGGAGGATGTGGAGAGGTTAACTGGTGTTAGGAAGGAGAAATGTAAGAGGTTGAGGGAAGCAACGAAGAGAGGGGAGAGAGACAACTATGGGATGACTATAGAGAAGCAAGAAAGGAAATGAAAAAGACTATTAGGAAAGAGAAGAAGGAATTGAGGAAGAGAACTATAAGGAAGATCAGAGAGCAGGGTTGGACTAGTTGTAAGCTGTTTTTGAATGATTTAAGAGCAAAGAGTAGGAGAGAAGGATAAAAGGAGTGAAAGATGATGAGGGAAGGAGGAGGAAGACAAGGTGTTGGAGGTGTTGGCAAAACACTGGAAAGAGCTGGGGAGGAAAAAGGAGGATGCCACAGTCAGAATTAGGAATAGGATATGTGAGTGGGCATGATGTGGGTATATGTGAGGAAGTAAGTTGGGAAGAAGTAGTAGAGGTAATGAAGTGTTTGAAGAGAGGAAAGGCACCTTGCCCTGATGGAATGTTGAATGAGATGCTGATCTATGGAGGTAGAAGGTTGGTGGAGGTGATGAATGTGGTGATGAGGAATGAATGCTGCCCAGTGGACTGGAGGAGAAATTTGGAGTTGCAATTTAGACCGAGGACATCAGCTGGGTTGTTAGAGGATAAGAAGAGATGTAGAATGGTTAGGGATGAGAGGTGTATCATGTGTGGTAGTGGAGCAGGGATGTGGGATATTTCTTGGTGGATAAGGTGGCACAGAATTGGACAGTGTCTGGATGAATATGGAAGAATGGGTAAGGGTGGAAAGTGGCATTGCTTTTGGGAAAAGGTGTGGAGGGAGTAAGTGATGCAATGATGCAGGAGGTGGACGAGTGTATTATGTATTGTGTAGACTGTAGAGTATTGGTGGCAGGAGAAAAGAACTGTTGTATGGCAAGCTGAAGAATGACCTTTGGTCCCCTCCCCTCTGCCTTAGTGACTTATATTTAGTACCACACTACACTGCTTCCCATGTGGTGGCCTTAACAGGCTCAGCAGTATCAAGATTAAAAACTATTTGGTGCATCGCAACAAAAATGGCATATTCTACTCCACAGCTGGAGCATGTTCATGAATTATGCATCCACATCAGAATGGAACTGTAGTATCCTACTACTGAACACATGCAACCCGTTTTCACTCGCCTGGGCTGGTGCCATGTTCTCGATCTTTATCTTCGCTACGATGACCTCATCCAGTTTAAGTTCCCCCTCCCCCCACCCCTAAGTAACTCCTTCATTGGAGAGCAAAAAGAGCCCCCACTAGGGAGGTAAATGAAATCATGGATATGTATCTTTCTAACAGTCACTACATTGGCCGAACTTCCCCCCAACCCCTCACCAAAACTGAAACTCATACCTCAG